>JAGQAX010000012.1:7918275-8518275 GCA_019142605.1 Cephalopholis sonnerati | reverse complement strand
CTGGAGTCCGACATGGAGGCTTAGCATTCCACTGCTGTAGGGGGGTCTGCAACAAAATGTATTTTAGCCAACGGAAAAAAGTCCTTCCTAAAAGAAAAAAAAATCAATATTAGTTTAAGTGTGCTATATTGGGAGTATTTTCATTGCTGTTCCTTCATGTCAGACAACAGGAAAATGAAGACGTCACATCGTGCTCTATAAAGCCAGTCTCTATTGAGAAAAGCAGTTATTTTACATTACTGAACACAGGAGCTGTTGTTCTACCGTTGTCCCAATCAGTTAGTTTGTGTTTTTGTGTGACTTTGGTGTTTAAAAGGGTTAGCTCGGATTTACCAAAGTCAAACAATAACACAAACTAACTAACTGATCAAAGTAGCGGTAGGCCAGCAGCACTTCAGTTCAGCAAGCAAAAATGATTTTCTCAAAGGAGTCTGGTGGCTTTGACAAAAGCATAGATGCGGAACTCAAGATGTCAACAGTGTCTCCGTCAGAGGCTGTCTGACAGAAAGGTAAAGTGGTGAAAATACTCTCAATATAGTTTACACTTAAACTGATCCTGATTTTTTTGGTGAGACTTTCTTCGGGTGGCTAAAATACATTTTGTTGCTGACCCCAATCCACAGCAGTACATTGTGTAGCTTTCCTGTCAGACTCCAGCCTGCTTCTTTAAACTGGAGGTGTGCCAACTGACATCTATTGTATATAATACACTTACTCAGGATAAATACTTTATACAACGGCACTTAAAAAAATTCAAACTATCCCTTTAAAGATGTCCAGTGCAGATACCCAGCCCTTCTTAAAAGACATTTCTATTTATAGATCCGTACACTGTTGTGATGCTGCAGATTAGAGGGCAGGAAATTCACAGGAAATGGGGAAAAAGTTAGAATAGGTTCTCTTATGTACGGTTAAACCATCCTCTCAAATCTCACATGACAGTTTCAAAGCCAATGATTCAACAACATTATGAAATGTTGTGATTTCTACATCAAGCTGCAAATCGAATCAATATTTAACAAAAGACAAAACTTAAAGACAGGAATAAAACATTTCAGATGCCAAAATTTAGTGGTATTTGCACAAAGGTTTTCACAGGTCTTGATCTTGCATAGTTTAATACTTAGTATTAAAATTGAGAGGCTAGCTTGCTGGCTTGGAAAGTCTTGGGTGCTCCACATACATCAATGCAGTTACTTACAGTCTGCTTTTAAAAGGAAAAATCCACCCCAGAACTATTCAACACTTTTCCCTGCACTGCAGATCCTATTTAGATGTTTCATGTTCATATCATTCTTGTGGATAACTAGTCAAACATGGAAGACATGGTGTCTCATTGTAATATTCACTGCTACAATATTTTCATAGCAAAAAGAATGTCTAACAGTGTAAGGGTATGCAAGGGTTGAATCTTCCTTTACCTATTCAAGTCTTCACTCTGATAAAAAAGTACATAAACTAAAACAAAGACCAAGTTCTAAAACTTCCAACATTACAGCTCATCATGTTCATAAATATTATACTCCTTGGCACTGATCTGTCCGTCTTTGTCACGGTCATTCTTGCTGAATATATCGTCCATAATCTTCTCATAGAAAGCTTCGTCGCGTGGCTTCCCACTTTTTTCATACTCCAGTTTCAGGTATTCTTTTACCTGGAAATAAAGGAACACTTCATTGTTCACATCTCAAAATAAATAACAAACATATTTTGCACTTCTACAATGCTGCGCTTAAATAACAAGCCCCTGTTGTGCTCTACAGGCAACACATCTCATTGGTGATAAATAAAACTATAAATGGTATTGATAGCAGGTCATTCACTTCTTCTTCTTTCACTGTGCTATCAACAATCCAGATAACATAGGACTATAAGCCTGCTGGCAATTAAACTGTTATTAACTTAAATCTAAAGAACTACTGCTGACAAATGTAGTAAATTAATTAAAGGTAAAGTTATTTACAGCCTGATAACTTTCTAGTACAATCCATGGATGTTTATGGTGTGAAATAATCAGAGCACAAACAAATGTGGCCTCATTCTTTGTGAGCAACTAGGCGAGGTTACTTCAGGTTGGACTTTTTCCAGAGGCTTGCAATATGAAGCCAGCTTCAACATACCCAGGAAATCTTTTGGCTATCTTGCTTCACTAACCCTAACATTGGCTGTCTGAATCACTGGTATCAGGAAGCTGGTTATTAACTAGTTCCGTCAACTCTGGGTTTTCCTGAGTATGTTCATGTGAAAGAGGTGGGGTTGTTTATTATGAGCAACATCATCAGAACCATGAAAGAAATACTTATGATATGAGATTAAACGGTGAAAGTGATTATCTGTGGGAATGTGGTGTTTTAGGGACAGCACAAAGTCATGTTCATCAAGTGAATGTAAACAGTAGTCAATAATCCTACAACAGAGAAGACTATAAATAATTTCCAAATATTAAAAGTGAGCCAATGCATCAAATAAGTGTAGGTATCATTAAATATGTGTAAAGCATAGAGTGAGTATGTTTTGCTATTTAGTTGTAATATGAAAAACTACTGTGAAAATGTCATATAAAACACTTCAGAATAATGTCAGAATGTTTCTGCTATGTTACGAGTGGAAAAGTAGTCAAAGACTGATGAGGTCTATCTGACTGAAATGTTGCATTTACAATCACCATGTTTCAGTTGTATGCTTTTGCAGTTGTAGGGATGGCAGTAGAATATGCCTCAAAGAAGCTGCATATTCTAAAACATAGATGTGTCACACAAATCTTCAACCCAACAGCACAGAAGATCTGTACAATCAGCACAGTTTCAAAGTGGACACCCAAGACTAGTGCCACCTATTTATTATCTGACCAAATGTCTCCCCTTCTGTTCCTGAGTTATGATGGTTTGACCTTTGACCTTTTGAGTATATATCGTCATGACTTCATCATCTTATTCTTTTAGACGTTTGTGTGAAATTTTGTCATGATTTACATGTGTACATGTGTTCTTGAGTTATGGCCAAAAACATGTTTTTGTGGTCACAGTGACCTTGACTTTTGACCACCAAATCTCATCAGTTACTCATTGCATCCAAGTGAACATTTGTGCCAAATTTGAGTGAAGTCAAAGCGTTCTTGAGATATTGCATTTGCGAGAATGAGTCGGATGAGGTCACAGTGGCCTTAACCTTTGACCATCCAAATCTAATCAGTTCACCATTGAGTCAAAGTGGACATTTAAGCCAAATTTGAAGAAATTCCCTATGAGGGTCCTTGAGATATTACATACGCAAGAATGGAACGGACATCCCAAAAATATAATGCTTCCAGCCTCGCCTATCTCTGGCGTGGAGGAATAATTATTGTGTTGAATCAAATTACCATCTTTGGCCAGGTATCATCCTGGATGGAAGAACAATACACTCTGTACAGGAAGAGTAACAGCTGTTTAAAAGGGGAGACCCTGGCATTTAAATCCAACCATGGTTATTGCCTTTCTGTCTGAGATACTTCTCTGATAATTACCAACTTTTAAATTATAGTTACCTCAGCCTTTGTGAGACTTCTGTCTTTATCAAGGTCAATGTCTCTGAAAGCTTCCATGCTGCGTGGTCCCCTTGACACAGAGTAGACCTCCACCTCAAAGACCACAGTCGCATTGGGCGGCACTGGATCTGTTTCATCAGGAGCAGCACATCAGGATTTTAGAAGACCACAAGCAATCATGATGCTATAATTGTGACTCACAATTACTGATTATTTGCATCATGCTTTACCATGTAGGGTTGACTTGTAAAGTTGGTTTAATAACATTTCATGGATGGGAGGTTAATTTTACTGAGTCTATCTGGTTTGTGGCTCTGTTACATTTTCAGACTTTCTGATGACTTCAACAAAACAGCTACAAATTACATAAATGAATGAATCATAGGATATCGTATTACCAATTTGGCCTGTAGAGCAAAAGTCTACAAGATGTAAAGAGCACATGAGAGGTGTGGCATTAATCCAGCAAGAAAAGAAAATAGTGTAACTACAGCAAAATGCAACTAAAGTTGTTAATTTTTACTGAAAGGAAAAAAACATTAACATGGATTGCAGCTGTTGAACAGTGGGTTTTCACTGAGCAGCTCTTAGCCCTGAATAGGTTTACATGTATGTAATTCTAACTCAAACCGATGCGAGACAACAACAGCATGCTCAATCAAGTGATGAAATCCGACATGCAGACTCCCAGGCTGGGCAACACCACCATCAGATCATACCATCATGCATTCATGAAAACCAACATGAGGAGGTTTGCAGAAAATAGTAGTTAAGAGTAAAACATTAATCAGCTGTTAGTTTTCCACAGGCGCTCCAAAGCATGCAAGAAAGAGTGAAATGAAGAAGAGACCTTTAAACCTTTGTGCATGCTTACAGTACATGCCATGGGAGGATGAGTAGCAAACACTGCAAGGGATGTGATGCCCTTTCAACTAAAGTGCTGTAAAAGAAGACAAGACAACATGAAGGCAGCACTTCCAGCACAGAAACAATATTAAGCAATAATTAGTTTAAAAGACTGTACAAGTAGGATTGATGATTTTTTTAACTCATTAATTACAACATATGTATACTGTGTTTCCTCAAGCTGGAGACATATATTAGTTGCATAAACCTTGCTTGAAACAGGTGGAACACTTTTGTAACAAGTTTTAATTCCCTTGTGATACAACTGAAATATTTCTGGTACCTATTACAAGAGGCATTCAACCAGTTAAACACATGGAGATCAGTTTACTCATCACGTGAAGTACTGCTCAGCCTGTGAAAACAGTTGATTTATGTCCTCTGTGGCTCTGCAGGAGCTCTCGAGAATCTGAGAAAATAACCCCAGTAATATAGTGATGCCATCAAAAGTTATCTTGGCTCGGCTTTGGAGACTACAAATTTATAATGAAGAGCTTGCGTTACAAACTGGGGCTGTGGATTTTGAAAGAGGTGGCTGTTCACCAGGCAGGGAGTGTTTAATGAAGAGCCTATAAAGCTGCATTATGGGAAGTGTAGGATCAAATGTTTTTAAAGTCTGAACCATACTAGGGATTGAAAACAATGTTAAAGTAATGTCATTTAGCATACTTGTTCAGTTTAGTAGTGGGCAATATTAAACCCTCTGTTGATAAAAATCCCTTCGTGTTATATTTACTTACCTTTGCCTTTTTCTCCAAAGGCCAGGGCAGGTGGAACAGTTATTTTTCGTTTCTCTCCAGGACACATATCCTCCATACCTATATCAAGGCCCTTAATGACTTGTCCAACGCCCAGCACAAACCACTGAGGGTGCCCAGCTTTGTCTGACCGACTGAAACAGAGACAGTACAAAAGAAACAACATCATGTCAATTTACATCAATAGGATTTCCATGGCATATGAGCACTGATTTTCATTTTGGGTAAGGACTGTACCATTATAACTAGATGGGAGGGGAGGGTCTCACATTTTCAAAAGATAAAATACATAAGATTCAGTCCCGTTCCCCATCCCAATAATTTTTGTAATGTCCATTAAAAGGGAACACCCCCTAAATTAAGAATTCCAGTATGTCATTTCCATGGCCAAGTAAAGTTAAATCAATAAGCCAGAAATCAGAAAAGTAAGTCTCAAACTTGTGATGTCACAAGGCACTAAGTCTGGAGCTGCTCCATAGACAATGAATGGGAGCCTAGTTTTATGGAACCACAGAGTGTTGTTTTTTTTTAATATACCCAAATGAGCATTATTTTATTGCAGTGTTCTCAGTTCTGAAACAGAAAATGTACACATATACTCAGAACATGCTCTCAGTGTCATCTAGAACACCTTCATCGTTCATTGTCTATGGAGCAGCTCCAGACTTTATACCCTATGATATCACAAATCTGAGTTTAGCACTGTAGTTTTTGGATTTGGGAAAGGGTTGTTTGTATTGAGCTTTATTTTTTGGACTGTCCTAAACCATAGGAAAAACATGTATGAATTTTAAAAATGGGCACAGTTCCCATTTAACACTCCATGGATCCAGGTGAGGAACACTAAGGCCTAAAAGCATGATTTGCTACAGGTCCCTGTAGTTGGTATCTCAACCCACTTCAAAATGAACTTGGTCCATGTCACACTGAAATAAAAGCCACCAATTTTACAACACACATCGAGGAGACCTTTGCATAGCATGCAATGTGAAAACTTGTATAGAGATCACTCAGCACTGCTTTCAGACAATACAAAGCTACTTCATATACAGAAATAAAGTGCCTGCAATTTTGCATGTGGATTTGCAAAGCATCAAATTGGCTCGTCACTATAATTTCTGAGTTTATTCTCACACCACCAACCTGCAGTAGAACTGTGAACCATCTTTGGCGAGGTACCCATCGTAATGGGCGTTCATCAGATCTCCTCTTTTACTCTTTGGCGTGCACTGCTCGGGCTTGAACAAAACTTCGATCTTGACCTCGCCATCCACCTCGGCTCCTGTCGCCCAAACACACCATAAACTAAACTGTGAAAAGACAAAGAGGCACAGTGTGCAGCTCACTAACCTCCACATCATGCCGCTGTGTATTCGTGGCAACTTCTGAGAAGTGACGTTTGAATACACCGGAGGACGTGGAGAGCCGCTGCAGACGACAGGGACTTTACAGCCCTGAACTAGGACTGTCAGGGATTTCTGCCTCACGGTACGTCCCGCCTCCTTCACTAGAAGTTCACTGAAACTGGCTCTGGCACTCCTTCAAACATCACTCATTGGACTGGAGAGGCCTACTGGAGGCGGCAGACCGCCTGAGTTTGCCTGACAGACTAAGCTAAGGGAAAAACTTCCAACAGTGGGTCATGACACTGTAGATAATGTACATGAATTACTAGAAATGGACAATATGTCAAAATGGGAAGATAGCTGCATACATGTGACTGCTGTAAAACTAAATCTGTAAAACAAATCTGCATCATAGGTCTGAGATTCATTTTTATCATTGCATACCCCTATATAAAAACTAAAGCCTTCTATATGTTTCATGTGCTGCTGTTTTTTTGTTCACCCCACGTACGATTATTCATATATTTATAAAGTTACAACAGTACAACATAATGCCAAGGGGATATAAAAGTACTATGAAAAACATTAAAATAAAAAATAAATAATACATACATAAATACAATACAGACACAAATGTAGTAAGCTGTGAATGCCTGGATTTATAGTTCCAGTATTGGTACAAGCACTTTGAACTACACTATGGCGTGATGAAATAAAATTGCCTCCAGTTTGGTAAATTACCTAATTACACAGAGCAAAAATATGAAATGTGGAATGTTGGGTAGGTGTCTGATTTTCACCGCCTTGACCATCTCTCTGACGGTGGGCCTAGGCAGATTTTTTAAAAACAAAATGATTCAAATTTACCCCTTAATGATGTACCTGACATATCACTACATAAATAATAGTTTACAAATAATAATTAAATTAAAAAACTAATGCAAGATCTCATCATATTCAACAAAGCATATAATTACTGAACACATTTTGTAAAAGCACTGTCATTAATGGGCCATATCCACGACGTTTATAGCCCGAGGATGGAAAAGTCTATACTTAAGATTCAGTGCATGATTCAATCACACTGCTGTCCAAAAAAACATAACAGGAACTGATAGACACTAAGACAATCCAATAGCAAAGTTGAGAGCGTCATGAATAATGTTTGCACGCGGACATCATCTAATCTCCACCAATAGGAGCCGCGGGGGCGTGAACATTTGCTTCCTTTTATTTTTGGACGCCGGTGTATCTGAGTCATCGCCGCTCAGACAGTCAACGTGGTTTGAGGTTGTCTCTACCGACTGACAGAAGCTACCGGATATATTTGGAACTACGACTTTTCTCTCTAATTGCCCGACAGGATTGAGATGTTACATTTTAGGTCTTCGATAGTGCTGAAGGAGTTGTTTAAAGCCACCCTCAAGCGTCCCTTGTCCGGCTCTAGACAGAAGACCTGGTTACCGACCCGCCACTGCTGCTTCGGCACCGCCTCCGTTGATGCCAGAGCTGTCTCTACTCAACTGAAGGTCCTCCATGCCGCTCCGCACCGCCCGGCGCTCCGCACCGCGCCCTGTGCCGCCCCGTTCCGCTCCTACTGCACGAAAACTGAAGGTGCCGTGGAGCTGGACGAACAGCTGAAAAAGGATGGTCTCAGCAGCGAAGCAGCCAGTGATAAGTAGGTTTCAAGTTCTGTCTGTTCTGAATAAACTGTCTGACACCATTTTTTTTTACCACGGTATGATGGTATGGCTGGCGTTTGCGCGGTCATGGCGCATACAGGCGCAAGCGGATGTAACGTTATTCCCCAACCGTCGCAAACGCTGTATTAAAACCGCAGTTAATTTGTCAGCGCTTAATAACTATGTAACTAACCTTCTTACCTATTAACATGTTAGTTAAAGGTATTGCTTACAGACGAGATAACCTCACGAAAAGACGTGCGATATCTAAACATATAGCTAGCCAACTGTAATGGTCTCATAGCAGTAGCTACCCAAACCATGTGTGACTTGCTCATACCGAGTGCAGCCTCCGGTGGCTTTGTGCCAAGTTGCTATATGAATACGCCACCTTCAAATGCCGACATAGAAACTTATCCAGAGGTTACTTAGGAATTTAGTTGGTTTTGACCGGCTGACAGTAACGTTAGATTAGCTATTCCTGTGGAGATAACACGCAGCATGGTGCGGCCGGTTATTAAGTGAAACAGCAGTGGCCTTGTGACAGGGTCAGAGATGACGTGGAGGATAAAAACATCCACATTCAAATTTTATCAGGGAGCAGAATATTTCCATCTAGAGAGTGTATAAGCAGCTGATGACCACAATACAAAAAAGACCTTGTAATTCAAACTATGGCCTCACCATGGCACTAAACATAGAAGTATATTTTTACTTTCACTTTAATGGTTGATTATAATAATGACTACTGCTGCCTGGCTGGATACCAGTCTGTGTGACTGGTTTTGTGCTTTATGCTGGTTAATGAACTGGCCACAGCTGGAGTGCTGCTCCAGACTACTGACAATACAGTAAGATGAGATACACCTTTAATCATCCCACAAAATTCCAGTGTTGCAGCAGTCAAGCAGAGAAAGAGTGATAAAGAATTTAAATAAACTAGGCATACAAAAAGATACAAAAGTATAATAAGCCTAAGCAGTCCTGTAAAGAGGAACTGTAGAAAGTGGAAAAACAACAAAAACTAGTTAAACCTGTGTGTGGCTTCAACTGCTACATGTGACACATGGAAAACATAGTAATAAAAAGGTATTGTTTAAATGTGTTATGTTAATCCACTGTAGTTTCCATGTAGTGTTCCTCTTAAATTGCATGCTAACTATTTCTTGCTCTTATTATCATTTCCTGGAATATTTTTAGTTTTTGTAATGTCTTGAGAAGCACTGCCACGTCTGTATGGTGCTGTAGATATGAAATTTAAGCTGCCTTGCTATGCAAGTGACTGCTCCTTGTCCAAATCGTACTATTTGTCCAAGTCTTTGCGGTCATCTCTCACTATTTAGCTGCAGCTTCTGTCCAAATTGCATTTGGCTGTGTAATTACAGAATAATGGAAAAGCACAGGGTTGAAGATAAACAAATTAAGGTCAAAGCAATGTGTAAGGATTGTACAATTACAAATGTTGTTAACAACCCCTTTCAGAATACAGAATTCAGAAATTTAGTAACAAGGTATTTTTTCTACTCAGTTCTAATGGTATTTACAGTAAAGAGCTGTACATTCTAAGAGAGGTGCAGTTTCCTATCTCATGACACACTGTAAAGCATGTTTTCAGCACACAGCCCATTACATATGGAAGTCAGCTGTTCAGATAACTAAGTGAATGTATGTCAGTAAGAATTCTTGTCACTGTATGGTAGATTGGCAAAACTATTAATTAGGATTTATAACATAACTTTACATTACTTTTCTGTTGTGCTGGCATTCTCAAATTGCTCCATTGTTCGGTACTCTTGGGTCAGGCATAAAATATACGGTGGTTTTGGAAAATACATTTCAGATTTCAAGTCCTCTTCCTTGCAGCCAGCTGGCTCTCTGTACAGTAACTCTAGTCCATGACGTGTTTCCCTTTGAAGCGAGGCAGTATTTATGAGCCAGCTCAGTGTAGCCAGAAGTTACTGGGATATTTCCTGACCTAGAAATGAGGCTACACAAGGATGGGGCGGTTCCATCAGTAAGATACGGACTGTGGTGTTGGATTTGCTCTCCCACTGTAAATGCTGTCCTCCCAAGTCTGCTTTCACATAACCAGAGTCCTCCCTGGGTCAGTAGCTTTCCAGTCTATAATGACTCTTTTCTACTGAAGTAACATAGCAAAACTTAAGACAGTGTGTAGTTCCACTTTTCTTCTTTTCTTCCCACTTTGAGGATGATATCGTGAAACTAAATTTATTTCCAAATTTCTCAGGAGGTGATACTGAGTGCAAGTTCCAGGTAGTTTCAGAAGTTGCATGCAAGTGTGCCAAGTGATTGGTCAAGCAGATGTGTCAAGTTCTTCAAAGGTCATGTTAAGCTGGGCTCGGACTGATTTTGAAATAGGGTTGTGTCACACTCATTAGGAGAAAGGTGACAGATGTTGGAATCCAATCTCAAGCGTACACACAACACAAGATAAGAAAATAATGGCACACCACACACTACAGGAAATTATCAAGATTTTGGTGCCAGAGGGAGCATGAATGCACCACCTCTCATGATCTCATGGGCAAGCAGATGTACAAAACAGAGAGTGACATGGTGCGACAATTTGCTGTAATGTTAACAATGGAGTCTGGATGAGAAAATAGTTGGGAAGAGATCCAGATCCAGATTTTGAATCCTAAATAACAAACATGGTTGGAATTATTGGGTTGGCCTTAGTGAGCCTGCTAGCAATTCAGATAATTTGAGCCGAAAATCTGTACTGGCCGAGGTCCCAGACCAGATTTCTACCCCAGTTGTTGGGAGGGGGGAGTCGGGGATAAAAACTCCTGCAGTCTGAGCCTGGCTTCAGGGAAAGTCCAGAGTCAAGTCAAATAGAAAATGGTTATGAGTAGGAATTCTGCTTGTGTCTGATCTGTCTGTCACATGGTCTCTGAGTCATTGCAGTACAATCGTCTTTGCATTGAGCTTGTGGTATGTTGAAAATTGGAAAAAAAAATTACCTAGAGGGATAAACAAACCATGTGACCTCATCAGAGCCTAAAGTGTGCTCAGGACGATACTATCCTTGGAAACTTACTGTTGTCAATATTCAGGATCAGTTCTGAGTTATATATTTTATGGGTCAGCAGCACAAAAAGAAGTGTTGATGCACATGATGAGGATGTCGTGTCCACCAGACTTCTGATGATGACTTAAGATAAACATAAGAAGAAAATACAGTTTATGACTCATACTCCATTCTGTGAATTGTGCAACACTCAGTGTAATCTCTACTCTGATTCCTCTATTTTGAAATTGAACATATTAGTTTTTTTTACACAGCAGGGTTAAGTTGTAAAGCTGTAGACTGAGCTGTAAAGTAGTAGTGAATTAAGGAGGAAAGGCCAAACCATTGACGCTGCTGCCTGGTATTACTGACAGGAAAATGCAGTGCTTGCCATTACTTTATGAAGGCCTCACAGACATGTTGAACAGTAAAAGCATCCTTGGCTCACAGCCATCTGCCCTGAGATATTTATGGGATCAGTTATAGTTTTTGTGAGTGGAGGAGGACAGGAGAAAGATATGAAACACAGACAAGTGACTGTTGTGATAAACATGACAGAAACAGAAAGTGAAAGACATACTTGATGTTAAGCTCTAGCACACTGCCTAGTGTGTTAGGTCACTGATGTGACCCTGCCAAAGATACTGTCACACACTGCAGCTTTTGTAGACTCCTTTCTCCATCTCAAAGTTTGGGTCTATATTGTCTCCCTTTCACATCTTCCAAATCTATGGTTAGAGTTTCTTGGGCCTGCAAAGTATCTGCACTGTGCACTATTACTCATAGTCCTGTGTCTCCTAAAAGATGATTTTTATGTACTTTTTTAAACTAGGCTACAGCCCTTATGTGAGGTGAATAGAAAAATAAATGCATGCTGTATGAATGATAAAATATACCCTTAATACTCCACACCGCAACCCCACGGAATTGTAACTCCTCTAGAACAAATCACAACTCCGTCTTTATCATGTATCCAGGAAACTCTTAGAGTGTTCTGCTTACACCAGTGAGCAGTCATCCAGAAGTAAATGGACTGAGCCATCTGCCTGTGAAGAGGAAGAGGATTTTTAAATGTACCCATGTATACTAGAGAGTTGAGGTGTTTTAGGCTGTATTCACATCTGATTTGTTTGCACAGTTTTAACAGCCTCTGGCTCGTTTGCTCATTTAGGTCAGTTCATGTCGGCTGGTGACAACTGAGAATATCAAACACACCACCCACAAGAGCGTGTGATATGGATATGTGGCACATGGTAATCCTGCCATCTGCTCTAACATGTTGTATTAAGCTGTCAGTATGTATGACATAAAGTTAGGGTGCAACATGATTATTACAAACAAGCATCTTTGAGTAAACTCTTCATGATCTGGGTGCAGCCTGACTTGCTGTCAATCCCAGAACAAACTTTCCTGTTGCTCCTTAAATTGTTTGTTTGTTTCCCCTGAGATTCTGTGAAGTGCTGACCATACAAGATAGGCCACTGAAACTGCCCAGAAAAAGAGTTACTGGAGTTAAACAAAGGCGTTGTCACTCCAAACAGTTGTGGGGACTCCCTGAGAGGAACTGTATACATACCAGTTACATACCTGTAAAGTTTTTTTTCTGTTTGCATTCACCACCAATAAGAGCGCAAGTAATGTACTGGAAGCCGGCCAGCAGTTTGTATAGCACCATTACTTTAGCTTTGACGAGTCAAATCATGTTGTATTACCATAGTCCCATATAGGCTCAGTAAAGCCTGGACGTTACTGTAGTCCATTTGTGTGTTTTTTCATCCATTTCTTTCATTGCAAGCTTTTGTTTGTGGGACTTTTTTAGCTGTAGTTTACACGACTAACAGGTTTTTAATAATTGTGGTTGCTGGTGCTGCATTAGCTACATGATTTCTCTTGTGCTTGGAGATTGCCTACTCTGAAAAAGGGGCTATAAAGTCCCTCAAAACGGTGTTCTAAGAACTGCGACTGTTCCTCGTTCTTACAGTACGGACAGGAAAAAAGGGGGATTCCTTAGAACTATTTTCTTAAAACTATGATAAGGTTCCTCCAATTCAAAATTGCATCAAGTTACCGGAAAAGACTAGAACCAGTGTTATAGTGCTCGATATGTTTTGGTCTAAAGACCACTTTTTGAAAGTCTCCTCTTGGAATCGACCATGTTTTGTCTCGGTCTCTGACAAAGAGGACTCAGGCTTTTATTTCAAGACCAGTTAAGACAACAGCTGCAGGATATCACTAAATTGCCTGTACTAAAAGGAGTGACCAATTAAGACCGTTAAGTTGATTTCAGCTCCTTAGTGTTTGCTTGTATTGGTTCGCTCATAAAAAAAAAACAAAGGAAAATTTCCTCCATTTAAAATTCACCTCTTCAATTCCATTTGATTAATTTATCTAGACATTTCTCAGAGTACACACATACGGCTGTAAAAGAGGTTAATAAAGAGGAATCCTCATTTGTTTTCCATGGGTTTTTTAAGGGAATGTTATCTTTCCAGTCAATTGTAGGTGGCCTGTGCTTTGCATGTAGCATACGTTGTCTTAAGTGTGTCATGCAGTGTGGGACTCACACTGGTCTGGTCTTAGTCTTGACTTGGTCTCAACCCCAAAAAGTCTTGGTCTTATCTTGGTCTCAATACACTCTGGTCCTGGCCACGACTTTGTCTCGGTTTAGGTGACTTTGACTACAACAGTGAATAGAACTAAAAGCCAGCAGTGGGTCAGTGTCTTTGTTTGGCCTGGAAAAGAACCTGACTACAGAAATGACGGCAGCCTTATACTGTGGCACTGATTTTTCTGAATTAAAGCTACCCAACTGCAAGGTCCATGAATTGTAGGTTGTCAGTATAGGGTCAGAGGCAGATCTGAACAAACACCAACAATAGTAGCATACTTTGAAGAGAAACTATCATGTATGAATATGTCACTGATCACATGATCTAACCTCACCAGTACTGGAACCTTGTCAAGTATTGCTATTATGTTTACGGTGTTGTGACGAAGTTCTTAAGGAAGCTAGTGAGTGCCGGCCAGGGATCATTCAGCTCTTATCTCTTGCCTTGTTGATACCTTACCAAAAAACTCAGGCAAGTATTTGACAATGAAGCTTGTGCTGTAATCACTTATTGACAGATACAAAGCAAATGCATCATAAGCCTTAAAGGGACATTTCAGTGACTAAATATCACACTTTCATGAAGTTAGGGGACCTGTAGGAGACAGGAAAAGAACTGTCAAAATCAATGCAGATAAGGCTCCTGACATTTAGCCCCCTGTATGAATCAATCTACAAAACACTGGATCCTACATTTCCCATGATGCAACCAACAGCAACATTTTCATCAGACCTTCCTATGCCTGGTACCATAAGTGGTCATTTTTTGTAACTGAGAAACTCTGCTGACAACGCTGGCGTCATCAACAAAACTTGTGCAGTCACAAAAGACAATATACAACAGTCCTCACAGCCTTGGGAGAAGGCTGCATGACTAATAAGTGCCCCTTTAATTGCCCAAATACTTACTAATTTGCCCTCATGTTTTCTGCAGTCGTGGCACAAAGTGCTGCTGTGTGGGCCCTGTCACGTCTCACAGCAGAAAGTGCACACACACTCTTCCACTGCTAAAGAGTGTGTCGGTGGTTAATGAGCTTTTCACAACCTTGAATGTTTTTTAGTCGCACTTGCAGAAGCAAATACTCTTTTTATTTATTGAAATAGCTTTTATTGGTGGAAACAGCCATAAAAATAGGAGACAAAGGGTTGCCACTTCTTTAGAAAGTGCTCGCGAGACCCTTTAAGCATAAACTTAATTTTTTTATAGAGGTGAAAACATCATATCTTTCAGCCAGGCAGAAGCTGTAGAAGGAGTAGAGGATTTCCAGATTGGGAGTATTCTTTGCCTTGGTGCAAGTGTTGAGAAAGCTATCATGTCAACCATTTTGAAGTTGCAAGGAAGGGGTGCTACTGGCAACCCAAACATCTGTACACAGATTATTCAAATTATGATTGATGCTTCATTCATCTATTATTCTATCTTTAATTCAAGTTATGCCTAACAAAGAAGACTTTGAAAAGACTTTGAAAGTCTGACACCATTTCACATCTAAAGACATTGTGAGTTTTTAGTCACATACTAGAAGAATTCGCAAATACTGGAGATCTTGTAGGGTCACTATTTGCAAGACTACAACTAGATTCCTTTGAGATTATTTCCCATCCTGCTTCTGGTGGAAAATGCTACACAAAACCCCTTTTAAGAAATATGACATATTAAACCTTTTCATTAAACTTCTTTACTTGTATAAGACAAGACTAAAACTGTATGAAAACTGATCAAATGTTTGTGTTGTAAGGCACACCATATACAAAATATACTGACAAATACAATAACCAATCAAGACACAACAAGAAAACCTTACAATGATCTTATATATGATTGATTTTGTTGGAACATCAAGATTAGAATAAAACTGACTTAAGACAGCTTGACTGAGTTTTATGACCACCTTACACCAAACGATTGAGATCACGGGAGCGCGCACCAACTGAGGTAAAACTCCTCTATTTTACTCCAACATTGGAAATCAGTCTGTCACAGTGAAATTGCTTGAAAAGTTGCGTGGTATAAGTCCGACATTACTCGTAAACATTTGCTCTTAGGTGTATCATCTTTGCACACGTGCACATTAGTTTGCCATTTGCCTTGTGACTATGCAGTGCGCCTGTTGAGTGCTGTATGGAAGGGCTGTTCTAGTGACAGATGTCAGGTCAGTAACACTCATTTTGAATTAGGCATGCCTGACAGACAGCATTTTAGTCATCTTGGTTTGTTTGCACATGTTCAGGCGCAGTTACCTTGGCTGTATGCGGAGTGTTTACTCTGTGAAGAGCAGAGGATGTGCCAAAAGGAGAGGAGATGAAGGCAGGGAGGAGTCGCAATTTGGGTCTTGAAATTGAAAATGCTGATGTGGCTGATGTGCAGCACCCCTACCCAGTCAGATCAGAAGCATCTAATCTGTGCCTTGTAAAACTTAAGTTTAGTAGGGTACTTATGAGGAAAAGTTGGGCTTTTTGTTGAAATCTTCTTAAATATTAAAGGTTGCAATGGCATTATGATTTCTGCGATCCATGATCTTTAGTAAATTGCAGAGTTACTACTTGTTATCTAAAGAAAATAACTTTGATTTGATTGGACAACCAAATTTTGAAGATGGATTGTGTATTGAGCTCAGTTTGCCCCACTGTAGACCGTGCAGCTGTGTCATGACCAGCGTGTGAACAGGCCTCAATGTTGGCTTTATTAATCCAAGACCCACAGAGGGCTGGGCATTGCTAAAGACAAGAGAATTCCTGGAATTTAGTCCTAGTCTGATACTGCTCCAGACACACCAAACCTACGTGTTAGTTGACACGTAGTAGCAGGGCATTATGTTTGTGTAATAAAAATATTAGAGATACAGAACCAGCACCAAGAAGCCTACTAATCTGCATGTGCTGGTGGTAGTATTTGGTGTCAACTATTGTCTAGATTGAAAGTATTTCTGAAACAAGTTGGTGCTGTCTACAAAACACTTATTTCTATCTTTTTCTTATTATAGCTTTTCAGGAGCAAAAGCTGTGAGTGAGTGAACCATGTAGTAGCATAAACAAATGTATATAAATTAATAGTTTACATTAATGTCCCCCTCCAGACACTTTTTTAAAATATCTAAAAATACTTAGCTATATTAATATTTTGCTTGACATAGTATTCCAACATAAAATAAACTAGTAAAGACTCTGGAAAGAGTCTAGAAGCAGATCACTTACCATTCCTGATCCTGCCTTAGCCCCAACCACCACCGCTGCTTGCACTAGGTTTCGCTTTCTGCATTCGTTAGTGCTCCTCGTGCTAGTTGACCTATTGAAAGAGCAGTGTGCATTAGATGAATAGAATTAGTTTTAGAAGAAACACCAAAGAGATTCATACAGTGTTTGAGCCTTAGTCAGACCCAGACTCAGATAAGGATTTCGTTTTACACCAAAATCGGCAACTAGTAGACGTATCCGAATGCTAAGTATAGTTAGCATCTTTTATTTGTTTATTTTGTTTGTTAGCTTGTAACTGGCAGTGGCTGACACAGTGTTAGTGGCTGTAAAACATAGAATAATATCTGTAATGATGTTACATTCTGTTCACATTGGTTTGGTTTACATCTAAAAACTGGACACTCTACCATGTTTGCTGTCAGAACCTTCAGTATGCTAATACTAACTCTGCCTTTTGGAGTATTCAGGTTTTTTTGCCGGTGTTGTGCCAAACTGTTCTCCTATCCGTGTGTTTCCAGTGTTAGACAGCAATCAGCTTTTGATTTTGTGACATACCTAATCCAAGTTGCCCAGGGTACATTTGAATTTTAGATTTTAGGGAAATGCACAGACATCGCCCCTTTCAGTAGAGGAATATAAAAGCACCTTTCCAGTAGGATTGGGTACGGTTAACATTTGGACCGGTACCAGTACCTGGAATTTGGTATAAATACACAACAGTACCATTTTTTGTACTTGACTTTGTCTTTTATAACAAAAATGTAATATCAGTTGTAAAAGTAAGTCCAACCTTCTTCATTTTAACATTTTTTAATTTAGAACATTTACACACATTTCCAACATCCCTAGCCTGTCAGTCTATCACCTGTGCATAGCGTGAGAATGCTTGTGTGTGTCTTGGAGAGAACACAGTTGATTGCAGTAATGCAGTAATATTTATTGGGCATCAACCTCGAATTTATATGTGTTGTTGGAAAAAAAACACTTGAAGTGTAAATAAAGACCCCTCTTTTTTTCTTTTCATCTCGCTATTGCTCTCTGACCAACGCAACATTGACGTAATTCCGCCAGTACCCTTTAAAGAGTTGCGTTTGGTGCCCAGCCTTACTCTTGGTGACAAACTTTCTACAGATACAATTCAGTACAGTCAAGGTCAGACCTATAGGGGGGCATAAACATAAAAACACATTTTTAATAGATGATACTCACTGATGGTGTGTGTTGAGTAAATAGGTGCTTTGGGGAAGGTTGCCTTGCCTCCGCTCAGTGACATTTTGCAGGTGGACACACCTCTTTTACTGAAGTGTTTTGCTCAGGCTGGAGCTGCTGCAGTCCACATCATGTTCAAACCTCGCTGCCACAACCAATCTACACTGACAATCATCTCCCAAGGAAATTATGCAAAACACTTCAGAGCACTGTAAAAATAGTCCTGGAAACCATTAAAGGAAAGCTGTGAAACATGCTGTATTTTCTTAATGCAGAGCTCTCTAGCCACCATCCATACTGTATTCTGTTGACAGTTCAGTGTGGACCTGTTTTATTTTGAATATTGTGCAGCTGTATCACAAAGGAAGATATAAATCAGTTTGGTACTTGATATTTACTTGAATTAAAATTACATAACTTAAAATGAACAAGGCCCCCTTTACTAATTTTCTCCATTTTTATGCCAGTCTGGTTTTAGATCCATCATCTCCAGCTTTAAAACATAATGTTACCCATCAGGGAGCACTACCAACAGTTAATATTCAGTAATATTTTCTTGAATAATGAAGGCTTTGATCACTATGCCCCCAAACGGACACACACTCCTCTGAGGTTAATGCTTACACTTGGATTGCGTATTTTCAGTGTGTGTCACTTGAATCCCTCACTAATGTGATAAGACTGTATCAGCAGCCACTGATAAGCTTTGTGTTTACACTGGCAGGGCAGGCGGGAATAGGCTTTATTGTGGCTCGTGCTGAAGTGCAAAAGCCTGTTTGAATATCAACCATGCCTTCAGTGCAGTGGCACTGTATTTACTTACATTTACATGACAACAGATGTGTATGTTTATTCTTGCATCATTGCTTTGTTGCTTATCACATTTATTTTACTCCAAAGTTGACCCCCACGCTATAGAAAAGAAAAAACAAAGAAATTACTCTTTTTTTAAAAAAATGTTTTATTACTTTACATTACTAGAAATGCTGTGTCTTACACATGTGTGTTTGTGTCTATCTACCACTTTCCAATTTAGGAGAAGAAATGCAGGCATTCTGCCCAGTTTGGAGGACTTGCTCTTCTACACAGTCGCAGAAGGTCAAGAGACGATTCCTGCTCATAAATTTCTGACAGTAAGTCCTACAAACTCAGCTTAGTTTGATGTTTGGTGCTAATGTCACAGCATTGATCAGTGCATTAACATCATGCTGTCTCCTCACTTTTTATTTTCTTTTACATGATGTCTATTCTGAGGTGTTTCTAAATATTCTTAATTTTAGGCACTTAAGGCCACCGGGCTTCGCACTGGAGATCCCAGACTAAAGGAATGCATGGACACCCTCAAAGAGACTCTGAAGAACACAGCTGATGGAGTTACACTAGACAGGCACCTATTCAAGAAGTAAGGCGTGTTGTATTTTGCCTGGGTGCTTTATCTCCATCATGTACACCAACCATAGTGGCAATTTGTATCATATTTCCCATGAAATCTTCTACTCTTCAGCTTAAAGAAGCATTTTATACATTTGATGACCATATTTCTTTAATGAGCAAATTCAAACATACTTGATTGTTTAAATTTGCAGATTGCATAAATGCAAAAATGTATTCATCAAAAAGCATTTAGAAAGCAATTCTCTTTTGTGTGACTTGTGCACCTCCATTACAATACGTTTTATGCATGAGATCCTTCTCTTCCTTAAAGGGACAGTTCAAAAATATATATTTTTCCTTTTACCTGTGGTGCTATATATCAATCTAGACTGTTTTTTTATATGCCGAGTGTTGGAGATATTGGCCGTAGTGATACCTGCCTTCTCTCCAATATAATGGAACTAGATGGCACTTGGCTTGTGGTGCTCAAAGTGCCCAAAAAATACATTTAAAAAACAACAGCAATGTCTCTTTCTAGAAATCATGACCCGGTTACTCAGGATGATCTACAGACCTTGTTGTGAGCAGTTTCATGTAGGAACTATTCTTTTCTACCAAATTACACCCTCCAACAGCATCAGCACTATCAGGCTGGTGCTTAAGGCAGAGTGACATGTAAACATAACTACAATGTTAGCTAGCTTAGATATGCTAGTTGAGCTAGCAGTGGATGACCTATGACTACGGTTTCCTACAGTCTGTGGTTTGTTCATCGATATAGTGATCACTCATCACTATATGGACTCATGTTGGATCACACTGTATGGATAAGAAGCAGCTTATCAATATGTTTATGATGACGCTTCTTCATCAGCCACTTTTATTAACATTCATAGAAGTTTGTCACACTTCAGGGTTGCAAACTTGGTTGACAAACTTTTTTTCCAGTTGCATGCAGTCACAGTGTTTTAGCATGCTATTTGTGGTTTATTTGTCAGGTGTGTCCAGAGCAACATTGTCCTGCTCACTCAGGCCTTCCGCAAGAAGTTCGTCATCCCAGACTTCCAGTCCTTCACCTCCCATATTGATGAGCTGTATGAGAGTGCCAAAGATCTCTCTGGAGGACAGGTGTGCCCTTGGATCCATGACTCTTTATTTGTTTCTCCCAGTGCATCATCATAATGATTTAGCCCATACAGATTCATTACCATCAGTCTGTTCTAACAGTCTGGTTTCAGTCTGCAGTCAGCTGGTATCAAAGGTGTACATCAATCCTTGATTACACCTCCAGAATGGAATCCAGCAGCACTCTGATCTGATTGAAAACCACCGTATTAGCACATCTTGATGGAAAAATCCACCCCAGAACATGTTACAAGGATGGTAGCAGTGTTCCCAGTAGTGGTGAGCAAGCTGCTATATTCACACATTGGTGCAGGATTCTTTCTTGTGTCACGTCATTTTAGGCTCTAGCTACAAAAATGTTAAGACCTAAAAAAAGGAGGCCAGCACAGTTATGAAATCATGGTGATAATTCTCAGATCACATGAACCTCCCACAGTGAAACTCTCAGTTCTCAGCTGAAAAGCATCTGGTGACTCTATGTGAAAAGGAGGCAGCGCATGGTCATCTGCATTCTCCTGAAGCTAACAGAGGAGTTTGTATTCACAGAAGAAGAGAGCCTTTTCACGGCAGACATTTTGACTCTTCAAAGCAGGAAAAGCACAGGTGGACCTAATAACATTACTTCCCATAGTTAACTCTTACAATGTAAATGTTGTCAAATTTGTCATTTTCTGTGTTTCTGCACCGAGACACTGATGAAATCACCATTTAGTGACAATGAAGGTGTCGAAAAAAAAATTGGGGGGAATTTTAATTTTATTTTATTTTTTTCAAAATCTCTGATTTCAAGCATAAAAAACAGCTTAGTGTGGAGAAAGGTCCAACATGGAAACAAAAAGTTTTCAGATTGAGCCCTCCCTAGTGAGGATCTACTAAAGCAGAGAATCACACCTCTCTGTGTTGTTCAAAGACATCCTGGAAAATTCTGGAAATGACCTGCTGTAACAGTCTTCCTGGAAGGAGTTAAAAGGCTCAAAGTAAACAAACCACTCTGTCCTAAAGTAACTTCTTTTGATAAGAGTATCTGAGGGTGGATTTTTCCTCTCTGGTCAACAGATGAGGATTTGACCTGCCAGTTGTTACTGTGTATTTCCAGTGGTGTTAGCTTTCCATTGAATCCTGAGCCTCAGCAGACGTCAGCGGTGTCAGATGAACCGCTGCTGTGCCGACACTCTTTCAGCTGCCTCACCTCTCTTTCAGGTTGCAGACTACATTCCTCAGCTTGCCAAATTCAGCCCCGACCTGTGGGCTGTCTCCCTGTGCACAGTGGACGGACAGAGGTGAGACAGAGTCCTGAGCAGGGCCAAATATTCAAGGGATACTGTGATGTTTTTAATTCTAAGCACACTTTTAATGTTTGTATGCTGTCTCTCAGTTCAAGTTATAATGGCAGCTCTGTGCTGTGTACAGTCCTTTGTGAAATCATCTGAGTCCAGATTCCTGTAAGGTAAATAATTACCAAGTGGCAGTTACCAGTGGTTTCACTGAGGAATGCTAACAAGCCAGGTCTGATTTATTTAACTGAAGTTTGAGGAACCATTCATCGGGTTTATTACTCAAACATTCAGTTTATAACTGATAAATTAAATTTGTTTAAGCTGGAGGGCTATATAATGATAAATGATCCATAGGCAGTGCTTTACTGCAAGTCCTGGGGTGGACAGAATAAAAGGAACACCTGTAACATTAAATGTAGTGTAATAAACACTCTTTGTAAAGCTTACAATGCTCAATATGTGTTTCAAAGAAGTGTTGGTTCATGTTTATGGTTAAATTTATTGCAGGCTGTTGCATTATAATGCACAGGCATTGTATTTGCCAGTAAAGCAAGAACTAGTCCAAGGAGACATTTCAAGGTGTTGTATAATGATGCCAGCAGGTGTTTTGATCGGCTTGTTCTCTGATAGGCAGTTGTAAAATTCCATAAGTACGTATATTTGTTATGTTTGTGTAACAGAGGAAGTCATAAAGATAACATGGTGTTCAGCAGTGTTATCACGCTCTGTTGTTGAAGTTTATGGTTTTCCCTGAACTCACATTATCCTATGAAATGGCATCTTCTTAATATGCATACTTTTTCATGTCTCTTTCATGTTGTAGTCTGTTCATGTTTCTCATTCTGAACGTTTGTTTCTAATCACTGACAGTCCAGCTGCTTTGCCTGCATAGATAACTATTTATCTTTTGTCTTTTGTAGACACACAGTAGGAGACACCAAGGTCCCCTTCTGTCTGCAGTCCTGTGTCAAGCCTCTGAAGTACGCTGTGGCTGTTCATGACCACAGCACAGAGTATGTGCACAGTTTCATTGGGAAGGAGCCCAGTGGCCTGCGCTTTAATAAGCTCTTCCTGAATGAGGATGGTGAGCATTTAGACTTTCCTTTTTCTCCTTCCTTCCATCAATGGTGGATTCTTCTGTCTCTGACACACTATTGTTCCTCCTCGAAATATTGCAGTGGAGACCTGATGCTAGTCTGATAATGGAGTGTCCTGTGGAGGGCTTTAACTGTGTTTAGGAAGTTTGTGTTTCCTATTTTTGCTCAATAACAATGGGCCTCATTCACCAACCATTCTTAAGAGGAAATTTCTTCTTAGAACACACTTCTTAAAACCAATGTTTCCTTATTTGGGGTTTGCTCTTAGGTGAGAACAGAATCTCTGCACACTCAAGAGCACTGTTATGCTCATTTTGTGCATGTGTGTGTGTGTGTGTGTGAAGAATAATTGGTTATTGCCTTTTCATCAATTCTACAGTTGTATAAAATTACAGGATTTATGTTACAATATTATTTTTTATATATAATATACATATACATATTATTTATAATATTTTTAAGTAATTATTATTTTGTTTATTTTACAAAAGCTATTATGGTCTTTTAAAATAAACACTACGCAAACACTTCAATTCACATTAGTTTTGTTAATGGAAATCATGCCATCTAATAATTAGTTATTGATCATGCTAAAAAGTATATCATGGGCAGTTCAGGCAGGCGGGACTAAAAGAAACAAAGCAACATTTAGAGTAAGTTATCAATCACTTACAGAAACATTGTGAGGAAAAAGTTCACCTTCGTTTTTTCTCCCCTTCTCTCTTACTCTCTCTAAACACATACACGCACAGCTTGGGAAGGTCTTGTCTCTGTCCTCAGTCCTGACTGTTATGCTACTATAATGCATGAAGTTTGTGGTTTGTGGGTCGAGCGGTTGATTGCCGAGTATTTTAAGCATCCTATGCATCTTTTTTTGTGTTATTTTATATCTACTCCTGACACTAATAAATATGACAACTTGACAACTTGTCACCCTCTTCAGACTTTTGGTGGGGTATTCTTGACTTTATTCTCTCACCAACTTCTACTTCTTCCTTTACTTTGTGTGCACACAGCCCTGTACATCCCCTTTCATGGGGATTTGCATGGTGTTTGCTAATTAGTAGCAACTGGCACGCGCTTTCAACTTGTGATGACAGTAGGATTCATCCTATACAGGTGCCAACAATTCTGCCATTAGAGAACATGTCATGAATCTGACATAGACCTTTCTTAAGCACAATTTAATTAAAAAACTCTGTTAGTATTTAAATCACTGCGCAGAAAGTGGGATTGAATTATTGTATAATTACATCCCCTGCATGCAAACTGCTTGTACTAGCTTAAAATATCAGCCTCTGATATATTAATGCTATTTTGCAAACAAGAGAAGCATATAGATCAAAGTTAATGTAAATCACAGTAAACTGTGAACAGAGTTTACAAAAGAGGAAAGTTTTGCATACTGCTGTTGCAGTTCCTGCACTGATACATTCTTCTATGACCTCAAAGACATTAGGTGGGGCAGTCTGTCCTGACCTACTCAGATAGTTATTCAGCAATGCTTGTTGACTGTCAAGCGTTGAATGGCTAGAGATAGAGAGAGCTGTGACTGTCAGAGCTGCCAAGTGAATGAGTCAGATGCTGGCATGAGAGAATTTAGTTTAAAGGTGTTTGTTTTTTTAACAGCATTGTGGGGAAAAAGGGTTAAATTGAGCTTGTGAGTGGCTACCCAACATACGAACTATGCTGCATAAGTATTTGGATAATACTATTTATGGGATAAATAATATTTATTGTGAGAATTTCATAGGCAGCGTTGTGGTTAGTTTGTTAGAGGAAATGCCTCAATCCCCATGCTAATACTTAAACTGCAGCCATCTTGTCATCATCAGTGCATGTGGGAATTTAGCTTCTGTTCTGCCAGGACAGCCATGTGGTTGTTGTGTTGTATAAGGGGATCACACACTAGTGAGGACATGTAGGTGATGTAAGTGCTGCACTTGAACTCTTAAGATCTGAATGAGGGAGGCTTCCTCTCATCTGGTTGTTAAATTGCCTCAGTCTTACTGGAACTTAAGAGGAAGAGAGCTCATTTGATGGATGCTGACCACTTTCCTGGAATCTACCGGAGCCACTCTCCCAGTTTGGGGTTCACTGCCCCGAGTGCTTCTACTATCACAGGGTCCACATCTTTCAACCCTTCATACTTCTTCACCTTTTCGTGTTCTGTCTTTCTGATGTTGCTGTCGGCTGATATCGCCACATCTATCACCACTTCCCTCTTCTGGTGTTTGTCAACCACCACTATGTCCAGTTGGTTAGCCAGCAGCTATTTGTCAGTCTGGAAGCTGAAGTCCCACAGGATCTTAGCCCTGTTGTTCTCAACCACCTTTGGTGGTGTGTTCCTTTGGGATTTGGGTACTGCGAGTCAATACTGGGTACAGATGTTACTGTACACTATCCCAGCCACTTGATTGTGCCTCTCTATATACTCTAATCCTGCTTGCATCTTACACCCGGCCACTATGTGCTGGACCGTCTCAGGGGCATCTTTGCACAGCCCGCACCTTGGGTCTGATCTGCTGAGGTAGACCCTGGCCTCCATGGCCCTTGTGCTTGGTCCTGTTCTTGTGCTGCTATGATTAGTGCCTCTATGCTGTCTGTCAGTCCAGCATTCTCCAGCCACTGGTAGGTCTTCTTGATATTAGCCACTTCCTCTATCTGACGGTGGTATGCACCATGTAGGGGCTTGTCCCTCCATGTTGTTTGCTCCTCCACCTCTTTACTCTCAACAGGTTTCTGTTGACTGAGGCATTCACTTCACACAGCTCATCCTTTGGGGCTATGGGTAGGTCCCATTCCTTAGCAGCTGGGCCATCTGTGCTGCTAGGAGTGCAGTTAGCTTCTTTAGCCAGTATGTATGGATCATATCAGGCAGTGGTGCTGTCCAGCTCTTCATCTTTGACACTCTCTCCTGGATGTCTGCCATTGAGATGGTTACTGGTTCTTGTTCAGGGAGGTTGCTGTGGTCAGCTTTTAGGTCCACTAGCCATTGGGCAATGGTGTTGTGTGATGCATATGCCGTCTAGTATGTGTCCATCTCTTCTCTTGGTGGGTGTGACCTGCTGTTATTTCGCTGCCACTGAGAGAACACCTTAACTGGCTCGGTGGAGAACATCCTGTTTATTCTCCCGCCTTCTACCTCTGGTGTGTCTCTTCAGCCGGGTGGCCAGAGCTGTTAGTCTTTGTTTGGCAGTTTCAAGTGCCCCAGGAATGGAGAGCTTGTTGTATTTCCTTGGTACCCCCTTATTCACCATGTTAACTCTGTGTAGCTCTGCTAGTTGGCTAACATCTCTCAGTGTTGCCTCTATCCTAGCCTCCAGTCATCTCTTCCATGGAGGGTACTGGTTCTTATGTACCATGTCCATCTTGTATCCAAGCATATCCAGGATTACTGTTGCTGTACTGTGAATCAGCTTGTTGGTCTCAGTGATGGACCTTGTAGGGATGGTATTTAGTGCAGCATTCACATCTAGCAGATCATCTGAAGGTATTTGGCAACTCAGTTTTGGGATTCGTCAGAGGCTCCAGTTTACCAATCTGCTCACTATCTTCCTTCTCAGGTCAGCTGCTCTTACATTGAGGCTGTTTGTGTCTAATGGGGCTTGGTATCCAGTCTCGGATTGGTCAGGTCAGCAGGGGGATGCCATCATCACCCTGCTGACCTGTGGTCCTGACTCCCCCTTGCCGTAGCATTGTTGAAGTATTTCATTGATCATTCTCTCTGGGAATTCTGGTATAGTAGCATTCCATCAATTCCGTGTTCTCCACCCTTGTCCATATATGTCTTGTTCCAGTAACCCATTTGTCATCAGATTGCCCTGGTTCCTTAGCAACTGACGCAGACCTTGTTGACTCAGGCGACATCCGAGCCGGTATGACTCTATCAGTATTGTAATCGCTCATATCTGAGGTAGGCAGGTATAGCATTAGGAATCTTGCCTAAGGACACACTCTGTCTCTCTACTGGCATCTCCTTCTCTCCCCTCTCCCTCCTCTTCTCCACACATACACACACCTAACCTCCTAATTTTTTCTTTTTTGGTCAGATACAGAGGATATAGTTTTGTACAGTCCATGGCAGCAACAGTCATGTTTACAACAACAAAGTCGCTATATAAACTCAATTATATCTCACTGGAAACAAATCTAACATGTCAATAGAATAAATATAACTCCTGACATCACAATACTAAGTGAAAAAAGTAATGTTATCCAAGCATTAAGAACACAAACATCAGTAGCAATCATTCATTCTGCTCTCTTTTCCCCATCTACTGAGGACACTCACTATTTGCAGGTCAGCTACCTCAGGTACATTTACAGATAAAGTCTTAGACTACATACAAACAGCTTTCATTTTAGTTAGCCCCGCTAGCGCGATGTGCTCATGTTTACCACGATCGTAAACCATGATAGCGCTGAATGAGAGACTGCTGACAGAGCAGATTTAAATATGGCATTAACAAGCGTAGTTGTCGTCAACTAGAGTAATCTTGAAGCTATATTCCCTTCATCTGCACTGCGGCCTCTCTTCTGTTGTCTGACATGTGGCCAGCGGGCCGCTAATTGAGTAGGCCTGGTCTAGTGTGTAGCATTTAGTGGCATCTGGCAGGGAGGTTGCAGATTGCCACAGACTGAAACTTCTCCTGTGTGCAAAGCATGTGGGAGAACTACGGTGGCTGACAAAAATATGTGAATGGCCCTATCTAGAGCCAGTCGTTTGTTTGTCCGTTCTGGGCTACTGTAGGAACAACATGGCAGGCTGATGAATACATAGTCATTATTATATACAATTTCTGCCAATGTATCCTCCTATATCCTACACACTGGACCCTAACTCTCCTGTAGGATAATATGTCAGAGGTCATATGCTGTCATCCAATGACAAATGATCTACAGGACTGCAAGACTTAACTATATCCTAAATGTTTACATTAAAACTGTGTTCCTTTAGATGAAAATAAATGTCTGTGGTTCAACAGCAGTAATTTACTTTTGACTGAGCCCTGCTTAGTGACAGCTATCCACCCTTACACCTCCACACACATTTGAAATACTGTACTCCTGCCTGGCTATAAGAATCGAAATAAGAATTGAAATAAGTTATTTTAAAGTGAAAATAACTTTATTTTGCTTTAAATTATCATTAACACACAGCCATTACATTGTTTAATCAACAAGTTATTGTTGATTAAACAATGTAACGGCTGTAGAATAATGTCACCACTAAGGTTTAGATTGGCTTCCTACAAGCCTCACTGTCACTGTGTAGCTCTGTTTGCCACTGGATATGATCTCTCGAGAAAATGAAGGCTGGATTTACGGCACGAAAAAAGTGTATCAACCACTGTGCAAACAAAACAGGAAGAACATAGAGCTTTTGCTTTCCATGGTAGCTATTGGTAGCTATCCCCAATTGCCAAAGAGTGTAAATCAAACTTCTTTGCAGTTACTGTTACTGTCCCCGGTAGCAGAAGTGGCAGACAGTAGAACAACTTAAGTAACTGTGGAAAACAAAATGCAGTGTTTCCTGTGTCGTTGGTAGTTGCTTGAAAAGTTATGTGTTTCCACTTCGGTGTTTTAGAATACATTGTTCCCACCAGAATTTATATTGTAACCTCTGTTTTCTAAGAGTCAGTTTTGTATGTGTGTGGTAGGTGTGTGGTACAAAGCTTGGCTTGGTTCATATAATAACATAACATAACATAACATAACATAACAGAGATACTGTCAGGACAGTTTCCACACATACTTTGTCATCTTACAATTTACCCGCCAAAGTCAACAGTCTTATGAATATAAATAGTTGGTTGCGTGCCATGAAACTATTTAAAACAAAACTATAGATTAAATACATTCTGCTACTGTCTTGTATGTAAATATAGTTATGTGCAGTATCTTGAGTCAATGTGTGCTCAACATATATTTGATTCTTATTGTTTGATCTGTCTATATACAGAATTCCCAGACCTTATTAAACATGACTGAATGTTTACACTTTGATCCTCTACAGCATGCTAACTGAGCACTTGTTGTTTTGCAGATAAGCCCCACAACCCCATGGTGAATGCTGGCGCTATAGTTTGTACCTCACTGATAAAGGTAAAAGCAGTAACACTTTTTCCCTCTGTTCATGTGTGTTTTTATGTCCAGTTTGTGTCATATCCACTGAAACCTTAGCAATACAATTCCTCATATCAGTGAGCCGCTTTATCAAGTAAATAAATGAAAGTTAACATAAATATTGGTAGCAGATAAGATATGACTGTTTAACAGTGGCCTTATTAACCCACATCTGTTTAAACACAATGAAACCCACTAAAAAAGACTCACAACAATGCAGTATTTTGCTGATTAACACCCTGTTCACACGTGTCAGACCATTTCTTTGTGGTATTGTTACCTGGACTTTAGACTTCCCAGTGTGTTCAGGTATTTGTGACTCTTGACTCAGCTGGAATCATTTCTAGGTCACTCCCTCAGTCCACTGTCGTGTGTCTTGTTGTGGTGATTAAGTCTTGTGCTAATCCTTCCTGAAGGCACTTAGCAGCCCCAGAACACACGCTGTTATCGTCCCTGCTCAAAATAACCCGGACGGAGAGCCAGTCAAATGCAGGTGCACGCAGACCAGCCCCAGTCTGCACATAAAGAGAGATAGGAGGTCAGATAATACCTCACAGCTCCTCCATCTTGTCACCAGAGCATGGTGTCCCAGTGTTTTTCTCTTCGGTAACTCAGCGTGAAGACAGATGGACAGAGTTCAGAAATTAATCGCTCATCATCTGTCAAATAAAATGAGCTGCAGCCTGGCTTGAATACCAGCTTCATCCATAGCTTTGTCACACTGGTAGTGTTAGATTTTAAATCTTCTTACAGCTGGTAATGATCATTCTCAGGTTTGATTTTTAATGCTTTAACCCTACCAGGCTGTCTTTACATAATTAGCACTCACACAGACACATACCTGCACAAGAGCTGTCTATAAATACCTTCTGAAAGCTGCAAGACTGCATTGGAGAGGCTTTTTAATGTCTTGAAATGAGCTTATTTTTGCTTTATTGAATTATGGACTTTTGGCACATTCTCTGTTAATTGCTACAAATTCTCATTATTCAGGACTGTGATTTGGCTGTAGCTTTTTCTGGAGGTGACCTTATGTTATGCCAAGTTTTTGTCCTAAGCACTGAGACTTTGAACTCAATTTTTATGACTAATAATAGGAATCATCTTTGTTGCATTCTTATTGATGTTGTAAGAAAAAATGTGTTACCAAAGCTTGGAGATGTGATTATTAGACTTTTTTTTTTTTTTTTTTGCTTGAGAGGAAGCAATCTAGAGAGGCAACGTAATGAAATCCTTCATAAAGTAATTCAACTGTAGATGATGCCAAAACATCCTCCATGTACGCTGAAGCATGTGGTCTGTTTGATCCTGATTTGATTTTGGACCTCTTGTACTTAAAAGTAGCTCTATTGCCAGTCTCAGGGCCTGGGACCTGTGTGTTTTCACTGTCCACATGTCGTTAAAATCCCATTCCTTTTTTTTTTTTTTTTTTTTTTTTTTTTAGTTTTTTCACCTGTGCTTGTTGTGCTTTATCACCGTGCAACTATAACCCTATTTAACTTAAATATTATAAATAGCTTCTGCTGACAATAATCCCTCAGACAAATTGTCATTTATCTGCAAATGCTGCCTTATATGATTAAAGATTGTGCTGCCGTTATTCCATGACAGCAAACCAATATGCAGTCACTTGAACTGGAGTGGTTGAAGGTTGATTTTAAACAAGTGAAGCAAGTAGTTGAACTCTCTAAATACCAGCAGCTGCCCAGATCTAAAAAAATCATGCCTTTTATTGGGTGTTTGAAAATAAAGATTAGAACACAATCACGGTAAGCCAGTCTAAAATGGCATGTTTACAAAGCTGTTTCCATAAAGTTAATTTTTAAGCAAAGTGCTACACATTACCTTTCTGTAGTGCTGCTCAGCGTCATTTATGCTTGTAGGAGAAGAGAGTATTTAATATTCCATTGAAGGACTGTTAGAATAGTATAGACATCTTTTTGTTTTCTTTCTAATAAAATTCATGACAAATGTGCAGGACAGGAAAAAAACGGTTGCCATTATGTTACAATAAACAGCTCAAATCTATGTAGCCGCTGAGACACAGAAACTATTTTCTACTTTGGTTTTTGGGACGCTCAAGAATATCATTGTTTTCTGTATTGCAAGTACCACAGTGTAAATACTGTACTATAATTGACTACTGAGGTAGCTTCAGGAAACACTGGACCTTGATTCCAAACTTTTGCTACCACCTATTAAAAGCTGCCTACATTTGTATTTAACACAAACATCTGGTCTGCCTTTGCAGTGTTTAGATCTGATCTGTAACCAGTGATGTTTAGATGCTAACAGCCACTTCTTACTGTGATTTTATTTTTAAGGTATTGTAAACGACAAAGCAGGTGCTGTCATTGAGTAATCTTTGTTTCTGTTGTGTTGTCACACAACTACTCAATTTTTAAAGGGCCGATGCCACAAAATACTTAGTCCAGTCATTACATTTGTAAAGCCAGTTAGAGTTTTGTGACCTCACAGTTGTTTAACAGAAAGGAAAAAGACAGCAAATTAAGAGTGAAATGCGTTACATTGTATTTTAAAATACACTTAAGTGATTAAAGACAGCATAGAGTAAAGGAATAGTTTAACATTTTGGGAAATACACTTTGCTTAGAACAAAGACAGTAAGATGAGAAGATTGATATCAATGTCATACTACTGCTTTAAAGCTGTACTAATCAATATTCTTATGTCAGCAAAGTATCAAATCACTGTCAGTAATGTTATAGGGTCAGGTGTTAGTGATAAACCATTAGAGAACTATCCCATCTCTGCAGTTTTCCTCATTTGGACATAGCAGTTAACCTTTTTTTGGACATTGCTTTGATTTTATGGCCCAGAGCTTTACTGTTCACTGTTAATCTGACCCCTCACTCTGATGACAAGACTACGAGAAGCAGCCCACAATCACTCCGCCAAGCTGTTGTTTATCACTAAATAGTTAAAACATGCTCTTCCTTCTAAAGAATTGAAAGAAATGCAATTCATGTGTTTATCGGTGGTGTGTTTTTGAATGTAGGATGGAGCCAAGCTGGCTGTTTACCCCTGCTTCAGTCTTTATGCTAAACTAGCTAAATACGTCTGTCATGAGATTAATGTTGATCTTCTTATCTCACCCTCGGAATTAAAGTGCATAAAATGTTGAACTGATTCTTAAACATTGCTGGCAGTGATGTGAGCAGGCTAAGAAGAAGCAGAAGAACATCCACTGTATTTTTAAGTTGTCTATTTCAGGAAATATACTCGTTCTATTCTTTGAAATACCACATAGTCCGGTGAGGTACCCCTACATACTCAGGAGCCTTACAGTAGCTGTACTTCTGTGCTTGCAGTAGTCAAGTCAAACAGGTTCCCACCAGTTTCCTATTGATTTATGATGCAGGGTTTATAAAACTGTAGTGTGTGAATGGTTATATGTGCAGGTTTCTCTTCCATCACACAGCAAACCTGTTAACCTGCCTACTAAACTGCACAAGTCTCATCGCAGAAATGATTCAGAGACAACCCCTCACACTTGCTGAGACAATCATGTGTGTCTGTGTCCATCAGCTCACCACGGTCATCAGTGTCACAATGTGTTGTTTTTCTTTTTCTATACTGAACCACAAATGTCAAGCCTTTGGTCAGGTTGCCCAGTTAGCTTTAACCTCGGTGGGAAAACTATGGGATGGTTGCCGCGGCAGAATGCCCCAAACTGTTGTTACATGGTGCTTGAAGGCTACATGTTGTTGCTGTTTTTGTATGTTGTTGCATATTTTCCAGACTTAGGAACTGTGGGAAATAATGACTGCTGCTGCAGGTCAAATGACGTTGGTAATTTTTTCTTCCTTTTCCATATCTATCTCCTCGCACTCTCCCAATCCCCTGATCCCCCCTCCCCCTCTTCTCTCTTTCTTCTCCAATCAGCTCTGTAGAATCCCCATTTAGAGACTCTTTAACACCTCCATCAATGTCACTTACTTTTTCTTCTGCACAGTAAAGTGTAGAATTTAAAATGTACTGTCAGTCACACATGAAGCATTCGCCTTTTTAAATGTAAAGTTAAAAACCTTTTCACCCCATTCAAGTCATAAACAGTTCAGTATTTTTTACATTTGTAACTAATGCTATAGCACTTTAAATGTGCATGCGTGTCCATTTTTCTTTTGCTGTGTTTTCTTTGGTGGAATAGGCAGCATCAATGAGCTCGATACATGAACACTGAGCTACAAGCTGTGAATTTTTTTTCTCAGAGGAACACCACTCCTCCCTTCTTTTCCTTCCCTCCCCTCCGTTTTGGCTGACAGTCTCATTGCACATGACACATGTTGACCTACAGTAGACACACATCCTCACAAATACACGCATACATTATGGTAACCCATAATACGAACTTGCCTGCATACACCCACATGTACTTAATGTACAAACACATACACAATCACGGCTGCTTCAGATTTAGAAAAATTGTGTCTTTTACTCTTTAGACTTGAAATAATATTGCATTCCTTATTGGGAATCCGTGAGCTGGCATAGTAATATGTAATGGTGAGACATGTTTTCATTTAACTGGCTAAGCTCTGGTTATGCACATGTCTACTAAATCTCCCTTTTTAACTCAAAAAGACTTCCCCCTTTGTAACCTATTTGCAAACCAATCTTATTAATATCTTGTATGTACTTGTATAATTCTTGGTAAAGCTCATGTGATTTTTACATTTTGTTTGTAATAAAATCTATTCACATCTTTTCTAATTCCGTAGTCTCAATTTGTCAGCATTATCATTTTAGTATAATCTTTTATGATACTGTGCTTGTCCTCTGCACCATCGCTTGATGAATGTCCTGTAATAAGTGCTTATTCTTTTGTTCTCTCCACAGCAAGGTGCAAGCAATGCAGAAAGATTTGACTATGTAAGTATTAGAAGTCAAAAGTTTTCAGCTAACTTTCATGTACTTTGTGAAGAGTAGCCTTGTGAAGGGGAATATGTCTAGATGATTAGAAACTATATCTTTATCTTTATTATTGTTTATTTGATTGATCTCTTTAGAGAGTCTAATAAAAGTCATTAGTTGAACTAGTGATGAACCTACAGAGAATTAACACTGAAACCTGCAGCTCCACTTGGCTTTACAGAGCTTTATAGTGAATTTTAGCTCATTGTTAAGCTGTCCTGCCCACAACTTCACTGTTTGGTTCACTCTCACTGCTCTCACAAGGTGTGTTTCCATCCACCACTTTTCATGCGCATTTTCAGTTTGTGCACCACCTGCTCAGCCCCAAACAGCAGACAGACACAGTTAGAGACTAACTGGTGAACATAATGGAGCATTAACAGCTTAACAGGCAGATATTTCCCTCTGGAGTCGGAAGAGACCAAAAACAGAGCTAAAAGAGAGTGACTGTTGGACTTACATTCATCAGGTAGATTCAAACATGACTCTGAATGCTATTGTTCCTCTGTAAGTGGTGGATGTGTAAATAAGCAATTGTTTGTTAACAAGTTCACCATATCAACTCAAAAGATGAGGAGATGTTGGTGTTGTGTTCACAATGTATTCCTGCTGCCATCAAGTTGCCAACAAGTCAGTGAATGCTAGTTTAAAGATTATGGTGAGACAGCTCAAGGAAGATGCCTGAATATAATTCAAGTATTAAATTTTTGCACACTAAAGTTACAATTTAATTGTTCGTTGGTACATGTGATGTATCATTTCCTTTTAGTATAAAACTGCTAACTAAAATCAGGATACTGGGATACTGTTTGTATAGTACATTGTGTTTACAACTGGTATGTAGTATGGAGTTGGGATACAGCTATATTTATGATAGGAAGGCCATTAACCAACGGTTTAACCTCATGGCATGAACCCCTGTTGATCAGTGTGTCATTCTGCTTTCCCTCCAGGTCATGAACTTTCTGAAAAATATGGCAGGAAACGAGTATGTGGGTTTCAGCAATGCCACGTAAGTCCCTCTAAATCATGAGTTTACATTATCAAGGTTCTCGTCTTTCATTTGCCAAGGGACCACATATAGCACACTCTACTGCTACACTCTTTGGGTTCCAACTTTGAAGCATGTTGAACCTCTAACCATTTCACAATCAGTCATGTCACAGCAGGTGTCTTTAATCAGCTCTTAGATAATGTCCTCTAAAACCCAACTGGCTCAGTAATGGTTTAAAAATCCAAATCTGGAAGCTGAATCTGTGGCTTGTACAGCACGACAACAAATTGCCATATGTATCAACAGCATTGTGAACAATAATGACTGGCAAACCTATCTCTCACATGCTCGTGGTTGAATTAAATCCAAAGTGTTGTATTCTTACTGCCAACACTTGTAAACTGTCCAAATGTGAAACTAAAGGCTATGCACACCCACATGGGTGTTGTCAGTTACTCCGGCTGATTGGACTTCAGCTAGTTTGATGTCGGGCAGAGCTGTGCTATGTATTGCAAAATGTCAACAAACTCCATGTACCTATTAGAATATATGAAAGGTGTTAGTTGTCCCACCCTCACACATTCAACAAAGCCAGGAGAGACAGGGAGCTATAGGTGACTACATTTACATCCACACTAATATTCCCCTATTATTCTGAACATGACAACATTCCAAATTTGAATTGTGTCATTTTAACACCATGTTTTCTTTGGATATTAGGTCGGATATTACTGTTAGGCCTTTTTCCAAATGTAGCATTTTCTGATTAAGACATGTGGGATTTGCCTGTATTATATGGGTTTTAGGAGCATTTTTTACAGCAGTGTGCAGCACACAGCCTCTTATCTGTTTACGGTTGACTTGCTATGTCATGGATGCCAACCACCTAGCCAACAGTTTGCAAGGCTGTGGTAAAGATCCTTGCCCAAAATAAAAGCTGACATGATAAATGGCATGCTAGGGCACGTTAATCAGAGTATGTAGGGCTGCATGTAAGCAGGAATCTTGGTAAATTATTCATTTTCATTAGCCATGTGAACAGCTCAGCAGGAATATTGTCTTTTTCACTATAAAGGCAAAAATGTAATATTTTGTGCAGGTAAATGAAGTCAGTCAAAGACTGTACACACCCACACATTCGTAAGAAAAGGCCTTTACAGGAAAATTCAGTGTGTGCGTGCGTGCGTGCATGCTTGTGTTCTGTGTGGTGCACACCCTAACAGAACGCAGTTTAACTTGTTTAACATGATGCCATATTTGATATTTACTTGTTTCTAGATAAGAAGATAATGCAGGTGACAATGAAGCCTAAATGCTCAGGAGCTTTACCTCAGTTTAACTGAAATTAAGAAATGGGTCAAGAAATTAATAAAAATAATTAAACTTTTGACCTTTTAACTCATACAGAAGGAGTTGGTTTAGGAAATTTATTTGGATGGACTTATGGATCACATTTGGAATCTTGGCATCTGTGTCAAGGTCACATGCATGTGCGTGATTTATGATGACACCGCACACTAACAATGTGTCCGGAAAAAGACCAAGTGCTGGGGCTTGCGTTGCAGTATTATCACATGACAGCATGAGAACTCTGGTTGTACTGTACACATGAGGGGAGGGCGGGTGGAATTCCAACACACAAGTGCAAACACACCCACATACACACACACGCACACAGTGCAAATATTTCCTTCCTCTTTGTAATGGGAGTGCTCTGCTCTCTCTGTGACAGATTCCAGTCGGAGCGTGAGTCAGGAGATCGGAACTTTGCCATTGGCTACTACCTGAAAGAAAAAAAGGTTTGACCTTGGATGAGTCATAACATATTGCTGCCATGGTTTTCCGTTGTATCGCTATAGATTTTTCTCTGCCCTGCAAAGCTGAAAAGCAGTAACTGTAAGGATAAAACAACATGAAAGAGGAAGAGGTGGAGTAAGTTACTGCCAGAGGCCCAGTAGGAAAAAAATCTGCATTTTTGTGTTCCTCAATTAATCATACTTGTCCTTTTTTACACATGCCCGTTTGGAATAACCTGACCTCTAATAAACCTTTATTAGCCCTACTTATCTTTCACCAAAGCAGAGGTGAGGCTGTCTCTTCCTTAACTGGAAGTGCAGCAACATGCAAATGTACTATAGTTGATGAATGTTTATCTTTGTGCTCTAACTGTTTTAAACTCTGTTTCTCTGCAGTGTTTCCCAGAGGGAACAGACATGACATCTGTACTGGACTTCTACTTTCAAGTAAGTTCAGCAGTGATTTTTTTCTGTATCAGTTTTTACTTTTAATTTTTTTAATGTGTAGAGAATAGTACTTTCTTACTCTTCCTTATAACACTGTTGTTTCCATCGCTGAGGGTCAGAGATCCTGTATAGATCCAATTTCTGCTTCTCCCTCTATTTTTCATCGTGTTTACTTCCCTGTATGCTATGTGTAGCTTCTTCACTATGTTCAGAGGGGGGGGGCAATGAAAGAAAAAAACAACATGAAGTGTCTTTATCAAGGTGTTGTTCCACCATGAATCCCCTGAACAGTTACAGTGCTCCTTATCATTGATTCTCCAAGTGTCTGAAACTCTAAAAAAGGGATGAATACCAATCCTCTTCTTTGTCTGTGTGTTTTTATTACTGTTTAGTCACCTCTACCACCACTGAACTGTCATTTTTACCTTCCCTATGTCACACTTGACCTTCACATTTTTGCTGTCCTGTTCCTCGACCGCCACGATTACATTTGCTGTGACATAAAAACATGCTGTACAAATTGGAAGAAAAATTGTGATAGAGAAATGATACAAGTTGTCCTTTTTGTGAACCTCCAGCTGTGTTCCATTGAAGTGACCTGTGAGAGCGCCAGTGTCATGGCAGCCACCCTGGCTAACGGCGGCATCTGCCCAATCACGGGCGAGCGTGTGCTAAGCCCCGAGGCGGTGAGGAACACCTTGAGTTTGATGCACTCCTGCGGCATGTACGACTTCTCAGGACAGTTTGCTTTCCATGTAAGTAAAAGGCACAGATCACAACTACAGTAGGGGAAGTAGGTGAAGTGAGTGCCTAAATAATTTAGGTTACTGAGATACCTTTAATGCATTCATCTTTGCGTATTTATACTCGTCAGCAACATGCACTTTTGTCACCCTCTTACAGTGGCTGGTAGTTGTTCCTGACCATGAAATAAACTTGCCTGAATCAGAAACTAAAAAGTACACCATCCCAACAGCTATGGTCACAATCTACATTCGAGACTAATGCTTGGTCCACACTGCCTGCGTAAGCAAGGCATGTGCATTGTATTGTATTTTTTTTTCTTTCAGCACCCCTGTTAACAGGTTAGAGCAGCCACACTGCCCACATGAGCAGGACTGCTTAGGCACAGCTTTGCTGCTTCTCAGCTGTGGAACACCTAGAGAATAGGGGTCTTGCCTGTTTGTTCCATGGGACACGTGATTCTAGCAAAAAAAGACAGTGAAATTGGTGTTTTGATCATCATATTGACGTCATACCACCTTTCACTATGGTTTCAATGTCTTTATCTGTCACGGACATAAAAAAATACAAATTTTTTAACTCAACCTTTCCTGTTTCTATTCCAAAATGAAAGCACTCTGACAATTCTGTTGACAGAATCCCTTTGTTTCCTAATACAAGATATTTTAGTGTGAAATATTTGCATGACCGTGTTTTTGTCAGTGCAGTGGCTTGCATGGCTCCTTAAATGAGTGGAGTACCAGCGTTTAAGCCTGGAAATACAGCACTCACAGCAGCAGGTGGTTCTCTAGCAGCACCACAGCAGCAACACTGACTGTGTGAACACCGCAAATATGCAAGCCACAGCAGGCCAGTGAGGTAGCTGTCACAAATTGCTCACGCAGGCAGTGTGGCCCAGGCATTAGAAATCATAACTACTAATTATTGTAACTGTGGAATACATTGAACGTGTGCATGTGTTAAACCCTCCAGGTGAAGCTCTTTGAGGTCAAGTGGAATAAAGCATCTATTACTCAATCAATCATTTATTTGTCATATGAAGTCATACAAGGTACAACTTAAGTGACATTTGATCCCGTCAGCTGCTTCTGTCTCTCAATGCACTGCTTCCTACATTTACACAGTTGTGTGAATCATTTACTTTGGACAAAGACATTCTTTTTAGACAGTCTACTTTAATTAATCATGAGTTATCAACAGTTTGTAGCAAACCCATTCAAAAGTACAATAGAACATTAGGACTATACACATATATTTAGCAATAGATTTTCAAATAGCTGGTCCAATAACAGTCTTCTATATATGTGCTGGTTACTATTTGCAGTTGACATGTAGCTTGAATGACCTCAGGACAAAATGTATTGAGGACAGCAGCCAAACCAGAGCTTCTACTGAGGATTACCCAGTTGCCCATAACATTGTCAGCGTGTATATGAGGCTCAGGCCACACACTGTACTTAGTGTCATACTCTACATCTACTCTTGCCTCATTTCCACTGCATGGTTCAGCTCAACTTGACTCAGCTTACTATTGGTACCAGGTCCTTGTCTTTATTTTATTTTCCATTGCAGACAGTACCCCCTCAGTATAGGCGGGATTCTCAGCTTATCCCCAACGCAATGCCAGATGAATCTGCCATGACATCATCTTCAAGGCTACACTCGCTGAATTTCATCTGCAGCCAGATGTCTGCACTCTGTCAGCTGTATGGCGTACAATACGTTGTAGTGCAGTGTGGTGGGTTGCCATTTTTAAAAAAATCTGGATTGAGAGAATAAAAAAATGCTGTTGATGGTGGCTTGGCTGTTTTAAAAATGGCAGGTTTGTGCAGATGATTCTATTGACCATTCTCTCTGTTCAGCCAGTGGTCTCTAGTCTTTTAACTCCACCTTCTAACACAGGGCCGGCTCACTCGAGCCTTGTTTCCACCAAGTAGTCCGGTTCAGTTCATTCAACATCAGAGCGGTTATTTTTGTGTTTCCGTTGTCAAATGATGGTACCAACAAAACTACTCCGTTCCATCCTGTTTTTGTTTGCCTTCTGTCAAGGTACCTAGCACACTGATCTGATACTAAAATTGGATCTGTAATGCGGGAGCTATAAACACTGCAATCCGTTGATTGGTCAAAAGAGAATTGTCAAACTTGCTCTAGAGGGACTAAATGTACAAACTGGCTATTTTTAAATATTCCATCGATAGCGACAGAGAATATTAACACTTCAACTTGTTCTTTTTTCTTCCTAAAATGTTGACATGCAACCGTGTTCTGTGAATGATCAACAACGTGTAACCCTGCCTACATTTAAGAGTGCTGTCTGTGGTAGAAACATAAAACACATCTAAGGTGGAGGTATATGTCCACACGGGTTACGTATTGGAACAGGTGCTATACCGAAAGTATTTGGTGGAAATGAGGAACCTCGACTGCACTATCCATAACTTTTGCCATTGGAAAACCAAAAAAGAGTACGTCAAGTTGCGTGGAGCCATGTTGTACCATGCAGTGAAAATGCTGCATAAGTCTTCCTCTTTGACCAACACTGAAACAATTTGAAATGCTGGAGAAAGATGTATCCGTATTATAAAACTGTAACATTTTGGTACAGGCATATATGCTTGTATTAAGAGAAAAAACACCTGAGCCTCAGCATAACATAGCTGTCATATCACATGGTCTCCCTGAGCTGAGGTGTTTGTGCTGAAAGGATGGCACATTTTAATGAGACACGTCCTGGTGGCAGAAAAATATAGAGAGAAGGAGCAATGTGTGAAAATGTTCTTCAGCTTTTCATGATTTGAAGTTACAGCACCAAAGTGGAAATCTTCTCTTCATTGATCATTTCTTATAGCATATTCTGTTTGAGTTAATATGATTTGGGTTTTGAAAATGATTTATCCTCATAAATCATTAGAAAGCAAAGGACTATGAGTACTAAGAGCTCATCTGAAACACATCCTTTATTTTAAAAACAATAAAAGAGAGGAACAAACGAACAAAAGAATTCTCATCGAAAGAAATATCTAAAGATGCGTCAGTGTAATGTCACAGACAGAACAATGGATACATTTCTCTAACTGATGAATTACTGAAGCTGTGTTGACTTGTTCTTTGCTGACTTTCCATTTTCAGCATCATGCTGTTGTAACTGTAGATACACACAGATGATCATCTGTTATGTAACTGTTCTCCCTGTTGTAGGTCGGTCTGCCAGCCAAGTCTGGAGTATCGGGAGGGATCCTGCTGGTTGTACCAAACGTGATGGGTATTATGTGCTGGTCACCTCCTCTAGACAAGCTGGGCAACTCAGTCAGAGGAATACAGTTCTGCACGGTATGTAATGTCTTGCAGAGGAAGAGCAGATCATGGCATGCCTGCAGTGTCTACTAAAAATACATATTCATAGCCAGAGCAAGAAATAACTTCACCAGCAACTTTTAGGCCTTGGGGTGTTTTTTTACAGACCAGAGCTAAAAAAAATTCAGCAGCATCAGTGTTTAAAGAGCGGGAAATGTATTGTTTGTATCCATCCTGACCAGAGATGAGAAATAGCTCGACATGAAGCTGGCACTACTGTATGCTAAAAACATTTCATTTCATTTTATTTAATTTATTTATGTTACTCAAGACCATGATCACATGGTATGGAGCACAAAATAGCATGCAATAACAACATGCCACTCAGCACAGTCAAATGCCTTAATACGTAACACAACTACACACATATTGCATTAAGCATTAAAAATTTTGGTGATACAGATTTAAGATTATTAGCGAATAGCATAGTAAATATATATTGTGTTATCAGTCAAAAATCAGCATTTTAGGTTTCTCTAAACCAGCACTTAAACATGTTTTACTGTTTTTAGTTATTGTTGATTTGAATAAATGTCCTTTGGAATATGGATTACTTGGGTTTTTTTTTTTTTTAAGCTAAATTTGTTTTTATACTTTTAATTATATATTCATGGTGCTTTAAGGAAATAATTGTAAACAAACAGTCACAAACACAAAAATGCCTCTTAAAAGAATGGGAAATTGTGCAACAGTGTCCTTGGGGTACTAATTCAACTTGGCTGGCGTACTCAGAGTGACTGAACCCATTTAATAAGTAAGTGATACTTCATTAATGATCACCTAGAGGACAGACCCAGACACAGAGCTCAGTAAGCACTGCATGCAAGAATCTGCCTCTCTAAGAAAAAATCTTATGTGCTTTTTTAAATGTATATAACACTGAACTCCCAGTTATCAGAATAAAATGTCATATTAAACAGCGTCAAGTAAATAGAGTTATTTACCCTTCTGTTGTATCTATCTGCCTTTTCCTTCCAGGACCTCGTGGAGCTTTTCAACTTCCACAACTATGACAACCTGAGGCACTTCGCCAAGAAGCACGACCCTCGCAGAGAAGGAGGGGACCAGCGGGTAAGGACAAACAGCATCATGTTGTGAGGAAAAAAAAACATCTGTAAAACAGCAACCATTTCCCCCATCAAACACATTGGCCAGAACACCTTCTCATCAAGAATGCGGGTGATGCTGAGGTTACTGTTGCTCAGATTTAACAGCTGTTAGCATTCTGCATTAGCTGTTTTGTTGCTATTGAGCAGTTCAGAAAAAAGACACACTTAATTTTTTTTTAAAAAAGAGCAAAACGAGATAACACGTCCCCCTTCTTCTTTGGGTGTTCTCTTTGCATTCTTGTTGGGATTGCTGCAGCACTTTTCAGGCATACTGAGCATTTCTTTCTAGTTTGGTCACTGGATATGTTAAGTTTGGTTCCACAATGTATATAAGCAGCTAAATGATACACACTTTCAGCTAACCTCAACAAAAGTATGACAAAAAGACATGGAGGCCCACAAAAATGAAAAACTAGATCCAGAGTCCATCTGCTTTAAAAATCTGCCTTTTTTAAGCAAAGGGCTGACACCTGCCCAGTTTCACCTTAAAATAATTTAATCAGCTGTTTTCAGCTCTGGTATTTCAAAAGATGTTTCAGTGAACCACGGGCCACTTACACAGTAGACACACACACTAACACTAACACACAAGAAGGAGCGAGACTAATTTGTTATTCGTGTCAATTGAAACAGCAGCTCTCCTTCGGACCAATGGATTACGAGAGCCTTCAGCAAGAGCTAGCTCTGAAAGCCCCTCTATGGAAAAAGGTGTCCCCTACTGAGTCGCACCAGGACAGCTCCACCACTGTAGTCTATAGGATGGACAATGTCGCCGAGTGAAAATTGAAACCAAAAAACCCCCACCTCAACTGATCTGTCTCCCCACCACTCACAACGACACCACCACCTTTCCGCACCCTTGAATATTTATACATAAATTATGTAGAGGATTATTTATTGCTTGTGAAGCGGTTACTGTATGGACGGACTTGGAAGCCTCTTTTGTTTTTATTTGTGATGGAAAAATGAGATGAGTTACTGCCTGTTAATTTTGCTCTGAATTCCAAATGAACTCTAAAGGCTAAAACACACCGCCGCCAAATGGCACACGTCAAAACAGCCACCCCTATTATTTCCTATGTACAACCCCACACCGGCGGCTAGGTGTAGGTCAGCGCTTATGGATGCTTCGCCCTGTGACACTTTACAACTCTGTCCCGTTTCCAGCCTTGCTGCCCGTGTGAAAACACGCTCACTCCTTTGCGTATACATCCCAGCACCCGTGGCGGCTCAACTCCTCTCCTCACCGTGGATGTATAAAGAGAACTCTCACCTCTTGTGACAAAGATTAGTAGTGTTGATGTCGCAAAATATCCAGAGCTATACAACCCACATTCCCATCTTTATAAAGACAACAGCAAAAACGATATTGCCTGGTGAGCCACAGGTCTGGAGAGTGGCCCTTCAGGTGAAAAATTAAGTTTAATCAGTGGGTGTGCACCCTGACTTAAAGGTAAACACTACAGATCTTTTACTGAAAGTAATAATAACTGTTGGTCTTGTGTTGACGTGCTGCAGAGCGATGCTTCCTATTGGTGCTATGGGTGCCACTTGACACGCGTCATATGATGCAGTGCTGGAGCGGCAGTGTGTTTTCAGCTTAAGCTTCCTCCTGCTTCTTGCCTCAGTCTGTGTGTGCAGGATCTGGTGGAGAGTATACAGGTTGTGCTTCTCTTTCATCTCACCACCTGTATTGCAATCCGTTATATATTTGACAGAATCCTCTTCAAAAATGTAAGATAAGGGTTGATTTGAAACTCAGTTATATTTTAACCATCAAAAAAAAAAAATGTGTATGAGTGTGTTTGCATGTGTGGAGCTTCAGCTCAGCCAGCTTTCAGACCAACAGTCTGAAAATCTACATTCAGTACTTTCTAGTCTAGTGACATGTGCTTACTGTAGCTCACACTGAGGCCTTAGACTGTGGTGTTAGCACATCAATACAGATGCTAGATGTGCTGTAATATGATGAAAATAACAGTATAACGGGATGCATTTTAAGATTATTGAAGCAAATTTTTGAGTCAAAGGAGTTGTAACAGTTAGCTGTAAATGCATGGGCAGGAGTGCAGCAGTGTTGTAGCTAACATGATGTAGTTTGTCATTTAAAAAAATTAGATGTGAGTTCTGAAGGGATTTTAAATATACAGCTATTATGCTTTTCCAATATTCACATGCTTGACCTTGAACGGAAAAATCAACCCCAAAGCTTAAAGCTTATCTAAGTCACTCTAACAATAGTGCAGTTTCTCAGCCCTCTGGTCAGGACACAGACAAAGACTAAGGAGCTGGTTACAAACAGGTAGCCTTTGATCCTCTTTAGAAGTTAACTGCTAAAGTAGGAATGTTTCTGCACAATGTACAAGCTCCTGCACCATCTTGCTGTAGATGGTTTAATTGTGAAAGACTTGCCTATAGATGTCTGAAGTGGAGTAATTACAGACATTTGTGAAATGAGATTAGCTGGAACCCCCCATTACTTGACTGTAACCTGTCTGTATTTGTGCCTGGACCACAGTTGGGGCTGATTTTTCTGATAGTAATGTGGGTGTGGGAAAAGAGGCATGCTCAGGAGAGAGGTGAGATGACTAAAACAACAACCTGTTTTCAAGGCTCCTTGTGGAGACTTGCTCAACTCGATTGTCATCATTCACCTGCCAGCACTCTCGCTGAACTGGCTGCATCACTGCTGTTGAGTTTAGATGGTGTGTACTTACGTGTGGCTGGCTGCCATGTTGGTTAGTGAGTGTATTCAGTATGATGCAGGCAGAGGGAGGGTGTGTGTGTTCATTGCTGCGACCTCTAGTTAAAGCCCCTCGTAGCCTGCATGTGTCTGACCAGTCCTAATAAAGCCTGTGAAGGCAGAATGAGTAGGATTTGTCGCAGTTTATAAATGCAACATTCAAAGTTGGCCCCTCCTCCCTAGCTCAACATCCTCTGTTGGTTGCGTGCTTATGATCTGGCACCTGTTTGCTTTGTTTTTACAGAGTCTTGCCCTAACACCCTGCAAGCAGGGACACAGCCACATGAGAAAATACAGGCAGAAGGCAGGGTCTCTGTAGATAGAGACACAAACACACGCTTCTAGTTGGATTACTTTTGTATGACATGTTTGGTTTGTTTTTTTTAAGGGAAAACCTACTCATTCTGCCTTTAACTTCTCTGCTGCAAGCAGGTGACTGCAGGATTATCTGGGCTGCATTTCAAAACTATCACTGTGTCTTCTCATTGCGCATAAAAATATATTGAAACAGGATGTCTTAGTCTAGAAATTAAGCTTCTTTCTACAGAAACAAAGCATTGTAAATTTTACAATAAATTAATAATTGATATGATGAATGCTTTAAGGCTTTAATGGGAAAAATAGCAGCAGCACAAGAAGGTGAATTTATTAATTACCATCTTGAAGCAATATTGCTTAGTTTTTTTGGTTTTTTTTGTTTGGTTTTTTTTTTTTGGATAATATGTCTTTAGACAGGGAAAAAAGTTAGAACTGCCATTACAAATGGATGTTATCAAATTGAGTTTAATGCCTCAAGTCCACTGATCCAGAAATGTTCATCCATATACTCCAAAAGTTTGTTTTGAGTGTCCGTATGCAAACAAAAAGCGAATCCAGTATTGTTTGTTAAGTATTGCTGTTCTAATAAGCTCGTACATTATTGAAACTTCTTTCCATAAACACAATTTACTGTACCTCTGAATGTACATAGTGGCAGGTGTATATAGCTCTTAAGTGTGCGTCTGCACTTGAATATTAATCCTCAACAGCAGACCAGAATGTGTGTTGAAAATACACTTAAGACGTTCCGACTTTATAATATTGCCTCCTCCAGGAAATAGAGATACTTGCACATGAATGTCATGTCAGCAGCTGCCTTAGATGTCTCTCTGTGACTTTAGTGAGGGATCTAATCTGTTTGTTCATCAGTTATTGTTAAAACTGTACACGTGGTGTGGTGTTGGATTTGAGCTCAAAGTGATGGCTGCTGGAGTCAACGATACCATGTAATTACTTTGTCATGGTGTATGAAGTTTTTTCTTGTGTTGTTTTTCTTTTTTTATGTTACAGGCTTCTGTTAGTGTTTTTTTCTGTTTTCAGGTTTCTGCTCATTAGAGGTACAAAGTATTCAAAAGCCTCTGTCATGAGTAATGCTCCTCAGAAATGCTGGTCTGTATAAGAACAGTGTTTTGTTACTGTCATCAAGAAGTTGCATTGGGTCTGCCAGCTAATTGAAATTATTTCATACATGGGTCTTGTCGCTTTCTGCTAATTATTTTGCAGTAGACTGTATTAAGAATGAGTGAAATGAGTATCAGTTGGACAGTGCTTCTGTTTTGTGCTATGTTGGGCAAGATTGACAAAAAGAAACATGAAGACATCGGCTCCAATTAGTCAGGTGGCGCAGTTTTTATCAGATAGCTTCTGGGCTTCAGGCCCTAGAGCTTCAAGAAGCAGACAGTATGCGATGAAAGGATATATTTCCGTTGTTAACTGTTTTGAGCAAGTTACGGCAGTTAAGGCTTCCGGTCTCAACTAAAAAGTTAGAAGAAGACAGAGGATGACGAGTCAACATACCCACAACGTTTTGTATGTGTCCCGTTTTCCCTCTCTGGGGATCACTAAAGTACTCTTTGTACTGTGCGTATTAACAGACCATGGTGCTGATCTAACCTTAGTCTCTTTTTACTGTATAAAGTTACGTTAGTTACTTCAGGATGGCACGTAGCCTTACAGAGATAATGTAAACAAAGAAATGTAAGCTTTGATTGAACAGCAGTTCAAGTCATTTTAAAAATATCTCAGCAATGAACATCTCTCTTTTTCCAAATCTCTTTAACATTACCTCAGAAATAAGGAGGAAGCACACCTTATGATAACTCCTCTTGATGTAGCTATACATTAGCTAGCTAACTCAAGATGTAACTGTGTATACTGTAATGTGTCTGTGAAGATTGTGACAGTCCCTCAGCCACATCTTTTAACCATCTTCAAAATTTGGTTGGTTCTTTTCAACATAGGCAGGCCTAGCACATACAGTAGCATATCTAAGTATTACAAAAACGGGAAAAAGTGACCAAGGTTCTGCCGTTTTCCAAGCCTTTTTAACTGTTATTGGAGCACAGTGTGGAAATGGGCAGAACTTTGGAAGGGCTAATTCATGGCTGTCATTAAATCTGCTATAATGATGAATTATGCTCTAATTGGCTGCCTCTCTGAATAGTAGTTCGCATTGCCAGTGGCAGGGTCTGCTATTCCTGTGCTTGATTTTAAAATTTTTTAGGGTACACATGCACAAAAGGTAAACAGAAGATGATACATGTATCGTGTGTACTGTGTGAAATTTAGAGAACGAGCTGGCACAAGCATTCATTGTATGTAGTTTGATTTAATGTAATTTTAGTTATTATTAAGACGTCAAATTTTCAGCATTTCCATGACATCACTAAGAATCAAACTCTAAGACCATAATGTTACCAATGGTAACCGCAGGTGGATTAGGATATGTTCAAATACAAAATATCATGTTGGTGCATTTGTGTTCAGATGCTGCACAAATAGAGGATTTCCACAAGCAGTGATGTAATCCTCGTTATTTTTTTCATGATATTAAAGCCTGCTTTACTGTGGTTTAGTTATGTTTCCATTATAGGAGTCATGGAGGCAAATATTGGCTATAGCGTTTGAGATTGGGTGCCAGTAGTATTTCTTATTTCAACATCTAATCATAGTTCTAGTCTCCTGACCTGTCTATGATTTTTGAACAGTCAGTCGTGTCGTGTGGGTTGCAATTCTGGTTTGAAAGTGAAGGGAATTATTAAGTAAATAATGTGTGGGCCTTTTTTTCTTTGCTGCTACAGGGGCACTGGCACAAAATCTAAAGTACAGTGCCTATATATCTAAAAAGCTGGACCAGACCAACACTGATTAGACTAATTTAATCTTCTGATCTTTGCTTTGGTAAATCTGAATGACAAACGAGCTTGATGTTGCTGTTGCATGAGGGAACATGACCTGTATTACTTGAAGTTTGTAATCGCAACCCCTCCCTCTCTCCTCAAACTGATTATTACTCTGTACAATCTAACTCATGACAGAAGGCTTTTGAATGCAGTTACCAGCATTTATGTGAAATCATCAAATTTTTATGGTTCATGTCATGTATGTAATGTTTCCTGCTGTTCTTTTTCTTTCCTCTGTGAATTATCATCCTCCCTCTTGCATGCATATTTTGTATGATTTGAAAAATGTATTTTTAATCCCATGTATCAAATATGGTAAATCAATTTGACTACCTTCCACATGTCTTTATTCATGTTGATTTTTGTCTTGGACATAAATTTTACTTGTGACATGGAAATTGCATATAAATGTATATCACTACCATTGCAATTTGGTGACCTTGGAATTGTAAGGTTTTCTAATGTTTTAGTCGATGATAAATATTTATGAACACACTGTTTTACAAGAGGATCCCAAAGACAAATTCCTGAAAAAGAATATGAAAATGCAAATTTAAAAGATTGGAAACTTTTTAGGTTGTAAGATTTATAACCAAAAACATCCCCAAGCATACAGTTGATGAAGCCAAACAGTTCCAAGATCATGACTGTCAAACTTCTCTGTTTTGATTTTTTTCTCAGTTCACATGGTTGTAAATCTGTATGTGAAGTCTCCATAAACTTCATTAACTGTCCTGTCTGCTTGTCCTCCTTTAGTATTCTCAGCAAATACTTCAGTTTCCTAGGCTGTGACAGACTTGCAGACATGACAGTGAAAGTGATGTTATGATTTTTTTTTAGCCTTTGTGTCCCTTGTATAAAATCTAATAAAGCACTGTTAAATATCATCTTATTTCTCTGCGCCCATAACTTTTCTGTAACAAGAACAACCACAGTTGCTGTCACTTCAGTAGTTGGACAGAAACATTTAAAGAAGGATCCTTCTGCATACTTAAAAGACCTTGAAGGACCGTTTCACATTCCAGGTTCCCATTTCTGCGCCGGCATCAGCCATGACCAGGGGCATTATGTTTTCAGGTTTCCATACATCCTTATTTATGTACATCTATCTGTGCGTGCCATTTTCATGAATGTGATATCCCAGGAAGACCTTGAAGGAATTTTGAGGGTAATCAAAGGTGACTGTGACCTCACACAATATGTTTCTGGTCATAACTAAAAATTTTATGTACAAAATATGACAAAGTTTCACAGTACTTCGGTGTTTCTAATAGGATAAAATGATTAGGTGATGACAAAGGTCAAAGGTCAACTTCACTGTGACATCATTATGTTCTGGTTATTATTCATTGCCATAACTCAGGAACAGAAGGGGAGAAATTTGATCGGTTACTGAATTGGTGATAACTCAAGACTAATCATGAGCAGTGGTTTGCTTTTGTAAATTTGGTCACCACCACCACCTGTGAAGCAAACTCAAGCTATAAATCCAAAGGTGGCTGTGTGTCACATGGAAACACTTGGTTTTATTCTTGAATACAAGCAAAGTAAAGGTAAAAGTAGGACGTTTTGTCTCAGGTTGTTATGTACTAAACCCCCCACCCACACACACACACACATTGCTGCATTGTTGTTTTCTGTTGTGTAACACGGCCTTCCATCACGAACAAAGTCATACTTTTCCAGTTTTACAGCATTTTACTGTTCAAACAAACCAACGTCAACATGTTTTGTTGCTGACAAGTTAGCATTTGGAATGTGTTTATCACTTTTGGTAGGTTTTGTGTCAAAAAATGTGATTTGTTGTTAGTTTATTTTTTCAGATACCTGTCTTGTATATACCACAGTTATTATGTCATACACAGCCTAAACTGTATTCTTTTTAAAATAATACTTCACTGGCAAAATGACCATGTGTAAATCAATTAGTCACCACATGTTAAGTTGAATTATGAAGACAATGTTTCTCACACATGCCCTCATATTACACAGAGAATCCAAAAGAGGTGAACATGAATTGAAGTCATTGGGGGCTATGTTTAACAAGCCCAGGACTATATCAAGACATCATTTTATAAACCCTCACACCACTCCTGTGGAAAATAAGTAATTTATCCAGTCGTATGATCTGTACATCGAACTCGTGCATGTTTACTAAAACTTAATGTAAAACACTTCTGCCTCTGAGTAGGGTGACTTGAGCGTGCCTATGATCTTGAGCGGAGTTCAAGTACATGTGTGTGCTCAGGCACATTACTCGGCTTTGCGTAAGACTTTTTGTCTTGAGAATGCATTTTTTGGGGGGGAAGAACTGAGCATATGACTTCATAAATGAGACTTGGAGCAGATGTTTTGATATAGTTTTGCTGTTGTTAAACATGGTCACCGTTTACGTCAATTCATGAATAATGTTAATCTTTTTTGGATTCTCCATTTACTGTGGAGGCATGTGGGAAACAAATTCAAGCTAACACGCAGCGAGTAATTAATATAAAAATGGTCATTTTGCAGATGGAGTATTCCTTTAAAGGGTTTAAATCTGACTAAGTGAGCCACAACCCCTGAGAGGTTTCACCACGTCACCTATATTATAGTCACTTTAAGGGTCAGGGTAATGACCCTATTCAAATTAAACAACATGAGTTTGGATACAAATACTGGCAGTTATTTATCAGTGGCTGCAGACAGTCTGAAAAATGACTGAGAGTTTAAACATGATGGGGAACCACAACCCAATCTAAGAAATGTAATATTATAAGCTGTACTTGCCTGATATGTTAAGATTTAGATTTAAGTGGTCTGAGCACATTTGAAGGTAAACTAAAGAGTTAACTTAAGAAGCGGCCCGTGATCCAAAGGTTCCACTCCTGTCGGGATCACTTCAACCAGGACACAGCGATGTGCAATTTAAAGGCAAAAAATAGGGGGGCCAGTGGCCCCTTTTTGACTTCCTGTCCCCCTACGTACAACGCCCCTGCCCAGACCCCGGCATCTTCAAACTTTGCCTTTATTTTGATCTCAACTACACATCCGTTAAGTTTTATCACTGCATCTTATACAGTTGCAATGTTGTCACTTTAAACAAATCTGTCCAGAGACAGACAGACATAGGTGGCAAAGTACTCAGAACAGTTTATGTGGTAGCTCCTGCTACAATTGGTGTCTTCAGGACCACATTTTGCCATGCCATGCAAACGCACACACAGACACACAAGGTGAATATGACCAGCTGTTGCAACGTGGCTGGTGAAAAGTAGGTCAGCACTCCACTCGCTTAGCTCTTGTGCATTCCTGAGCAAAATTATAAAATTATTTGTAAAGAAGAAATCCAAGCACAATTAACTTACTATAACTTCACTCTCAGTTGAACAAAAATTCAAAGATTGAAAGATTGAGGGATGTGAGAATGAAGTCATGTGCTTCTGATGCTGTGTGTGTCTGTGTCTCGTAAGCTTCCTAACATGTTTTCACTGTTTGAATTTGTTTCTGAAGCGGTGAGGGCGTCTTCATGAGCCTTACTGGAATGCAGTGAAATGAGGCCCAATATCTGTGGTCCCTTCTGTCTCAGTTTCTACTTGTGCATGTCAAAGCCTGTCATCATCTTCTGTGAGATTTGAAGTGTTTTTCTTAACTACTGTGCTGTTTTAGTTTCAGCTTGGCTTGTGAGAGTTGTAACTGGTGAATTTTGAATACATTACTGGGTGCTTTTCCTGCATGAGCTGAAATATCGGTTATCTGTGTTATTAGTGTTGTGGTCCTTCTTGCGGTGGTGAAGTATGAACCTTTGACCTGTTGTTGCACAAAACACTTTTACTACTGCTTGTGTTTCTTAAATATATATATATATATTTAATTTTGATAAAACTCATTGGATTGAATGAAAATCTAATATTTTAATACAAACTCTCAACTTTTCAGTTCATCACACTGTTATAGTGTACATTTTTTGTTCGGATACTAGCCTGTGTGGCTACTATGTATTCTGCTTCACATTTTCAATGTTTCTTTGTATGTTTCAACTCCTGAAGTTTTGTTTATAGGAAATGATTGATTCCTGTTTGATGGTAAGTCTTAATTGATGCAGGGATCTCTTTCAGAGCCATGGTACTGTATGTTGTTGTTATATTTGAGTAGATGTAGCTTTGTCTGCAGCAGTAGTCAGCTTTGGTGAATTCTCTTTCTAAAGTCGTCATCATTTTTTTCAAAGCTCAAAGACTGTTGTTGGTTGGTAACATCCATCTTCAAGTTCAAGTATATTTCTTCTGAATGAGTCCCATGAAAAGACCAGAACCATCAATGAATAAGTCTTACTAACAAGTAATGGCTGTGTATCCATTGAGCTCCATTGTTGTCAAGAAACAATTAAAAACATGTCAGTGAGTCATACTGTTTCACTGAGTGACATGTTCCTTAACATAAACACACACTGTAGATTATTTTAACTCAATCCCACACACACCATACTTCTTCAAATACTCATTCGATACCAAATGTGTATTAATCCACTGCTGAAAATAGTCCCTTACATATGCAATATTTTACTCCTGATTTAGTAATGTTTGCTGTAAGGTTCCATGATCTGATGTTTTAGCAAAGACTGAGCTTTTTTTTATCATATGTTTGTGAGTAGTTTTTAAAAATGCATGTCTTTAGTGGGATCAAATGTGCTCAGGACTGAGTACCACAGACAGGGTGGGGATGGACATTTACATCGCTGGTTATGGTTTTTTCATTGGATCTGTTGGCAGTAAGAAAACTTTTGAATAACACCAGCTGCATTCTTTTAGTTTACTATGAGAATGAATGACACTGAAACTGAATTCCACTCAATGCTGCTTAGAAACTATATATGCTGTCATTTCTGTTTTATACCCACTAGTTACTCAGCAAAATAGTGATAGAATTTGGTGGTATTTCTTATAGCTGCTGGAGTTGGAGGAGCAGTAGTAAAAAAAGGATGATTTTGTGGTCCTTCTGCAAATGTTCTTTCTTTTTGTTTGTCCCTGTCCACAGGTCAAGTCTGTCATCAACCTGCTGTTTGCTGCCTACACAGGAGATGTCTCCGCACTGAGGAGGTGAACAGCTCACACTCTTTTTCGATATTTACTAACTTGTAATATTAGCCACAGGAGAATTATTCGGGCTTATTTCACTTTTGTCACCTAGTAGAATCCCTTCCTAAAACATAAACTGTGTGTAATTATTTTTTTCTTAGTGTCTATTTGAACCCAGATAAGAATAGTCACACTGCAGCTATTCTGCCATTTACACCTGTCCCCGAAAAGTTGATGTGGATCCCTGCATGCTATGATTGGCTAGTATTCATGTTGACGCATTGAGGTTGAAAGTTTTGAGGATAAGGGCAAAAAGGTCATGGTTAGGCCTAGTACCAATTTATCTGGGATATTCTCTGAGATTGAAGTGATAACATTATACGGAAAAACTCACTATGTACTGCCAGAAAATCAGGTGATGTAGTGTCAACAGAGGTACAGAGTCCATGTAGGGAGTAAAATGTGGTGGATGAATTGGTTAAGCACAGACTTCCATACAGAAGACTGGGATTGGAGTCCTGTGTTAGTCAGTGTTGACTCATTATTTTTAGTCTTAGCTGACTATTATTTTAAGTTTGTATGTATGTATAAAGCTACTGAATGCACACTGTGAACATAAACTTCAGTTAATGAGCTTAATAGACCTATTTATGTTAATGTCATATGTAAACGTGGCTTGGACGCCATTGCTCCAGAAATTAGTCCTAAAACCCAGAAATAAGTTAGCATATTAGCACTCCCAGTTACCTTGTCTCAAAGTCAATGGGTTTTTTGAATGGGTTTTTGGTTAGATGCCTGAAATAAGTTCTGTGGTTAACACAGACTTGAGAGTTTTCACATTTTGTTCTACGACATAAAATACGTCAGTAAATACTCTATTTGTGAATTTTGAAGCTTTACGTTAAAAAAAAGGCAGTTGCTATCGAGCGGCTACATGAAACTACAGAACAGCATCAGGCCGAACAGAGCTTTACAGCCTTGTTGTGATAGGAATGTAAAGTTGTGACCATGGTGTAATTCGTTTATAGCCTAATGTTAGCTTTTACTTTTACCGATTGAATCTACACCTCAAAAATCATGTAAGAGGTGTCCATTTGTGAAGATTATCTTGCTAAACAAAATATGCAAGTATTATAAACATTTGTTTGCCACAGAGCTTATTTTCTGCAATAATCCAAAATCCAATGCAAAAATCCCAAAGGCTTTTTGACGAGGGAACCAGGGCGATGCTAACTTCCACGTTGGCCTACAGAAAAACATCATCCCGCTAGCTCTTAACATAAACCAGTGTGTAAATAGCATTATTGGCTAGGGACACCTGGGTGCAAATAGCATCTGCCCTGTATTTTTTCTTACTGATGCTCACAAAGACATAGAGAATGTCCTAAGAGAGGACATTTTGTGTCTCCTGTCGTAGTTGCTTGAGGCAGCTTTGCACTTTAGTGACCTCAAGTGGCAGCAAGAGGAACCTCTGAACTGATAGGTGGAGCTCTACTGTAAACAAAGTTAGGTTGACAATTGCTGTGAACAAAACTCATGTATCCTCAAGGTCATGCATGAACGTCCTTAATCATAAAAAAAAAAACATTTTTTCATGTTTGCGTCCTATGGAAAGGCTACATGCATTAAATGCATGCATCATCCTTAGTGTGCAAAAGATAAAACAAACAGCTCCACAGCAGCTCAAACTCAACTGGGAACCCTGAGTAGAAGGAAATTATTTATGATGATGATAATAAATTTCCATTGACAAGCTATGGCAGCTTTCTACAAAATATTTAAAGGTAGGGAGTCCAGCTTTTTACGTAATATAATTAAGTATATATTTTGAAGAAGGGCATCGTTGTGGAACAAAGTTGGTATATTAGCTGATAAGACATGGCTTTTCTGTAAATGATAGTATAACTGAAGGTGCTTACAATGTTAGTTAATGTACTTTGTGTGTAGGTTTGCGCTGTCATCCATAGACATGGAGCAGAGGGACTACGACTCTAGAACAGCTCTCCATGTTGCAGCAGCTGAAGGTAACATGCAGCCTAAAGTCAACCTGTTTATCTTTATTGACATTGCAGTTGTTAAAATTCAGTGTGCATCGGATACTGATTATATTAAAAGTATGGTAAGAATACACAAAAGCATGTTTAACCCTGCCCACATATTTTGTTTTGGTCTGGGGCCTTGTATGCAAACATAAGAATTTTTATTTATATTTTAGACAATAGGGTGCTTCTAACTTTAAAACTTTGTGGCAACAATTTGAGGCCTTTTTTTTAATGTGACAAATGAAATGCCCTTATATGCAAAGCCTTTCCAGAAGAGCAGAAGCTGTGATAGCAGTCCATTATTGTGATGGTTATTGTTTTGGAGTGGGATGTTCAGCTGTCACAAATGGGAGTTATTATTGGCTGTCCTCATACTTCTTAAATGCTTTGTTTTTCTAACATGTGCTCTGTTCTCAAGGACACACAGAGGTGGTGCGCTTCCTCCTGGAGGCTTGCAAGGTGAACCCAGTACCCAGAGACAGGTGAGAGCAGACTCTTCATCATCACTGTGTTCTTTCTTACCATCTGTGCCTATTTGTTCTTTTTATGTAGCAGAACTTTAACTTGATGTCAGCCTCTCCATCTCAGGGCTGTCTCTTTAACTGGAGTAATGAGATGCAGGATTGTTTTACTGTTTGTTCCTCCTGTTTACATACTGGGGTCCAATTCAGGGTAAACTTTATTCCAAGGGACTGAATGACAGTTTATGATTCCCATTTATTACAAATCATACACTTACATAACTATTTTTGCTGATTTTTTCTAAAGCTGCATAGCAAAAACATAATTTTAAATCTTTTTGAACTTGAACTTGATTTGGTTTGATACATGTAAAAAATAAATGCTAAATGGACTGCATTTATATAGTGCTTTATGAGTGTTAGTGACCACTGCTTTACACTACAGGCAACATTCACACACATATTCATGCACTGGTGGCCAAGGCTCCTCTACAAGGTGCCACCTGCTCATCAAATAAAAATTCACACACACACACTAACACACTGATGTCACACCCATCAGTAGCTATTTGTGATTCAGTGTCTTGCAAGGAGAACCACCAACCTTCCAACTGGTGGACAACTGCTCTACCTCCTGAGCCACAGCCACTCTAAATAATTTAATTTTAAACTTGCTTTAAATAGTTAATCACAGGGATTTAGTCACCTAAATTTATGTCTAATTCAATCTCACACACACACTTTTTCCCATGAAAACTTCCATACGGGCCATGTTTTTGACCCAGTGTATCTTTTTATATACCAATATTTTCTGTGTACAGGTGGGGGAACACGCCAATGGAAGAAGCGATGCACTTTGGCCACCATGATGTGGTCACCATCCTGCAGAACTACCAGGACAAATACAGCCCGCCTGCCGGTGCTAACGACAAGGAGAGTGCAGAGAAGAGTCTGGACAGCTTGCTGTAGACCTGCTGCACACATCTACAATACTTGAGGTTTCTACGCAACAGTGGAGCATTGTATTTACCTGGAATCACTTTGTACATTAGTGACCATATTTTTAAACGTGATGAATTAGTTATCGTTGTTATGTCTCGTCTGGTTTGCTTTCTGGCTGTACATCGCTGCTCTGCTTCATATCTCTCCCTCACCTTCATCATAATGTATTGTGTGTTGTATGTGTGAGTGAGTGCCTCATCAATATTGTTTAAACAAATGATACAATATCTGGTAGTCTGTAATGCAGTGTTTACAGAATATTACTCATGTAAAGTGTCGGTATTCTAAATCACATTTGTGGTATCCCAGGATATAGACTGTATCGAAGTGTATTAGTTTAGTTACAGTATAGTTAATGTTATACTACTCTCTTACCTGGAAATATTTGGGTTATACTCTGACTGTATTAGTTTTGTGAGTCAGTGATGTGTGTGGAAATTATGATATAGACTTTATAATGCGTCTCTGATTGTGTAAATGTGACTGTCGGGAGGTCATCAGCAGGTTTTATGAGGCTTCATCTCCTTTGAAGTCATTGAAAGATTGTACTCCAAATGTATTTTTTCAGTGGCAACATTTGCAATAGAAGCACTATTTATTTCACAGAGAGACTTTTTAAAGAGTAAAATTCATCTAAAGATGTAAGATTGTGTAATTGGTTGCACATGAGATAAAGGGAAGTTGGTTTCTTTATTTTTGTAGTCATAGTTGCATTTTTCTGTGTGCATTGCTCATCTTTAAACTTGACACATAATGTTAATAAGAAATCGGTTCATCTGCTTTTCCCCCCACATCCTCCATCCATTCCTGTCAACAATGCCAGCAACCAAAGTTCTGCTCAAAATTAAAAATTCGGTGACTCCCTATGAAGAATACATATTTTTGCAAATTGGTTTCATTATATTGGCATCTTGGACTGCACCGGGGCTGCAATGAATGATTACTTTGCTAATTATTTCCTTGATTAATCAATTAATCATCATGACAATAACATGTCAGAAGTAGTGAAACATGCCCTGTGTAATTTTCCAGAGCCCTTGGTGAGGTCTGTTATGTTCTATCTGACCAAAAATCTAAAGATCTAGAAGTTTATTATCATGCATGATAAAGAAAAGTGTAAAGAAGCAGGCATTTTGGCATGAAAAATTTTTCAATAACCAGAATGGTTGGCAATGGATTTTCTGTCAATCGACTAATCAGTTAATCGTTGCAGCTCTTACCGTCATATTGTTGGGTTTTCCTGCACAGAACAATTTCAGCAGCACAAGAACAATTTCTTAAGTTTTTGACAGCTATCAGTCTGAATGGACTTCTTGCAATAACTCTTATTCTCATATTACCTATGCACTAGAAAGTTATTTCCAAATGCTTTTTCACACATCTATTTCACACAGTCCGTGGCTTGTACTGTAAGAATGTACCGGAATCTCCACAATGACATTTATTTTGAAAAAGTATATAAATATGAATAATGCATACTGTGCAGTGACTTTGACCTGAACTGAACAAATTGTGTCAAGACACAGGATTCAAATTATGCTGTAATATTACAAGCAAGGTTTTTTTCTCATGGTCTTACTGTAGTTGCTGCATTTCCTGAACACTGGAATTTAAATCTTTATGTAGATGCTATGTATTTCACATACAGTGTTTGATCTCATTTAAAATTTGCTTTATGGCTTAAATTTTACAATAGTGACAGATGCAAAGTCCGTACAGGTTGGAAAACACTGTGGAGCCCCAGAAGTAACAAATGTCAATAACAGACTACCTGATGAGTCAAAAGTAGCCTATATTATTAAAACTATTGTAAAGTATGTACATTGAGAGAGGGAAAAAAATTATATCCATGAACTCCAATGAGGTGAAAAATGAATCTATATCTTTAGTTCTACCTCAGTCCCTCCTGTTTTTATTAGCCTTAGCAGATGTTACATCATTCATTTATTTGGTATTTTTGCAGATATTGTGAGAAGCTGGTATCTGAAACATTTAATATGTGCAGTAATGGTCTCTTTATACACCCATAACCCTCGCCATTTTCTTGTTATCAGGTGGTTGGTAGCATGTAAGTGTATTAATACCACCCACTGTTATTAACTACAGAGGGCTTATTCTTTCTTCCACACACTCCAGACAAATCATGGCCCTGGACAATAAACACCCTTCTCACTGTGTTAAGTAACAAGAAAAACTGTTAGTGTTGTGCTGGTCAAGACGCTACAGTCATCATAAGAAAACAAAAGGTCGTTTCCTCTTACATCAGGACTGCCAGGTCAGTCCGCATAAATGGTGTCCTGTCAGCTGTGGTTTTGTTGTAAACTGAAGTACCTCAGAATAAGCAGAGGGCTTCCCGTTACTGATGAGACTGAACTTCAATCAGGGTCTAACACGGGCAGAAATTGCACTGTTTCTTTCTCAGTGAATCATCCTGTCATCTCAAGAAAGTACATATGTATTCTTGTGATAAATTATCTACTTATCTCAAGAAATTCCCTTTTCTCGATAACTGACAGATATTAAACCCATTATCACAAGAAACATGCTCTGTTATCTCAAAATAATGAAATTACTGACTTGTGATCTCAAGAGAAGTGCTAAACACAAAGCACAGCTGAGTTTCATGGGAATGTCATTAGTTATGCAGGTATATGGTCTTAAATACAACCTCATGTAATCCATTGATTAGTAGTTGAGATATTTCAGAAAAAGAAACAGAGGTAATGTCACTGTTTTCCCTCCAAGAACAATAAACAGTACAACAAGTTAACATATATCTTAAATAGACTGAGTTTTAGATGTGCTATTTATATAATCATTTGTAGTGTACAGACTTGTTTAACTCATTTCATCTATTATGTTTTGAAGACACTGATGGAAACAAATGTGTAATAATGTCAGAAGACAGTAACCTAAACTTAAGTGTAGATAAGGTGTCAGTGATTTCAGGCTCCATCCCATGTTGTAAAATCTGATGGTGGGGTTACTCCAGTAGCTTATCAACTCCATCCACTGTTTTTAGGTAAAGGAAAATATTAACTGTTCAATGTTAACAATAATTTCAAATGATTAAACTTACTCTTATGTTACATATGTAGTCCGTTATACTTAACTTAACTTGACTCACCGGGTAACACATTAGTGACACTTGCTGCTTATGGGACTCCTCCATTTCCCCTTGCGGGATTAATAAAGTATATAAAATTAAAAATAAAAATAAAAAAATTAAAAATTAAAATATGGTCACTACAATAACACAATAATGCAAAAGGATATAAATTTCAGTAGGTATAATGTGATGTGCTTCTCTTAGACTTTCTGAAAAAAAAAAAGCTTGGTATGTTTTTTAGAACTACAAGTTCATGTTTTGACCAGGTGATGTGGGGGTCAGAGCAGATTCCCCAAAAAACTGAAAAAAGGAGTCAAGAAGACAGGAGGACACTGAATGTGTTTGTCTGTTTCTCCGTTGTCATTAAAGGTTCAGTACTGTATAATGCAAATGTTATTTCTCATGGCACTGGAATGCATTCAAATATGTTTATTTTAATAAACAAAAGCAAAGAATATCTACAATACATCATGGTGTTTTTACACACAGCAGCAGGTTTTTCATTAAAAAAAGAAATAATGTGCAAATGGAAATTTCTTTAGTTTACATTTAAACAGTACAGTAGAAAAGCACATTGGTTGAAACCACATCTTACATCAGCTAAATATCTTAACATTGCTTGTATCTTTGCACAGTAAAAGCATATGGCAGAATCTTATATAATTCTGCTCATACATGTTGATCATTGTTTTTTATGGTGTTTAAAATTTTTATAATAATAATTCTGTCTTTATTGTATCACTAACAACTGTACTGAAAACATGCCCTTTACATGGTGAATAAGATTCCACATTCTGATAACTTCCTGGTTCTGACACGATAAACTGGCATCTTTTCAAAAGGTGTTAAATAGATCGACAGAGTTGGTCTGAGATGATGCTGGTTCTTGGTAAAATGTCATTAAGTCCGGGAGTTCAGGTAAGTTGAGCAGATCAGAGAAGAGTTCCTGAAACACTTGACGGCGCTCCTCCAGCTACAAGGAAACAACAACAACAACAGTTTGTTTTAAAATAACTGCAGAGAAAAAGTTGCCTCATACAGTGAAAGGAAATCAAATTATATGTATCATTGAAAAACCTGGAATTACTAAAAGTATGATATTTTCATATTAACATTAATGTGAGAGGTGGCGAATCCACAGAGGATCACCACCCAATTCTGTCATTCCTCTCAATTCTATTGAGTTTTATTTGTTTGTTTTTTTTAATATGTCTAGCAGCCTTCCATTTTGGTTTAGTCTCATCGCTCAAAAATACTAATAAGTGAAATTTCAAACTCACTTTCATGTCTACATCCGTCTCCATGTCTGTGTCCTCAATGACCACCTCCCCAGGTGGAGATGGAGGTGGCGTAGGACTGCTGCAGAAAAATCTGTTGAGGTGAAATTTGAGGTGAATATCCTATTGTTATTTAGCATTTTGAAAGCATCCACATTTTCTTAAAGGAGAGGTCCAGTATTTTGCACTTTGAGCCCCATTCCTGAGTTGGCTCACACCCGTATGTAAACTTCCGCTTGATCGTTCGTTTGACCCTGAAGCGTTATACACTCCAGCCCATTTGATGGCGATAATGCTCCTTTACGTGAGTGTCACCAACCGGCAGGAAACCATTGCAATGTAATGGGACACAGAAAAGAAGCAGAAGAAGAAGGCTGGCGTTGTGTTCAGAGGCATCGTACTGCGAAGGTTGTTTACAAGCGAGTAATAATGGGCAAGGTTTGTGCGGTCAGCAATTGCAGGAGAATTCCTCCGAAGAGGAACTTCACTGAGCTAAAAGACTACAATGACTACAATCTTGTCATAAACAACCCCATTTCCGTTTCCGGTGGCGGATTACTACCAACGGACAATGAGGCTTCCTATAGAAAATCAATGCACGGACAAAATGTCAAATAAATCATCACGGAAAACACAGTTTGCTACGATTTTTACATCGGAACATCAACGAACACCACTGACCACTTTAAGGTGGTATTAGGACAGATTTACACATGGTCATAGACAGCATTGTTAAGCCAGGCAGGGGAAAGCCAAATTCTCTCAAATTGTCAAAGAAGGAGCAAGGAGCAAGGAGCGTCACGATTTTGGTCTTAACCACTCTATTTCATCATAAACAACCAGGAATGGGGCTCAAAGTGCAAAATACTGCACCTCTCCTTTAATGATGAAAACAGTTGTAGATGGTGGTGATGATGTGATGCAGTGTTCAATCCTGATGTATTTTTTGAGTAATTATTATTCTCTTACTTACTCTGAGATAGGCACCATTGTTCTGTGGATGTACGGAGTTACGACCGTTTTAGGTACCGGCGTTTCTGCATGAACAGAGGTGATCAGAGGTCATTACAGGGCTCATGTTCAATAAAGAATAGTATGCTACTAAAAACACGACAGTGGCCAACCTCCGCATCATTAACAACAGTAACATTATTAATTTTGTGATCATTACAAGTTAAAGTAAGGAGTTTTATTTCCTCCAACTATTGCATGGAGGTCATATCAGCAAATTGTTATGCAACACTGTTTACATCAGACAATATGTTTCTGCAAGAATACATCTAAAGTGTTTTTAAAATTATTTTGTTTATTTAAGAATTAAAATTTCTGTAGTCCTGCAGTAGAAAAAGACCAATCGTCATCATAAAACAAATTCTTGGTCAGTTATTGTTATTCCTGGTAAATAGAGTAATTTTGTTCTTAGGGGAACAAGAGACAATACCATGATTGATGTTGTAGTAGCGTCCAAAGGCAGTGTCCTTGGGAATGTCTGGGTAAAGATAGAGCAGAGGACTGTGCATGCTCTTCTGGGCTCTCAAACTGTAGTTGTAAATAATGTTTGGCAGAGACATGTTTAACAGCTCCATCTTGGTGTAGGGCTCTACTGCATGCACATGGGCGTCTACAGGGGAACCAATTAAAGAGAGAAAAGTGAGCAAGCACAGTTGGCAAATATCTGTTGAAATAATTCCAGTCAAGACAGGACAAAAAAAAACTGGAGGCAGCAGTGGTCTGCCGCAAGCACAGAACAAAAAGTAACATTTGAACATTGTGTATTCTTAGTCATGAGGGCTGGTTTGGGCTGTTGTTATTACTTAGTCCAGTGGTTATTTAAAAAGGGCTTCCACCTTAAAATATTAAAATTCTTAACAGAATAACAGAAAAAAACTTTGAAGTGACTGTAAGCACCAAATAGATATAATCAGTCTAAAAGAACTGGCCCTACTTTTGTGGTCCAGACAAAAAATTAACGGATCAACGGAGTGGAGGATAAAGTTGTCAGAGAGTAAAACTACAATCGACTGAGTTTTTAGCTTGTTGCAGCCTCTAAAGTGTTCACTTCACCATGTGTGAGGAGAGCGAGGTGGAGAGTGTGTCTGTACTTGGCACACGCAGGTTAGCGGGTAGCAGTAACCATGAATGTAACAGTTAACCAGAGCTACAGTTTGTAAGAACCACCAGATCAGTGAAGCTATTTCAGCAGCGTGTAGAGAAATTTTGTCGCGTTTTGCGTCATGTGATCTGCTCTTGACTGTAGCAGCGGCACCAATCATTTAGCAGCAGCGGAGAATGGCACACTTTTTGAATTTTTTTTTTTTATCCTTGGGCCTGGGGTCAGGTGTCAGGCATTTTCAAGTCAAAAGACTGAAGTCCAAATGAAGTCACAAGCCTTTGGTTTTTAAGTCCAAGTCTAGTTGCAATTCATTTTTGATTTTGTTGAGTCTCAAGTCATCAAATTTCTGACTTTAGACCAAGTCATGTGACAGGAGTCCACCGTAAATAATATTCATAACTATGCTGTTATTAGTTTATAAGCACCTGAAACTAAGAAGTGTTGTGTTTTCACTACCTTAGAATAAACTGTTTATATCTGCATACAGAGCAGGTCATCTTCTACGGAGTAGCTCAGAATGGACAAATCAAACACTAGCCCTCGATAGGCCCAAGGGAAAAGTTTCAGTTCTGCAACATCACAGCTAGATGCTGCTAAATCCTGCACACTGGACCTCTAAGTTGTTTTACTTTATGCATTTTTCACTCATTCTACTCATGTAGCGGCTAGCTAGTTAGCTGGCTAGCTTGCCAGCTAATTTCACCATGCTATCATGATACAGTGGTTACAGAAAATGAGGAACATGGTAATACAGGGATGTCGTGCCTATTTATTTTGAAAGAGCCATGGCCAACAGGGAAACACTAACACTCATCTCATCACTCCCTTGACAAATTCTCACTCACTCACTCACTCACTCACAGGCAGACTTTTGTAGTTAATCTAAAAAAGTTCTGAATTTTGTCCAAACACACATACATGGACAGAAACATACCACCCTTGGAGTGCTCAACCCAGCTGAAGGTGATGGCTCCATCTTTGTTGCTCTCACTAAAGCGCAGCAGAAAGGTCCCGGCCTGTTTTGCCTGCAAAAGAAGCCGTGTTCTCTCCCTGCTCACAAACCCCATGATGAACCTGAAACCAAATACACAGAATATGACAGGAGTTGAGTTAACTTGGAAGCACAGTGTAATAATACTCTGATGGCTGTCTTATTGTTTCATTGGTCTCCTCTGTTGCTGGTGTGTGGGCCGCTGTCTCATAATTAAAAAGACTGTTTTTGTGAATGATACAATTAACCACACAGTAAAATACTGCTGAGATGACTTGGGATGCGTCTTACCCATCCCGCCAAAGATCCACCAGGTGTTTTTTGATCAAATCCAGGATTCCATCAATCCAAATCCACGCATTTTCATTCTGTTCACACATGGAAGCAAAAGTCAACACACACACACACACACACACACACACACACACACGGATGTCATGTAGGTTGTACCGACTACATAAACTACAGTATAACAAAAATCTTCTTAAACACTCACCTTGGAGAACTTGCTCCAGTAAACGAGACCATCAGGATGATCTGTATCTATGAAAGAAAGCAATGTCATGCAATTAACTAACTCTGAAGTAGAGAAATGAATAAATCATCCTTTACATCTCAGGTTTATCCAAGCAATGATGGCAAGGCTAAATTCAAGAGCCATTTTTAGTTTGCTTTGGAGATATGTCTGGTCCCTCTTCGCTTTGGACATATTTCAAACAGAAATATGCAGAAATCTGCAGGGTCAATCAAAACAGTTTTTCTAATATGGGCCATGTTTGAGAGAGACCATAAAAAGGAGTGCCATTGAGGCATCTTCGAAAACAACCAAGATGGCTGCAGCTGATGTGGAGCTTACAGCTGAATCCACAGCTGTGACAGTATTGATCTAACTGGATGGTATATTTTTGCTAAAAGGAGAACAGCTGACTGCACCTAGCTTTTCTTGGAAGAAAAATGTGCACAACAGGATTTGGAAACAGTTTAAAAAAAAAAAAAAAACTCATAATATACCCACTAAGCTCTGCATGCTGTAGTGTGTTTACACTTAACCATTACTCAGGCGCTACGTTTTTTTCCTTTTTGCCAAGCCTCCGCTGTGACTGGCCATTTATCAGGGTGGATTTTAAGAAAGTATTCAGAAATTTTGGAAATTAGGCTTTCTTTAGTTAGATGTGAAGATCAATGCCACTCTTGTGTCTGTACAGTATGAAGCTACAGAGGCTGAGCTTAACTTAGCATTAAGACTGGAAATACAGGGAAAATGTTAGCCTGGCAATGTCCAAAGGTAACAATATCTGCTTACCAACACTCCTGAAGCTCATTAACATGTTATATCTCCTTTGTACAATTTATACAAATAAAAAGTCTCCAGCCAAGAAAAATAGTCCAATATATAAATGTCGGTAAAACTAAAACATGTTGTTTTTACTCATTACTTTTTTTTTACAGAGAGAGATATGCTAAGTGTCTTTGTGCTAAGCTAAGTTAACCACCTCGTGGCTGTAGTTTCATGTTTATCACACAGACAAGCTCTCAGCGAGAAAGTGATAAAGCATATTTCCCAAAATGCACAACTATTATTTTTACATTGAAGTTCACAAAAAATTCCCAATACTACTTCTATGTGGAAGTTCTCTTTTTTGCAGAAGTGACATGTCGCAATTCTGTGAGCGGTCAAACACTCACCCACAATTCTGTCTCTGAGCATGGAGAGCTGGTTTTCATCAAGCTCCCGCTGGCCGACGGACAGAAACTGCCAGCTCAGAACCTGTGACAGCTGCTGCCAGGCAAGAGGTGGAGGGTCGACGAACAATGACAGGTTCTATAGAGCAAAATCACAGACCTAAGGTGTGATGTGACTGGATGATTATATTTACAAATATGAACTTGAGCAACACATTAAGAAAACAGCATAATCTGTACAAGAGAAATCAATCAATCAATTTTATTTATAAAGCCCAATACCAAAATCACAATTTGCCTCAGAGGGCTTTACAGCATACAGCATCCCTCTGTCCTTTGGACCCTCACAGCGGATAAGGAAAAACTCCCCAAAAAACCCCTTTAACGGGGAAAAAAATGGTAGAAACCTCAGGAAGAGCAACTGAGGAGGGATCCCTCTTCCAGGACGCACAGATGTGCAATAGATGTCGTACAGAACAGATCAACAAAAGCATGAACCTAAAATGCATGTGTACAGCTATTTGGTGTAATTTTGATGTGAGTTATCATAAAGCTCAACAGATCCTAATATTGTTTATCTGTGTGTTGAGGTGTTATGGCTTTACCCTCGGCTCACTGATGGACAGTATGTTGCACCACATGACAGAGGCCCAGGCACTGACGATCTGACTGGTACTGGAGACGACAACCACAGGCAGAGAGCTGGCCTGGACCAACACAGGAGGAGGAGACCACTCAATAAATGTTTCTGCTCTAATGGTACTTTCTGTCCAACCAATAATACTGTCAGGCAGAGAGCACAAAGATATTGAAAAGCCTCTGACTTCTGACTTTAATTTAAATGTCATGTTTACTTACCTCAATGTTGAATTCCAGTCCAGCATGCTGAAACACTGTCACAAACTTAATGATGTGGAGTTCTTCAGTGACTGTCACACTCTGATTAAGAAAGAAATGGAAGGGGGGGTTGAATTCACACAAACACAAATTCCAGGGAGATGGTATTCATAGACAAGTGAAATTTTCACCAAGGATTGGAAATTGTGTGCAAATGCTAACCAAGAACTAAGGCCCAAAAATTAATTTTTGGAGAGGCCCCTCACACTGTAATTCAGATTGGCTTGAAATTCAACATACAAGTCCAACTCAATTTGCTATACAAAAAAGCCCCAATAACTATTAAAGACCACCTGACTAGATTTTCCAAGATGAAGCCTGCCTAAGGTGCCGAAAGTGCTAGCAAGGTCTGGCACCTGTATGCTTTTGGCATGGCTACCTTGTGGCTACAAAGTGACCTGTCAATCACGATAAAGGTGTAGCAATGCATATCCTCCAAAAAACCAACCCTCTTGTTCAAATATGGTCACTTCTGGCTTCAAGAAAAGATTATTAATTTCATTGATGAAAACTATGACGAAAAACGTTTGTCAACAACTTTTTTTTTTCATGACAAAGACAAGATTTTGATGAGCTAAAAATAGATCTTGATGATAAAAACTATGACATAATGTATGTTTCATTGTCACTGTCGAGACAAGACAGGACAAAAAAATCTTGTGCAAAAAATGTAAAAAAAAAAAAAAAAAAGATGGCAATGGCGACAAAATGTGAAACTTGAGGCTTTAAAAGGGTATCCCACAAACTAATGTGTTTGTGTCACATGTCATGGTGGCTTCTTCCATTATTTTGTACAGTCTGTGGCAAAACATCAGTGTAATAGCTTTGCCATTGTAAGCATATTAGAATGCCAATGTTAGCTTTTAGCTCAAAGCAACACTGTGCCAAAGTAGCCTCAGAGTTGCGTGCATGGCTCAGTTTGGTTAAGCCACTTGTGAGCAGTGAAACAAGCTGACAACACAACACTGACATTATCACCTTATACAGTTGATAAGCCAAACACTTATTTACACATCCAGCAAATACTGAGTGACAATACCATTCATTTGAAGTCATGTCTCTATCCACCTGACAGACCAACAACACTGCCTTAAAAAAACTGAGATTATTTAATCCTTTTCTATATTAATATATTATTTTTTTTATATTACTTTTTGTGCCAAGAGGTATTTATTTTCAAACCCCACATCTGGCTGGATAACTGGCTCAACTTTCATGCAAATAAGGGAGACATTAGCACAGTCGGTGGTGTTAACTGTCCACAGCCAGCAGGTGACAACCAACACACTGAGTATCTAGTGGTGCTTTTACCCACAAATAGCAGTTCATTTGAATGTCTCATCCTACCTCATTTGATCCTTTGCTTTTTGCTTTGCTTTCCTTGAGTGACTGAAAAAAAAATCAAAGAAAATGCACTCATTATATACTTTAAATGACAGTTATCATATATCTTTATTGCTTTAACTCATGGTCCCTTTCAAAGTTTGACTGCTTCTTAAATATCTAAATTCAGCAGTTTGAGGTGTCACATACCATGTGACCGAATTCTGCCATCAAGCCTCCACAGGGCGTGTCCACATCCAACACCTTACCGTCATCGCTGTTGAAATCAAAGTGACGGAACCTTCACAGACATTGGACCAGAGTATGTCTATAATGAGTATCAGTAATTTACAAGAATCTGACAATATTAACAATACATCAATTTGCATTTCAGATTTTCAAATTGTTTAACTTACCCTTTAATTCTCTTGGTCTCTTCAACATCCCTTATTTTTTGTGGAAAAAATATGTAAACAAGATTGATAAGAAAACAAAGGCTGTGTTTTTATAAAAAAAAAAAAAAAAAAGTAAAAGAGGAAAAATAAAACTGGTAATGTACTACATCACAGGCTCAGACCAAAGTTTTTCATTTCACTTACTTGTCAAATACAGGTTTGACTTTGAGCAGGCACTTGAACTCTGGGAGGTTTGCTAAGAACCTGGGAAGTGAAATACAAATACTGACAGGATGATCTTCAAAAAAATCATATAGTACAATAAACCAGATGTCCCTAATTCTATTTGTTGTATGTCATGTCATCCTTCATCTCTTTTCCATCATGTCTCGTCATCTCTCCACAAAATACCCAAACAAGCTATCTTAAGAATTGTGTTTATTTATGGTTCTCCTATGTATTGCTCTTAAAGGGGAACTGTGTTCATTTTCAAAATTCTACATGTATTCTTATGGTCTAAGATGGTAAAAAATATATCAGTAAAGATGAACATCTCTCCCCCAGTTCCAAAAACTAGAACTTAAAACACAATTTTGGAATCCATTGTTACTGCTGCAAATCCAGGCTGACTGCAGCTGCCATTCTCTACCAAGGAGTAAGCACTTTATCTTCACATGTGAAACATTTTGTATTTCTTCCAGCAAACAGTTATTATTTGAAAACAATAACAATATTACTACAGCCATACTTGTAACATTTTTTATAAATGGCATGCAGAGCAACACTGTGATATGTACAATCTTACCTTACTGACACTGTGAACCGCACCCTGGTCTTCAGTATTAGAGGTCGCTGAGGTAAACTCGACATAATTGGTTGTTTCTCAACTACTAGAGCGCTGCAAAACAAGGCCAGAAGAAAACATGTCAACAATATGAAAGTGTGTGTGTATCACTTTGTGTGAATATAACAGAAAAATCCTGAATTCTCACTTTAGAAGAAGTTCTTTGAGCAGGGACAGGGCAAATGCCTCAATTTCTGCCAATGAACCACTGGGGCTGGAGGTGTCAATGCTGTTATATTTCTTGTTTTGGTCTTCCAGTTTCTGCAGCTGTTCGCGTACTTGTAGCAGCACCTCTGCCACAGTCGTGAACCTGCACATACAACATGAGCAACCACAGAAACACATAACACCGAGTTTTGTCAAACATACAAAGTTCCTTCCTCAAAATGAAACATGAAAAGCGAAGGTAGGTCTTACCACTTCTGGAGATGGTCCAGACACGTGTCAACTGGACTTCCAATGCAGGACATCTGCTGCCTGTGTTTCCATCCAGGAAGCTCCACATCAGTAAGAGTCACCACAACTTCCTGTGCCAATTTTAAAATGTTCACTATCTGCTGCAGCACCATCTGCAAGACAAAAAACAGAAGAAGAAGAAAAAAAGCATTAGGTATGTGGGGAGGTCTAACTAAACTGTTTAAACAATAACCTTGCGACAAAAAGCTGGAACTGAATCATATGATATCATGTGACCATAAATTGATTAATTCGTAATGTAAAAATTGCTGTGGCATAGAATCATTATATCAAGCATTTTATCATGAAAAGCACCCACAACTTTAAATGAACAAAAACTAGAATTACCATCTTGCGGTTGTACGCCTCCACACACCAGTGAAGTTGCACTTACAGTTTACATTAATGTCTGTAAAAATATGGACGCTTTACACATATCTTCCCCCACCACCAGTGAAGATCTACATAATCCACACAGTTTCAAGGTTTGTGTAACCAATTCAGTATCTGACCAAATGTCTTCCCTTCTATTTCTGAGTTATGACCTTGAGAAATGGCCAAAAAAATTTTTTACAGAACCTTATGATGTCACAGTGAAGTTGACCAATGACCTTTGGATATAAAATGTCCTCACATCATCATTTTATCCTATTAGACACTTGTGTGAAGTTTTGTCATGATAGATCTTTTTCACAGCAGTTTGACAGGGTCACAGTAGGAAAAGCACAGGTGAAACTTATAACATTAATAATGGCTCAGTTCCATTATGTGTCCCAGTAAGCTATTCAAGTCAGCCTCCCCTAAATGGAATGCAGCTATAATTAATGTTATGGAATGCACCTGTGCTTTTCCTACGATGACATCTCAAAATGTCTGCTGTGAAAAAGGTCTATTAGCAAATGAGTTCTTGAGTTGTAGTTAAACACATGTTTTGTGAGGTCACAGAGACCTTGACCTTTGACCTTCAACCACCAAATTCTAATCAGTCCATTCTTGAAGCCAAGTGGATGTTCGTACCAAATCTGAAGAAATTCCTTCAAAGTGTTGAGACTCGTTGAGACACAGGAATGAGACAGACGAGGTCACAGTGACCTTGACCTTTGACCACCAAAATGTATCAGTTCATCGTTGAGTCAAAGTGGACTGTTGCGCCAAATTTGAAGAAATTCTCCCAGGCGTTCTTGAGATATCGCATTCACAAGAACAATGGGAATGCACATATGTACTTATTCTTTTTTTGAGAAAATGCTCATATGAGTCTTTACAGAGAAACTTTGCTATTTTTCAACCTGGATCCTAATTAATCAAGTTGTGTGTCTAAGTGACTAATGGAGAAAACAAAGCCTTTTTTTCTCTGTAGTATTGTAATACTCTGTAATATTGGCAGACACTTACAAAAACAATCTGAGCCTGTCAGAGGCAAAAACTAGCACTTTTAGTAGATGTACAGTGAAGGCAAATCATTTCACAGCTGCAGCATTCTTGCTCGATACTGGACCAATTTTAAAAAATTGGTGTCACTATTAGTCACTTAGGCACAAAAATATGGAAAAACGGGTTCAGGTTGAAAAATACCAAAGTTTCCCTTTCACATAGGTTTGCTGTTTCCAGGGCAGGAATTTTCCTTTAAACTGCTTCAAACATAAAATGCTGATCAGTTTATGCTGTGTCAACAACAACTCACCATAGATGTATCTACAGTACCTGCTTTGTTTGTGTGATACAGTTGGTCCGCTTAAGACATTCCTCTTCCACAACAGCTTGGGACTGGGCCAATCCAAAATTCTGCTCCACTGGAAATGAAAAATGAGACACAATAAAGCATGAACTCACACCAAACCTATCAGCTGTTTCTTAATGCCCGCCCCCATACCTTGGCTTTGCCAGGTCTTCTGTATGAAGTCAATGTTTTCATTAAGGAACTCCAGTGACCTCAATTTCCCCTTCACCTCCTGCAATAGAGTTTAGGTTCACAAAATTAGAAATAATTAAGTATTTTTTCACAGGGTGGCTGTCACTTAGAAACCAAACCAGCAAATAAGTGTGTAATCAAAAAAAAGTTACCGCAGTCTTCTGTTTCAGCTCAGTAACTTTGTTATCCAATTCTCTCCATTTCTGATCCAAAGCTGGACTGTTGCAACCCTGACAAAAAGAAACACGTCTCTTTTACTCATTTGCTGTTATTGGAGTACAGTGGTCATTCTTACAAAACAGATACTCATTCTGACAGTATGTGCCTCTTGGTTACATTAACACAGATCTCTTCCTCTTTTTTGACAGAATAGAACAAAAAATAAGACTAGAATTAGAACCATCATATTCATCTGCATAGCACTTAAATAAACTGAAATATGATGTTCATTGTGCCAATTAAGAGTTTAAATGTACCCCTTTAGAACAGGGATAAAATAGTATAAACAAACAAGACAAATTTGAATAATCTTGTGGCACATTAGTTACTGGGTCAATTTTTTGGAGTTTTAAGTTTACAGCGTTTCTACAGCCTGGACTGCACTGTACTGTTCATCCATCTGACATCATCAGTCATCTTACCTGTGTTTCAGAGGCTGAAGCCAGAATTTTCTTTTCCTCTTTTAGACATTCAGAGAGGACTACAGCCAATTTCAGTGGCTCGCCTTCAAAGTGTTTCTAAGTAAAAAGAAAAAAAAGCATATATGCAGAAAAGCAATCAAAGTTTCTAATTAGTCTGCTTTAAGAACAGAAATGAAGGTTAATCTAAATGAAATATTAAATGTTTAATGCAATGATCAGTTGATGTAACAGCATGTCTGTCCTACCAGCAAGTAGTCTTTCATTCCTACAAAATCAGGTCCCTGCAAAATGTTTTTCTCCTGTACAGAACGGTTCCACTGTTCTTCCAAACACAGCAGGAGTGCATAGAAACAAGTGCTTGCTGCATTTTCATCTACAGCTGCCAAATCCCTGAAACAGAACAACAGAATATTTACATTCATTTAGGGAATAAGTCTGTCTATGTGTCCTGAATGAGGGCACAGTTCGTGGGACGTCTCTAAATAGTTCATACCGGTGAATCTACCTAATAACTCCCCCAAACTAATTTAATTTTCAGTCAGCCAATTAGAACGCACATTTGGGCCATACAGACATTTAACTCCTCATATAGGTCAGTGTATTTGCAACCTAGGTGAATAGTCTGTGTCACAAAACACAGTCTTCTTTCTTTTTCTTCTTCTTCCTATCATCATCATCATTATTATTAATTCAGAACAGATTAATGTGTTTCCTGAAAGTCATGAAAAATGATCACAAGTAAATAACTGGCATGCACAAGGTTAAAAATAATACCATCATTAAGCACAAGGGCCAGTTAACCCAGCAAGGGGCACCACTCTGTGCATTGTGTTCATATTGGTTCATACCTAAGGATTAGTTAGTAATAACTAGATTAAGAGAAATAACATTTAGTAAAACACACATGCAAGGACAATAAAAAAATAGACAAATTAAAGACCTCAAAACTGGGTTTTAATTTAGGGCCCCACTATGACAGAGTGCATCAAATGGTTAATAATGCAAGTGTTGCTTTAAGACCTTTATCATTTCAGTTTATATTGGACTTTAATTGCAGCATATGCAGAATTGATATTATTCTTTTATCTTATTCTTTATTTGATAGGGACAAGGCAATTTAACAGAGTTCCAATACAGAGTATGAGACTGATGTGTTGCACAGAGAGTTTATAGCTATTGCTAATTTTCAACTCTTGTCCCAAGTTGGGCTTTTACCTGTAGGCCTTGAGTGTTATTAAAATATACAGTTTCAAACATTATAAAACCACAAAACACTATTAACATGGAAGGCACAATAAAATACTTTAACCACAATAAATATACTACAATATACACACCACAGTACATATACCAACAATTCACAAACTACAACACACAAACCACTATACTACAATACATACAGTTCATTACAACATGTTTCACAATACATATGCCACAAGGCACATACTGTACTACAATATATGTACCACAATACATATACTAAAATGTACATACCACAATACACCATTATTGATATACTGAGTGCAATTAGCTAAGAGTGGGCACAGCACTGGTTTACTTTTAGCCAGATTAGATTTTATATCTGGAATCACTTTGCTCCCAGTTGGTGTTCCAGAGTTGACAGTCCTTTATGGAAAAATTTAGATTTACAATATGATATTTTACTACTGCCATTCATGCTGCTCCTTGATACTCTATTACTGTCTTGTCTTTGAATAGATCTGGAAAGAGGCTCTGGAGCTAGACTGTTAATACATTTTTAAAAAACAGAAAACAAAATCTAACGAAGCTGTCCAAGCTGAGAAGGTTGTACGTTCTAATATGATGCCACCAGACAGGTGTTTTGTCCCTTATTTTCAGTGCTTGATTGTATTAAGAAGTGAAGTGTCTGATTGCAGATGGTGATGCTTAAACCCATACTGTCATGCAATATGAGAGATTAAAGAAAACCACAGAGTGAATGAATAACTGGGCAGCCAGTATGAGTATAGAGTGGCTTATCAACTAAAAACAATTAAGGTTTATCCTCACTGTTTTTGTGATCTTCTTCACGTGTCTATCAAATTTAAGTTAAGGGTCTAAATCTATCCCAAAAAACTTGTAATCATTTACCTCCTCCATTTTTTCAAGAAATATTTTATGTTCGCACAAACGTGCACTTACTGAAATGACTTGACACGAGCTGCTACATTGTGAACCTGGAGGCTCAGGGATCTCTCATGCCCTTGTGCGTCTGAATGCCATGCAACATTATTCTCAGTGTGTTTCTTACCAGTCTTGGTTCTCTATCAAGACGCACAGATAGTGGCGGATCTCTCTGGGGAATTTCCTCTCGTCATACAGCTGGCTCACCCGGCCCTGGAGGGCTGAGTCCAGCCTCAGCAGCTCCTGCCACTGGGCCATCTGCTGTTAGTCGACCAAGACAGTGACCAGCGTGAAGGAAAAGTCACCAACATAATGCTACTGTAGTTAGCTACTGTATGTTCTCTGGTAATTGTAACAACGACACTGCAGTCACCCAAAGCTGAATATATATCATTTTTATTATTACGTCACATTGTAGATTATTCATCTTTTAATAGTTAAAGTAATAGCAGGGAAAGGCTTCTATAAAAGTGCGACATTAAACTCACGACTAGCTAAAAACTGCTTAACGTTAGCCTTTAAACTTGCTGCCTGTGACCGTAAAGTTTAAAACCAAACTATGCCCAAATACAAACATACCGTAACAATTTCTGCTTTTATTCCTGTAGTGACTTACCGACTTGCCTTGTGGCTGTCGTAGTTAATCCTTGTTGTTGTTGTTCGTCGATGTGGTGTGCGGGACAATATGTTAAAACAAAAATACAGTGCACAGTCCTGATTTTCTCCGGTTAAGAGTCAATGAGTGGCAGAAGATTGAGGCGTTGCTTATAGTCACCGGACCCTCCTCCACACATCCCGTGTGATTCTCGGTAAATGTGCTGCAGCTGAGCGGTGTCAAGTTAACCGGTGTCTACACAGTTTGAGTTTCCGCTTTTAAGGGCAATTTTTACTCTACACTGGGGTGTTTCCTTGATTTAACAATAGCTTGCAGACCACATCCGTTTTAATTGTCTTCTTTTTCGAGTGGTGTTGGATAATTCAACAGATTTCTGACTGTAAGACTCAAACTCTGTGGCAAAAAAAAACTGTTCAGTGAAAAGTTTAAATCTTTAATACATACATTTTCACTGTGTGCATGTTGGTGGCCTGGATTACCAGAGAGCTGCGCTATAGACCTTTTTTGGAAACATTTCAACCTGCCAAACACAGGTGTAATAATAGCATTAGCGGTGGCTGCATTTCATTGCAGTGTGCAAGTTTCAGGGCTGTCATATTCAGTATGCTGACTCACCATCATGGTGTACTGGGACACCAAAATGCAACAGAGCCATTTTAAACATCATAAGCTACATCTGTGCTTTTACTGTTACCACAAGTCAAAATGTCCTCTGTTAAAAAAGGTTTGTACCTCAGTCTTGCTGCAGTCTCAATAGTGCTTTGAAAAAGCACGAACCAATATTTTGGAAATATTTAACATGAAAAGAGAGCTCATGGTGACAGACCCACAGAAAATTACAACCAGTTGTGTAGTGTCTCAGCTCTACTGAAATTCTTAGTCTCTTTTAGTTCATTGCCTTGGTCTGGTGGTCTGCTCCATCCAGTGCCACCCAGAGGACGGGTACAGAGGTAAGTTTCCTGGGGCCCAGTCTCTGTGGGTGGCATGGTGGCCAGCAATAATCAAGTTCATCTTTAATATATGATGACCACATTTGATTTTGAACCAAAATTTGCCCTGTTACTAATTAAAACAACTAAAATAAAAATATTAATTTTGGCTTTAGTAAAATGAAGTGTGTTTTTATAATGAAAACCCACTCTTCTGAAAATGGTACAAGTCATTTTTTCCTTTGTATGCAACAGCTGTGGAAAATAATGTGGGCAGCCAGCCATGTGACGTGAGAAATTTACTGATGTAAATTATGAGAGAGAACATGCACATGCTTTGATATGAAAAAAGCAGATTTGGGGGGTGGAGGCTGTGAGAGGGGGCATTCACTGATCCAACTATTTCTGTGGAGGGGCCAAGCTGAATCTCAGCTCTTATCAGATCTTATCTTTGTTTTTTGCAGTGCTGCTAACTTTTTCTTTTAAGCTAAAAACCTCAGGAGTTGGTGAAAACCAAAACAGAGGTTTAAAGTACAGTAAATATTTGACTTGTATTTATCGGGGAAAAGAAATATGTCTCCAAATGACTGATAATGCTGCTCTGTGTCTGCTGGATGTGTAAAGAGTGTTTATCAACATATTCACAACATATTCATAAGATTGTAATAATATTGTGCTTTTTCTTGCTCTGATGCCCTAAAATTATGATTATGTAGAAAATTTAAATTTAACATTATAATTACCAAATGAACACTGGCACATAGGCTGCTAGCTAGACTTCAAACTAAACATGGAACGGAGCTTAAACTTTAACTACTTACAGAAACTGACGTTTTGGGAATTTTCTTCACAGAGAGTCAGATGAGAAGGTCAGTGTCACTTTTATGTCTATATGCTGAAGGTCAAGCCAGTTACTTTAGTTTAGCATGAAAACTGGAGGCAGCTAGTCTGGCTCTGTCTAAAGTATTAAGTCTATCTAAAAACCTATAGACAAACAAACTCGCAAGGAGGTAAAAACTAAGTATAAAGACAAACTATCTTCTATTTCCCTCTGTTTTTACTTTTTTTATTCATCCTTTGAATTTGTGTTTTTGATGTCTGTATTTCTTTTTTGCACTGCCTTTGACCTCATAAATACAGATAAGGATGGGTTAGAGTGAGAGCAAAATTTTCTAAATGGAAGACTCATATCGACTGCCATCCCTAAGCAGAGGGTGCAGAACTCACTCAGTCTCCCCCCACTGGGTGGCTCTGATTGCAGGATTGTTGTGAAAATGTTGGGTAGTTACTAATTAAATGACAAAATATGTGTAATAGTAATCAATTGAATTTAACTGTAATCAAATTACAGTTACTAATTAAAATATAGTGACTACAAAGGGTTTACATCCATCCAGATGATGGATTTGCCTTTTTCGAGGGCATACTTATAGCAAACCACACTGTTTTTTAACATCATGTTTTTATTTCATGAGAGTTCATCTTGTAGCACAGGCATATTTCCAAGGTGACATTCTCTCACAAGGGCCCATTCTCTGCCCAACACATTGTTGTGTAGAACAAAACACTTCCTTATTGCTTTGCATCTTGTCACCATGCAGGAACACCTTCTTTTGGTAAAGTCAATTTCCTGTTTCTATTGAAACATTTGTTAGAAAAGAAATGAATACAAACATAATTAATTTTCTTAAGTTACACTACTTTGTAATTTAAATATTTACATTACCTATTACAATTTTAAAAGCACAACTACTTATATGTAACCTATTACATTTCAAAAGTAACTCTTCAAAGACTGGTCATGAAATGCATCTTATTGTCAGGTTCTGCACGCTGTTACCAAATGTATGAAAATAGGGGCTTTATGCAGTGCTCTGGGTGCAGGCACTGGTTCACATAAGAAGTGCAACGAATTAGCCCGTGACAACAAATAATTAATGATTTAGAAATTGTTTCTCACAATGGTAGAGAGTACATTTGGATTCTGTCGTTTGGATTTTATGACACTGTATCTAGATGAGAGTGAGTCAGTTTGATGTTACTTTACAAGTATGAAATCTGTGCAGGCCTCTCGTGATGAAATCTCGACAAACGGTGAGGCGTGACTGATCCTGCATTGACACACACACCCCACACCAGAACTGGTTACCATCTAAGAAGGATATAAACATATCCACCCACTCGTCACTCTCCGGGAATCACGTGGTTCTCGACAAACGCTACAAGAGCATGTATCAAGCAAGAAGCAGCGTGGTGCAGGCGCCTTACTTCCGACGGCTTCCAAAATAAAAGCTCTATAAACTTCTGCTGTGCCGCAGTTATCCGAAGACCTTGCAATGCCTCATCAAGGGGTGTTGGGGTGGGGGGGCAGATGACTTTGATGCAATGTTGGTGTGGATGAGTGCATTAGTGCAGTTAATGTCAGTGCAGTACACTGCAGACAATATGAACATGTTTAAATTGTTTTATATACAACAGAGGCCTTACAGACAATCAGTCAATATAATTCAAAATCAAATCGTCACAAACTAACAATAAAAACAAATTCTTCTGAGAACAATTATGAATATATATAAAAGCAATAAACAGCATCAAGCCATATTTTTTAAATGAATGCATTGCTCAAACTTTTATATCTATCCAAAATCTTCCTTTGCCACCTCTGAAATGATTATTCCATATGTTTGTATCTGCTAAACAATAATGGAGGGCTTCAATGTCCTAAATGGCAGTGGAATTACTGGGCTGTCGAACTAAGAATCATTATGTTTAAATTTTCATCCCATAATCGCCATCTTGGATGGAGAAAGAATTCTCTGTCATTATATCAGGACTGCTTTTGAACCTTAAGGATATCTATATGCCTCAGAACCAGAAGACTTTAGAAAAAATATATCTACACTGATAGTTTTGAATATGATAAATATATGGTATGAAGTTAATAGATATTTTGGTATCCCCAACTCCTCATGTTGTTGTTGACTCATCTGGGATTGGTTTTACACCAGGGCAACTGGATGCAGCTCTTTAAGTTTGAGCTGATGAAGGGGTTTAGACCTAAGCAGATTTATACAATACCAATAAATGTATGTCTTTTGAGAAAGTAGTTTTTGCATATAATATTCCTGGAAACATCACCTTCAAATAAGATTGTTTAATGTGCACTTATGTAACCCCAGTTACATTACAAAAATACAATGAAAATATTCCTGACATGTGTGAAATGCAATAAGTTTAAAGGTACTGTATTTTTGTGGCACTCAATAAAACATCAAAAAAGCAATGATTCAAATTTATATCCTCAAGATGCTTGACTGAAAAGAAAAGAGTATACATTCACAGACTTGTGTATCTTACAGGTAAAACATCTTCTGCTTTACAATGGAAGAACGATAGTGTGCCAAGTATTGGTAGTTAGTTGAAAGAAATGGCAAGAAATTAGTCAGTGGAAAAGATAACTAATATGGTGTGGGTATGGGTTTAGGTTTTTTTGGGAGTTTGGAGTCCCTTCATTCATTCCCTTCATATATTTTCTCCCTATATGTGTGTCTATCTACGTTTGTGTGTGTGTGTGTGTGTGTGTGTGTGTGTGTGTGTGTGTGTGTGTGTGTGTGTGTGTGTGTGTGTTCTTTGGTCAGCCAAGTTGTGGTTATTGAACTAAGTTTTGAGTTGATCTTTTTCAACATCCACTTGGTTTACTGTCCTTGTTTAAAGTTTGCTATGTTAATGTTCAACAAAAAATACTGATGAAAAAAAGCCTCAAGCAATGAATCCCATTTAACCACAAAGACCTGTTTAAACAAAGCTAACTATTCATGATAGCAAAGATGTAGACACTGACTGGAGATTGATGTCAGGACAGTATGAAAATTCTGTTGTAAATGATTTAAGGAGCCTTTAAGTGAAATGTTGCATGCTTCATCTTACTTCACTCTGAATATGGAGAACTCATCTGTGAAACAAAAAGGAGAACAACATTAGCTGCAGAATGTATAGAGGACTCATGTACAAAACAAAAAAAGACAGTAGTAGCTAGCAATTTTAGGAGCCATTTTTTGTAATTCTAAAAAATATTAATTAATGTAATAAATATTGATGTGCTAATGTTAATACTGGTGTTTGGTTCATGAGGTGTTGAGATTATAACACACATAACACAAAGATAAGCTAGGTGTTATTCTACAATTTTTATTTTTGTCAACAAATGCCATTAAAAGACCAAAACCAACAAAGTGTCTGTCTCTTAATATTTTTTTATACTGCCTAGCCTGTCTGTGGCTCTCAGTCCCAAGTGTATTTGTGCCTACTGAAGACATACATCTTAAAAAACAAAAACAACTTAGTTTTGTTGTTGTTGTTGATATTGTTGTTGTTTTAAAAAGGCTCAGCAATTTCCTAAAACAGCTGGGCACTGTAGTTTTTAGCAAATGTTAATAAAAAGTGAGTAAATACTGCATTTGCTGGGGACTATTTTCAGCTGAATACACATTTGGTGTGCTAGTGAATATTTCAGGCAGCATAACCATGTGAGGGGGTTAAGTGAAAATAAACTACAGTGTGGGTGTTCATGGTAATTAAGGAGCTGGTCACCCAGTGCAACAGGGTGGCTCACCAATTTGTTCTTAACAGTTTCTGGACAACAGTGGAGCTCTCCAGGTGTTTGGATACACAGAGAATACGTGTTAGTAGAGTCAGTTCATTGTTGGTTTGGTCTTTTCATGAGTTTATTGACAATATGAAAGAGCACAGATTAATGCCAGTTTTTCTTTAACAACAGAGGTGGTAGCCTACACTCTAACAAATGACAAAGCATGCAAGCTTACGGTGTCAATGTTGAAGCATAGGCTCTCGCTGAGCATGTCAAACTCCCCGGGAGTCATTGGTGGTTCAGGAGACTGACAAGGAGGTGGTGTGGTGCTTGCATGAGAGCTGTAATATCAGCACAAACAAGATGATACAAGTGATGGGACTGCTTCTGTGTTATGTAGTACTTTCTGGATAATTTGTAGGTTGCATTGACAACACAGACACTCATTGACATCTGTTCCCCAACTTTGGTGCAATAATTCAGTGTCAGGGTAAGATGTATGATGAAAAGTTTCTAAAAAAAAATTAACAACAGTACAACGTAACTCAGGGTCTCATGTAATCTTAAAATTAACTCACCGTAGTTCTGAGATGGGAATCAGGGTAGATGGTATGTATGGGTAGGCTGGAAATTTAACAGAGATATGACAGAGATTAGTATTGTTGTAGTGTTACCTGCAATCTAGTCAGCTAACAAAGATTCAAAACAAGCCCTAAAAAACATGAGCTCTAATACCTAATTGGTTCAGCTCAACTCGACTCAAGTCAAGTCAACTCAAGTCAAGTCAAGTCAAGTCAACTCAACTCACTTTTGTTACCAGGTCCTTTTCAATATTTCATTTAGCACTGCAGATAGTGCCTCTTTGGTGTAGACAGGATTCCAGCTGATTGCCCTACACTTGCTGAACCTTTCATTGGTAACCATACAAAGAAACATCTGAACTTCATCAGTTTTACTGCATAATTTTGCAGGCTGCCATTTTTTTAAATCTTGGTCGAGTCAATACGAAATTCTGGTTGCTATTGATGGTAGCTTTGCTATTTAGAATTATTGGGTTTGTGCAGAGTAGAGTCGTGCCATATCACGCAGTGGAAATGCGGCATGAATAAGAATGGTTTTGCACCCTTGCCTTTGCTTGGCTGACTGTTGTACAGCCGTCCGAAGGCCTCGTCTTTGGGGATGTCGGGGTAGAGGAACTTGAGTGGGTTCTCTGGGACAACTCCATCTGAGATCACTTTGTAGTCTCGTATGATGTCGGCAAATGGGAGAGCACTAAGCCTGTTTTTAGTGTATGGCTCCACAGAATTGAACTTCACCTCTCCTGTTGTAAAAAGTCAGTGTTAGCAAAGCAGAGCAGAAGGCCAGGGAAAGACAACAGGCTAAAAATACAAGTTTATGACACCAAATGTATGGGGTTCTCCTCACCATTTTCGCTGTGCTCCACCCAGGTGAAAGTGATTCCTCCAAGATGGCTCTCACTGAAGCGTAAGAGGAATGTGCCCGGCTCTCTGTCCTTTAGCAGGGTGCGCTCCATCTCTTTACTCACAAAGCCCATGATGTAGCTGCATGGATGGTGTTGGTAAAAGAGGAAAAAAACAGTCACTTTTTCCTGCTTCTTCCACCACTTTAGAATATTGTACTTACATTTTTTACAGTGACATTCATCAGTTAAGTTGTGCAACTTTGTCTTTTGCATTACCTATTTCATACAAGTGAAGCTTATAAAACTTGGCAACAAAATTAAGTGAGGAAAAAGGCAATGAAAGGTACAACTACTGCAGTTTTAACACTTGTGCCCCTTTATCTAGAATGTTACAGCATTTTATTTAATAGCTGCTTTTCATGATTGTGTTTTGAGCTTTTCCATTCTAAACTTTGAAACTATGAACTGGATACTAGTAGTTTCTGATTATTATTTAGCTTTTATTAATTGTCTTATCAACTGCAGGTCTGAAATGCTGCTAGTTTTTTTTTCCAGTAAGCTGTTAAGTTGAACAGTGCAGAACTAGTCAGACAATAACTGAACAAACTTTACATGTAGCTAAATATAGTTATCAATTGACTGAGTGAGATACAAGCCAATTCCATATGCAGCGTCACATATAAAATTGTGTAACGACAACACCTACAGCGCAATAAATGTTGAACTAATTAAAAGTAGCACAGGTGGAGATTCTTTGTTTGACCCTGACCAAAAACTAGAATTACCGCCTTGTGGTTGTATGCCTCTGAGAACCTGTCAAGTTGCACTTACAGTTTACAGTTTACCATGTCCATGTCTGTTAAAACATAATGCTTTACACACATATTCCCCCGGCAGCACAGAGGATCTATACAATCAGCATAGTTTCAAGGTGGAAACCCAAGATTAGTGTCACCAATTCAATATCTGACCAAATGTCTTCTCCTCTACTCCTAAGTTATGATGCTGAGTAATGGCTAGAAAAGTGTTTTTGCAGAATGTTATGATGTCACAGTGAAGCTGGCCTTTGACCCTTTGAATATAAAATATCATCACTTCATCATTTTATTCAGTTAGACATTTGTGTGACATTTTGTCATACTTAGCATATGAATTCCTGAGCAGTGACTTCAATCTTTGACTAGTAAAATCTAATCAGTTCATTGTTGAGTCCAAGTAGATGTTTGAGCCAAATTTGAATTCACAAAATTGGGACAAGTGGATGGACAAACAGATGTACAGAGGGACAGACAATCCCAAAACATATTGCCTTAGGCCATGAATATCACCAATGTAGAGGCAAAAGAATTGCTAAAAAGGGACAAGCAACAGACTATTCTAATCCAGTGAATCATGTAAAAATCATAAGAGAAGCGGTCCTTATACAGAGATTTACTGGGACAGTGAGGTGGGATGAGACACAACAAGTTAGCCAGTGCCTTACTTCTCATTCCAGACTGGCAGCAAGTGCTTCTTGATGAGCTCGAGGATAGAGTCCAGCCACATCCAGAAACTGAAGGGTTTTCCTGGAATATTCTCCTTGAAGAATGCATGACACATAAAAGAGGGTACAATGAGTACTTTTCTGACATATAAACATCACGTTATGTAAGATAGATATGAAATGGAATTACAAAATATGTCAAGGCTTAACATTACAGTATGGGGCACAGAACAGACTTTCCTACTGACCACTAGATGTCACAAGTAGATTGAAGATGAGACCACATGGTACTTTGCGGTAATTACACCTTATTGAGCACTTACCTTTGAAAACTTAGACCAGGACACTTGATAGTCACTACAGGAGGCATGCTGACCTAAAGTAATATACAGTAATTAACATAATAACATAAATGACAGCACCAAAGTACCCAACACACACAGCTTGGTCAGCTATCAGCTATCATGCCAACATACGCCGATCAGCCAAAACATTAAAACCAGTGGAGGGTGAGGTGAGTGACATTGATCATTTTGTTACAATGCAATGTTCTGCTGGGAGACCTTTGGTCATGGCATTCATGTGGATGACACTCGACATCCTCCACCCACCCAAACCCCCCCCAGCAGAATAATGTGCCATGTGCCACAAACACTGCTCAGGAATGGCCTGAGGAACATGATAAAAAGCTCAAGGTGTCGACCTGGCCTCCAAATCTCCCACACCCCAATTTGATTGAGCATCTTGGGAAGTGTTGGTACCCCACCTCACAACTGACAGGTCTCAAATGATGCGAAGCCAGCACCCTGGTGCTAGACACCACGGGATATGTTCCAGAGGTCATGTGTCCATGCCTTGACATGTCAGAGACATGTCCGATCCAGGGAGGCCCCACCATGGATTAGCAGTTCCTCTTAGGTACCAGCACGTCCCATGGATGGTTGATCAGATTTGGATCTGGGGAATTTGGAGGCCAGGTCGATGCCTCTAGCTTTTTGTCACGTTCCTTGGGCCATTCCTGAGCAGTTAATGCAGTGTAGCATGGAGCATTTTCCTGCTGTAGGGCAAATGCCATTGGGGAGTGCTGCTGCCATGAGGAAACATACTCCATCTGCAGAGGTGTTCAGGTGGGTGGAGCACATCAAGTGGCATCCTCGAGAACTTTTTGACCAAAAGTTCCCCAGGACAACATTGCATTGTAACAAGATAATCATTGTTACTCACTTCATCCAATAGTGGCTCAAATTTTTTGGCTGATCAGTGTATACCCATGTGGTCTGGATACAAAATGTTAGTCTCGGGATGAAAAAAGTTGTTTAATGCCATCTAAATATGTTTTCTTTAGTTTTAGTCATCCAAAATCGACTAAGATGATTCAGTTGTAAAAAATAAAGGGCAAACACACCGAGAAGCTTCTCTCCCAGCATGGTGAGCTGCTCCTTGTTGAGGCCTTGACCTGCAAAGGTGGAGAACTGCCAACTGAGGACCTCAGAGAGCTGGCTCCAGGTGGCCCGAGGTGGGTTCCCAAAGAATGCCAAATTCTGTGGATTATGGGAAACAAGATGAAAAGGATAAGAGGAGGGAGGTGTGTATATGGAAGTTATTTTTGAAAACATCTCTTAAAATAATAAAACTACACTCTCTAAAATTATCATAAAGTTGAATTAACTGTTGTCTGTAAAACCTCCATTAAGGTAGAAATTCCTGCAGGACTGTTTTATCAAACTGCATTGGTTTAAGCTAGGTATACCTAATAAACTGGCAACTGAGTGTGAGTAGCACTTTTAAGCACATGCATTTGTCACAGTGTATAAGCTCACCCTTGGCTCATCAGTCAAAAGGTTATACCACATGACAGACGCCCAGCCTCCAGGGAGCTGGCTCACATTGGAAATGACAACCAGAGGCAGAGAACACGTCTGAAACAATTCACATACACAATAAGCAAACTGCAGCATCAACAACAGAGAGCCCCACGTCAAGTCATATCTCAAGTATTTCTGACCTCTAGATCAATGGTAAGGCCCTGCACTGTGAAGCAAGCCTCAAAACTGAGAGAGTGAAGTTCCTCCGTCACAGAGAGGAGACCCTGCAAGAAACACACAACACATCCGTTTCATTGTCTATCCCTCGTAGCACTGCATTATAACTTTAAATTAATTCAGTGCAACTATTTCAGAAAAATATTAGTGTTTTAAGACAATAATAGTAATGACATAGTTGAAACATTTTCATATTTTATTCAGAATATAATGCACAAACATAAATACACAGTAACAGTAACATAGGTATTCAGCATACATTAAAGGTGCTGTATGTAACTCTGGAGAACAGTAATTGGTTGTTGAGTCTCATTCCTAGGTTGTCAAATACAGACGTTAAGGGTTAATAGTTAGGTATGACTACCAACCCATGGTCATTAAGTCATCTGCATTTCTTACCTCATTCCCCTTTGTGCCATTGATATATTTCTTCTCTTTCAGCTGCTGTAAGATGCAAGCGTAATGTCAAAAGAAAATTAAAAACAATTCTTCACTTTGACAAATAAATAGCAAAAATAAATATGTGCTCTGAGTTTATCACAATACAGTTATTCTTATTAATCACAGAGCCAAATACGAATCTTTAAAATAGCAAGTTTACAAAATTAGGTTTCAAAATCATGAAAGAATAAGCAATATTCTCTGCTCTGAAATGCTGGAGGCGTGTCCACTGAAGGAGCTGAGCTAAAGAAGGAGCTGCTGCGAAGTGACAGGATCTCGTTAGCTAACCCAGTAGCACAGCACACACACCCCAAGGCTATTTGGAAAAAAAAAGGCTGGGACACACTCTTTGACCCCATGGGAGCTATGGGGTCTGCCATATGCAAAATATAACTGCAACTGCAATGTTGGAGGGTCACAGCAGATGGTGCTAGAAATAAAGGGTGTCCACTCAGGTGCTCTTTGGGTGAGCACAGTCTGACAGAACTTTTGGGTACACTCAGTTGAATAGCAGCATATTACAGGCATTTGTGTATGGCCTTTTATTATGGACTTTTCCCAATGATTACAGAATTATAATTCCCACCGCTATTTTCATTTATTGTACAAAAATATTCTAACCCAAGGTTGACTGCAGGTGCCTCAGTGAAACAAATCAATTACCCCCACATTCTACAATAGCACACAAGCTATTGAGCCTTTTGGCAAGTGTAGACTTGATTTCACTGTGCATGTGTTGTACCCCAATGATATGTTGTGATATGATGCCCTGACTTCTCCTCTTTTTAATCTCTTTGACACACCCTGGACCAAAGAACAAAAGAGCAACAGCAACAGTCTCTCGTTCAGCAGCGAATGTCAACGAAGCACACAACCACAGCCGTAAGCCACAACTGCTGGCAGGCTGGGTAGCCAATTCAGGTTGAAGTACTGAAAGTGTTTTTACATAATTGTGGCATTTAACAGAGTTTTTTATTCATCTATTTATTAGACTAAAAAAGCTGAGAAAGCTTGTGGAATGTAGTACACCGGAATGTAGTACACCGATGCTACGAGCTCTAGTTTTTATTATGTGAGTGAGGGGTTACGTTAGGGATGGTTGCATTTTGTCATTGAGCTATGATTACCCAAAAGGCCTGGACATGAAAATGGTTTAAAAAACAGTTCAGCAATCTACCTTTATAATTCAGTATGACACAGTTCCCAGTCTTTTCTTTCAACAAGTATTTTCTAACATGAACAATGTGTTTAGAAAGAAATCACAGTCCGCAGACTTACATAATGACTTTTTTATAAAGTAATAATACTAACAATAAATGACACTTAAATAAGATCAGACAGAGAATAGTTTGTCTTACCAGGTGTCTGAACTCCACTGAGAGGCAGCCGTTTGAATAGTCCTCAATGTCCATAACTTTAGTGTTGTTGGTGAGGATGAAAAACTGACGACTTCTGAGGAGAAAAAGATGGTAAAACAAAGAGGCCTCATGGATTTGTTAGTTTTAATTTTTTTTTGTAATTCTCTTTTTATAATTCTGCCTGTAATTCTTTTTAACCCTAACCCCTATACAAATGCAACTGTAGCTGCTGAAATGTGCAATTTATTTTCTGAATACATGCAGTTAAAAAAAAGAGTTTTGTGTATGGCTTCAAAATAAAAACTCCAATCTCATTATATCTTTAACTACAGTATGAAGGACAACTTGTTTTCAGATTACTGAAACAACTATCTTAATACCTTTTGTTTGCCAGTAAATGCAGAAAATAGCCAGGGTTTTTAAGTGTTTTGAAAGAAATTGTAACAAAAATAAGCTGAAAGAAACAAAGGTTTGCTGTAATGTTTATGTCATAGGTAACAAAAGAAATTCACATATAAAAAGAAACCTTTATTTTAAAACTTGCTTCTGAACTGGGCAACAAAATTCAGACAAACACTTTCCTCCAAACTGATCTGAGGCATTTAGGAATGAAACCATTTCTTGAAGCAGTAAAGTGAATTTGTATAATGTTTGCCGTACCGACCACAGTATGAAAACCGCAGTTCTTCAAACCTGCTAACTTGCTGCTACACCACTTTCATCTGTGTTAAAATTACACATCAGCAGTATGTCCTATTAAGAGGTTGTTTGTACTCACACTCTGCCAGGGGGGAGGTCCCTAGAGACACACACAAACATAAAGATTAGTGCTGAGACAAAAATTCATCTGAAGAATATGACTTTACAATACAGATAGACAGATGGAAGACTTTATAGTTATTTACACAAAAGTATATTTAAGTATTTTTCTTGACCTGAAACTCAGTTGCAAAAATTAAACAATTTCTCACTTATCAAATGTTGTTTTCACTTTCAGCTGATAATCCACTTCTGGAAGTTTAACCAGGAGTCTGGGAGGAATCCGGAAAAGAAAAACAAAAAATTAAGTTCCCAAAAAACATGACCACTAATAATTCAACTAATGAATAAATGAAATATAGTAGACAAAAATAATCAGAACACATCATGTCACATGTATAATGATACCTGACTTTGGTGGTGAATTGTACTCCGGTCTTGATGATGAGGGGTTTCTGTGGGTGTGTGGGCATGCATGGCTGCTTTTCCACCACAAATGAACTGAGAACAAACCACACCTCATATGATTTACACTGTTATCACCATGTGCATTTCAATCGACAGTTAGTGCCTGTAGGGCATCCAAGCCACCGGTTGGTTGTTTTGGTTCTGTATTTCGCACCTTACTAAAGAGGAAGTTGTTCATGCATGTCAGAGTTTTCAGTCTTCCATGTACAATCTGTATATGTTTACAGACATGAAAAAACTACACAACTTTAAACTTTTAAAGGCTAGAATTACCACCTTGTTGTATGCTTCTGCAAACCACTCAAGTTGCACTTACAGTTTACATCCATGTCTGTGAAAACATGGAAGCTTCACACACATCTTTTCCCCGGCAGCACAGAAGATACAATCGGCACAGTTTCAAGGTGGACACTCAAGATTAGTGTCACCGATTCAATATCTGACCAAATGTCTTCTCTGCTTTTCCAAAGTTAAGAGTAATAGCTAGAAAGGTGTTTTTGCAGAATGTTATGATGTCACAGTAAAGCTGACTTTTGACCTTTTGAATGTAAAACATCATTTTATTCTAATTTTGTCATGAATGAATTTAGTCTTGTGCAATGGCCAAAACCCTATTTTGTGAAGTCACAATGGTGTTGACCTTTGACCTCCAAATTCTAATCAGTTCATCATGGACTCCAAGTGAACGTTTGTGCCAAATTTAAAGAAATCCCCTCACAGCGTTCGTTAGGTTATCACATTCAAAAGAATGACACCAAGCAAGGTCATGGTGACCTTGACCTTTGACCACCAAAGGCTAAACAGTTCATTGTTGAGTCCAGGTGGATGTTTGTGCCAAATTTGAAGAAATTCTCTTACAGCATTCTTGAGAGATCATGTTCACTAGAGTTAGATAGATGGACGAACATATACATGGACAAACAGACTGCCAAGGGTGATGCTGGCCTGGAGGCATAAAATTGTGAAAACTGGTTTCAAAATAATGTGAGGGAATACATTTATGATTACAATACACTTTGGTGGAACTTAACAATACAAAATACTGGGATTATAAGATGTCATTAATGAGTTTATCAGTTATTAATAATCACTAACGACTCAAACTAATGACCTACTCTTTTTTAATTCCCAAAATTTCCCATCACACCCTCTCACTGATCTGATCTGAACTGTAAAAAGTTGCTGACTTCCCTCAGGTGCTGCTATTCAGATCTCTGTTTCTAATCTCTGTTGTCTTGGAAATGGAAACATGTAAAACCAGTGACACCTCACCAAAATGTAAAATAAAAGAAAGTTTTGTATATCAGAGTGCAGTTTCATCATCAAGCATAAAAATACTAAATAATAGGTGTAGGAACACAAAAAGAGAGTAACTACTTCTGCATTTTGTTACATTGTATTGCATTTTTTAAGAACATGCAATACTTTTGGTCACGTCTAATGTTTCGTTGTGTGGTGTTTAGAATACCTCTTGATGAGGTGATAGATGAGGAATTTGACTCGCTCCTCCATCTGAGGTTTCTGCAAGGGGATTGGATCACTTTCATAGGTGACTTTCAGGACCAGTTCCCCCAGTTTGTCCAGCTGACGCTTGATCTGGAAGAGACTCTGGGCTATCAGAGTAAACCTGAGAAGGGAGAGGGGAGAGTAAAATGAGAGGGAAAGGAACAGCTTATCCTTATCCAGCTTATCCATTTACATGACTGTCATGGAAAATTATGCAATATAAAACTATTTGAACGTCACCATGTATAATAATAGTAACTGTATGAATGAATGATTCATCTGTGGTCATGGTTAGGTATTTTCTGTGGCCTTAGACAGTGTCTGCATGCAGGCATGTGAGGAGGCTCCAGTGTGTCTGAGGGTTAAGATACTGTAAGATTAAGGCCTTTTCGGTGTATAGGCTCCAATGTTAGACACATCTGTGTGAAATATACTGTATAAGGCTGAATCACTGTTCTAGGACTTTACGTTTTTTTGTATGTCTCTGTCCATGCACGTGTGCTGTGCCAAAAGCTTCTTTGATCAGATTTTTTAAACATATATTCAAGTAAGATTGTGGCTCATCGGGTTTATTTTATTTTTCATCAAAATGAAGAGTGACCAAGGGTACAATATTTCCACATCAATGGCCTTTAAATATTATGTTATGCTGATCTGGGTTTAGCCATTGTTGGTGAGAATTGACACTGGAAACAAATGGGCGTAACAACAATTGAAGCAGAGTTTCCTCAGCCTCAGCTTAACAGATACAAGTTAGAGAGGGCCTACTGGTGGGTTCAGAAGGCTATTATCAGCCCATTATCTGCCATTGTCAGGAGCAGTTTTGTTAGCGTAAGGCCCCAGTACTGAGTGGTTAAAGTCAGAAGAAACATCATGGGTTGGGTTAAAATAGGGACGATAGTTTTGTTACTCCACATAACGTTAGGAACTTATGTACATCAGTATGGGACAGGAACACCGGTCTCCTGCAAGTTGGGCTCGTGGAAAGCAGAAATGCTCCTGTCATAATTACTACCACCACTAGAGGTCGGCCCCAACAGTTATGCATAGCAGTCAGGGATTGTTGCGGTCTGAAATGCCCAATTACAATACAATACAGCAGCTTTTCTTAAAAAATTGTGAGGCATGTAGGTGTGATGCACATTGAGGTGTGTTTAGCAATGAAATCGCTGGAGCAATTTAAAATTATAAAAAAAATAGCAGCAAATTTCTTCTTGTACAATTCATTAAAAATCAAGGGCAACTTGTTCCAGTGAGAATTAATCCATACTGTTCTGAGTCTGTGATTTACACTACACTAATGTTACCACTAACCTGCATATTTTTTCTACCTCACACTGATTCTTTCAGCACATACAATATGGATACAACAGCCTCTGTCATGGTGACTTGACTGTTGTCAATGGGTTTTGGTCATTCTCCAGGTGTGTTTTGCTGTAGAAAAGTGTTTATCAAGGGATGACTTTTGTTTGAGTTCCACCACATTGTTGCATGTGGTGCAAAACAGTTTACCACCACTTACATATAGAGCATCAGGGAATTACATTGCATGGTCTTAAGCAGTAAGTTTCTTTTAGTAATTGTGAGCCATTGTGTTGCTTGTGTGTGCATCTTCAAAACCAGAAACAAGGGAGTGAGTATGGTTAAGTTATGTGGGGGACTGCTATAATTGGTGAAACTTGGTCAAATTTGTGTAAAAATTACACTAATTGGAGTTTGCAAATTGCAAGTTTGCACAAAATTCACTGGGATTGGTTAAATTTGTGTTAATTGTTGTGATCCCAATGTTGCAACAACCTTGAGGGGCTGTCTATGAGGATGTTAACCACCCATAATGCAATCAAGTAAAACACTCAAAGCTTGTTCCAAAAATGTATTACAATCATGTAGGGCTGTAATGTTCGTACAATCCACAACATTGCAGGTTTAATCATGGAACTTTACTAAAGTAAACACTGGAATAAGAGTCATGACTTCAGTGAACATTCAGCTCATTACCAACTCTGCAGCTGGTCCAGGCCGGTGAGCAGCGGACCACCGATGGCAGCAATCTGTTGCCTGCGCTTCCAGTCTTGCAGCTCAGGGTTGAGCTGAGAGGTCATCAGGTCGTCAATCTCTTTGATCACAACATCCATCTTTGACAAGATCTCCTAACAAAGATAGGTAAAACAGCTGCATTGGTTTATGAACTATAAACTTGTCATTATTAAACCAATGAGGTGTCTGCATTTTTATATTTGGAGACATTTTGGGGAGATTCCCTCATCCCTCACATTTTAGAGCTTTGCATGAATGCATACCTTCCTTTTAAAGTCAAGCCTGTTTAGCATTTCTTGCAGTCTTGTTACTTCCTGTTTCATCATGTCAGAGTTCTGTCGAGTATCTGTCGATTCTGAAACACACACACACACACACACATGCACGCACGCACGTACACACGCACACATGCACACACACACACACAGAGTACATTCTGAGTACATTCTTGTTTGTTGCAGGTTGTGCAGTTTTTTTTCACACACACACAGTGAGAAATAACATCCTTTTTTTTCACAAGTCATGTGCACATGATATAAAAGGACACACCTCGAGACTGCAGCGTCTTGTAGCGGAAATCAAAGTCATCCTGCATGTCCTCAATGTATTTTACAGCCTGGTCCATCAACTAGACACAAACAGACATAGTTTTTAAAGTTAATTTCATGATGAAATGTAGTAATGTCTTTGTTTTATATCCTCCCTGAAACGTTTGTGTGCTTCAGTTACCTGCACGCTGCCCCTGATGATCCCAACTCTGTTATCCATGTTCTTCTGCCTCTCAAAAGCCACAGAGTTCTGCAATGATTTCTCCAGTGGACCCTGTGGAGAAATATTCTTTTCAGTCACCTATTTCTTTTCTATAAATTTACTTGCTGTGTTTTTAAACTTTAAATCTGTCTTTAAGTCTACACTGAGTGCTTCAACCACTGCACAAAAATACTAAAATATGAAACAATAGTCTACAGCCATGCTAGCAGCTGTGTGAAGCTGTACTCAGGAAGAAAGGTACGTGGTCAACACCTCCACCTCTAGGCCACCAAGATGCACCATCACCATAAGCATTCAACTTCTAGGAACCATATCTGTAATAACATACATGGCAATCCATCTAATGGCTTTACAATTGTTATCTAGAACAAAGTGATGGACCAACCGACATCGCCATCCCTACATCAACATTAGCAGCAATGCTAAAAACAGATCATTTCCAGTAAACTTCTGTCAACAAAATCCGCCTTGTCCATTAATGCTATGCCATAGTCACATGACTTACATGACTGTGGCACATCAAATATTTGTTAGGGGTAGAGAACTGTTAGTGGTTGAGTAACACCAGTGGACAGAGTCTTGAGTCTAGTCTGTCTCTTTCAAGTGGCAGCCTCTGACGCTGAATGGCCACTTGAGGCTGGCTCCAAAAAGCAAATCAGGGGGCGCCAAGTAGCTCACCTGGTAGAGCAGGCACCCTAATGTACAAAGGCTATGTCCTTGCTGCAGTGGCCACAGGTTTATAAGTCAAACATTTACATTTTATTAAGGCTTAAAGTTATGCATAATTAAAGGTATGGCCATTTGGGTGAAAAGCTGTCTGCCCAAAGTGTACTCAGGCAGGTAAACAGTCTGTGTGGAAGGCATTGGCTGAAATGCAGTCCCACAACCCATCAGCTATTGTCTGACGAGGAGTTATGTTCATATGTAGATATCTGTATATAAAAATAAGACGAAATGACCGGTGTATGGAAGAGAAAGTCTTATCCTGGATATATGCAGGCTTCCCTGGATCAACCTGAAGTATCGGACCTGGACTCCAGAGGCTTTGTCTTTGTCAGACAGATAAACAATACATTACCAGATTGTCTTACTGGATTATGCTGTTTTTCTTTGGCCTACACCAATGAGATTACTTCTGCCAATAGTAACAGATTTTATCTTTTCCCTCTGTTTTGCTACATATCAACAAGTATTAACTGAAGGTTTTTCAAAACATTCATAATTTCACTATTTCTGTTTTCTTAGTCTGCAAGTCAAGTATGATTTAGGAACGTTTTCCAATAAAATTGATCAAGTTTTTGTTTTCTACCTAAAATCATCATGTGTTATCTGTAATTGTTAATTCTGTTCTACAGCAGTCTCCCTGGGATAGTACTACATAAAACTGGTTATCTTGCTTTTGTTTATTGCAGCACTTACAATTATGTAAGCGACGAACATATGATGCCATGCCACATTTCTCGGGAATCAAGTGAAGCGGTTAGGACTGTGGGGGTGTATTAATACAGTACTGTTTTCCTGGTAGCAGCTCTGATTTACCAGCAGCAGCTGTTATTAAGGAACTAGGGGGACTTTCCCTTTGAGGGAGACACTAAGACAAACCTGTTCCTGCATGCAGGCGCTGGAGAGGATACGACGCTCTTCCCTGAGGCAGGTAGAGATAACCCTGGCCATGACAACTGGGTTTGTCGTGTATTTCACCTGTGGACAGACAGACAGACAGACAGACACACACACACACACACACACACACACACACACACACACAGAATACTCCAGGTTACAAAAGAGCACATGCACTTGGGTTTCATTAATGTTATCATAGAAAACAGCATAATTATTTACAACAGTTTTTTTTTACTGGAAGTACTTCAATGTATTTAATCAGAAAAGGAATGCGGCTCAACCTGACTCTGGCAAGAAATCAATAGACCATCCTTCAGTCATAATGAAAGTATAAATAGGAGGCATATAGCCAAAGGTGTGCACAGATACCTGGAGTACAACCAGTTTTTTTTGTCCAAGGGCGTTCTATCCTTTAACCATAACGTTCATTTGAATCTCGGAGAACATTTTGAGGGTGTGATCCTCATTTATAACGGAAACAAACTGCGTAAACAAAAACATGATTGGGTATTTTGCAGATATAGAATTTAAGAAAGTTGCTTTTAAAAGTAATAGACATTATTCCTGAGATGAATTAATTGTTCTTTTTTTTTATTTTGAGCATGTAACACATAGGAAAATAAATTTAGAGCAAAAGGAGTAATATGGAGTGTAATATTTTGTTGTTGATATGTGTTTGTTTGTATCGGTTGTGTTTGTAATCTGGTACTATTCTAAATGAGCATTTCAGTACTTTTTAAATGATTGTTAATAAGCCAAATATCAGCCTAATAACCGATACTTACTCAACTTATTTTATTATGGAGATCATTTGTAAGTGCTACACTAGTAACTTCCTACAGCACTTCCATAAAGTTAAGGGACTTGCATGAGACTGTCACAAAGTCACAAAGAATAAAAAAAAAAAAAAAAAAGCATAGTCAATAGAGGCAAAGATATGCTCACTTTTAGTCTGTTACACCCTTTTCCCACCAAAACTAGCACATATATGCAGGTTTTTTAAACGTAAGAAACCCCACTAAAATAGGCAATAGACTCCTCTCCAACTGCCAGTAGACCAGAGCTGTGTACATGGCTCTGCAGTAGATGCGTATGTCTTTCAGATTTTTTTTTTCTGGTATGTCATGTTTCATGTCATATGACGCCTCATAAAATAGGTTAGTAACAAGTAGAAAGCAGCATAGAGGTCAGTGAAAATGTGACAGTGATTACTTCATTTTTATATCTGTTACTTATTCAGTCTCTCTTTCAAAACCAGGTGCAGACTAATTTTAAACAAGAGATGAATGGTACTTTGTGACGGGCTGGGGAAATAGAGCACATCCACCCAGGTGTGGTATTTCCATCACTGCCTCAGGGGGTGGGGGCGATAAATACCCGTGACTTCCCATTAAACACAAAAGCCAAATATTGGTGGGTGTCAGTGGGAAAGACTGCCATAAGCTGTCTCCAGTGTCATTTACATGAATTTGGCAGTACATCCAACTGGCCTCACAAAAGCAGACTACGCGCAACCACACAGCTCAGGACCTCCACATTCAGCATCTTCACCTGCAAGATCGTCTGACACCTGCCACCCGAATAAATTTCTGCACAAACCATAAGAAACAATCGCAGGGGAGCTCAACTGCATGCTTGTCATCATCGATAGGGCCTTAACCTGACAGCAGCTTGTCATTGTAACCAACATGAGTGGGCAACTGCTCACCTTCAATGGTGTCTGGCACTTTGGAGAAGTGTCATCATAACAGATAAATCCTGGTTTACACTGTACCAGGCAGATGGCAGGCAGAGTGTTTGCCAATGTGCGGGCAAGTGGTTTGCTAATGTCAGTGTTGTGAACAGTGCCCCATGGTGATGGTGGGGTTTTGGTATGAGCTGGCAACGAACATAGGTACATTTTGTTTGAATGCACAGATATACCATGAGGAAATCTTGGACAAATGGAAGTTATCACTATGGTGACATATAATTTTCCAGTGAGAAACATGCTCCCTTGTGATAGCATAGAGTATGTTTCCAGTACAAGACCTTTTTTTCAAAATTCAAACTAAAATAACAATGCCTTATGCTCATTCAGTGCTTCTCAAATATAGAGCAGCCACAAACTTTCCCTCAGCCACACTCCTGCCGTTCACCGCTAATTCTCATGTTTTGCTTGAGATTTATATGAAGAATGTGGTGTTGTTTTGCTTATCGGCCCATTCAATAGCTCGCTTAGAAAAGTACGAAAAATTCTACTGTGGGAAGAGGGAACTTTTTCTCTCGCCTCCGGGTGTGACTAAGTTTTCATGCATCAGCATCATTGCCAGAGTGATGACTGAGGATGCATCAACACACACCCACACTCACTTTCATTACAGTAACGATGCCATTTAGCACTGGAACGCAGCACATTAGTTTGGTTTAGTGTTTCTAGCAATCATAAGCTCACTTCTCTTTTTAGTTGACCAGCATTATTTAACAAAACGGTATTCTGCAGTCAAACCAGCAGTGTGCTGGCATTTTCTAACATTTCTGATAAACAACAGTAACAGATCAAACAAAAATGTTAAATACATCCTTTTATGTGTAGTGGAGGGGTTTTCCTAAGGAAGATTCTGCTTGAATGTGGTCGCTAAGAAAACCAAATGGAAGAAAGATTCAAACAAACACATGGCTACAGTTTGAATCAATATAACAAACTTTACTCACACATCAACAACAACAACAACTCTCGAGGCACTCTTGACTACCGCACAGGAGTAACTGCTTCCTCTGAGAAGTACTGACTTTGACACATACAAGCACACATTCAAACACACAGGAAACAGCGGTATAAGCCTCATGGGTTTGTTTTGCAAAGGTATATGTCTTTTCCAGAATTAAATATGTACTGAAGCGCATGACGTTGTTGAGCTCTTACCACAACATCCTGTAAAGCCCCCTAGACCATACTCTGCGTGCTTGTGAGCTCACAAAGAGATTACCACCAGAAAATGATAACATGAAAGAAAGTGACAGGGGTCAGTGACAGTCTTTTTTCCCTCAACACATCATTATTGTACTATGTGCAAGTATTGTAGCAAGCAACAAATACATGTATAGTTTATTAAAGAACAGACTTTCTTAAATTTTGCATAAAATGCCAAAAAGTCACATCAGTACTTGCACAGTCTGTCCTCTCTTCCTTTGACATTTGAGTCACTCAACACCGAACACAGAAAAACAACACAAAGATAGAAACCAGTAACACATTTTACTTCCCATTCACCATCACCACACATACACCATAGACCAAAAAACTACTTCTCCTTTTGACAGGTGCACAAAATTTGACTGCTACAAATGATCAACATCATGGTTGAACTGATGCCACAGTGAAGTGCACTACTTTCCCTTTCCTTGCTTTTGTAGGTCTGCTAGTGTTTGCCTGCTTCCCATTTTGTAACCTCACACCTTTAGCCTTAAGCCATTTGTAACAACCTTTGGATCATTTTCCCCCACATTGAACAGTTCAAGCCAAAGTCCCACCAGTTATTCAGTAACATGTTCTTTCCTCTTACTTTCTTTGTAATGATGCATGTAAACAAAAACATCCAAGTAAAAGGATCTACTGCACAGTCATATCTTTTCACAGACTTTTGACACTTCTTTTGGTGGTGCTTTAACACATCCTGTCTTTACTTGTTGAGGCTACTGTCTGTCTAGACATATTTCTTTCTCATATTGCACATATGGTGAAAGTTGTTTCTGAAGTACTGTATGTGCATGTCAGACTATAAAATTAATTTCAGATGTTAGTAGTATCTCACTGCCCCCAGTAAGACAACTAGAATATAGAGTAAACTGCAAAGTAGAGTAAAAACTAGGAACAAATGACTGCATTGTACAAGTATTACTGCAGGACATAAACTTTAAAAACATTGGTTAGAATGTCAAAAATGGAGTAAGTAGTTACAATGACATGACTAGGACATGAAAGGATAAAGGGATTGTGGCACACCTGTAGCTGCTGTTGTATGATTTTCATGTTGTGCCTCTGTAGGAAGTTTTGTTCCTGTGAGCGCACCCTATCCAACTGGGCCAGCAGGTTGGTGAACAGCACCGCTGCCATTGACTCATCGTTAGCTGCTGTGTCCCTGAAAAACAGACAGTGTGTGACGTTAAGGAGATTCCTAGTAAAACCCAGGAATAAGAAGATAGCTGATATAATACTAATAAAATGAAATAAAAAATACACCCATGATTATGTATTTCTGTATGAGTGCTATCACTTTTTACTTAAACTTTTGAAGAGAAACTTCACATACAGTGGTAACATAGCTGCTTAAAAGGTAATTATAAAAATGTACAGCTTCAGTACCCAGAGATCATGAAAGGTGGTAATAGTAAACTGAACCCAGTTGGTTGCTCTCGCTCTTGCATTTACCAATTTGGAAAGTTCTCAAAAGTCAGAGAAACTTTTAAAGCTGAATTAATTGTTTTTTTTCCACTTGGGGGCAGCAAAAAAAAACTGAAAACACATCATTGGGTGTATTATCATTTTACAAACAGCAGACACAGAGCGACATTAGCATTCAGTAGTCATGTGACCTAATGACTGTAAGTCCAATATGCACTTTCTTTTAGCTCTGCTTTGTTCTCCACCCACTCGTGACAAAAACAAATGCTGATTTCACCACTTAGTTAGCAACATGATCTTATTCAAATATGCAAAACAACCACAACTTCTGAATTCCATGGTGGTGGCGTAGCTAGGTTTAGGCACCAAAACTACTTGGTTAGGTTTGAAAAAGGTTAAAATATCTATGTGTGTTGCATATAGGATGTAAAGACGTGATAAAGTGACCTAAGTACGGCAAGTGACTTAACTACATACTGGACGGTAAGCACATTGAGATAAAAGAAGTCAATGTTGACTTTTAGGTTCACATAGAACATAAACCACAGTCTTCCAGTTGAAAGTCTGGTGTTTCTGAGATAGGCAACCTTTATGTCAACACAATACTTGCCACCACCATGTAATTCGGTGTTAAAAGGTTGAGGTCATTTCACCTGTTATTGTGAGACCAGATAGGTTATGTTTTTGGATGTTACCTTGTTTGTCTGTTTGTCAACAGGATTACAGAAAAACTACTGGTGGTAGGGTGTAGCATGGGCTAAGGAAGAACCCATTAAATTTTGGAACGGATACAATAATTATTTTTCAATTTTGTCAACACTGCAAGTTTGGACATTGGCCTTGGCAAAATAAATGTTATACATCTTAAAATCCAGCAGATGGTAGTTAAGTTCAATAGTGACAAAAAAGCAAAATGTTGTCATACAATGACACTATATCGCAATTCACGTTCAAGGGAAGCAGTAATCCTCTGGGATGGCCTACAGTGGTTTCATGGGAGATCTGGTACTATTGTAATACCATCAGTGTAAATATTAAGTCACTCAATCATACTGGTTTGTATAAAAAGGCTTGTTGCTTATATCGTAATTTAAATTTGACTCTAGTAAAAATTTCTTCCATGTGAACATACATACAGTTTTTTTTATAACAAGCTGCCATGTTCATGCTGTTATTTCACTTCAAGCATTTATTCATTATTTCATATGTAGCCTACATGATAACAAAATGTTTTCTGGTTTTCACAAATGTATATTTAAAGTACATTTTTACATTTCAGAAGTACATAATAAAAGCAAAGCTGAGATGATGAGGCTTCAGTTAGGCACAACCATAATTTACATCACTTTTATAGTTTTGGAAATATATCCAGAGACATAGGCTGTGGTGGTTGCACTGGCAGATTTGCATCTGCTCTCTCTGAGTGCCCCTCTGGTTTGCTAACTGTTTGTTGGTTGGTGCTAGGCAGGTAAGGTGTAATGGGTTTTATCACTGTTTTTTGTCACTCAGACTAGCAGCAAGCTTGATGACAGTAAAGTTGCGTCCGAAAAAAAAACAAAACAATAAAATGAAAGATGCTAAAACACACACTGCAAATTAAATGGTTAAATTTCTCACTTATTCTCAGTGGTCAGTGTTTTTTTTCCATCTTTTGAGCTGTCTGTCTCTGATATAGGCCTATCTGCTTCAACCCCGAGGCAATAAATATAATATGTGGGTTTTTTTCGGTAATTTAGGTGATGGGTCTTCACAGATTAAAAGGTACTTGCTTTAGTATGTAAAAATAAAAAGACAACGAAAGGGCACCCTATAACACACATTCACACTGAGCAGGACTCACCAATCCTGAGACTCGATCCAGCTGGACAGACCCTGTCGAATGTCCATGGGGAAGTTATCATCATACAAATAATCCACATGTTCCAGGAGTCTGATCTCCAGCTGCTGAATCTGTTTCCACTGGCTCATGCTGCCCTGCATACAGACAGCACAACACACACAGAGAGCAGCTCGTTACCATCGTGCCCTTAAAGTAAAAAAATAAAAATAAAAAACCACACACACAGTGGGTAAAGTATTTTATTTTTATTCTATAATTTATGACACATATAGGCTATTCTTGTCATAATTTCTCTGGTAGTTCAGTGCAATATTTCCTCATATTTGTTACCTGCGCTGTTAGTGCGATGCTTCTCCGTCAGTGTCGCTCACCGCGTGCACTTGTTTCCCTCTTTGACTTTCGTTTTTTAATGTTCAGGAAGCGACATCATTTACTGTCAGGGGCTGTACACAGGTAGGTAGGAAACCCGCCCATCCAATCACTGCACACACACACACACACGAAATATTTTTGTGTGGTGATAGAGGAATAAGATAACCATTTACCGGAAAAACGGTTATACGTAAAAAAAAACAAAACGTGAGACTGTACATTTTTTCGTTCATTTTCTTCCCTGTCTTTTGAAAAGCCATTTGAAGCTGTGTGTAGCCTATTACAGATTTCAGACTGAAGATCAAATTGAATAAATCCACGATGGATAACTGCCTATAGTGCAGATATGAAAATAAATGGAAATAAAAGACTAACAACTAACTAACCACACGAGTCAATAAAACAAGCAGGTATTGACTGAACTTAACTCTTGAAGTTGTCTAAATTATTGTCTCATTCAGTGAACTTGGTAACTGAGCATTTACAATATACATTAATTTCCTAATAATGAATTTACTTTTTCACTGTTTGACAACAGTCCAAGAAATGTAAGTAGGGGATAAAAATGTAGGGGATAAAAGTAAGCCATCTGAAGAACAAAAAAAAGGAAAAAAATAATCCCATAATGTTAAATCTTTTGTTGACAGAGCAATTAAAACTCCAAAGGGTGACTTCAGTTTCTAAGGAGGCAGTGCCTTCACAAAAGGATTTTTTTGGTTTGCTTTCTCAAAATTATGACTTCATAATTACAATATGATCTTGTTATAAATGGATATTTATAGAGATAAAGATTTTATAATCATATGTAGCACCTGAAGCCTGCATGTCAGCTGGCTAACCAAGACTGATGTGAAGGAGCAGAATCTTGAGAATTCATGGACACAATCAAAGCAGGTTAACTGATGGCAAACTGATAAAACTACAATACTCACTGCCATACTGTGTGTGTGATTAAGATGTAATCAGTTGTTATTATGAATCTATTTTACTCAGAGTATCATATGTAGAGAAAGATAACCAGCCGATGCTTGAGGCTGAAATGATAAAATTATCAAAATATTATTTTATGAGACACAGAATAATTCAGTGTAACAGTGCTTTTGTTTTGTCTGTTCACACTGGGTGTGTGGATGGAAAACAGTAACCTACATCACATTGCATGTGACCAGCAAATGAAGAGTCACAAGGTCACATGGTTACAACATGACACTGCAATTTATTCTGATTCAAAGTTCAGTTCAGTTCAATTGGCCAATCTAAAACCAAACAAATTCACACATGTATATAAACAAAGTGTCTAACTAAGAGAGTGCTCTAGGAAACCTTTGTTTGTCTCTGTCACTCTGTGTTTTTATCTTATGCACCTTACAGCAGTAGTAATGTCAAATTGAAAGTATGAAAACAAAAGCTACTATAGTATAGCACAGTGCAGTAAAAAATAATGTATTAATATACCAAATTCTTGATAGCAGTTGTGTCATTTTTAAAAATATTTAAATGTTTTTAATTTTAATTTGTAGCTACGTAATTTCACCTACCTCTTATCTCATATTTGCCCTTTCAATACACAGGAAATTTGGCATGGTGCTGCCTTTCCCAGCATGTCTCTACTGTAAAGCCCCCACCCTCTAGCATCTTCTTTCCATCTCACTAGACCAACCACTCCTCCTACCTGACGGAGCCACTCAGTACTCCTTAAGCTAAGATAAGCAGTATTTTTACAGTTCCTGTCAACTCCAGTCCAGCAGGTGGCAGTAAAGTGCGTATAAACTGGCTCAACAGCCGACGAATAAACACAAAGAAGAAGAAGTGGCAGGGGTCAGAGGTGAAAGTTGAACGTACCAAAAACATGGTAGAACACGGGGATATCCGCGTGGTTCACCGAGGTGGCAGTAAAATAAATTTTAGGGAGCCTGTCATAACCAATGATTCAAGGTGAGTGTGTGTTTTCAATCCGATAATGTTTAATTTTTGGTGGCAGAGATTCTCGCGGTTCAACAAGTTTTTATTAGCCAAAGAGCTGAAGCCGGGGCTATCCGTTAGCATTAGCTGCTAGCTAACTGTTGATATTGTTGCTGCTGTTTACCAAGTATCACGAGCTTGTCTTTCCGACACTCTGGCATCTTTCTCTAAAGGTAACCTAAATGGTTCACATGCCGTCAAAACCATTGCAGTGTTTGGTCCGTAGGCTGTAAGTTCTTGTGTAAACGCTGTTTCTGTGTTGCTGCAGGTTCCTACTGTGCGCCTCAGGAGAGTGTGTCAAGGTGTTCAGCACCTCCACAGAGGAGTGTGTGCACGACCTACGGGGACACACCGACCTGGTGACAGGTGTGCTGCTCAAACCCTCCAACCACCTGCAGGTACAGTCATCTCACCACACAGTGTGTTAACGGGGAAGGAAAGAGTACAACTCTGCTTAAGATAGAAGTACTGTTAATTTGCCCTGAAGAAGATTTCTTCTCACTTGGGTTGAAAGCTACTCAAGTAATTAGCTTAAAGACTGGTCACAGTGATGTATGCAGTCTATATGTTTATTTCAATTACGTTAATTTGTAAGTACCAGGGTTGTCACCTGAATCTTATCTCTTCAATACAAATAAGCCTACAACTTACCACTCTGTTCCTCTCCAGTTAAGTGATGATTTCCAAACAAGCACATTATTTTTGAATAAAAATGTTGTTCCACCGATTCTGCTCATTTCTGCAATTAATTTTTTAGGTCTATTATAGGTATACGTCACCCACAAAATGACCTTTTGTATATCAGTTAGTCATGTTGTGTTACCTTGAATTAGTGAAAGAAAACTTTGGGTTTTTTTTTGCATGCCTCCATGGAGAATGACCAACATATTGATTTACCGATTGATTGGGGACCACTTTAACAACAGCAAACTGTCTCAAAACCACTTGTGGAATATCATTCAAGTCTCAGTTGTATGCTACTTCGAAAACACAGGCATTTTTGCTATAAAGCCTCAGTATATGAGTCTGATTTTAAAGAGAGCATAGATACGTTTCACTTTCAGTTTAGTTTCAAATAGTAATGTTTTAGTGGTAATGCAATTTAGTGTGTTTGGCAAATACTGAGCATACAGCTGGATAAATGAGACACTGGTTATACTGCATAAGTTGTGTGAGGGTTCGTAAATGGATGTTGTGATATAATTTGCCTTTGTTAGGCTGGTCCCCAATCAATCAATAAATCAATATGTTCACTGTTTTCTGTGAAGGCATGTCAGAAAAGAGTTTTCATCACAAATTTAAGGTAACACGGCATGACTGATTGATTTACAAATGGTGATTTTATGAATGAAGTATTCTTTTAATTGTCAGACAATATAGGACAAAGCTAATCACAATTTCCTAAAGCCCAAGGTGACATCTTCAAAAGTTTGCTTTGTCTAGCCCCAAAACCAAAGATATAACCTTTTCAATTATATAACACAAAGCAAAGCAGCAAATTGTCACAGAAACAGGAGCCATCAAGTGATTTTTGATTGATAAAAATGTATTTGATTAATGTGGGTCAACTAGCTGACAACAATATTTATGGTGATCGTTTAATTGATTAATTGACAAATCTTCTCAGAACTCAAAAATCTGATTTGCCATAAAGGTCCAGTGTGTAGTATTTAGTGGCATCTAGGGGTGAGGTTGCAGAACTGAAACGCTTCCATGGGCCAAGTGTATGGGAGAACTATGGTGGTTGATGTGAAAATGCGAATGGCCCTAATTAGAGCCAGTGTTCAAGTTGTCCGTTTTGGCCGACTCTGTGGAAGAGGAAATAAGTATTCAGCATGTTTACATTTTTTCAATTAAACATATTACCAGTGCAGCTATTCACATGAAATTTACTCCAGACATTGGTATTAACTTACTAAAACTATACTGATAAAGAAATCGTAACATTTCAATCCATAAAAAAAGTTACTTGCAATAAAGTAGAGTGACACAGGAAAAAAGTATTTAACATTATAACTGAAATGTATTCATTAATTGGTGGAGAAGCCTTTGTTTACAGTGCCAGCTTTAAGATGCTAGCTGTATGAAGAAATAGCTAAGTTAAGTGTTTTTAGCGTTTTTTGCACTCTTAGAGCCACAAATAAAGCACCTTAAACATCCATTATCATTGGGATCAGCTACATATTCTTTCTGAGTTTGGTGTAAACAATTTCTTAAATAAAATGTTTTTAAAAGTATTAAAAAATATAAAAAAATGTTTTTCCTTTGACATTTTCCCTGTTGCAAGTTTGAAACTGTTTCACATTTTGTCATTTTTAGTGGTTGTGCTCATGATTAATGTGTGTTCAGAGCCAAAAATTAATTGCTCTTGGCAAATTTCAAGAGTTATTAGTTGCTTTATGCATTACCTTACTGAAATAGTAGATAGGCAGTTGCTGTTTATAAAAGGATTTTACTGTTCTATTTCACTTCCTCTGTGACGATGTGTACCTGTTACTGTTGCAGGTCTTCTCTTGCTCAGCAGATGGCACTGTCAGACTATGGGACTTCACAGATGGCATCCTCATTAAGGTACACTTTGATTCTTGTGTTTCTTTTGCTCCAGTCTTTGTGGCCAGTACGGCTCATCTCAGTCACATTGATATTGGAGAGACCCCCCCCCCCCAAATAGCTGTGAATTTGACTTGATGCACAGTGACACAGTAGTGATGGACTACTGGGCTGAGATCAGTTTGAGAGAGAGCCTTGGCAGCCATGTTTGACAGGTATGTGATCTCTTCCAGACTTACATCATTGGGTACCCGGTATACTCCATCCACGCATCTGCAAACCATGAAGGAGTCATCTTTCTCGTTACTCCCATGCTAAGTGACAAAAGATCTGGTAGGTTTGACTTCTTTTCTAAATGTGGTCATTGATTCCTACGCTGACTCAGCATTCATTAGCCAACCAGTGTGCTCTGGTAAATGTGACTGTCATCAAAACTCAAGACCTTGGTGCATGGCACCCTAGTGCCATGCACTAAGTCACTTAGCTACATGAGAACAAAAGAGGATAGCAATTAATAAAAAGGTGAAATGGAACTGCAGAACCACACTAGCTTCAATGCTAGCTGTCTTCATAGAGCTTCACACCTGTACGTACACCACCCTATTATTCAAATATAAAGCTAAATAAATGAAAGCTTCTGAATAAATCTCACCCCATATTTGTCACGCTGAGATGTGTTAAAGCTTCTATGTGTATAATATGTATGGGTTTTTAGCAGAAGTTTTTTTTACTTTTAGAAATATGAAACAATCTGGGTGAAAATTGGTGCCATCCATTTGTTGCTTTCAGCCCATTAATTCTTGTCTGTCCGCAAGATAGAACAAAGATGTGCACATAGGTATTTACATGCACTGCTGTGTTTTACAGTTGACATTAAACATCAGATACTTTGTCAGTGCATATAAAACACAACATTTTTTTGTCAGCAGTCCACTCCACTTAACAGCATGCATGGATATATTGTAAAGAGAGTCCACTAGGAGTCAATAGTCACAGAAGATGTCAGATGATTCTGATGGGGGCTTTAACGATGATGGTGAGGTAAGATTTGGGTAAGAGGTCACTGAGGAAGAATGTGTAGCAGGCTGATGTTTTAAGTGTGTGTGTGTGTGTGTGTGTGTGTGTGTGTGTGTGTGTGTGTGTGTTTGTGCAGAGTTGTTCCAGCTGGTTGCAGTACGTCTTCCTCAGAGCGGAGATCAGCTGGTGGAGGCCCGAGAGCTTTCTGCTGTGCTCAGTGACATCAGCTCCAACCCAGCAGCCACTGCCTTCGGCAGAGGGGTACATACACCACCACTACTGTCACCAACACATCTGAAATCGTTATTTTCCCAAAAGTGATGGTCTCCAGTGGTATTGCCAGTGTATCAGAGCGTGCTTGCTGAGGACTTTTCAGAATCAAATGTTTTATCGCCAAGTAACTTAGCATTTACAAGGAATTTGACGTGGTGATTTGATGCATAATATTAAACAGAGCAAAAATAAAGACATTCTATAAAATACAATCAAGAAAATTTACAAAATAAAATTATGTAAGAGACAAAATTTTTTGGCCATGAGAGCTAATTACGGCTTTAATTAAAATTGTGTGTCTTCAAAAACTTTAGTAAAGCCCAGTGGATGCATAAAATGAGTCACTTTTAAATGAGCTTCAGATTTTTTTGGTTTGTTTTGTTGTTTTCTCCTTTTTAAATTGGACATACAGCATTATGATAATTCACTTTTTTTGGAGTACACTTGCCTATTTTAAGCTGCTTCAGACTGACATCAGCGTTTACTTAAGAACTGGTTTCAAACACTGATCCTTGGTCAGCCTTCCTGCTTGTTTGTGTTAAAACCAAATGTTATCTTCCTCACAGGGGGAATATATTGCTTCAGCTAAAGGTTTGCAACTGGAGGTGTACTTCTTCAAGAAGCAGAAGTCATACAGGTGAGCCATGGTGTGAGGTGCTTCAGTTGCGAGGTGCGGAGTATTGTATTGAAGATAGAAAATAGATTAAAGATGATCTTTTTGCACATTTTGTTTCAAATTGTCAAATAAAAGCACAAAGCATTTTTAGCTTTTTATTGCAAATGCCACAAAACTGTTTATTTTTCAATCTGAAGACACATGATGTAAAGTGAAATTGTTGTGACAGAGGTCATGAATCATAAAATCCACGATTATCACAAACCCACATTTGCCTGCAATCAGTGAGGATGTTCACCAACACCTTGTGTCTGTTTTCATGTGTTAATAGGTTTTCCCTCAAAGAAGACAACAAGAAGGGAGGCAAGAACACATTCACGTGTGTCACCTGTCACCCAAAAGATGACTGCATTGCTACTGGGCATGAAGACGGCAAGATTCGCCTGTGGTGAGTGTGGCAACAACATGGCCTTGAAGCATTTACACTCACACCCAGTGTTTTGATGATTTTGAACAATTCTTTAGTCAAAACATCTGCTGCTTACTTGTGTTGCATGTATTTTCCTGATAGCTGCTCCAGTGAACTGCACTCCCTTAGCATGTTGGGAAACAAAATGTATCATTTTGTCCCCGCCTCTGCAACAATATTTGTTTAATTAATCCCTTTTTTCGGTACAGCACTTTTTTAGGTCTCTGTAGCCATTATGTTTTGTGTGAGTGTATGAGTGTACTATTACTGTTTGTCCTTTCAGGAGAAACTTCAACCACAAGAAGGAGTACACATACTCCACCCTGCACTGGCACCACAGTGCTGTTAGCTCACTGTGCTTTACCCCAGAAGGTATGTCATTACCTGTTTTATTTCTTCTTTCTTTGTGCTAGAATGACAAAATCAGCTCAGGATTTATTTTGCTGAAAAGGGTGGGTTTATCTGCGTTCTTCAACAGGTTTTTCAAATTGAAATGCCCACTCAGCTGTTAGGAAAAAGCACTGACCAGCTTTAGAGTGGCAAATTTTCTAAGTGGGGTTGTATGAGGCACTAATCTGTAGTCAGTCCAATATTTCTACTGCTTTACCATGCTTTTAGACAACTCTTTCCGACAGAGAACTGAAGCCATTATATTTCTCTCTTTAAAGGGAGACTCCACTGACAAAAACAGTAATTTTGCCTCACAGAACACAAGGAGTTACTGGTTTAGCCCTGGTTAGTTTGCTTGTGTTACTGTGTGACTTTTGGATCCTTTTCTGTCAGTAAGGAGATTAGAAGAATATAGCTTTAAAGGAAGACCGATAATACACATTCTTAAAGAAGGCTTGGCTTAGTCATGAAGAGGCACATTAGGTGGGTTGGAGGTTCATATGAAGCAACGTCATCATGCAGAAACCTACATCAGGTTACGTGGGGAAATGTTTTCAGAAAGGCTTCAGAAAATTTTGGCCCCAAACATGCTTCCTTTGATCAAAATTTGAATATTCTATATATAAACTTCTAAAAATAATAGACCTGCTCTTAAAAACATGCATGCCTTCCTGTTGCTGCCTCTATATCCATTTTTGCTTTGTTTGACCAGGCACCAACCTGTTGAGTGGAGGCGTGGAGTCAGTGCTCGTCCAGTGGCGATACAACCAAGAGAGCCAGCGGGACTTCCTGCCCCGCCTGGGTTCTGCCATCACACACATCGCTGTCTCACCTGATGGAGCACTGTTCTGTACCTCACACAGTGACAATAGTAAGAAGCTGTAACCTGTATCACACACTGAGATAAAAACAATGAGCAACAAGCTGGTCAGAAATAATTGTAATATTGGACATGCTGTCGTTGCCAGCATCTACTGGCCAGTGGTACTACAGCATTAATCTCCTATGGTTGCCTCTTGGTTTAAACCCTGTAAGTTTTATATTTGACAGCATGTTTTGCTCCCAAGAGCTCAAATCTGATAGACTGATAGAGTTGAGAAAGGCAACACGGCCTGCCCCAGTGACTGCAGCTGTAAAATGTGTAGATAGAATTGTTTCAGTTTGAAAGGAAGGCTGTGGTAAATGATTTCTGTCTCTTCTTGTTTCAGAGATCACAATCATTCAGAGTTGTGTTAAAGTGTCAGCTGTCATTCAGGGCCTGGTCAAAGGTGAGTACAGACTATATGTGGCATCAGCTCATAAATGGATCATAAACATGCTGTATGGGCTCATAAATAATAAATGTATCTATCATAAATAACCTTCACAGTTCTTGGAAAACAATCTTGCTTCTAAGAAAGATCTTGTCTGTAATTGAAAAAGGTTTAATCCACTGATATTTTCATATTAATCAATGAACCAAATCACGAATCACTAATCATGAAGTTTTTGACACTGTGATAGGGTAGGTGCAGAAAAATAACAAATATCTTAACTGCAAATGGCAAATTTTGACTCTAGGCAGCCACAGTGCCGTGTTCAAAGACATTGACAGAATTCCCAGAATTCCTGAAAAAACAAAGTTCAACTCTTGGAAAGTAGTATCACGCATCACGTCTTATGACAAGAACAATCAATCACAGCCGACATATATCTTTTTTTCTGTAAATATCATTATATGCTAAATATGGAGGATAAGTTGAATATTTTAGTGCAGGGGTACCCAGAGCTTTACATCTCTTCCACGGACAATATTTTAATGCACACTAAAAAACAACTCCTGTGCTACACTACATCAGGTGTAACCCCTTGAAAGTGCACACAAGAGTAGCACCCAGCACCCAACCTCACTTTTTTCAGTCAGTAAATGATGCGGCATAAGTATGAGCCAAGACAGCTCCAAAGAACAAGATTCATATATTGACTCCAGTGGTGGTGTTCAATGGGTATAAAGGTTTTATCAGTGTTAGAATGGTTAAGGCATTAGAATGAAATTGCCTCATCAGCAAGTCTTTATTGACATATTTAACCAAAAATATTGTACTTTGTCACATATCATATGTTGTATATTATAATGAAGTCGCAGCAGATGGACTTAGTTGAAAAAAAGTTTTTAGTTAATTCTTTATCAGCATGCAGAAATAAAATATGTATCCTTTAAAACTGAACATTTCTGAGCAATTGTGCCCATCTTTTGCTCGTATGAAACCATATTAAAAAGAGAAAAAAAGGTTTAAATTTGACAGGTTACTCTGTGCACATAAAAGAAAGAATCCATTTTCACTCTTTTTTTTTTTTCCTTGTCCCTGGTGCAGGAGAAAGTGTCAGGACAGACTTGATGGTGGACCCACACAGCAAATCCCTGGTGTTGAATGGGAAACCTGGCCACCTGCAGTTTTACTCCCTCCAAAGAGACAAACTGCTGTACAATGTAAGCACTCTGTTTTATAAACCGAGCCAGCGATAGAACACTAACCAGACCAGGGTAGTTTGTGAATCACTTTTGAAGGCTTATGTGGACATAGTGTAATATTTCAGTACCTGATATTGCATTAATAAGTTCGTGAGTACTTGAACTTGTTTCAATTACAAACAGAAAGTCCAAACACAAATCTGCTCTGATCTACAGGCTAACTTAATAATACTGTCAGCCAACCCTTGGTGTGAATAATCTTCAGTAACTAAATTCTGAGGTCTGCCATCTTCTGTGTTTCCTACAGCTGGATATAGTGCAGCAGGAGTACATTCATGAGTCTGGCCTGGAGCAGTTTGAGGTGGTCAAAGTGGCCTTTGATGCCTCTGGAAACTGGCTGGCAACAGTTGAAGAAAGAAAACAGAAGGTCACTGAGCTGGAGCTTAACTTGAAACTGTGGGAATTTGATGAACAAACACAGAGGTACATATGTTTATTCATAATATTTCCATATGCTGTTGTTCCAGTCAGTCATGAGCACAGATATAATTCAGTAGCAGAATGGTCTAAAAATGTTTTCAGGGTTGTAATCCAGCTTTGTGAATCCTTGTCCTGTCCACTAGTGTTTTTCTCAGTACTAAACTATTGCTAGTGCAGTAATTTTTTTTCTCACTACAACGCTATATCACCTGCAGTTTTGTGCTGAACACAACCATCTCGGCCCCCCACGAGGCGCGGATTACAGCCATGTGCTTTTGCCATGCCAGCGACAGCCGGACCACCATGCTGGTCTCCACCAGCAAGGACGGACACTTCAAAGCCTGGCAGCTGGCTGCACCAGCCCACACAGAGGGTACGCAGTCTAGCTCAGTTTCTGACCGTGCATTTTTTCAAAACAAAAGACTTTGGCCGATTTGTTCATGTGTGGTAATATTTACCATGCTCTGTTACCTTGCTGTTCTTCTCTGGTTCTTGGTGTGCATCTCCAATTATTTGTTCAAGAACTGAGTCAATTCTCACTTAAGAGCCTGAATAGCTCTGTGTGATTTGTCAACATTCATAATGTTTGAGTAGTTAACCTGTAATCGAAGTTGTTTTGAAAATCTGCCTTTAGCCACAGAAATTCAGTTCCTCAGGATTCATTTTCTCTCATTCAGAAAATATTGAGGACACAAAATCCATTGATTTTGTTTTTGTTGAGCTTTTGTTGAGCTTTGTGTGAGGTTGACCCACACTTCTGGGTAAATTGTTGGGCCTACATAGCAAAATACAGGCTGTAACTGTATAGTTTTAGCATTTCTACCTCTATCAATCACTCATCTTTGATCTCAAAGACAGCATCACAAGGTCAATGTATAGTTCATCCTTTAAAGTATACTTGAGCAAGGAACTGTAGGAGGGATGTATATATTAACTTAAATCATATGTAACTATCAGGTCAAACAGACCAAATTACCTCTTGGAGGTTGAAAATGTGTAACATTTTAGTTGAGATTCTTCCTAAAACATCGGAACTCCATATCATGATGTCAACCCTACCTTCAGTTGCATGCAGGCAATGCTTTTATCCAAAGTGCCTTGTACTACCATGATTTTTTTTGTGCCTTTACAGCACATCAGGTTAAATAATAGGTTTGAGTCAAATTAGACTGAATTTCTCACTAATCCAACACTCTCTGTGTCTGTCTCCCTCTCTCTGTCCTCTTGAATGTGCCAGTAGATGAAGGTCCTTCCTGGTCGTGTGATTTCGTTGGAGCCTATCACAGCCTGGTGCCTGAGTGCTGCTGTTTCTCAGCCGATGGTTCCCTGCTGGCCGTCAGCTTTCAGGAGGTGGTGACTGTGTGGAGCCCGGCTTCCTGGGAGCTCCTGACAACTCTGTCTCAGCCGCCAAAAGCCATCAGGTTAGAGCATAAACATGAACCTAAACACCCACACATTCACCAGGGCTGGGCTCTGGACCTCAATACATTTTGTGGTGGAAGAATTTGAAGTGTATGTGCATGACATCAGTTGACAGGAAGTACACATGGGCCCAATCTGTTGCCTATGCTATTCCAGTGAAATGATCTAATGCAATGTTTACACTATGAGTGACAACGCAACTGTCTGACATTATCGCAAAGTCGCTGTTGAAGTGATGCTCAAGTGCTTAATGTAGTTATGTTGTCACAGGCTTTTGTGTGTCTGCGACTTGCCACAAAGAACCTCGACCGAACATAGTCTATAGTTCGTATGTAGTAAAAAAAAAAGTAAGTAAAAAAAAAAAAAAAATTGCTTTGTATCATAACTGAGCCGCATTTTAATGTCATATTTCTCCTGCCCCATTGCATCTCTGTGTGCATCGCAATGCACAGAAAGCGATCATAGCATCAGCTAAGTAAGCTAAATAACACAGTATCACAGCTAGGCACAAAAATGTATGATTGGTTGATGCTGCACTGTCACTGGAGCGTTGGCAAAAACTGAGGCTTGCTCAAGTTTGATTTATAGTGCGTCACACCTGTCCACAGCGAGTGTTGGGTGTCAGTTTGTAGCTTATGTCAGTGTCTTCCACAGAAAATGATTTGTAGCCTGTTGCTGTGTTGCTTGTAGTGTGAACACAGCGTTTCAATAGCCCTGGGCTAACATCGCCCATTTTCACATATACATTGTTAAACCAGGGTTAACCTAAGCTGGCGGCTACATTATTCAAGCTGCACTTCTACTAGCCTGGGGTTAATTGTCTGTTGAAACTTGTTTGAGAGCGGTGCTGAAACATCACAAAGATCAATAACAGCGGAGCACCGAAAGACTAAAAATAAGACACCTGTTGTTTTATCTTTAAGTCAAATATTTTCCGGACGTATTGTTTTAAGTTCGCTAGCTTGCTAGGTATCTCTGGTTTTGGTTAATAGTGGCTACCATGGTGACAACATAAACACAAAGCATGCACATACTGATGACTTGATGAAGACGTTGTGGCATTGGAGAACGAAAATGCGATGAAATTTCATTAGCTCCATTTCACATTGGGGACTTTTAGCCTTGTGTCATTTTTCAGGGGATAACTGCTCATACTTGGGGCAGCAAGCCCAAGCCTAAGATTGGGTTTATTAGCCCACTTTGGAGTATGCCAGGATGGGCCTTTTCGACAGCAGACATTTTGACTAGTCATAGTAGGAAAAGCACATGTGAAACTAATAACATTAACAGTGGCTCAGTTCCATGTGAGTTCCAAGTGTCCCAGTAAGTCAGTCAACTAACACATGCACAATATTAGGGCCTCCCCTAAGTGGAATGCAGCCATCATTAATGTTATGGAATACACCTGTGCTTTTCCTACTAAGACATCTTGAAATGTCTGCTGTGAAGAAGGTCTGTGGTCCGAGTTTGAAAGCCTTCTCAGGCCCGGGCTAAAGGCTCATTTAGCCTGTGCAGTATGAAAATCACTAATGGGTTTGGTCACCTTATAATACAAAACCCAGTAAATATGCAGTGAAGTAAACACGTTTTTTTCAAGGATATGGCTGCTGTTCTAAATTTTTCTTGCAGGCCAAAACTTTTGTGTTAGTTCCTCTCTCTCTCAATATCTTCTTACTGGCTCTCAACTTTAAGCCCAGTGGTTCCTACTGAAAACAGATGTTTAAAAATGGTCTACAACTGCAAAGTTTCATTAAAAAAGAAATTTCCTAAAGCAGTTTTAGCATGGATAAATATTGCATTTGCTGGGGACTATTTACAGCAGGGGATTTATACAACTTTGGTGTTTTAGTGAGTATTTACAGCACAGGACGGTATATGTTTGATTAAGTCAAATAAACTCCAGTGTGTCTGTTCATGGTAATGACGGAACATGTCACCCAGTTCAACAATGTGATTCATTGATGTGTTTTAATACTTTTTGGACAACAATGGAGCTCTGTGGACCAGAGGAGGAAGATATATCAGGGTTTGGATACACACACATTACTTATAGTAGGATCAGTTCATTGTTGGTTTTGGTCTTTTCGTGTAATATGCTGACAAATAAGAAAAACAGAATATTGCCAGGCTTATCCTCTTAGGCTCAGAGTGTTAAGAGATGTGTTGGTTTTAGCTAAATGAATAGTTTTCATCTGCAGTGCTTGGCAGATTCATAAAAGAAGAATGGGAACTAACTGTATACCCATAACTCCAATACCGTCTTGTACTGTATACCCCTCTGAAATGAAGGATATGAAGGTATAAAAAAATAGATAGTACCCAAGCCCATGCCGTAATTGGTGGCTCAACAGTTAGAAATTTGACATTAAATCTGTTAATTGTAAAAAAAAAAAAAAATCTAAAAAAAAGACATGCCAAACACAGAAGTAACTGCTTTAACAAAGCAGGCCAGTTGCCACAAGATAATCTTCAGCAGTACTGAGCAAAAGACTGCTGCAAGAAAATGTGCTCACTAAGGATCCAAGCGTTTGCTTCACAATGATCATAGAGTACATTTGCTGTCTGTGTGGTAGCTTCACTAAATTAATATTGGTTGTAGACCTGCAGTCCTGTAAAATGTTTGTGTGTATCCTAAGTAAGTGCAGACTGGACACACTGGAACTCTCGTTCAGAAAAATGGGGCACACAAGTGACACTGCACACACTCAGATTCACTAAGCAACCAGCTGTTTTAGAGTTTGGTTGTTTGCTATGGAGGCTCCCCAGCGTTGGACGTCTTTGAACAGTTAAAGTACCTTTTTACAACACTGGCAGAAGTCCAGAGCGTTGTTTCTCACTGCTGACAGGGGATGTGACCGCCTGGAAAAAAAGAAATGCTGCCTGTCAGCCAGAGGAACATGGGGACAGGCTACAGTTGCGCAACGTTGCTCGAGTCTCAAAAATGTTGGCAGATGTCCTCCCCCTCCCCCACCCCGCTCAGGAGGGCCCCCAGGTCACTGAGGACACAGAACTACTGTTGCTAGTTTCTGTACCAGTTTTCTGAAATAAGCCCAGAACACTGACTCAGCCTAAGCATATTTGCAAGACAAACAAAGAGAGATGACTTGCCTTTTTATGTTTGGAATCAAGGAGCCAGCTTAGAGGAAAAATTTTAGTGTCAAGAAACTTTTAACTATTAGAGGAATCAGTTACAATCTCTAGAAAAGACAGACATTTATTTCTGTTATCTTTCACAAGTGTTAACTTGTCTGAACTAATGATGTGTAACAATGAGCTGTTCCAAAAACTCATACTCAGAAAGCCTCTTCAAATGAGACATTTCCTGTCTAATTTGGGAGCTGGAAGGGAAGTAGTTCATGATAAGACTTTTAAGTTGGAGGGAAGGAATCAGGAAAAATGTTAATGGTCGGCAGCTGTTTTGACAGCTGCCCAGTACCCCTTACATAACTACCACCTATGGATGTGTAGAACTGGGTCAATTCTTTGACTTCCAACATCACCAACTCTTCTTATGCAACTTAAAAAAAAAATTACATTTTTGGCTTTCTTGCAGAGGGGCTGAAATAGAAACTGTTCACCTGATGAAAGTATTTTTCTATTAAGAAAAGTAATGTATATTTACATGTGAATATCGCAGACTTTAAATATGTAGAAGGCATCATTTTAAAATCTGAATTCATTTATCTGCCAGACACAAATCTTCTGGGTGTTTGGTTCCTGGTGGGTGTTCAGACCCTGTTTGCATGTTTCCATTTGAAGCACCCAATGCAAAAAAACTCCTCAAAAGCTAATCCTGTGAAATATGTGTGGTGTGAGGAGCTGGCTGGTTGTAGGGTGCACTTGGGATTCTTTACAGTCACATGGAAAAAAGTGACTTTTTTTTCTCCATCAGGAATCTTTGTTTTGGGCGACTAAGCTGTTCCAAGTATCTGCTGGGAACTACCGCCAGCAACCTGCTCTGCTGCTGGAACCTCCTCACCTGCTCATGTAAGGCTCAATCTATAGAGCATATGTCAAAAATTCTAAATATTTTAGTTTTGTTCACATCTCATTAAATCTTTCTGTTGCCTCCTTTTCTTCATCTGTCTTATGTCTTCTCTTACAGTGGAGTGGAGCACCTCAATGGACATCAGCCTGCTGTTGGCTGACCCCCTCACTGAGAACATGGCTGCCTTCTGCTGTCAGGCTGGATGCACCGACTGTAAGCTTTAAACTGGGCGGTCAAATCTGAGTTTTAGCGTTTCCCAGTTAGAATCTGAAAGCACACGGAAACATTTTAAATCCCACAGCAACTATTTCACAACAGGTCATTGATACCTGAATATATGACACAATATACAACACAAATCTGACATGATAGGCAAGTAATAGTGTCACAGGTAGTCCTAAAGGTCAGGGGCCGTATTCACACTCTCAGAGAGCTTCTAATTCAGCCTGAAAGTTTTTTGTGAGGAGTTCAGTTTAGGAGGGATTTAGGAAAATTCTCAGAGCAACTCTTAGCAAGGAATGGATAGAAACTTCTACCTTAGTGAGGAGGTATGGTTGATCCCATTGCTAGGTATGAAAAATTCTTACAAATTTGTCACCAGGAGAAACTCTTTGTACAAGAAAGCTCTGTGAATACAACCTCTGCTCTGAGAAAAGAGAGCCATATGTACGTTCAGTCTGTAGCTGAATCCAAATGTCCGCCCTCTGGACTTGCGGACTGAGCCCTTGCGGACCTCAGTTGTGTCACGTAAAGTCTGCAAGGGCGGAGACTGTAAGCAGCTGATAGATAGGCCTCCACTCCATTTCACCCATTACCATGGAAACGTTCAAGGGACAACTACAGTATTGTACAAGGTGATTCCATCTGTCATATTCCTTATGCAAGTTGATGGATAGTGTCTGCTCATCTATCCCTGCAGATAACAAGATATTAATCCTATGTATAGGCGTTTTTGCAACTGATGAAATGATATTCATACATCTCTATATTGCATATAGGCTAAACACATTCAAATACAGACATGCTTATAAATAAGGACCGATCTATGACTGAATAAATTGGGTAGCAGTTTTCTAGACTATGTATTTGGCACTACACTGTGCACAGTTAGGCTGCAATAATAAAATGCATTTTCATTTCCCCCCATAGCATATACTTATACATATTTCTGTATCATGGTGTGGTTGAATATTATTTCTGGCCTACACAATTCAAGTAGTGTTTTAATAACTATAAAGAACTTTTTTACAGTTTTGTGTTTTTAGTTGGGATTTGGGGGAAAAAAACTATAACGTCTCGTCTGTTTTTCAATAAATTGGGGGATAATAAAATCTCCAAAGTCTGGTGAAGTCTGCAACCCAAGTGGACTTTCTGGGAGTCTGCAAAAAGTCCCCTTGAAGTGGACTGGTTGAATTGTGTATTTTGACATTCACAGACTTTCTAGGAACACACCAGCAATGTCTGAGTCTGCAAGTGTAGTGGAGTCTGGACATTTGGATTCAGCCTGTGTATCATTTTGTTGTAGTGTATGCTTAATAACATACAGCCTCATAAATTCAGTGCTTCAACTGTACAAGACACTGTGGGTTAAATACAAAAAGTCAGTCCGCAATCAGCCCCTTTCACTCCTTGGTCCAGAAGTGCAAACCGTAAAGAAAAACTATGAAGTGGCTTCAGATTTAGTCATTACAAGTTGCATTTTAGCAGAGTTCAACAAACTGTGGTGTTAGTAAGTTTGTCTTGTACAGGTAGTGAGCGCAGTTTGTAGGGGGGTGTGTTGTAGGCCTCAAATGGAATTTGGCTGCAGCTATACAGGTCTTGTTTTGCAGGTCATACACCAGAGTATTGTGTATACTGAACTTTTAACCTGATTATTGCGCTAGAGAAAATGTCCAAGTTATAATAGGTTATTCCGTCAATTCATCTAATAACTTTGGTGACATGTGACTTAAAGCCATAACTGTCAACCTTATGGTGACGTGAGAGAAAACATTAGTATGATTCGTCCTCTGGGTACCGCGCACATCTGTATCAAATTTCGTAGCAATCCATTCAATCTTTGTGGGAATTAATGTTGGACCCAAACACTGTACAGAAATATTGACAATGCATCTGCACTTCCTCCCACTGTACAAAAATGAAGCAAAAATATCACAAGTAGGTCTGCTGCCATCTTGCAGTAATGATGTCATTTGGCGCTAGAGTCTGTGCAGTAGCAATCAGCTAGCATATCTAAAAATACTACACTTTGTACCAGGACATTAAAGATCTCCAAAAATACTTTTTGATCCAAGATACAGCTGCTGCATAAGAATTGTTTTCTTTAAGTGTTGATGGAAAAAACAAGTTCATCCAGATACATAACTCAGGGTTCTCTTTGGTATTGTGTGTTGTGAAATCAGTTCGTCTATTGTCAGTCTGTCACCTGTTGTCAGTGTATCAGGGCTTTGACTCTTATGATTCTATCACATTCTGTAGGAAATATAGAAATCAGTGTTATAATTGTTGTGTTTTTTGCTGCTTTTCTTTTTTTTTTTTTTTCTATTTTTAGTGTTTGTGTTTAAGCCCAGCGAGCCTCGGCCGCTGTTTTCCCATAAGGCCGTGTGCTCGGGGAAGGTGACTCGCGCTGTTTTTGCCCCGAGGGAGGAGATGCTGGAGAGCTGTGAGGAGAGCAGCCAATGGCTCAACCGCTCCCAACTCTACTTCCTTACTCAGCACATGGTAAACCAGAAAAACACTCAATTAAAAATATTTCCTGTTTAATTTACAGCAAAGGTTAGAACATAACAAATATACTCTTGTGTTATTCAAGAGAAGATACACTGGCATGCAAAAGTTTGGGCATCCCTGGTCAAAATTTCTTTTACTGTAAGTAGTTAAGTGAGTAAGAGATGAACTGATCTCCAAATGACGTGAAGTTAAAGATGAAACATGCTTTTCAACATTTTAAGCATCATTAGTGTATTATTTTTGTTTTGTACAATTTTAAAATTAAGAAAAGGAAAAGAGCACCATGCAAAAGTTTGGGCACCCCAAGACATTTGAGCTCTGACAACTTTTACCAGGGTCTCAGACCTTAATTAGCTTGTTAAGACTATTGCTTCTTCACCATCATCATTAGGAAAGGCCAGGTGATGCAAATTTCAAAGCTTTATAAATTCTCTGAGTCCTGAAACCTTGTGCTGTCCATCAGCAGCCACTAGTTGCAGCCACTAAGTTTTTGCAAGTAGCTGCTTCCTCAGTTAGTAATGTAATTAAGAAATGGCAGTTAACAACAGGAACTGTGGAGGTCAAGCTGCGGTCTGGAAGAACAAGAAAACTTTATGAGAGTGCTGCTTGTAGAGTTGTTAGAAAGGCAAATCAAAATTCCTGTTTGAATGCATAAGACCTGCATGAAGATTTATCAGACTCTGCAGTGGTGGTGCGCTGTTCTACTGTGCAGCAACACATGTACAAATATGAGTCATCAGAAGAAAACCTTTTCTGAGTCCTCACCACAAAATCGTCAGCAGATTTCAAAGGAACATCCACACAAGCCAGATGCTTTTTGGAAACCAAGTACTGTTGGAGTGATGAATCTAAAATAGAACTTTTTGGACGCAATGGGCAAAGGTATGTTTGGAGGAAAAAAAGGGTGCAAAATTTCATTGAAAAGAACACCTGTCCAACTGTTAAACAAAGGGGCAGTTGATCATGCTTTGGGCTTGTGTTGCAGCCAGTGGCACAGGGAACATTTCACAGGTAGAGGGAGGAATGGATTTAGTTAAATTCCAGTAAATTCTGAAAGCAAACATCACACCATCTGTAAAAAAGATGAAGATTAAGAGAGGAGGGCTTCTACAACAGGAACAATGATCCTTAGCACACCTTAAAATCCACAAGGTTTTGCCATGGTCCTCACAGTCTCCCAACCTAAACATCAGTGAAAATCTGTGGATAGACCTCAAAATAGCAGTGCATGTTAGACAGCCCAAGAATCTGACAGAGCTAGAAGTGTGTTTTTTTTCAGGAAGAATGGGTAAAAATCCTCCAAACAAGAACTGAAAGACTCTTAGCTGGTTACAAAAAGCATTAACAAGCTGTAATACTTGCTAAAGTTGGCATTACTAAGTCCTGACCATGCAGGGTGCCCAAACTTTTGCTTCAGGCACTTTTTCGTTTTTGTTATTTTGAAACTGTAAAAGATAGAAATTAAAAAGTAACCTTGCTTATAATATTGAAGAAATGTGTTTTCTTTAACTTTCTGCCTTTTGGCCTTTTTACTTGGTAACCAATTCACAGTAAATGAAATTTTAACGAGGCATGTTTTTTTTTTTTTTGGCATAATAGGCATACTGTATATGGTAGGGTTGGGTACCGTTTACATCTGAACTGATACTGGTACTGGTTCCGGTATGGAATTTGGTCCCAGTACTCAATGGTACCTTTTTGCGGTACTTTATCTGTAATTAAAAGGAAAAAAAAAAAGAAAAAGACATGTTTGATCAAGCTGCAGGGGTGATGTAGTAAACTAAAACTCAGTTCTGCTCCTAAGCCTTCTCTAATCACACATAAAGCTAATCATTTTTCTCTGTCTGCTTGTTTGTGCGTGTGTATATGTGTATCAGTGTATGTGTGTTTATGCATCTGGCAGTGATACTAGGCTATTACTAAAGTAATATAGAAAAGAAAATAGACCAGATGCTGAAACTATTGCAGCAGTGGTGCTGCAGTGATAGTTGGCTGGCTGGGGTGCTGACAGAGTGGCCACAAAGCTCTGTGCCCAACTTCCCAGCTTTTGGACAGTGCAGCCTCCTGTCTGAAGTTGAATCTGGCAGCTTCATGGAGCTCTGTGACTGGCTTTCAGACTTCTGGGCGTCTCGCAGCACTTCTCCCTCTTGTTTTAATCCAGTGTGTTTTTTACACAGATGTACTCTAAGGTGTTAGATTTGGCAATGGATTTAACATGAATTGGTAGTCAGTAGTGCTGACTTAATTTGGTCTGTATGCATAAAAGTACTTCGGTACCCAATACTAATATATTGATGTTTTTTTTTTTTTTTTTAGTTTAAACACAGCTGATTATATTTTGTCTGTTGGATAATCATCTATTTGGTCACGGTGCTGTGCCTTTTCTATTCCTCTGCGCTGGCGATAGCCTTGACCGGAGGCATTATGTTTTCAGGTTGTCCATCCCGAAAACATAACGTAAGAACGTCTGGCACAAATGTTCACATGGACTCAGTGATCAGAATTTGGTGGTGAAAGTTCAAAGGTCAAGATCACTGTGACCTTGATAAACATGTTTTTGACCATAACTCAAGAATTGTCAAAAGTCAGCTTCACTGTGACATCATAATGCTCTGCAAAAACACTTCTGGCCATCATCTCAGGAACAGAAGGGAGGACATTTGGTCAGATACTGAATTAATGACTAATCTTTGGCGCCCACCTTGAAACTGTGCTGATTGTGTAGATCATCTTTGTTATCAAGGGGAAGATGTGTGTGATGCATCCATGTTTTCACAAACATGAATGTAAACTGTAAGTGCAATTTGACTGGTGTGTGGAGACGTAAAACAGCAAGATGGTAATTCTAGTTGGCAATTACAGTGATTGGACCTAAAGGGGGTGCTACACTGACAGATCTCTATGAGGTGGCATAATTGTCAGTGATTGAAACTGTTATGATGAAATGGGTAACATCATTGATACCAAATGACCACAGCCAAATCTTCAGGTTCTGTTCTGTGTCTTCTCAGTGATGTCCTCATGTGACTTGACTATCATGGCAATGATCAAGTCATTTTAGTTACAGTGTGCCATTGAGAACAGTAACATTGCAATAAAAAGGAGTCCATAATAACCTTTTGCACATTCTGTGTGCTGGTATTGTGTTCAAACTGTTGACTGATGTGGTTTCTCCTCTGCAGGATCTCATGACATTCACCACTAAAGCAGAGGAGGACAGACTGATGGCATCCAGCAAACAGGTATGGCACACCTGAGCACCAACCAACCACCGATCAGCAATGAGTTTCACTCATTTTTGGCATGCTACCCAAAATCTCAGGATGTCACACACCAAGCATCACACCGAGCAGGTTTTCTGAACTCAGTTCCTCATGTTTGGCACTATAAACATAACAAAACTAATACAATGAAAACTGCGAGCTGAACTGATGCCTGTATTAAGTGTTGCTTCATATGTTGTCTTCTGGAATGAACAGAGGGTAAGGGTGAAGAGCCAGTTCATTAGCTTAGCTAAAATTACAGGAACTGGCAAGAGATTACCTGCAACGGTTCAATAAATGAGCCATCTGCAGATCAGTGTAGCCTTTGTTTACAAGTCCATGTTCTCATTTAATTAGGGAGAGAGAACACGAAGTATCCAGATATGCCTGCTGTGTTTCGCTCATCTTTACTGTCTTTCTCCACCTCTTTAAACTGTTAACCTATTTTTTATTCATGTGAGACATTCTCTGTTTTTCCTGACATCGTGATCCCCCCTTGAAGCTTGTAATCGATGACAGTGTTGCCATGACACCGTTCCACCTGTTGCTGGGGAAACACCGGCAACAGGGGAGTGAAGACATGCTGAGCAGCCTGTCTGCTGAGAGAACACCTCTGCCACAGGGCTCTGCTGCTATCAGAGAGGTCGGTAGTCCAGCCCTACATGGATTATGCTCACTTTGAGTTGTGTATTTGTGTTTGTGCATCTTAAATTTGTGACATTGACTTTTAAGATTTTCAGATCTTTGTACTTTTTCAATGTCAGTGTATAGTGCATTACATTTTTTTTTCTTTCTTGACAGCTTCTGCAGACCCCGGCTCATGTCTTGCCCTCAACCTCTTTCCTCTGCTCAATGTTTGTACAGTCTCTGCTCATCTCCGTTACAGACACCAGGTCAGTGGTCCACTAAGGCTGGTCTGAAAACCTTTTGTCAGGCTTTCAAAATTCAAGACATTTTCTGAATAAATACCCATGTATTTTATTAATTAGCCAATAACAGCTGGAAAATTAGCACAGTTATAGTGGTTATTTGTGCCTTTTTAATATGTAATATTTATTAACTGGGAGAAACTTAACTCTATTTTTGACACCTCAATAACTTCATCACTGTGGGTCTGATAATGTCAGCATTAGTTGACAAAACACTGCTGGAATTCAGGTGTCATGTGATTCTGAAACTTGAGATGGGAACATGGGAAAATATGAACTCTCTTATTTATCTCAGAAAATATGCAGAGTCATGTTAACTTTTTTTCCCTCCATTTGTGTTCTCATGTCCACAGGGAGACAAATAAACATTCAGAGGAGGAAATGGAGAGCGAGAAAGAGGAAGAGGATTCAGATGGTGAAATGGAATCTAGCGCTCAAGGACCAGAGCAGACATCTCTGGGAGGCCTGGCGACAGCAGAGCCTGCAGCCCCCGCTCTGACAAAAGCACAGATTAGAGAACTGAGGAGGGTGAAGAAACTTGACCACAGCTGGCTTGCCGGCCTCCTGAACTCTTGAACATGACTCTGTACAGAGACACTCACACAGATACTGTGCCTATAGAAAGTTTTTAACACAACAGTGTTTGATGTTTTGTTTTATGCTATTAAGTCAGAGTGGATTTCCTCTGAAAGAAAAAAAAAAAACAATGTCAAAGTGTACATAACATCTCTAAGCAGTTACAAAACAGAAATATTTGATTGCATAAGTATTCACTCCTTTGGCAGCCTTGAGTCAATGTGGTTTGTATCAATTTAGAAATTTGAACAAAAAAATCTCCCCTATTCCTCTGTCAAACTGCGGAGGCTCTGTTTGACTGGGATCATGTGTGAACTGCAGTTTATAAGTCTCACCACGAACTCTGGACTGCACTGAGATCTGGATTCTGACTCAGCCCCACCAGAATATTAACATTGGTGTGTAGTCCCATTGTGTAGCTTTGATTTGATGTTTGTTTTCTTGTTGGAAAATAAATCTTTTCCTAAGTCACAGTACTCTTCCAGACTGCAGCAAGTTTTCCTCCAGGATTTTTGTGTTTCACTGCAGGTCTGGGGCTTCTAACACTGCTTGCAACATGCAAGCTTTCCCCATTCTCTTCTTTTGACATCTCTTGGACCATCGCTTTACTCGTGATCCATACATGAGCATGCAAGTCCTCCACATTAATCAGCAATTTGGAATCTTTTGTTCAGCGAGCTCCAGTGCCCACAAATAACTTTTGTAAAATGGCTCCCTGTTACTTACTAACTTTACAAGGCTCTTAGTTCCTGCTACAGAAAAAATGGTGCCTCTATCAGACTTCATGCAAGGAAAGGTGTGTTTTTGCAGATGTACAATCTTCGGTTTACATCTAACATAGTATGATGATTTAAAAAGCACAATCTTTGAATAAAAAGACAGAGAACCTTCTCATTTCGTTTCAGTCTCACATGCCTGCTTATAACTAGCCTGAGGACATGTATGGCCATTTGTCTTCATTAGTGGTCCCCACCCTTTTTACCAGCCGCGACACGACAGCTGATATTGTTTTCATACTTTGAATCTGTGTGTGTGTGTGTCATAATGGCAAACTGTGGTCTTGAAGACACCTATTGTAGCAGGAACTCAGGAACTAGCACAGAAACTATTTTGAGTATTTAGCCAGGTGATTTTATGTCTGTCTGTCTGTATGTGGACAGATTTTGTAACCGCAGCAACATTGCAGTTGTGCCAGATGCAGTCACAAGACATTACAGGTGTGGAGTTAAAATCATAATGAAGGCCGAGTTCGATGATGGAAGTGGTCTGTGCAAGGGGGGCAGAAGTGGGATCGGCGCTCATTGGAGTTGTAACCCATATGACTCTGTATGACGAATTAATTATTGATGAGAAGTAGGGAAGGGGCCATTGAACCCCCCACTTTGCGCCCCTGGCTCACATTTGTTTTAAGTCCCTGATTGCTGTGTTGCAGCTGGAGTGATCCCATCACAAGACAGGTCTCTAGTTTGACATAATAGTTGATGCTTAGGTTATATATTTTTAGAGATATATATTATCTTTTTTACATTTTGTTAGCTATTCCACAGTCTCTCCCTGGTTGGAAATCTGGTCTTCATGATGTACTTTTTGACAGAATATCAAATAAAAAAACACCTGGAAGTGACATAAAGCTTTATTTCACTGCTGTGCCTTCATTAAACACAATTATCATTTTACTTAAAACAACTGGCTGCACCACTGTCGATCCTTCTATAGGCACTGTATGCATGCACATAGATGTGCAATAACACATTTTTTAATAAAAAGATGTTAGCCTTTCTTAAAGCCTTCTGTCTGACTGACTTTGCCTCATCCCTCACCTTTTTACCCAACAGTAGTGCGTCTTCCAGAGTCCAAACTCAGTGTCAGTACAGTGTCAGTATTGTGTGATGTAATTCAGTATAGTGGTGAGTTATATATGTAGATGACGTTTCTCAAATTGTTGTATAAGCAGGTGAACTCTGACGCACAGTTGGACTGTTGCCTTCAAAAAGTGTTAGGATTAAGAAATGAGTCAAAATGAATGTTACAAAATACATAATGATTACATATTGTTTGAAGAAATGCAACCCATGATATTTTTTGACCTTGAAGAGTCACATTATTGGTGCTGTAAAGTCAGTTCAGAATCAGCAGACTCTTGAGCAACACATCTCAAATTCCTGAGTAAGCTGTCTCAGAAAGAGAGGGTCACGTTTTGTTCCCAGGCTTGGATAAGACTGTGCACTTTCATCTCCGCATTTTTCAGTTCCTTTCTCTATCAGGTGCTCTGAGTCAAGGCCTCCCACCGCAGAGCACAGATCCATCATACCTCGTCATGATCTCTACATTTGAGAGACATTGAGCTTATGTGATTACACTGGGTCATCCTATATATATCCTTATCAAATCACACGTTTATCTTTCACTTTTATGACTTGATTTGAGCTGGGATTGTCAAGCGGATCAAGTGAATAAAAAAGACAAAAACACAACAAGCCCTGTCTGATACTTTAGGGTAGACTTTACATCCTATGACAATTAAGGGAAAAAAAGTCATCCACTTCAACATTTAGATTAACCCTGGAACTTTTCAACAGGTTGATTTCCCTTTCGTCTTCTCTGTCCACTACCTTCACATTTACCCCTGAGCAAGGCACCACACTGGACAACTTTATAGAAATATACTGTAATTTATATAAAAGTAAAATATAAGTTAAATAAAGTAAAATATATAACACAGAATCTCTAGTGTTCATTTAAACACAACCAGTGCAACTAAGACAATGTAAGTTTGAAAATCAATCTGCATGAAGGGAGGAAGTGAAATCTAGAATTGTTGTGAAAGCAGGGTGTTATTTTTATCTTAAAGTAATACTCCATTTAATTCCTACGCTGATGTCATATATTGTATTCTGGAGATGCTAATTTGGTGAGCTGCCAAGGTCTAGTAAGTAACATGACAGGCACTAATGCTTCCAGTCACCTCTATTTCAGCTCTGCTTAATTTGTGCTAAATTTAGACTCTTATGCCTATTTTGCAAGTGTTGGTGCTTTTTGTGGTTGCCTTTGGAAGGTGGTGGTGTGTGGCTGTGAGCCCAGTCTGCAAAAAGCTCCTGCCGACTTCTAGCTAGCCAACCTTAGCTGCTAGATAGTCAGGTTAAGGTTTTCAAATGTAAACATCAGTAAACATCAAGGAAAGACTGAGAAGAATGGACACCAGTTAAACCAGCATCCTGTTTGTCATTGTGCAGGCATTGGAAAATAAACTAGACAACCATTGTGCCGCATCAGTTTCCAACAGGATATCAGAAACTATAATATCCTTTGATTCCCTAAAATTGCTAAATCTGGGACAGCGCCATACAACAAGGATGCTCTTTTTCTATATGCCGATCTCAGAGCAGAGGACTCTGGAGAGAGAAGTAGAGGAAGCATGTGCGTCGTTGGTATGACGGTGGGAATGTGAGGCGCTGTCCAGATCCTGCTGTGGATCACTGCTATACGCTGTTCGGTAGGACAAACCACGTGGCCATCATGTTGAGGTCGGGATATGTGCACAGTTAACTCATTGTACAACCGGACACCATGGATTACTAGAACCATCAAGAAACATGGACAATTATAAAGCAGCAGCCAACAATGAAGATACAAAGAAGGACCACATTATAGTGTACAAGTTAACAAAGCTGATGGGATGACATTTCACTGGAGCTGTACGTTGTATAATTCCATGCCACAAATAAGATAAGCAGGGTTTACTTGCCTGCAGTCTCGGAACCCACTGGCTATTGTCTTATGATGATAAAGCCTCAGGGGGCGAGGGCCAATATTTCGGGCTGATCCGGTGTAGCCAGCAGATATCCAAGCCAAGACTTCCTCTTCCCTGCAGCCGTCATTTTGGCTAATCTCTATAAACAGACATCTGCATAAAATACATATAAATAATAATAATAAAAAAACTAAACTAACTTGTTGTCAGATGATACCCAGTGGGTTACAAGACTGCACCTTGGCCTCTCTACATGAACTGTTTTCCTGCCATTCAAACATGATTAATCAATGCTGTTCAGACTACAAACAGAAACCAGAAGTCTTTTCACACCAAAATCCTGTCACCTACGGATTCTGTATACATATGCAGATATCTGTTGATAGAGATGAATTTGCTTGTGGCAAACAAATTTAATAAACAGTACATGATAAAGTATGTTAGCCTGTAAGACCTGACTTTCCCCATCAGCAGTGCTATCAGTACAATATTATTTCTGATGTACCTTTGAAATATAGTTAATTTTTTTTCTGTAAGGTTAGGTTAGGTTAGGTTAGGTTAGGTTAGGTTCTTTAATGTCCCCATGGGGATAATTGTTTTCACACATCAGTTACAGGGAAGCATAACAAATAACAAATAACAAATAACTAGTAACAATAACAAACCCTCTCCCACACATACCACAGTAAAACATATAAACATAGACACGACATAGACAGTGTACAGAGGTGAAATATCAGATCTGCATGATTCTGTTTAAGGCTGTGATGGCTGAGGGGACAAAACTTCTTATAAAATGAGCTTTTTTCCAGTCCAGTACTCTGTATCTGCAGCCAGATGGAAGAAGTATGAAAAATTGGTTCAGGGGATGGTCAGGGCTGTTTACTATTGCATGTGCTAGGCGTGTGATGGCGAGTTCATTTTCTTCTGACAGACTGGGGGTGGGGAGGTTGATTATTTTGGATGCTGTGTGCGATTTTGAGGAGTTTGTTTTTGCTGGTGACAGATATCTGCAAGATATCTGTAGTGTGGGCACTTATCTCGACTCCTGGTTCCTGTCAATAGACATTGGACTTTCGCTGCAGTCAGCTTCCCTTTCCCTCTCAAGTATGTGGTTCTGTAATTATGAGGAGGGGCCAAAATCACAGCTTCTGTGGGGGGTTGTTACATATGTTGAACCCTCTGCCCAAAAATTGAGCATAGCGTTAGTTCAGGCAGGACACGGTGTCAAGCTCAGCTCACATCCCAGCTACATCAGCTGATCTCAAACAGCCAATCAACTGACGCAGCAGCTCATCCATGGAAGGCAGTCAGCTGATAGATCACATGATTCCTTTCTATGCAACCAATTGGTGAATCTCATTCAGGATGCCCTATTTAAACTGCTCTGGCCTGCCTACTGTTGCTGCTTCCTCTGCAAGCTGCTTTGCAACCCACCTCCACCCCAGCTCCTCCTTTTCATGCTGTGTCTGACTTATCAATGTCATTTCTGTTTGTCATTGATGTTGCTCTGTTCTGTTCCCGGGGGGGTCTTTGCTGCTGCTCTCCCTGCCTTAGGCTTTCCATGTAGGCACATGGAAGGGCAGGGAGGTTTGTCTCTCTGCCTCAGGCTTTCCTCATTTGCACGTGGAAGGGTAGAGAGGTGTGCTCTCTCTGCCTTATGACTTTCACACAGGCGTGTGGAAGGCTTTCCACGTAGGCATGCAGAAGGGCGGAGAGGTGTGCTCTCTCTGCCTTATGCTTTCCACGTAGGCGCGTGGAAGAGTCTTCTGCATAGGCTTTAAGAGAGGCAGAGGGGCCCCGGAACAGAGCCATACCGCCAAATATAATACTGCAAATGGAAATAAAGTTTTCTTTGACAAAAGTGTTCCTGACTGAACTATTAAATGGCAATCCCTGCTGTCAAAAAAAAGAACAATATCACACAAGTCTACAGCACAAATTTGGATTTGCATTTTAACTTATACTAAAACTAGAATTACCACCTTGCGGTTGTACGCCTCCACTAACCAGTCAAGTTGCACTTATAGTTTACATTCATGTCCGTGAAAACATGGATACTTTACACACAGTAATGAGCACAGTTTCAAGGAGGGCACCCAAGATTAGTGTCACCAATTCAGTATCTGACCAACCCCCCACCACCACCACCAAAGTCTAATCAGTTTAGCCTCGAACAGATTTCCTCAAGGCATTCTTGAAATATCGCATTGACTAAAATGAGACAGACAGATGGACAGACAACCCAAAAACACAGTACCTCCAGCCGAGGCTACTGCCTGCCAGAAGAGCATTCTTAATGTAAATTGTCTGAATCATTTAAAACGTCACTGCATATGCAAATAAATCTTAAGATGAAATGATGAAACCCTGACAGTGTCAAGATAGCTGGTATTGTTTTCACCTTGTGTGTTTGTATAATCACTGCAAGATGTGGTCTGTGTGACACGTATTTGAGCACTTTAGAAGGTGTTCATTTGTCTGTCCGTGTACTTTGCAACTGTGTTAGATGCAGTCACAAAACTTTATAGGTGTGTAGTTGAGATCAAAATGAAGGCCAAGTTCAAAGATGGGTGTGGTCTAAGCAAGGAGGGCAGAAGCAGGAGGGTAGAAAGTAGGGAAAGGACCCATTGCCCAAAACCTGTGTACAGAGACTCAAAAAGGCACAACTGTACCCATTAGCTGTCTTACTGATCAGCTGTGCATTGGTATTTGGTGTTACATAAACCTCCTAAAGTGGTACCTGCTCCTGATAGCACCATCACAATATGCTCACGGTTAAAATAATATACAGAAATGCACTGTGTTGAAATGATCACAAAATGCTGAGTCATAGCCCACTTGCATGTCCCAGGCTTAGCCCTTGACGTGTGTCGCGCAAAAACCAGGTCACTCTTTGTCTTTTCAGCAGGCATGCAAGTCCAGATCATCCAACTCGGCTTAAAGTCAGTCAGTTTAACCCTGGCTGCCTGAAACAAAGGGATTCTGGGCAGGAAATTCGCAGCTAACTCTGCAGTGGTATGTGACCTCACACAGCAGCAGCCAAGCCAAGGAAACTGCCAAAATAATACACCGTGCACACATACACACACACACACACATACAGTAGACCATACAGACAAGCAATTGTAAAGGTTTTCTTTATTTAGCAGACCTCATGCAATACAAGCAGTACCAATGTCCTTATATTCAGTGGAGTGCGATTATTACATAAAATTGATTTCTTCATGATTGAATGCTTTTGTCTACTTAACTACAATAACACTGATATATACTATATACAGAGAGAAATATATATTGCCAGATTAAAGCAGTATGATACAAATGTATTCAAATGAAACGCAATAATTGCTTTATACACAAATTTCAAAATCTTGAAGAAACCTCAATTTGACACAAAATGTTAACACTAGGTGTATAAAAACATGTAAAAAAAAAAGAGAAAAAAGTCAGCATTTCCAGACAAACAGCATGAAAGCAATATACACAATATATTTTCTTTTTTTTAGCATTTTCTAATTGTATATTTAAGTGTACATTGACTGACCGCTTACATTAAAAATACGGAGTTATGGCCATGTGAAATATTCCTGAATCAGCAGACCAAGTGTTGCAAGAGCTGGTTTTTGTTCCCGTGCCCAGACTGAGTTTGAGGTTACATTAAACCCGGCTGGAACATGAAAGTTAAGCTCCATTCCCAGTCAGCCTGCACCTCATGGCACACCTGCAGATGTCCTGACTCAGCATGTGCAGCTAAAAAGTGGCCTTCTGTTCTCCTACATCTGGTGCGGCTACCTCTGTTTCCAACCTAAATACACCCCCCCCCCCCTCCCCCATTACCAAAATCCCGGTTGAACTGGCTAGATACTTCATGGGTAGGGTGCGGCTAGTAACCGTCTTCATGCAACCTCATGTGTGCGTTTAACAGCTGTCAAGGCTAATTAACAATAAGGCAACAGAAATCACTAAAGATCAGAGGAAAGGACATGTCCCCCTCAATATTTAGAACATGTATTTTTGCTCCCCAATAAAAACCTTAAAGTAGACATTTACACCATAAATGGACGCAGAAACACCCCCGTGTTATATGTGTCCCCCCAGATGTTGACACAAAACCTATGCCCTTGGCACTCAAGGGTTTTGCTGCTACAGCCTTATCTGGTCTGGTTGGCCAAGTAGGTTATGGTGGCTTATGTCAGAAAACTTAAAATAGATACTGCTATCATTAGGATTCTTTATTGTTACACTATGTTTTAGCATTAATCATTATCCTAAAATTATCACTTGTATTCACAGTGGCCACTATTTAGAAAGTTACATACAGAAGCCTCACTTTATAACAAAGCTACTTTACAGATGTGTTTTTTAACTGTTTTTGAAGAACACTCTTAATTACAAAATCACTTAACAAGAAAAGCTCTTAAATGAGATCCTACTAAAATTTATTTTCTAGACAAATACTGTAAAGCCAAAGATGTCAACTGAAGTGTCAGAACTTTGACTTGAGTAAAATGTGTCCACCTCTGTTAAAGTTTAGAACAATTACAATTAAAGCTGACTCAGTCCAGTTTCAGGGTCTGTTGACAGTCTGAAGCAGTGAACCGAGATCAGGTCAGGGTGCTGACTCAGCTCCCCGGCTGACTTTTGGGGAAACAGGGATATTTGAGGTAAATTCAACCACAGGAGCTGTTTTAGTTTTTCCCCATGAGTGTCACATTATGTGCCTTTATTAACCACAACGCCCCCCCCCTCCCAACAGCGTCTGAACAGACTGACAGAGAGACTATAAGTGATTGAAATGAGATTGTGCAGGGGTTCATGTGCGAATCAGGACTTCAACCTTGTGCAAAAATATTGATCAAATGCCTGATCACGCGTTGGGTGTAATGACAGACGTCAATCACTTAAAGTGCCTGTGTAACAACAATCATGATTGAAAAATTACTCAAGAGAACATAAAAATCATAAGGTGACATTATGAATGTAAACTATCAGAAAAACAAAATTTAAGTACAATCTCAGACTGGGTTAGAAATATACTGTATGAAAGCATTAGTAAACCTACACAACTACTGTCACCTGATGTAAAAATATATATTTGGAATGCTTCGGACAGATAACTGGTTTCCCTCACTTCCTTTTATGCCACGTATGGACTTTGACTTTGGTAACTGAGAGAGCTATTGACAAGGGTGCATAGGATTTCTCATTTATGGCACAACCGCGAGCACACAGCACAATACTGATGATACAATTATTATAAGAACCACTGTCTGCATTTCCTGAATAAATACAATTAACTGCATAAACCTTAAACCTACGTATTAAAGAGGCTAGATCCCAGATGTGTTTGGTTAAATAGAAAGCATCTTTCCCCCCCTGTGGAGGAAGACATCCACAACATGCTCATCATACATGTATATGTAAGCTAGGCTATCAGAGAACAGCTAACAGACACAGCTACAGCACCGATGAAGAGAGGCAAGTGTTAGAAAATGGGAGACGTTCTCTTTTTTGTGGTCTCTGATAGTCGTCCCCCTTAATCCAAGCCTCAGTGCCTGCTTCCCTGCAAGATTTCTCCCTCATGTTGCCTTTTAGTTAGCTGAAGCACCTTTTAAAATTCTTTACAGCTACATCCAGGCTGTTAAGAGGAGAATATTTTACAGTGCCTTATCCCCTGATTTCTTTAACAGGACCCACAAGGGGTCACAAGCCTAGAGGTGATGGATCCTTGTTTGACAGTACATGTATGTATCAAAGAGCATGGACCCACAGATGAGAGGCTCTCCTCTGACTCCCAGACTGCAACAGTTAGAGAAACCCTGCCTTATCTAAAGTGTTAACTGTGGATAAGTTTCCTATGACTGTAAGCTTTCTACCCACTTCCTTCTACATATGATTAATGCTGTATTCATGGCTACAGTATGCATAGCATGTTAGGTTACCGTTCTCTGGCTTATGTTAGCATTCGGCCAGCTACAAGCAAAGATATTAGATAGATAAGATGCAAGGTTAGGGTAAGGCTTGAGAAATATGTACCCAGGACAGAGTCTCTTTAGTGGGGTTAGACTGTGGTAGGAAGTGAGGGGCTGTCCACCGTCTCCACCTTCTGCTCCGGCGAGCAGCAGAGGAAGAGGCGGCTGCCCAGGCTCTTGAAGGCAAATCCAAAGTACATGATGTGACCCATGGCCACAAAGGACACAGAGATGATGACCAGTAGGCCGAAGGCCTCTGGGTTTGGAGCCAGAATCACCATGATGAAGTGCAGTAGGTCTAAGAGGTAATTCATGGAGTTCTGGACGCCGTTGATCACACCTCGTTCTGACTCGATCACATTCTCCTGGATGAGCTGGGTCACTGTCAGGTCAAAAGACCACAGGCCTGCAAGACAGAGATCAACAGTCAGTCCTAATGGTATTTTTACAGCCACATTATAACCACTTTAGCAGACATCAGTAGCTGTAAGTGATAATTATCAGGCAGTATTACTGGAGTCAAAGGTTGCAAATATTGCTCTGACACCCATGGCACATATGCGTAGACGCCTTGTATTAAATTCCGGTTACTTATGAAAAAGTTCAACCTGTGTGGACCTGCCTGAGTCATCTTTAGGAAGTCATAACTTAGAAAACAGTCTTTTACAATCTTATAACGGAAATGAACATGCCAACAACACACGGACACTCTAATTTCCTTTCAAATAAAACAATAAAACACTTTGGAGCTTCTACTCTGCTCCATAATAAAATAATATCAAATATAATATCCTGGTTATTCCAACAAGGTTCATTATGTCTCTATGAATGATATCTTGTGCTTTTTTCTTCTAGTCAGACAAGGGTATTTTAATTCATACCTGACATGTTTCGACGGAGCCTTCCGTCTTCCTCAGAGGTGTCACCCAATGTTAGCGTGACATGTCCTTATATCAGCTGATCTTGCTTCCGATGTTAGGGTAACGTGTCCTTATATCAGCTGATCTTGCTCCGTAAGATCAGCTGATATAAGGACATGTCACGCTAACATCGGGTGACACCTCTGAGGAAGACGGAAGGCTCCGTCAAAACATGTCAGGTATGAATTAAAATACCCTTGTCTGACTAGAAGAAAAAAGCACAAGATATAATGTCCTGGTATTTAGAGAACCACCACAAAAAATTTAAAGGGGGACTATTTTACTCACCAACTCTAGCAGCAATGACGCCAGCAAACAGCAGACTAACAGACATGTAGGACTGCAGTGGTGGCAGCTCTTCAGCTGGTGCAGCAGTAGTGGCATTTCCACCAGTAAGAACGCTGGTGAGGCTGTGGTCAGCCTCAGGCAGTGTCTTCTCTCCAATCAGGTGGGTGTAGAGGTCCTGGAAGGGCGAGACGCTGAGGTCGAAGGGGCTACCGGGAGCAAAGACCGAGATTACACACAGCATGAGGCAGGACAGCTGGGCCACGCCTGAAATGAAGCCTGTGCGGATCAGGCCGCACTTCTTGCGAACCCAAGTGAAGGCGACGGTACCACAGATGCCCGACACGGCCGAGGCCCCCATTAGCAGACTGAGCACTGAGCCGTTGAGGCCCTGAGTGTAGGCATAGCCCGTAGTGATGCAGTCAAAGCCGAGCACCGTCATGTAGAGGAAAGCCAGGGACATGCCAGCAAAGAAAATGTTCTGGTTGTAGTAGGCCACCCAGCCGGCCTTCAAGGTGCGCAGGGGTTCGGTCACCTGGTAGCAACAACCGTGCTGCTTGGGAGAGTCCTGTTTGGCCACGACTGAGGTTTCATTCATCAGCGGCTGAGATGACTCTTCAGGACTCTGGCCATCCTCCAAATCTGAGAGAGGGAAGAAGTATAGAGAGACTTCAGACTTCAGAGTTCAGTCTAAACCATCACAAAGGCCAAAACTCTCCACACTCAACCAGTGAGTAAGATGCTTATTACCAAAAATAAAATACCAGATGGTCTCAGATAGTACAGATCAAACACAAAGTTCTTGCAACTACCTTTTGGGGGGCTGAGCTGTTTGAGCTCATGTTGCTGCTCCTTCTGGCCGGCTTTCACGGCCAATGCTGGTGTTTTCTGGTAGACCTTCCATAGCAGCGCATACTCCAAACACATAGAGCACAGGTTCCAGCCAGAGATGAAGCCACAGCCAATAAAATGGGAGCCAAAGGCCATTATCTGGCCCACCAGCATGGGAGCCAGGATGTTGGTCAGCTGGTCGATAATCCGCACTGTGGCATTCATGTCTGTTCATACAAAAGTGGAAGGATGTGTGAGTCAATATTAACTGTTTCTTAACACCTTATTTAATACTGACAAACAAATGATGTGATCCAATAGTGGCCCCTTGTAGTCCTTTTATTTTGGTAAGTTTACATTCATATAGAAGGTTTTAATAAGATGATGGGACTGGCAAAGCAGAATTACAAAGGTCATCAAGTTCATGAGTGTTTTCCATTGTGTGAGCAATTCTTTTGAATAGTTTATAACAATCAGGGGGAAACTGTGAGGGCATAAAGGTGAAAAAGGAGAGTGAGTCAGCAGCTAGAGTTCAAAGTCTGCCTCACTGAAGAGATCTGATAACAGGTCACGTGACACCTATATTCAATGATAAGCTTGCAGCGGGTATAGAAACACTGACCTGCCAAAGTGCTGCTGTCCTGACCTGCCACAACCACCACCCAGTCCCTCTGGATTGTGATGGATGTAGCCGTACTGGCTAGGTTGGCGATGTTGGCAATGGTGATCACCAGAATGTAGCAGGTGGTCTGAAAAACAAGAGAGTGGTATTTTTTTTTTACATTTGTATCTATTGTTACAGTTTTATCAATATCCATTGGTTAGGCTGGTACTGTAAGTCTAAAAACAACAAGGAGTTGATATAATTAAAAACTACTGTCTGTACAGCTAAAGCCTGATGTAGCTTACTCCTCCATTGTTTTCTGATAGTTATTAATAACACATTAACGAGCCACACTGTTGCACTGGCTGACATGTTCCTTCATTACCACTATTACACACTGTAGTTTATTTTGACTCAATTCCACATACACCGTCCTATTACATGAAATACTCATTAAAGCTGTACTTCTTGACCCCCCCAAAAAAATCAATGTCTACTTTGTCACAGTGTTACTCTCAACGTGAATTATAAGCAGTTCAACAAGAAAGTGTTTTTTCCCTCTTGGATTGCTTCATTTGAAGGACTTTAAGAGGCCATTAGAGGTGAAAGTAGCCAGTATTTCACAGGTAAAAAAGTAAAAAAAAAAAAAAAAAAAAAGCACAATAACAGATTTTTTTTCTTATCCCTTTAATCATTTGGGACCCCTCAGATTCATCTCATGAGGCTGGGAAACACTGCACTGAAGCAAACGTGTATTAATCCACTGCTAGATCTAGTCCCCAAAAAAGGCAGTATTTACTCCCAGCTGAGTAACTTACAGTGCCGTAGTTGTTATAGGAAATTATTGAGCCTAGGAAAAGAAGAAGAAAAGAAACTACTACTACTACTAGTTTTCAAAACTTAACATCTTCAGGAGGAACCTGGCCTGGAGTGCCACATAAAAGGAACTTAAGTCAATTAAATATTAAGAGAAATACCAACAAATTGCTTTGATATTTTTGTGTGATTGGTTTCCAAAAAAATAAACAGAAAATTATCAACCGTATCCTTTAAACGTGGGAATATACATGATAATTTAATCGAGTATACATTATATTCAATATTCTGTGAAAAGGCCTCCAATTCTGTTATTTTAATTATTCAAATTCAAGAGTGACAAACAACTTCATTAGCTGAAATCCCATCTGACTCTGTAACATCAAAAATCCAAGTGTAAAATGAGACAAAGTTCCTACAGTTGTCAGTGTGGAAGTACAGGTTTCACCTGATACTAATGACAATATACTTTGTAAACCAAAGGCAAAGCCAAAGTGCTGCTATCACATGTCATCTTATGTAAACTAAAGAAATCAATAACTTCCTATGGAAAAAAGCTGATAACATTCTGTGAAAAATAGCTTCTTTAAAGAAAGGGCACGACAGCTCATATAATACTCAACATGTGACCTCAATTGCAGCAGTAATAAAGGAGCACTGGATGACAAAAAAAAATAGAAAAATGGAATGGCTTATTTGTGAAACACACTGGCCAGCTTCTCTGTTTGCTGATCTGTGTGTACATTGTCATGCAGCTGCTCCGGTCAGAAAAGCAACAGAAATGCTTCAACAGGCTGGGCCACATTTCTCTCTAAGTCATGTGACAGGCCTTGAAGAACCTGCTGACTACATAGCCTTCAACGAGACACTCAATCTCCTGTTCCACCGTCCTCTCTCTCCACCTCCACACGCTCTCACACCGGCCGTCCCTCTAAACACTCTCACATGGCGAAAATCCCCCCATTCTTTGGAAACCCAAAGGCGTCCTACAAATGCAGAGGGCAACGCTGAAGACATTCTCCCCAACAGAAAGCCATTTGTGCTTCAACCTGACACCCCAACCAGTTTCTCATGACGGATGGAAACCTGACGTCTGCAGCTCTGCATCTCAGCCAGCTGCAGAATCAGGCCCAAGTCTTTGTGGTGAGTGGGCTCTCATGAAGCTACATAGCTCAACAAGTGTAAACAAGCCCCGTACAAAACACTGACACAAACATTCTTTTCCTTTAAAAGACTACTGGGGATGTGTGTGTGTAATTACCACTCATGTATTATTTTCCTCCATGGGAAATTTGATCGTGACACAGTAAGCCTTGTTTTCTTGTGATTAAAAAATATTATTGCAAGCTAATAACTGATTATTAAATTGCAAGAGAATCATGAGCATCATAAAATAAAATAAACATTATTTGATATGCCAATCTTTGACAACAAAAAATTGAATACAGACTTAAGTACTGTGTCAATTTAAGTTAGTGGAACAGTCAAAGGTCTTCTGGAAGTGAACTACATGATTTAGCTCAACTGTAAAAGATGTCATAAATGATATTGCCGCAGGAGTCCATATCAGTAAAAGTAATTAACTTTCAATCCCTGGGTCAGAGGGTTATTCTTAAGTAAAAGGGGTAAAAATGCTTTTAATGACAATCCCCATCTGATCATGATCAAACAGTATGTGTGTAAGAGACAGCACAGGGGGGATCTTACCAGAATCCATCCATTGTAAAGCTCCACAAGCTGTTCTTTGAACTGGAAAACAACCATCAGGAGGATCCCACACACGATGACGCAACTGTTCTGGACAAGCAGCGAAGTCTGGGCCACTGTGGAAACACCATGACCAACATTAGGGACAGAAATCTGATCAAACACAACAGATTTCTGTCTGATAACTAGTTCATTAGAGGGCTTCCACAAGACTGTTGGATACATTCCCCGCTCCCTGAACTAATCTAATAGTATCTTTGCCAAATTCCTCAGAATAAACATTCCACAGAGGTGCATTTAACTGTGAAAATGAGGGTGGAAAGTAGCACATGTGCACACTGTATACAACACTATAATGACAGTACCGTTGAAAGTGCTACACATCTTTTTTCTTTTTTTTTCTTCTGGAATAAGTTTTGACTTTTTATTTGTGACAAACTTGTGTCATGACAATCCCTCAAGAACAGTTATACTTTGATTAGCGCTGGCTTACCTTTGAGTCTGGGATTTTTGTCCACCCAGTCCCCAATGATGGCCCCCAGCAGCAGCACAGAGCCAGCCACCACCAGGCCATACACGGCCGTGAGCAGCAGGCTGTTCCCATACAGCTCCACCAAGAATACAGCCACAGCAAAGTTCCACATTCGGTCACCCTGGGAATTCAGATCTTGATTATTTAAAGGTAAGGGTGACACTTGATTCAGGACATTCAGGTTAGGGCAGATAGGAACTGTGCTATGCATAAATAATAAGTGCCCTCTCTGTTTTCATAGATGAAAAAAACTAACACCCTCTTCAGTTTCATCTATCCTTAAGAGCTATGTGTAAATACCAGTATTGTGTGGTGAGCTACACAGAGAAAACATGTCATTTTGTATTGTAATGACAGTTATAATAGCACAAAAACTAACAATAACACATTAATGCTGTATTCCACTAAGTTTGACACTGAGAAACCACATATGTAGCCTATTATCATGATGAACATGTCCAAATATATGATGGAGTGTCATTAAAATAGACGATAATGTGTAATAGTGTCAGAGTCTCACTTACCCATGTTGACAGAGCATGTCCCATGTAAATAAGGAATTTGGCTGAAGTGAAGAAGTCTCGGACAGATTCTGTAAAGAAAACATTTAATGGTCAGATTAAATTCAAAACGATACAGCTGGTGGTCCATTCCCGTCCCCCTCCATTCATGTGAAGGCTCCGTTTGGGAAATATTTTGTGATGTCGTATGCAATATAAAATGACCTACCACAGCATGTCCTCTTAGGTTCAGAGTTATCCATTTTAAAGCTGTCCAAATTGCAAAAAATAACCAAGTGAATGTTGCTTTTTTGCTTTACGCTGTCTCCTCTTTTGTGATGTTGTAAAGGAGGTCAACCCCGGCTACCACTGCATCTTACTGTCGACAACGACTAAAAAAAAACAACAAAAGACACGGCGTTTCTCTCTGTTTCTCCTTTCCAAACTTAGCTATCACTGTAGCTGAAGTTGGAAAGAAATTGTTTGATAGCCCAAAGGCCGGTGGGTTGCAAAAAAGGAGAGCTTAGAGCTGTCTCCAGCACCGCTCAGCTTGACGATCTGCTCTGTTCTGCTGCTCTGTGTTTACGTCCCGCCTCGAATATACTCACGCTGTCACGTGACGCACCATTATTTACATTGTGTCAAAAACAAGTGCGGTCCTCCTACCACACGCGCTCTCCAAAAAAAAAAAGCTGTATCACATCTGCAAAAAAAAAGTGTCATTGTTGATCATCAATAAACCACCTCGCCCTCTTTACACAGCGGTAGGTGAGCTTTTGTTCGCGTGTGGGAGGTTCTTTCAGTAGAGATGATGAGCAGCAGTTTGACTCCAATCAACACCTGACCAAAGATGTGCTCTACAAAGATAATCTATCACTTTATCACAACACATTTACTGCCCTACCCACATTCTCTGAAGCCCTGTTGTTTATTCACTGCAGTGGTTTCTTCAACCACGGTATTCACATCTTTAACTTGGGTAAAACTAATAATTCCACAATGTAAAAATACTCCATTACAAGTCCATTAAAAAGCTAACTGTATAAGTACAGAGATGTTGATGGGAAAATGCACTGAGACTATCAAGTACTTGTTATGCCGAAAAACTGGCAACAGAGAGTCTTATATATTTTGTAATTTGAATATTATTACTAATACATTAAAGGGATAGTTTGGATTTTTTTTGAAGTGGGGTTTGATGGGGTAATTATCCACAGTCAGTGTATTACATAGATGTCAGTCAGCATGGCCCCAGTTTGGAGAAGCAAGCTGAAGTCTGACACAGAAGCTAAGCAATGTACTCTTGTGGAGGGGTCAACAACACAAAGTCACATAACACAAACAAACTAACAGATTGAGGCAGCGGTAGACCAACCGCTCCTGTGTTCAGCGATGGTAAACTACAGTTGTTCTCATTGTAGTCTGGCCATGAAGAGAGCACTATAACAGCTTCATTTCGCTGTTGGATATCACCGTCTGACGTTAAGGTAAAGCAGTAAAAATACTCTCAATAGAGCATGCACTTAAACTTATATTAATTTTTTAGGTGGTTAAAATACGTTTTGTCGCCAACCCCTCCACAGCCATAGATTGCTTAGCTTACATGACGGACCCCAGCCTGCTTCTCAAAACTGGGTGTGTGCCAACTGACATCTACTGCTTGTGATATACTGTCTATGGGTAAGTACCCCATACAAACCCACTCAAAAAATCAGAACTATCCCTTTAATGTCTAAGTAGCATTTTACTACTGTAGCTGGTCAAGGTGGAGCTAACAGTAACTACTTTATATGCTGTGAGGTAGTTTAATCTTGATCATATCTTTTAAGCTTATCAAATGACTTATATGTGAAATATTAATATGCTGATTAAATTAATTAATTGTAGATATATGTAGTGATGTTATGGAAAATCGTTCTAATAATAATAGTTCAAGTGACGTGGCATATAATGGGCATACTCAGTAAAGTACAAGCAGCACAAATTTGTACTTAAATACAGAACTTAAGTAAGTAGTCTATACTTAGTGACTTTCCATCACTGACTGACTGTAGCAGAGTACAGGCCACAGATGTTGCCAGTTACAAGATATAGTCCTTCCAAGTCAGAGGGATGCAGGCTAAATTTAGATTTACACCACAATTGTGTCACTCATTAAACTATGGCCAATATCAGGAGAGATTCAGTTCATTAATTCAGAGCAATTAAGCTGTTAAATGAAGAACATTTTTAGATGTTTTCACAATTCTACTTTTGGAAAATCCAATAGTGCCACATACATTTTCATTCTGCACTTTATTTGTTATGTGAATTTGAGAAATACTAAAATGGTAAAAAAAAAAAAAAAAAAAAAAAGTAAACAACAAAAGAGCAAAGAGATTGCAGAAGTAAAAGATTAACTGAACTTGCCTGTGCATTTACTGCCTCACAACACAAATTAAAGTTTTGAACATTTCGATAACAGAGACTGCCTTGACCTGTTGACCAAGAGTACTTTTGCAATAGAGCTTGGCAGTGAACAAAGACAAAATGTGTACATATCACACATTCGGATGACTTGCATTTGTCCACCTATGTCAACAGAGCAGAATCACAGCTATAATTACAGGCTGTATGCATGAGGGCTCCATGGCCTGCATCCACAAAAAGTAATAAACACTGATATGTTTCTTTTAACTGTACACAAAACCTGGATGCACAGTGGACTTTAAAAAGCTGTTATCAGCTGAGTAGGACCCCCCGTGTGTCACCACTGAAACCTCCTGTCTATTCTCGAGTGATGTGTTTTTGGGATTTCATTAGACTGGACTGGACGGAGGAAACTGGAAAACAGCTAACCTCACTCTGTTCAAAGGTAATAAAATCCACCTACCAGCTCCTCTGAAACTCACTAATTAACATGCTATGTAGTGTTTCTTTAATTAGTACAAAAAAACAAATGTTAAAACAACTGTGATTTTAAGACATGGGGAATTGGAGGATGGGTGTAATGCTTCCACAAGGACGCATCCTGCCACAGTGGGTCAGGACTGCTCTATCAGAGGTAACCAACATATGAGCACAGTGCAATGATGGCAACTACTTGGCCATTGGGATACATACAGAGGGACATGCACTAACATGCACATGCTGCTGGACCGTCTACCCTAACAAAGAACAGAGAAGCGTAGATTACAACACACACACACAGGATGCCATTACTCCACTATATCTTTAAGGCTCGCACATACTTCCAAGGACAGCTACAGTCAGGCACGCTGTTCTATTCATAATACAACTGAGGGTCTGTGTCAGCCCCTGGCAGTAAACAGGAGGGCTGGGAGGTACCTTCCTCCTACTGCCAACATCTGGAGTGAATGTCGGTCAAATATCCAAGTCAACACTAACTTCACCACGATGCAACAGCTGTAGCTGGCTTGACCGCAATGTTTTGGACTGGACTGGGGTGTGGAACAAGAGATTGGAGCACGCAGAGTCAGTGTGCCTGCTATGCATACAATCCATGCCGTCACAGAAAATAGGGCCCTGTGGACCTAAATGAATAATGACATTTACATCACACAGACCAAAATGGACCCTCGCGGACACGCAGATGTGAAAATTATGAATGGGCCCTTACATAGGAAACAGTTGTTTGCTGCTATATTAATGCTCTAAATGTCACGTACAGAACCTTAAACCTTTATTGTTTTAAGGCCTTTTCTATTTTGGTTTAATTAGGTTATCAAAAACTACTTCATGATTACTAACCTATACATCCACACTGCACAGAGAGTGGGAGAAACAAGGTGTCAGTAGGGGCCTACAGCTAATTTTCGCCAATGGGCCCCTAATAGAGTTAATCAGGCCCTGCCTTTAGCCTTTAATATGTGACCCTTTTCCAGCCTACTAGCTCTCGAGGTGGTTATGTAGTCATGATCTACATATAATCACAATATTTTAGCATGTAGTGCTATAAATATATGTGCTCAGCTACTAAAATCTACTTATTATTATTTTTGTACATGTAGATGTTAAAAAAATATGAAAAGCACTAGTTTCTTTTTGGCCCAGAGCAACACGTAGACCTACTATGTGCCATCTCATCCTGTGAGGGAACTAAATTGACACTAACAAGGAACATAAGCACATATTTTGAGCCAAGTGATGACAATAGGCACTTCTATCCCTTTGTGATCTATTCAAGGATCACAGAGAGCTCTCAGCCGTTTGAAAGTCTGCACACATTGAGCTGGTACAAACAGATTACCAGCCACACTATTAGTGGGCCAGTGTGTCAGCCGGGCTCAGTTATCTGTCATCAGTGGTCAGACGGCTGCTGTGTCATTTTGTGGCCATGTGACCTGCAGGTATGTCTGCCCCTGACGGGATCCTTTTTCAGCCCAGCTGCGGAACAACAAGCTGTGTTTACGTCAGCTATATTTATACTTCCACGACAAAAATATAAGAATGACTTGCCTCCTGTGGCCTTACGTTGTCTGACACTCACAAGCCACAGCTAAAGAAGGGATAGAGGTGGAGGGAGGATGTGAAATCTCACCTGAAGGATGGTGTATGTGAGGCTGGATCAGATTATTCATCTATTCTTCATGCAGGACTTCTGTTCTTTTTTTTCTGCTGAGCTCTTTGACTTTGTTGCAATAGAGCTAAGAGGTATTACAGTACAGCCCTCTCGGCTCAGCATCTTCATTGCTATTTAGCTGGAATGACTGGGGCTGGGCTCTTGAGGTCTCCAGCCATGTCAGTGACCAACGAACACCAGACACAGTGGTTATAATTATCACCATTACCCATATTTGGAACATAACAGTGTTGTGGTCTTATTGTTTCTATGGATATCCACCACTGCCCGGGGCCTAAGACTTTGATGTATGCCTGACAGCTCCACTGAAGAACAATAAACATCAAAGGTCACTGTCTGACTGCGATGACCTGGACACCTAACCAAAAATGACAGCCCTTGTTTCCAGGGAATGAAGTAGGTAAACAACTGACAGCTGTTTCAGATCAATACAACATTGCAGCACAGTGGGCAGCAAACCAACGTGAGGCCTCAGACAGGTGTGTTTGTCTTCTGACAGGTGTGTTTGAGGGGTGCTTGACCCACAGCTGGAGAAAGATCAACATTTGTGTCATCCAGGGTAATTTCTCTTTACTGGTTGTTGACCGCTGCCAGGCCAGTGAAGCTCAGGTCCTCAAAAATATCTCTGTTTGTACCACAGGAGTGGAAGGATGCTGGTTTGAATCCCTGCATGCCGAATGAATGACTAAGGCTCTCCCCTCACTATTAGTGTGGCCCCAGGGAGGGCCATGTCGCTCAGTCGGTCAGTACTGCCAGGACATTTTGGCACAGACAATCATAGTCCCTACTGACTTTGGTGATCCTCTGACTTTTTCTCTTGCGCCAGCAACAGGTAAAGATTTGGTCCAACACTTTGGTTGATGAAGAAATATTTGTAAAACTAATGAACTAACCCTTCGCTTTGTGTTTAGCACTAATTAGCAAATGGCAGTAGGCTAACACACTAAACTATGTAAGATGGTGAGCATGTTAAACATTATATCTGTTTAGCATCAGCGTGCTAACATTATCATTGTGAACATGTTGACATGCTGATGTTAGCATTAAACTCGAAACACTGCTCTCTTTAAATACAGCCTCACAAACCCGCTAGCATGGCTATACTCTTGTTAAAATATACCTCTGTATATTAGTTTTGAAATTACATCAGTGATCTCTGCAGTTCATTCCATAATTTTTGTTCCTTCATGCCCTTGTGATACTCCTGTCACGACAACAGGGTTGATTTCCTTCCTCTCTCATCATCTGAGTCAATTTTCCACCTTAGTGGAAACAGTAATATGGGGACTAGATTCATATGACTGGAACTAACTGACACAAGCCAAGTTTTATTTACTTGGGTCTTGACGAATGGCAGCATGGTCACTCGAGGCTACTGCGGTTGCCTCACAGTAGGAAAGTCCTGAGAGTTTGCATGTTCTCAATGTGACTCTGTTTGTTTCTGCCTCAGCCCAATGACATGCAGGTCTGGTGACATGCTTGCGAGTACATGTAGATACAAATGTGAATGTGTTAGTCTATTTACACAGAATGTGTAACTCCCAAATATCAATATTGGTATCTGCTTCAAAAACCCAGTTGGGTGGGCCATAATTTCTATATTAATGTACACTTGTTTTAAATTTGTAAAAAAAACTGTATTTATTTGATATCTGAAGTTTAGAAAATCAACAACATAGAATATCCCCTTCAAAACGTTGAGATACTCAAGCACCAGCGCTGGGGCAAACTTGACCTGGTGACAGCTCTGGGAAAATCTTCTATCAACTGGATCTGAGAGTTAAAAAAAAGCTGAATATGCCACTGTGTCGTGAAAAGTAGGATGTTTTTGCAAATGTTGGTCTTTCATTGAGTGTGCAGCTTGTTTCAATTGACATATAGCAAACGTAGATGACCTCTAAAATGCCCTTAAAGATTAATGACACTGTGATGCATGTTTATGAAAGATGGTAAGGATTGGCACAGTTGATTACATAAAACGAAAGAAGACAGGAGAACGATATGAAATTTTCGTCAAAAAGCTGTAGACTGTAGATGTATGGCGATGCTGAACTTTGCAGAACACAGAAATCATTAACCCGTGCATATTTTGCTTAATCAGTTCAGATCCCCCATTCATTCCAGGAGACATAGCCTTTCTATGATGTTTAGATCTACAATTACTGTTATCTGACTCCAACCAAGAGCACTTACTTATTTGATGAGATGTCTTTAAGCCAGTTACAGTGTTCCACATCATCTAAAGTGGACTGCAGTAAAGAGACGCCCCCTTTTTGGCATGGCCTACCATGAGGCAAGGAGGAAGCGTTGGGTGCATTTCAGTCTATTAGTCATATTGTTAAAGTACATACTTTGTGTTTCAATGGTGTTTAAAGTAAACATGAGATGTTATATTAAGTCCAAAAATTGTTTGAAAGATTTATAGCTTTTACTTGTTTTTTTTTTTTTTTTTAAATCTATCCATTTTAACTAATGGACAGAAGATCTTAATGTATGAGCAATGTGTTTTAAAGCATTATTTATTGATGTGAATTAACTATTTATTTAAGAAAAATAAACTAATGTTTTTTCTTGAAAAAAAAAAAAGATTTGATAAGACCATTTATTGTTATTTTTACTATTAGGTGGTTTCTGCGTTGAGATTCCTCTCATCTAGTGGAATGGGCAGAAAAAAAGAACCAGGCTAAATATTATGATAACTTTTTTTCTAACAATTTTGAGTGCATTTAGAGTGCAAATCCATCATTACAATATTGTTTTTTGTGTTTGGAACATAATTGAGATCTGAACACATTTACATGGTCATTTAGTTTAGGTTACCATAGAAGTAGAGAGTAGGCTACAGATATATAACAAATATATCCCAATTACACTGCTTGAAGTCAGTTTTCTTTATAAACATCTGTATATATTTGTACTATAAAAGAAGAAATCAAATATACCTCATAGTCAAGGTAATTTGTGCTTTATGAAGAGACTTTATGCTCTGTTTTTACTTATTTTACGCATTGTGAATTCAAACAGGCATTTATGACTAAGCGAGTGTATACCAATACAAAATTAAAATATAAATTTGAGTTAAATAAATTGGAGTTTTACATGGAGAATCTCCAATAGATGGGAAATGGTGTTTGAACCGCCCGCCTCCAGGGGGCAGTATAGTCTCTACGGGACAGACCTCCGCACCCGGAAAAACTTCCAAAGCCACTGAGCATGTGTTTACACTGAGGTTAGCTAGCTTCAGCTACATTATCATAAAACATCTGACCAAAATGTCTTCGAAAAGTCAGGACAACGACGATAACTTTGAAGGACAGTCTGCACTTAAGGAGGAATTTAACAAAAAGGTAGTGTTAGCCGCAACATGTTGGTGGTGGCTAATGTAATAGTTTTAAATTAGCTGGTAAACATGTAGCATATCTCTTGTCAGGATACAACTGCGTTAACACACGTTTATGTTTAAATACACGAACTCTCAAGACTATATTTCTTACAAAGTTAGATACTTGTCTCTTCAAAATTTAAAATTGTTACCTGAAGTATTTCCGTTTCATTACGTCAGTGAAATAATTCGTGTTTCTCGCTTACAGATCAAGGAGCAGAAGGTTTTAGTGGACGAGCTCTCTAATCTGAAGAAAAACAGGGTGAGTGATAGAGAAAACACAGCCAACGTGTACATGTAACCGACATATTTATTTATTTATTCATTTAGTTAAATGTAATTATGTTATGGCAATTATGGATAGGAAGGAGAAAGAGAAATTCTCAAGCAACGTTTTTTTCTTTTTCCTCTCAGGAGGAACATGTGCATTTCTGTATGTATTGATGTGTATTTCTTATGTGTTCCTTTATCAGAAAGTCTACATTCAGCAAAGGAACAGTAGCATTTTCTTTCTAGCAGACAGAAGTCAGACACTGGGTTCATGCAAAAGTAAGTTGAGAGCTGTACATTTAAGTAAATATGTATCACTTTAATAGATTCACCAACTGGTATTTGTCTATCTTATTTATTAAAACCCAAGGATGTACAAATAAAGCTTGACCATAAACCATCATGATAACAGATCATATTTTCTGTCTGCAGAGGAACTGGATAACATGAAAAAGGATCTGCAGGATATGTAAGGACTGACCTTCACCACAACAATGTGTGGCATCTTCTGTCTGTTGAGTCTGTCACCTGCTCAGTTTGAGTGGGACAAAACAGTTCATGAACATTTGAAGAGAAGAGGGCCTAACTGGAATCAGGATCTCACAGTTAGAGGCACAGATCCCTGCTATCAGTGTTTATTCTCTGCCCATGTTCTTCACATGAGAGGTATTCTCACCCCCCAGCCAGTTCAAGACAACACTGGAAATGTCCTGGTTTGGAATGGGGAGATTTTTGGCGGTCTCCCAGTGCTGCCAGAGGAAAATGACACTGCTGTTGTCTCACAGCGGCTTTCATCCTGCAGTAGCTCCTCAGAGATTCTGTCAGTCCTGTCCACAATACGTGGCCCGTGGGGGTTTGTTTACTACCAAAAGGCTGGAGACTACCTCTGGTTTGGCAGAGACTTCCTTGGTAGGCGGAGTTTGCTGTGGAAATTCGATGCGGAGGACCAGGCCTTGACCCTGACTTCTGTGGCAGCCCACAGTTCTGGACATGCACAGTCTGCTTGGCAAGAAGTCCCAGCAGTTGGTGTGTATCGGATTGACCTGAAGGCAGTTACAGAAGCTGGCTCTGTGACATTTGAGGTTTATCCTTGGGCTCATGGGGGAAATGATTTAGTCTCAAGCTGCAATCAGACTATATTGGAGTCTGTCCCCAGTGGCTGCGCTGCTGTGATGAACCAGTCTGGCCTTGTACTCACCTCGCCTGTATGCCCTCTAAATACATCCATCCCAGAGTCATTCAGTGAGACAGAAATTGATCCAAAGTCACATTCATGTATTAAGGATCTGGAGCAGCTGCTTGCAAGCAAAGAGAAAGACAATGAGGTGAACCGTCTTATTGATGTTCTCAGTGAGGCGGTAAGGCGACGTGTTCAGTCTCTGCCGTTCAGGGTACAAGAGGAGTGCCCTCATTCTAATAACAATGCTAGTATTGCTGTACTTTTTTCAGGAGGTATCGATTCAATGATCCTGGCTGCCTTGGCTGACCGTCACATACCTGCTCATCAACCAATAGACCTTCTGAATGTAGCATTTAAACTACAGGAGCCAAAGAAGCAGAAAGAATCTGCAAAGAAACCCAAAAAGCACAAATACAAGCCCACAGATTCTAAGAGTGATGAAGCTGATCCCCAAACATCCAGCCCCTTTAATGTTCCAGACAGAATCACTGGAAGAGCTGGCCTTCAAGAATTACAAGACTTGAATCCTGAAAGAAGGTGGAATTTTGTCGAAATCAACGTAACAAAAGAGGAGCTGCAGAAAGTCCGCCAGGAGCGCATTTGTCATTTGGTGCATCCATTGGATACGGTGCTTGATGACAGCATTGGATGTGCTGTGTGGTTTGCAGCAAGAGGGACAGGGTTCATCACGGAGGACAGTGACCAGAGGCCCTTCACATCAACAGCAAAGGTGAAGTACAAACGTCAGACTTTGCTCTTTCCAGGAACAAAGGCCTCTGAGCTCTGTTTAACTTTTTACCAATGCAGGGGATTTGATGCAACTGTCCACTGGGCTATTACACAGGTGTGAGTACAGAGGGATTAACATGTTGCAAAAATAGCCAGTGACAAATGCATCTTTTTTTTACTGTTAATAGAACAAAAACAAATTGAAATCAAGAGATGTTTCAAAATCCCAACAACCACATTGACCTGCTTTTCTGTGTTGCTGCTTTATAACTGCAGGTAATTCTGACAGGAATTGGAGCAGATGAGCAGCTGGCAGGTTACTCAAGACACAGAGTTAGATTTAAGATGTCTGGACATGAGGGACTGATTCAGGAACTGGCCATGGAGCTGAGCAGGATCCCTTCCAGGAATTTGGGCAGAGATGACAGAGTGATAGGGGACCATGGGAAAGAGGCTAGGTAAGTGTGGTACCCGTTTTAAGTACCCATTACATGTCACCAAAACCAAAAGTGCTTGAAATTGCATATTTTTTTCTTTGCAACAGGTATAACTAAAAATGTTTTTTTAAATTCTTACTAGTAAAAGAAGTCCAGTGACCACATATTTCCTAGCATAGCTCCAACCACCTTATTTAGAATTCTCTTTCTTGTCAAAGACATACTCTTTGCACAGTGTGTTCTGAGGAATATCCAGAGTAATTGGTTTGTGGAAAGAGAATATGTTGTTATGTTGAATCACAATTTTTAATGCTTTGAGCTCCACATATGATGTTCCATTCACCTCCACTGTTAAGGGCAGAGCAGGGGTGTCAAGCATATGGTCCATGGGCCAGACCCAACCTGCCAAAGGGTCCAGTCCTGTCCACTGACTGACTTTGCAAAGTCCAAAAATTACTGCAGTCATTAATTCCCTATCTGTCTACTGGGGTCGTGCCATTTCACTATGTTTTTAGTTGTAGCTGAAAAATAGCAACACAGTTGTGAAAACTAGATACTTCACTGCTAACCAAATAACATCAGCATCAAATCTTCACTCTGGGGGTGTGTTTGTGAAGACATGCATGCTGAAAAAGATATACTGCTGAAATTGTACTTAGTTTTCCTAAGACATCAGACATGAGGTTGTTCGTCATCTGTTTTGTGAACGTTTTCATAATGTAGATTACTTGTACTTCTTCACACTAAAAAAGGGATAAATTTGTAGGTGTTATTTACAGGTTATCATACAGTGGTTTTACTGGTCTGACCCAGTTGAGATCAACCTGGGCTGTACGTAGTCAGTGAACTAAAATGAGTTCGACAGCCCTGGGTAGAGTTTCTGACAAATGTAACTCTTGCATCTGCAGATTTCCCTACTTGGATGAGGATGTGGTGAGCTACTTGAATTCTTTGCCTGTTTGGGAGAAGGCAGACTTGTCACTCCCTCGGGGTGTCGGGGAGAAACTCCTCCTGAGACTGACAGCGAAGCAGCTGGGCCTCGGCCAGTCAGCAGTCCTGCCCAAGAGAGCCATGCAGTTTGGCTCCCGTATCGCCAAGATGGAGGACAGTCATGAAAAGGCCTCTGACAAATGCACAAGACTCCTAACTGAGTAGACAAATCACTGGTTTTAATGAAAAGAGTACAAAAAATCATTTTAATACAAAATATTAAATATAAAATTACATAAAGTTGATATTATAGGCCTATTTCCATTAGTTATTGATTTACTGTCACAGACAGATGGTTGAAGTTAACAAAAAGTTCACATTTGACTTTTTTTTTGTGTGTGCTGGTCTTGGATAATTTTTTTTTAACATGGCATAATAAATATGGTATTTTGTCCATTTGTGTTTCCTCTACACCATGTATGACTCCACATCTTCAAGTTTTTCTCTGAAGTAAAGGTCACATTCAATATAGGAAGGCAAGTTCCCAACATCGAAACGTCCAGATATCTGATGAATGTAAACTGGCTTCCTGAAAGCAAGAAAAAACAAAACAAACAAAAATATGCAACAGTGTCATTTATTGATGAAAACACTGACAAACTGGTTTGAAAATGGATTAGCTTTAGTCCAGCATCTGCATAATTTGACATACATAAAAAATAAAACAGTCAAACACCCATCCAAAATATATTTTGTGACACAGTGAAGACCCATAAACAGAAAAGCCCAGCTGCCTGTGACAAAGTAGTATTACAGAATGATTAGGATAAAGTTTGCTGAGTAAAACTTGGACCTCTGACTTTGCAGGGTCCAACAGAAATTACCTTGGAATGAGCCAAGACACAAAGTTTCCTGGAGCATCTTTCTCATTAATAGGGACCTCCTATGGAAGGAAAAAGTTGAGTGAAATAGTGAAAATGCACCATTTACTCCTAATCCACATTACATGTGGGACTTAAACGTATTAAAGTATTAAACGTACCTTCTTTTCCTCAAGGAAGGTATCCAACAGAGGAAGGCTTTTCTTTGAAAACACATAGAAACAGGGACACTGAAAAACAAATGGAGATTTCTGGCTGAGTGTTTGTAATTGTCACATAAATATACTCTTAACCTTTACACACTGACATCCATATTAGGTGAGCCCTTTTTAAACAGTTACCCAAGATTATGACAGTGATTCTGAACAGACAACCAAAGAGTTTTTAAGGCCGATGAGCTCAATTTTCCTGACAATCAAACTGATGTTTATATATTTACTGAAGACTGAACTGAAGACTGAACTGAAGGCAAAATAACCCTGAAACCAGTGATTCAAACAGAGGACGACAGCCCTGGGAGAGTATCATTAGGGAAGATACCGAGTGTCTGCTGATGTCTTGAGTCTGAAACATTAGCCAATCACTGCAAACGATTTGCAACCAAAGATCATATATGATGACTTCATTTACCCTCCTTCATTTTCATTTATTCATTTTCCATAACGGCATGTCCTGGTGGGAGTCGTGAGGGGGCTGGAGCCTATCCCGGCTAACACTGGGCGAGAGGCGGGGTACACCCTGGACAGGTTGCCAGACTTTAGAGACAGACTACCACTCACACTCCCATTCACACCTACCTATTTAAAGTCACCAATTTGGACTGGACTGTGTCTGGGCTGTGGGAGGAAGCCTGTTCTTGTTATGAGGTGACAATGCTATCCACTGCACCACCGTGCCTTCCAACTAGATTCACCTATTCTTGTTAAATCAGGCGACTAACAAAAGGTAACAATCCCTACATCTAATTAATCCAATTAATGCTGAGAGTCAGGACTTTTATCTTTTGTTTTATTTGAAAGACAATAAAGTGCAGTAATGAGACAACTCAACAAAAATGTGTGACTATACTATTTGTATCTGACCGCACTGCAGAGACAGAATCTGATGGCAGCTCTCTCCTGCACTAAACCCATTCCTCTCAAGGCTGTAAGTCAAACTTGAGGTGGTTCTCCCCTTTTTTTTGCAAAGACTTAAAAAGAGCTTTTGTGTCCATGTGGACAGGCATTACTGGACATGTTTAGCGTTTATAATGAACTTACCGCTCTCCTTGACTTCGTCTCAGAGGGAAGAGGTTTCTCCTTCATACAGAGGACGCGAAGATCCCCGTCCACTTCCAATATCCCATATTTATGAGTTTCTGTGCAGACATACAATACAGAAGTAGTTGTGAGCATTAGGCCAAGTCATGTTGGGATTTATGATGAGAGTCACTCCCTTACCTGACAGCTGCCATAGTATTAATTTACAGGTATACTATGCTGGGTTGTCAGTTACCGTTTGTAAAAACGCTCGCCAGCAAAACTCAAAGTAAGAACCAACCCCAGATTCACTGTGGTTGAGCCTTTTGCCTCACTATATTTGTGTTTTTCTGTACTGTGATTCTTGAATGCCGGTGGCTTACAGTCTGGCACCTGGTCACCACCTTTATATGAAGCTGGGCTGAGGGGGCTGAGGGGGTACACGCCCATTAACGCCCCAAACACAGAAAATAAGAAAATCAGGCAGAGAGCAGAGTTTCTGCGGGAAAATACACTGCCACACACTTCTAGTGGGTCATGTGATGACTAAGAGGGATTTCTTTTGTATGAGTCTATATTATGTTTTTTTTTTAAGAAAATCCTGCATAGAATATCTTTAATAAAGCCTTATTTCCTACTCACCCTCCTCTTTGCACTGGTATGACAGCACCAGACAGCTGTCCTCACTCTTTGTTTGGAGGTCAGAAAACCTCTCTTTTACTTGACTGAGACTAAAATCTTCTTTGAAGAGGGTGTCACTGATATGGATGGAAACAAAGCTGTATCAGTTTGGCAGAGACAGGACTTGAATTTGCACAACTGCATTTGCACATTTGTATTCTGAACAACAACACTGCATGGTAGTGCTGATAACGTGAACTCAGTAAACCTACCCCCCAATTACTACAACATGGTCTTCTATCTTGAAGTGCGTCACTGCAAGTTGCAGGCAGGCCACAGCACCCAGACGCCCCTGGTGGAATAAAAAGTTAGCTTGAGTCAGAGGATGGTACAAAAAACGTCTACTTTCTAAAGGCCAAAACATGTCACATAGGTAATGATGACATGGAAAACACTTATTTTGAAATTGTATTTACATCATTGCTTGTTGTCTGATCGCTGAGTATCTTGACATTTGAGAAATGTGATGCCCACTCTTCAAATGCAGCATGGTAAAGAGCGTTAGTCTGAGGAGAGAAGAGTACAGGAACTGAGTTTGTTGTAAATATTCATAGAATGATATAGTTGATTGCAGTGTTATTCAAAAAAACATTTATTTTTTAACAAGATTCTCTGAAAATGTCAGTACATTAAAGCTGAAGTATTATTGTAGTATAGTTAGAAAATACAAGCAAAACAACTCACAGCACAATATAATATGGAAATTTTTCGAATGCAACAGTCACACCATTGTAGACAAATCTGATGTGCTTATACTTTACTGAGTATTTCTTTTATGCCACTTTTTTACTCCATGACAATTACTGCAATATATTTATCTGACAGCTTTAGCAACTTTGCAAATTACATTTTTGCACACAACACAAGATGAAAATTTAAATGATTAGTGGTTAATTGACTGACTGAAAACCAATGGTTCAAAATAAGCTCCACCTTAACCAACAACAGTAAATCCTGCTTTTGCATTAATGCATGAGTCAGAATCATCTAATGAGATCGTATGATAGTAAAACAGTCACAGGAGACATTTAATAATCTTAATCTACATTTTATTGATTATACTTTTATCGAGGCAACATTTTAATGCAGGACTTTTACTGTCGCAGAATATTTCTACTGTGTGCTATTAGTACTTTTAAAGAAACGGTCTGAATACTTAGTCCACCACTGGATACAGATATTTACTTTATCCGGCTTTCATTCATGCACAGTATGTTGTAAAAAATGTAAATTTTCTTTGAGGCCAAACTTTGTTCAGCTGCAATAATAAATTATATGAGTGTAGATAAAAATGTCCCTCTTTGGTCTGAAGGTCTTTGTCTGCACATAACTGTCTGTGTAAAAAGAAACTTTCATAAAAATAGAAATAAAGGATATATTTTAAGCAATAAAAACATATTTGAAAAATAATAATCTTTTAATGTAAAGAGATTCACAGGAAGTGAACATATATGGATGTGTCTGTCTTAACACTGGTATTAAGCTTAATACAGATGATTATTTATGTTTATCTTTTCTACACTAGACATACATAAACGCGGTGCATATCTACACTGTATATGGGAAACATTTATTTTAAAAGATCTGCCGGAAGTGTTTGTCTGTCAGTTGTCTGCCTGGACTCTTTGGTTCGGATGATTGCATTCACGATCACGACTGCAGACTGCCCTCCTGTGGTTACAGAGTGTAACTGCACAGAGACGGTGGTGTCGTTACACACTCAGACCACAGGAGGGCAGCATCGACACGTGAATATAAATTGAGTGTACTGAGAATGTAAAAACAAGCACGATAGCATACGTCAATAAATTTATTTACAGAATTAAGAAAAGTAATTTCTATAAATTGTTCTAAAAGTGCATTGTAGCAGAAGTGTTTGTGTGCTGTTTGCCTTTACACTTTGTACAGTTACGCCTAATACGATTCATTGCCATTAAAACATTTATAATCTTTTTACTGCCCTCCAATGGTCACAGAGCGTCATTACATAGAGCCAAATGTAGTTACACTCTAAGGCCACCAGGGGGCAGTAGAGAGCCACAATATAAAGTGTAAAGGCAGCTACAACAACATACTAGCAGTTCCTGTGGGCACTTTCAAAACAAAAGCTTCTAGATATAGTAGGGTGTAGTTACGCATTGTGACCACGGGAGGGCAGTGTAGAGATGTTAAGGTTTAGACTTTACTTTATAATACATCAGCCCTGGTCCTCAGTGCAAAAACATTTGTATTGGCTTAAAAAAACACTGTTATTAAATGCTAAATTTAGTCAAGCTAGCGATGACAATAATAATTATAAGAGGAAGAGGAAAATAAATAAAAATCATTTGGCAGGATTGCTCAATTACAAATGTAATATGATTGGATTGTGATCACCGATGAATAACATGTAACAATAGGATAAAGGTAGCTAATGTCATAGGGCTAATAAAACCTGCTCAATATGCTGTTGGGTATAGATATTTAACACTGCGTCATATTTTAAACTTAACCATGCAAAGCAACTGGAGAGTATAACTGTTAGATAAATATAGGCTAACTCAGTGGAATCAAAAGTAACATGTCTTTAAATTATGTCCATCTGAGATGTAGAACATTAAAGTAACACAAAGTGAAAAGAATTAAGTATTTCAAAAAATGGACTTCAGAACAATACCTGAATATGAGTAAATTTACCAAGTTACAGTCCTGATGCTGTGTAAAACATTAATAAAAACAGAATGTAATAATTTGCAAATCCTTTATGACCTATATTCAATTTAATACAATCCAAAGACAAACTTTTAATGTTCAAACTGAGAAACTTTATTGTTTTTTTTTGTAAATATACACTCATTCTGATTTTAATGCCTCCAACATGTTCCAAAAAAAGTTAGGACAGGGGCATGTTTACCACCATGAGGCATCACCTTTCCTTTTAACAATACTCAGTAAGCATATGGGCACTGAGGACACTAATTGTTTTCAAAGTTTTGAAAGTGAAATTCTCCACTGTGCTATTTTGCGCTTCATAATGTGTCAAATATTCTTATATGAGACAGCTCTGGACTGCAGGCAGGGCAGGTCTGGCACCTGAACTCTTTTACAATGAAGCCATGCTGTTGTATCATGTGCAGAATGTGTCTCATTGTCTTGCTGGAATGAGCAGGGACGTCCCTGAAAAAGATTTCAACAGGATGGCAGCACATTTTGCTCCAAAATCTTCATGGTGCCTTCACAGATGTGAAGCTACCCATGACGTGATGGGCACTTACACACCTCCAAACCATCACAGATACTGGCTTTTGAACTTTGTGCTGGTAACAATCTGGATGGTCCTTTTCCTCTTTATCCAGGAGGACACTATGGCCATGATTTCTCAAAACAATGTGAAATACGAACTTGTCAGACCACAGCACACTTTTCCACTTTGTGTCAGTCCATCTCAGATGAGCTCGGGCAGAGAGAGGTTGGTATCTTTGCTGGATGTTGTTGATATATGGCCTTCACTTTACATGGTAGACTCTGCAATCAATGGTGCTTACTGACAGTAGTTTTCCAAAGTGTTCCTGAGTGCACATAGTTATGTCCTTTATACAGCCATGTTGGTTTTTAACGCAGTGCCACTGGAGGGGTCAAAGGTCACAGTCATTCAATACTGGTTTTCAGTCTTGCCCCTTGCATGCAGAGATTTCTCTGGATCTTTTTATTTACTTATTATTTAACTAAATTTTTTGATGATACTATGGATCTTACATGATTAAATCCCTAAAGTCTTTGCAATTGTGTGTGGAGAAACAATGTTCTTTAACTTTTTCCCATAACCATCACGTGTCACTAATTGACCTGTTAAATGTGAATGTTCCCGATATTTTTTGATGATTCAGCCTCCCAGTGTTTTGTTGCCACTGTCACAACGCTTTTTACAACATGTTGCAGGCATCAAATTCAGTGTTTTGTTTGACTTTACCAAAAAACAATAAAGATTTATCAGGATTAAACATTAAATCCTTTGTCTTTGTTCTGTATTCAACTGAATATAGCTCAAAAAGGATTTGAAAATGAATGAGTTCTGCTATTAATTCCGTTTTCCACAGCGTCCCAAACTTTTTTGTATCGGGGTTGTACTTCGCACCACTGGCTACACTGAGCTACTTACAACAACGTAAATGCAGTCCACGCAGCCAGAGGCGCTCAGAGCGCGGACCCAGTGGGATATCAGAGCACACCGTCCCACAGGCAGCAGCGGCTTGGCAGTCCCAGCCAGGTGAGCGAACCTCCCGCTGCTGTCGGCCACCACATCTCTCTGGAGCCTGGTTCCGTACCCGGCAGCGAGAATTACAGCCTTCATCTAGACTCTGACCCGGGACACGCGCAACTCACTTATTCGCAGTATTACCTGGTGGTTTGCTTACTACGAATACAGCTAAACCCAGTAACAACCCGGTAGAAAGAATGGTGGAAAAGTAAACATTTTACAGTTCAGTCAGGTTCATCTCGCGAGATTGGGCGTCTGGCTTCCGGTCGGTATTTCCAAAATAAAAGTAGAGCTTCTACCGATAATTTTAAAGACAAAGGAGTGCAGATTGTGAACAGCGTCGGAGCGACAAAAATGAATCCAGGGATGTGATTGGTTGTTGGATTTTACGTCAGTAGGGGGTGACCATAGACATGCATACGTAGACCATCTTGGTACAGTGCCGCTCGCTCCTACAGTGCATGTTTGCACTATAAAAGTGACCATAAATCGATCAATTGTAAACATATATTCACGCGGGTTGTTTGTTACAAACGTCAGACATGGAGGACAGACAGGCAGAAATAAACAAGAACAAAAGGAACCCAGAAAACATTCAGGTGTAATCAGGTCTTTATTCAGAGAATTGCTTGTAGGGTATATATTGCATTTGATTATTATTATTATTATTATTGCTATTATCATTGTATTATTATAATTAGCATAACTATCATTATAATTATATTCCTATTATCATTTTATTATTATATCACTATTATTATAATAATACTGCTATTATCATTTTATTATTATTACTTTAATTATAATTAATATTGTTATTATTATCATTTAATCATCGCTATTATGATTACTATTGCTATTATCATTATCATTTTATTATTATCTTTATTATTCATAGATTCCAGAGGGTTAAGTAGCAGAACAGAACATTTAAGAGCAAGAACATAAAGATTCCCCCTACAAAAATATTAATATAATATTTACAAATACATTTCATTAATCAGGCCTATGGGAGCTAAAACCCCTGAGAGAGAACGGTTTTGCACAGTTTCTTTCTTTCTTTCTTTCTTTCTTTCCTTTTTACCCGAATAGAAGTCAAGTCTGTCTTTCAGCTCTTCATTTATGAGGTTCTTCTCCCTCAAATCCTCAAGAAGAACATGCACATTTTTCTTTGCCCTTCGCTCCCGGATCATGCTGTTCCTCTCCTTGCGCTCCAGACTCTCCACTCTAGCCAGAGCTTCACCAAGTTTGGTCTTTAGAGCAGTGAGAGAAGCAGGCAAAGCATAATTGTGGTCCTGGTGGAAAGAGAGATGAAAATATTGAGTGATTTTTCTAACTCATCACTCACAGATGTAGCTGGCCCACATTCTTAATCTCATCCCTCAATCCCACTGTTGGCACCTTGGGTATGAGTGGCTTAGTGTCAGGGACACATATTCAACAACTACAGTATGTTTTAATTTATGCTCATGTGTATTTGAGTGTGTCTAAAATGAGTGGCAGAGAGCAACTGTGATAGAGGTTTTAATACGACCAGGGCCTTGATGCTCTCATGTGTTTGAGAAATATTACATGCAAATACTTACAACATTAGACTGAGGGTCAACTTCATGGAAATGCTGGCAGGCCAGTGGCAGGCTCTCTTCAGCTTTCCTTGAAGCTTGTGTGGTCCTTGATGGTACTTGCTAAAATGTAAGAAACATAATAGAAAATGTTTAAAAAGTTTAAAGCATCAGAAAGTGTACTGTACTTTATTCCTAAACATGCAGACAGAAAAAAAAGTTTAGAAATGTGTGGCATTAAGTTGTTATAAAAATGCTTACACAAACATATGAATCATAGACATAAATAAATGAATGAATGAATTCTTTAGCCAAATAGCACACATACCTTCTGTGAATGAGATGGGAAGTTAAAGACAGATGGTTTGACTCCATGTCTAAGCCGGACAGTCTGCCCTGTCATGTCAAAATCACCTGCCTTAAAGTGCTCACTGCAGAGCAAGGACCTCCCAGTAGCCACAAAACCTTTCCGTCTCACTGCCAGTTCCCATTCTCTCTTACGACTACTGTCTTTGGGAAACCTTAAAAATGTGAGAAGAGTAGCCAGAGATGTAAAAAAAAAAAAATGTCTACAACAAAAAAATAAGGTTAAGTACACAATACATATACATATTAAATACATCCAATATCTATCATTAATCTTCTAACTGGTCAATCACTGCAGTCTAAGGTCTGTTTTTTTCAGTCCAGGGGCAGTTTATAGATGAAATAACATTGCATTTTAACCAGAATAAGGTCTCAAATGAGTTATTTCACTAGTAAGCAGCTGTGTAACACGTGGGATAACGTAAAGTGAGCTGGTTATATTATGGAAACAACCCGGTCGCGGAGCGGAGAGATTCAATCCGTCCTGTCGGAGTTTATTTCACTAATTAACAACCTGCTCACTCAATATTACTCCTTACGTACACCTTACCTGTGAAAAGTGATTCCACGGGATCTGGTTTGTATGCTCCGCTCATTTGAACAACCATAAGCGGCACAAAAGTCCGGCATCTTTTCCAGTTAAGCTAGGTCTGAAAACATTAAGTAGAGTTGTATTTGGGTAGTTAAATCGGCATTTTTAAAACATCCAAGCATCCTGTGTCATAGCTACACGTGTGAGGTTTTTAACAAATCAACCCGTTTGGAAATCGGTCAAAAATTCAGTGAATAATTCTACTTAAAGATTGTGGAGTACCTCTTACCTCCATAGATAACATGCACTTCCGCTTCTGTTAGCCCTGTACCAAGAAGGCGGCGCTTTAGGCACGTCCCTCACAGTCAATGCGGCGTTACGTATATATGTCTATGGTGACAACAAAGTAACATTGTAACGCGTTATTTGGTTTTGAGGATTATAATATTATAACTGAGATTTTATTAGTATTCAGTTACACTATTTCTACAGTCTATAGTACTATATATATATATATATATAATTATTGCTGTAGCACTGTAACAACAAACGCCAAGAACACTGTATAAAGGTGGTTAAAACTTTGAAAAAACAAATCAAACAAACAAAAAAACAGTACAATTGACTCCTTTTTGTTTTTAGTTTTATTAAAAATATAAAACCAAAAAGACATATCCAGACATATTACAACATACAACCACTCATGGAAGAAGTTTCTAAGTATAATGAGGAAATTTTACTTCAAAGTATTAAAAGTAAAAGTATTCAATAAAGGAAAATCCTCACATTTTGAGGCTGGAGATATGATTTTTCCATAAAAATGACTGAAACAACAAAGTTCTGTCAATCAACTAGTTGATTAATTGTCTCATCATGTCAGCTGAAACTTGTAGGCAAGTATGTTGATGGGAAGTTTAATAACAAACCATCACATTTTACTCTTCATATGTTTTATGTGTAAAAATCTTAAGTTGTAAAGTGACTAAAGTTATCAAATAAATGTAGTGGAGTACAAAGTACAATATTTCCCTGTGAGATGTAGAGGAGTAGAAAAAGAAAGTGCCATGTAAAGAAAAGACTCATGTTAAGTTCAAGTACCTCAAATTTGTACCCAAGTACAGTACTTACAGTAAATGTACTTAGTTACATTCCACCTTTGCTTATGACTGTGGAGACAAAAGGATTTTTTTTCTACACATACATTTTATGTTTCTACCTCAAATAAATGTCAGTGAACAAATGAAAATGTGTAAGTGTCTGTGTTTAAGTGTAATATCTATTGTCTTCTCACTTAAACTCACCTCTTAAATTTACTAGACCAGCACAGACTGTAAGCATTTTACTAATTTTTGGGACCAACTTAATTGGCACTGTCTGAGAAAGAATCTTGTACACCTTCAGACGCCTTATTGCCCGTTCAACATGTCTGTAGGCATGAGCGATGCGCTGTGAGCGAGTGACCTCCTCATTTGTCAGCTGTTTTCTTTTGTTTGGGGATAGTGGCATGATTAAGTTCACCCTACGCTCCTCCAGCAAGTCTCCTACTAAGAAACCGCAGTCACCCATTATCACTTCATCACCAGGACGCAAATGTTTCAGGATCCCTGAGGTCTGCATTATGTATCTGTCACTGCATTTGTCATCATAAGCATCTGAAATGAACATGATAATTCCAGAGGGAGAAATTGCCACTAAATATTTCACAGTGTTGTTGCCATAGGAGTGACTTTGTAATTCACCTACAGTGTCCCGCTTTGTGACTTTCTGCGAAACAGTCTCTGTACGGCCAATTACACAGGTTGTGTTTGGAAAGTGTTCTTTAAAAGCTTGTGGCAATGTAGCTTTAATTGTTTCACGAGGCAACCATGGAATAAGATCCTTAATGTGTTCAGACATTATATCTATCCACATTCCAACAGTCTGTTTGACCTGACGTTGTGAGGTTTTAAATCGCCGTGCTAAATCAGCCATGTCAAAGTTTTGTCTTAGTTTCATCAAGGTCATAAGGATTTGGTCCACAACAGGCATTGATGATGAAGCAGGGGCGAATGGTTGCAGGCAGGACACAAGGGTGTGAAACTCAATGAGCTGAATCCCTGTATACAAGAGGGAGTCTGCAACACTCTCCAAAACACTATCTGCAACAGGGTGTGACAGTTCTGAGGACGGTGCACTCATGATGGGAGGCACTTTTGAATAGGTGTGGTCCTCCATCCCTGGGTCTGACCACTGTGTTTGGGCATCACGGGTAGGCTCTGATGTTGAACACTGCTCCTCATTCATCTCGTCACGCTCATCTGAGGGTAACAATACAGTTCACAATTAGAAGAGCATTAGATATTATCACAGTTATGACTTTAAAGTGCGTTGTGCTGCTAACACTTTCTAGTTTTACAGTGGTGGAAGATGTATTCAGATCCTGTACTTAAGTGAAAGTACTAGTACCACAATCTAAAAATACTCAGTTACAAGTAAAAGTCCTGCATTTAAAATAAGGAAAAGCATGTAAGTATAATAGGAAAATGTACCTAAACTATTAAATGTAAAAGTACTCAATGCAGAAAAATCCTCATATTTGAGAAGCTTTTTAACAAAAATGACTGAAACAAATTAATTCTGACATCTGACAATCAACTGGTTAGCTAATCATGTAAGCTCCACTTGTAGGCCTATATATTGATATTTTTTAAACTATTCATATGTTTTGTGTGCAAAGATCTTAACAGATAAAAGGAGTCAATGAATTGTAGTGGATTAAAAGGTACAATATTTCCCTCTGAAATGTAGTGGAGTAGAAGTAAGAGGTGGCATAATAAGAAAGGACTCAAGTACAAGTACCTCAAATTTGTACTGAAGTAGAGTACTTAAGTTGATGTACTTTGTTACATTCCATCACTGGTAGTGATGATTTTAATTTTAGTTTCTAAAAAAAAAAAACTGAACGATCCAGGGAGATTAAAGAGAAACTGCACCAAAGATCTATTTTTCTTTACAAACAGATAGCCACACATAAACTGTTTTAGTTTAATGCTGCCCTGCACTACGTGCCATATACTGCCTTAAATTTTAAACTTTACAGAAAATAGTAAAATTACCTTGTTGTCATTAAGGTTACTGGACAAAGACTAAGAGACTGTTAGTTATTTATTAGGGGGAAGGCAGTGGGGCAAAAGGCGTGAGGCATGTCAAGTAATTTTTTTACAGCACTGGGGAGGGACTTAGATTGTGTTCACATCGGTCACGAATAAAACAATTCACGACAGTCCAATACATGTAAAGTTGATATACAGATTCAATTAGATGTGAATTCCCGCCGAGCAGCATGAAAGACGCAATGTGAATGACGCAAGTAGCGCAATTTCGTATTATAAGCTTATTCGCAAGAGTTGAAAAATCTAAATTTAAAACACCAGTTTGCACTGTGCTAGGCAATCAGCACTGACATCCTCTGGGGACCTATGATGCTGAGGACATATCGGCAGAGGTTCATTCACTGATTTAGCTATTTCACATAAGTATGATGTGAGTTATTCATGCGTATGATGAGTCAACACAAAATACTCTAGCATTCAATGTCACGTGACTAATGCTACGTGGAAATTTGCATAACATTTGGTGTAAACACAACATTATGGTTTTTATATCGACTTAGGCGAAGAACATACAAATCTAAGTGGCTGCATTTTGTGTTTATTTTACCACTGATTAAAAAAAAAAAACATGACAATTTTTCTTTAAAAATAGCCAAAATTATGTCATTTTTTGTAAACAAAAACTTTAAAACCTGAAATTATCATTGGATTTTCAAATTTCCGGTGGTCCTTGGACACTTGTGCAACGAAACAAATCTCAGCTTTAAATAGTGATATTTCGTTAAAATCCCTTTATTCTGCATCACATTTAGAATTTGGCAAAAAAACCCATTTGCACTAACTAACCAATATGCATGACAAAAGTGAAAATCCAAGTATTTTTTGAACTCCAGGATTTTGTGTACAACTTTTAACTTTCAATCATCAAAGGGTAAGTTTCATGAATCTAATATTTACTTTAAAGTGGAGGGAGGCTCATACATTTTCTGCCAGGCACTCAGAGACACTCAAGGCAAATTATCTGTAGCTTGGTGAAGGGGCAAAATAAAACAACAACAACAACAACAACAACAAAACCAAAAACAAAGTCACAACCCACCCCCTTCTATCTTAAGTAAAGAACAGTCCCTAATGTCATACCTGAACTCATACCTGCTGTTGTGGCACTGTTGGAGATGCTTTTCAGGCTCGTCTTCTCTCTCTTCTCTGCTGGTCTTTGGTCGCCCAACCACAAGGTAGGATACGGATGTTCCTGTGTTGGCTTTTTGTCCACAAAATGAAATGAGCACACAAAAATAGTTTTCACTGGTTTCTCCAAGTTTAGGTTTTTCAGCCAAATCGTTCTGGATTCCTCGTTTTTCGGTAGGCGATGAAAACGGTACCGCTGGACACAAGAACACTCCCTTTTAGTTAGGGGTGCATGTTCAAAACACTCCTGCTGAAGCCACAAATTTAACTTTGTGGTGTTATAAGTACAGCCGCGAACAGCGCAAATGTTACCAGAGCTCCGCAAGGACATCTTAGAAAATGCTACTGCTAACGTAATCTATTATAAGTTTAAAAAAAGCAGTAGTGCTCAATTGAAGGCGAATTTCTTTCGAAAACAACCGCCTGATGTTCCCCAATAAGGTTCCCCACTAGCTCACTGCTACTTCCGCTATCTAACCGGAAGTTGCACCCATTATGGCGCGCTCCTAAACGAGTCACATTTTATAATTTTGCTCTGTATTCTTACAAAATGCGCATCCTCTAAAAAAACTAGTAAAATTCTTAAAGGAAGAATAATTGTAGCCTACATAGAAGCACGTTCTTCTGGAGGTCTGAATATTGAGAATATATGCTGGAGAAGGTCTTGGCTCTTACCTTTTAAGTAGCTACTGCATCTCAAATAAGGATAAAGAAGTTCACCTCAAAATCTGACATAAAAACATACTCTGCCAATTGTCTTATTGTTAAATTCACAGACAATGATACTTCCTGTTCCTTTTGTAAGCATAGTATAGAAACTATTTCTCATCTTTTTTTGAATGTGAAATATCTGAAAGATTTTGGATCAATGGGGAATCTCTTTTTTGAAACCTCCAGTTCAGTGAATTATACTTACAGAGCTTTTTTTCATTACTGTTACTATTCAGTTATTATCCTTCACAATTAGGCTTAAAAAATAACAATGACTTCATGTTTTGTGTATAACAGGACATTGTAGCGACCCAAATCCTTAGTTAAACAACATAATAAGATGTTCATAACACTCAACTGATTACATAAACATTTTACCCTTTTCCACTCCATAAAAAGGCAAAGATGCGCCAGCTGGTCAGCAACATAAACCAAAAGAGTTGGAAGCCATTCCCCAAATCCTGCATTTTTTTCTCTACATTTAACCATTGAGTGTTTTCACACCAGCAGTGACAATTTATTTTAACTTTTTCTCCAACTATAATTTGTGTGTAAAAACAACATGAGACACAGGTTAAGTATGCACACAGAGGTAAGTAACACTGTTTACTTTCACATCACCCCTGTGCTACTACATAGCTGTAAAAATTCCTTGTACCTCTGGGGATGCGACAAAGCGGTTAACATGGATCAACAGTACTGCACCACAGCTGTGAGTACAATACAGGAGGGTAACGGTGTCAGAGATGTATCAGATGATAATGAGTGCATAGTGATGGAGGAAGAGAATGATACAAATATGGTGTCAAATGCAGTCCCCCTTCACAAGCTGGTACTAGAACATTATTTTGAAGATTTACAGGTGCAACATACTACAGTAAACAATAGCATTATAGCCATTGTTGACCAGTCATTTCGGAGTATCTCACAATACGCCAAAGTGCAAATTATATAGTAAAATCCAGAAAAGACTAAAACTGGAAAAAACATAAGACTTAACATCTAAAAAAGGAAAAATTTCCTGTTTCACTGAGATTATCAGTGAGGTCTTGTCAGAGGGATGTTGTATGCTGTAAAGCCCCTCTGAGGCAAATTGTGATTTGTGATATTGGGCTTTATAAATAAAATTGAATTGAACTGAACAGGCTGTGCAAAATAATTCAAGTAGCCTGCTTCTTTATCAGTGGATTAACTGGGGAAGAGGGTGCAAATATCATCAAGGATTGCCTTCTGTGACAACAGAGCACATGTAATGCCAATAACGTGTCAGGAATTCTGTTAAACTGATCACACCTGAAAGTCTTTCAAATCAAACCCTGTTAAACATGATGTTTAAGATGTATTCAATTAACAGCTTGACATTGAACCATGTAAGTAAGGGAAGTAAGGCAAACAGTTGAAGCGGACAGTAAACCAGCATTGGATTGATTTATTTGCTGACTCATCATCTCATGAACATATATGGAATTCACACGCAAAGTTATCTTGATTTTTCCCCTCAAAATCTGTTTTCTACAAATACAAAAAGAACAGAGCTTTTTATTGACATGAAATCCTGAAAAAATGGGATGTTTGCAAAGGAGAGAAATGTCCATTTTGAGTGCATTTGTTCTGTGCAGTCACTCTGCAATTTCACTGCTGCTTTCAGCCTCAGGTCCCGTGACGTCAGCTTCAACATCTTTTTCAGGCTCCTGGAGGTCTGATGGTTCAGGCTGAGATGCCTCCATTGCTTCCTCCGAGGGCTCTGGTTGAGGTGATGCTGACTCCCCTTTTTTTGCCATCTCCTCCTGAAGAGAACCAAAAATTACCTTACAGGGCAAAACATTTGTAGTTCCATTCCATTTATTATGATAAAATTTAACTCACTGATAATATGAGGCAGCATAGAGTAGGTTTCTGTTGATTAAGGTACACTTCAGTCAAAAAATCTTATTACTTTTCAGGCTAAAGGGCATTCAACCTGCAACCCTGAATATTTGATTGTCCACACGCTTATTATGAATTAATGCATGAGAGAAAAATGTTTTGTTAGTAGAGGCTCAAAACTTAACTTCAGATGTTAGATTCCATTAAGGACTTTATTTTTATCAATTTAATTTTCCTACTGTTCCATATTTCCATGACTTGGCTTAAATGCTCCTGTTTGTGTCTGTACTAAGCAGTGAAGGTTTTCAGATGTTAAATTGTCACGGAGCCATGTACATTTAACATACAAGTACAGATGGTAAGGTACTTGTCAAACTACAATTAACGCCTTACGGCTGTAATGCCTCCACGACCCTGGTAAGTTGCACCCCATGTCAGTGAAAACATGGGTGCTTCACACCCCCGCAGCACAGAAGATCTATACTATGAGTACAGTTACAAGGTGGACACCTAAAATTAGCGTCACCAATTTAGTATCCGACCAAATGTCTCCCCTTCTGTTCCTGAGATATGATGTTGAGTAATGGCCAGAAAAGTGTTTTTGCAGAACATTATGTCACAGTGAAGTTGACCTTTTGGACATAAACTAGCACTATATTTTGTCCTACTAGAAATTTATGTGAAATTTTTCGAATTTAGCATTTGAATTTTGGCTAATAACGTGTTTTGTGAGGTCACACTGACCTTGACCTTTGACTTTCAACCACCAATTTTAGTAAGTTCATTCTTATGTCCGAAGGGACATTTGTGCCAAATTTGATAAAAATTCCCTCAAGGCATTCTTAAAATATTGTGTTCACAAAATGAGACGGACACAAGGTCACACTGACCTTTGACCACCAAATTCTGATCAGTTCATTCTTGACTCCAGTGACATTTGTGCCACATTTAAAGATATTCCCTCAAGGCGTTCTTGAGATACTGCATTCATGAGAATGGGATGGCCAGACAGACAACTTGAAAATGGCTGTCGCCAGCGTGGAGGCATAAAAATAACACCTGTAATACACCTGTAACTTTTTCATACCTGGGAAACAGTGTCATCAGTTTCCTCCTGTATCACTGGACCAGACTGTTCTTGCTCCATTGGTTCTTCCTCATCTTTCATCTCGACTGGTTGCTGCTGAACTGGCATCTCTGGCATCTCCGACTCTTCCAGTGCAGCAGTGGGAGCCTCTTCTTCAACTGGGGCAGGGACTGGTTCCACCTAAGAGGGGAGAATATGACAAAAACTAAATTGTTTTTTTTTTTTTTATTACTACATATGACACATTCGGTAATAACTGGCTGAACAGCAAACACTGAATGACCAGCAGTTTTGAATAGACAAGATGTTAATTTCTGTCATACTAATGGACAGTTCAAGTTATAATAATACCTATGCCACTTAAGGATGTTAACATTGTACTGCATGGAAAAGTGTGCAGGCCTTATGGATCATGTTTATATCTTCATCAGTTACCTCTCTCTCCACAACAGGCTCCACAGGATCTGGTTTTTTATTTGCTTCAAGGACTGACATGATGGAGGCAGGTATGTGAGCTTGCTGTTACACAGAAAAACAGAGGCAGTTAGTACACAAGGAAATCCCAAGAGAAGTATATTTTCTTTTCAAATTGCAGATGCGGTTCAGTGTTTCAGTAAAAATGACTCTTACCTGATGAGGTGTGAAGGAGAGGACATGCTGTAGAAGAGGCTCTCTCATCTCTGGGCAGCGTTCAAACACGCTTGTCAGTTGTGCGGGCGGCAGCTGCAGTAGCACGCTGTATGACTGAGGCTTCGTCCTCTGACAGCACTTCACAAATCCTTCCCACACCTTGGGGTATTTCCACACCTACAGGGAAAAAACAACCAATTTTGTGATAATTGTGAAATTCAGTGATTGATATTTACTAGTGGACAAGTTTAACTTGCTGAGTTTCCCCATTTCTTTATCTGGCGAATGCATCAGGTAGTAAACAGAAATGTCACTGCATATTTGATGAGTTAAAAGAGAGATTAGGAAAAAAAAGATCCAAGACATCAGTGACCGTAGACACCTTGGAAATTTGGCTGGAGTGTAGTGCTGACCTGTTTGACGATGAGGCGGGACAGGATATTCATGACGAAGCCTCCCAGTCTGGGATACATGGTGAGGGACTGGATGACGGTACGCATGAGCAGCATGGGGAGGGGACTCTGCTCCATCAGCTGCTGCATCACCACTGCCAAAACCTCTGACGTGTACACATTCTTCTCTCCAAAGCACAGGTTGGTAGCTGTAATACAGACACACAATGTTTTTTGTTGTCAGCTGTCTAACACATGCAACAGAGACTGATTTATAAACCACTTAAAAGAGGTTATCTGAGCTCAGCCAAGCAGGAATTCATTTATATTATAGACCTATCCCATTATACACCGATAAGCCAAAACATTAAAACCACTGGCTTGTGAGGTAAATAATGTTAATCATCTGGTTAAAATACAATGTTCCACAGGGAAACCTTTGGTTCTGGCATTCATGTGGATGCCACTTGACCCACCAAAACACTGTTGCAGACCAAGTATAACCCCTCATGGCAACCGAACTCCCCAGTGGCAGTAGCCCCCCCCTTTCAGGACAATGCACCATGCAACACCAAAATTACAAAGTCCCCAGATCCCAATCTGATCGAGCATTCGTGGGACATGCTGGTACCCCAGAGGTACCCCCGATCCACGGTGGGGCCTCCTAGGACCGGACTGAGCTCTGACATGTCAAGGCATGGACACAGGTCCTCTGGGGGGTGTCCTGTGGTATCTGGCACTGGGGTGTGGGCTGGGGATCCATTGAGTCCTATTGGTTGTGAGGTGAGGTACCAGCAAGACCCACAGTTGCTCGATAAGACTGGGATCTGGGGAATTTGGAGGCTAGGGCAACACCTTGAGCTCTTTATCATGCTCTTCAGGCCAGTTTTGCAGTGTTGCATGGCGCATTTTCCTGCTGGGGGAGGCCACTGCCATTGGGGAGTGATGTTACCGTGAGGTAGCGTACTTGGTGTGTAACAGTGTTTGGTTTGGTCGAGTGTGTCAGGTGGCATCCACATGAATGTCGGGACCTAAGGTTTCCCAGCAGAATATTGCATTTTAATGAAATGTTCAATGTTATTCACTTCACCTGTAAGGGGTTTAATGTCTTGGCTGATTGGGGTACAGTAGTAGTAGTATACTGTTGGCAAGCTACCACTCAGAATGACCAACCAACACACTGTGTGCATTTGCGGTGCATTTTAGAGGCGAAAAATATATTCCAGAGGACCTGCCCATATTTTTAACTACATTCACATTCTAAGATATTTCCAACCTGACAGAATGAAGTACTCTACATTAAACTACATTTATAGAGGTAGAAGTCCATTTCGATAGATGCATCACTACTGGTAGGTCATTTTGAGAGGGTAGCTATTTTTGTCAGATCACCTGCAGTCAGACTGCAGTTTAGGTGCAAGTGATGATAAGCGCATCAAGCAAAGCACCACAAGAGCTTATGGGAAAAGCTTTTTCCAGGGTCCCTTTAATGGCTAAAATGTAATTATCGTATAACTCTTTGGTGGTTGTCGCGAGAGTCATACTCTAAAACCTGGCAGAAATAGTGTTGTCAATGTGAAAGTCACATAAAAATGATTTACCAAGGGCAACACTGCGAACACTGAAAACAGACTTAACGAGCAGATGCCGATCAGAGACACTGATAAAGCTGTTTAACAAACATACTACATAAACTCCTGTTTTAGGGTTTTGATTGAAGGTTTGATAGGTTCACACTAACCTTTTATGATAGACTTCATATCACATTTGGTTGAGTCTATGTTGTGTAAGGCAATCAGCAGGTCTCCTGGGGTGAGAGGGGACACAGATGAACTTCCCTCACCTGAAAAACAACACAACAACAGTGAGAATACATCAGAGTCCATAACCTGAAAGAATCTTCCACAGAAACTGACAATAAAACCTGTCAATTAAAATAAACTATATAACTGAGAATAACCCAAAATAAGAAGCAAGAATCCTTGAATAAAAATTACTAAGCGTGTTACTGATTAATTACAATTTCTATTTATTATTGACTAGAATAAAACTTAAATAAAGTACAAGCTCTTTTAAAAATTTTAAATGTGTGTGCAGGTTTCTTAAAGGAAATGACCATTTGTATATCAATGACTCACCCTGTTACGTTAAATTTAAAAAGAAAAGTTTGTTTTTCTGGCATGCCTTCACTGTGAATGAAGAATATAAAAACAGAGAACGTTCTTGATGAATTGAAGTCACAGTAATCTGCATTTAACAACAGCAAAACTATATTACAACATCTGTTTACAGACTCTCACACAACTAGTGCAGTATAATCAAAGTCTCATTTATCTAGTCGTATGCTAATCTCTTCCCAAACATATGAATTTTTGCTACAACTTTATGATTTACAACTGAACTGAAACTGAAACATATCTATGCGCTCTTCAAACAAAGGAACTGCTGATCTACGGCTGCCCTGATCGGAAGTTTGTTTGTGTTATTGTGTGACTTTGATGAATTCGAACAAACCCTTTAAAAAGCCAGTTACACAAAAACACAAATAAATTAACCGATTGAGGCAGTGGTAGACCAGCAGCTCCCATATTGGCGAGGTAGAATTGCTGTTTTTGTCAAAGCAGTACAGCTTTGAGGAGAGCACAGATAAGTTTCAATTATAATTCATTTTTCAATGGTAAAGTTTTAGTGAAAATGCATGTTTTTGGGAAGTACTGAGCATACGACTAGATAAATGAGACTTGGATCACAATGTGAGAATTTGTAAACTTTTGTTTTTATATAGTTTTGCTATTGCAAATACAGCCCCCTATGACATCAATTCATTAAGAATTTTCCTTCACCAATGCAACGTAACACACGGTGAGTAACTGATATACAAATGGTCATCTGGGGTATTTCTTTAATTTAAAAAAAGAAATGAAGGAAGGTAATGACATCCACCAGTGGAAGCCATAAATGACTCTTACTGTGCTGAGTGCCCAAGAGACGGTTGAATACCTCCTTTACTACAACTGGGTTAAGTTTAATCAGTTTGGGGAGAGCCTGGATGACTTCATTCTATATGATAAAACAAAACAAAAACAAAAGCAACCAAAACAGTGAGAATCAAATCCAGAACTTATTGTGAATATTAAGCGGTAGTAAGATAGTCATTTGGTACATGCAGTGTGCTAAACATATTACAAAAGTGTCATTTGTTTCGAATCAGTTCACCAGACTGTTGGGATGAATCTGAACTTAACCTTTTCGAGGCCATTTATGACTGGAATTAGGAAACGAACATCTGGCACTCGTTTGTGGTAAAGGTCTCGCACTCTCTCCACCAGCTCTGGAGATGGAGGCACTGAATGGAGAGAAAGAAGACTAATTTACCCATCAACCCTTTTCATTTCCCAGCGTCTTATATTTTGCCGTTGTTCCATGTTTAGCTACATTTTGTGTTGACTTTTTATTCTTTTACCTTTATCTGTCAAAATATGCAGACAGCGTGTAACTAAAGTCTCTGCCCCTTTAGGACAATTTTCAACCAAGAGCAGCAGCTCAGGAGAGTTCATCCCCATTCCACGGATCTACAGCAAGAGGAAAAAAACCCAAACATGTAAGTACTATTCAAAAACAACTCAACTAAGAAGTGCATTGCTTCATTTCAACCCATTTTGTGGACAGCTGTGGTTCAGCAGTAAACTGTGCGCAGCCAGTCAGAGACTAGAGGCTCTATTAGTCTATTTATAAACAAACATAATATTATGTTAATCACGTTATCACAGACTGAAACACAGCTTCTTCCCCATGGCTGTGAAGAGACTGCTACAGGAACCATAACCCCCCCCAGTTTATTTTAGGACAAGGACATTGTAGCTGCTATAAGAGAGCACCATACGAAATTTCACTGTATTTATTACAGTGACAATAAAGCTTCTTCTTCTTCTTCTTCTTTTATCACATTGCTTCTTACTAATATGATACAAATTGGATGTAGCTCTGTGACCCTGTCAGCACAGGTTGCTGATGTAGGCTACTTTTTAATTTGCCAGTGTCATAACATGCATAAAATCAAACCGCTTTAAGCTTGTACACTGCATCGCACAAACCAAATATTGACCAAACTCTTAACTGCAGTTTTTACATGACAACACACATGTGAGATATTGGTCTGAAAGACAGTGTGGTTACATGAGTTAAAACACGTGAGGAAATAGATAAGAACATAGTCCAATAGTCTGACCTCTGTCCTCAGTTGATTTTGTCAAATCCTAGGCTTTTTTAGGCATGCATAACTGCTGGCTATCAGATGTCCACTGTGTAAGATGTATATCCTTTAAACAAATTATTTAAAACAGAGTTCTTTAAGAAAACCAAAAGACAAATGAATGACAGATTGAGGACATATTAACAATGAGGAGAGACTTACAGGCTGCTCTATTGCCCGAAGCACACTGCGCTTGATGTCGGCGATGGCCTCAGTATAGACTGAAGCCAGTTCATGAACCAGCCGGTGGTTTAGAGGCAGCAGGGACAGGTAGAGGAACAGACAGTGTCTCACTGTCTCTTCAGTCCAGGGGGCAGCCACCTCTGTTCCAACAAACACACAACAACACTGTGAGGTAACAGAGTGGGGAATTGGCTACTTTGTATTTCTTTGGCTTGCAGGGAAAATTAAGGCTGGAAAAGGTTATGAAGTGTTTGCTCTGTAGTTGGAAGGATATCAGCAGTTGCATAAATATAGGCTGTGCAGCTGCACAAAGGTCAGTGGCCTGACTGGGCCTGTGCACGGACTGTCACTGCACAGCTGCTGTGCTTGGTCCCTCCGCTCAGCGAGTAAATTATGGTGTGGCTGCAATACTAGCCTCATAGTAACTGCATTAGTACAACTTATCCATGCTACCATACCAGTTTAGTTTACCAGCTGGTTAATTCTTTTTAATGACGTACTTCATAATCAAATGTACTACTGTTAAAACTATGTGATTGTCCGGGTTGAATTGTGATCATACCTACATCACTGAGGACTCACGCACCTTGCAAATGTCATGTCTAAGCACCTTGTTCACTGCATTTTATGTCAAGCAATTTCTAACATTGAAATGCCTGACTAATAAAAGTCAAGAGCAGTCTCAAAAACTGAAAACATGGTATGTGTCACTGCTGTAGGTGCAGTTTGCGATGAGTTTGGAAAGTTGTGCCAACTTACATTTTACTGTATGCATTTACCAGAAAACTGATGCTGCAAGAAAAAAAGACAAACTGGATGCAGAAACACCCCGATTTGGGAATTGTCACACAGCCACCTGTCAGCAGTTGCCTGGCCGTTCACACCAAAAGTGCCATGGAACAGGGTTGTGCACGAACATTTTCAGAACACAGAAGAGCTGGGAGTGTTCAGAGTGTCTGTCCCAGTGAATGGGATGTTCAAAGATAGCAGGTTTGTGGTTTGTGCATTGAGGCCTTGTTTAGCAAGAGTTACAATTCTCTCCTCACCAAAGAATGGACTGCAGTGTTTCTAGCTTCACCTTTTAGTATCAGATCAGTGTGCTGAGTACCTCAACAGAGGGGTATTGAAAAAGCAGGAGGTAATGGAATGGTTCTGTTGGTACTGACCATAACTTTGGATGATGTAAACGCAAACTTAACTGTTCTGTAACTGTACTGAACTGAGCTGAACCGCTTGGAGAGGGTTTATTGAATGTATCCCAAACCTGTGTCTTTGTCGGCCCCAAAGAGTACAGATGGAGGGTTGGGGTGGACCAGAAGCTGCATGTAGTTCAGGGCAAACTTCTCAATGTAGTCCCTCAGCTGGTCTTTCTCATACATACGCTTGAGAAAAGCCAAAGCAGTGGTCCGCACCTGAAAATAAAAACAACAGAGTAAACATCAGTTAAGAGAACAATGAGAATATGAGCTACACATTAATAGGATCTGGACAAGAAATGTTATCACCTTCTCTTTTTCATGTGAGCTGAGATCCAGAAGTACATGCAGATACTGAAACTGCCTCGAGGGCCGTTTGACAATGAGCTCCTTCAGAGTCGTCATGCCCAAATACACCCGAGACTGAAACACAGGTTACAACCGATGGGTGAGTAGACATACAGTGAACTAGCTCTATGTGAGAAGGTGTGTCTTTATCATGTCACTCACCTCATCCTCACAGTAACGTCGGATTACTTCCAACGCTGATTCTGTTATAATGGGAGCTTCCAGGACCAGCTTAGTGAACAGTCTGGAAAAGACAAAACATCTTACTTAAGTTTTACGCCACAGCAACAGTAACCACATCAATCCTTGTGTTTAAATAATAACTGAAGAAAAAAAGCATGTAACAAAGGTTTTGTCTCACCCATCCCTCTGCTCTGGTTTCTCCTGTAGGCCCGACAGCAGAGTGTAGAGGCAGTGGTCGTAGCTGTCCAGCAGTCCAGTGGGCAGCTGGCTGAGGTAATTGTTGTACTCTTGGTAGAGGAGAGAAAAGGCCAGCTCGCTTCTTGTCCTGATGTCACCCAAAATAAATTCCAGCACGTCCTCTTTCATCATCCCTTCAAACTGTGTCACAAGCTTGGAGAGGAGCTTTACTCTGACCTACACAAAAGATTCAGTGTGGTTATCCTCTAAAACAGGCACTTGTTTTGTGCTCAATAAATCTCTTCATGAAGAAAATGAGAAATTAACCAAGAGGTGATTACTCACATGGGACATGCCACTTTGAGCGATCGCCTTCTCTGAATGCAAGATACGTTTGACTGCATTGGAGGTTAACTTTTCAATCTGGGCGTCCGATAATGGCTGGACGACATCTGACAATCGAAACACTTTTTTTCTCCCACCTGCCCCTGCTATTCTGTAATAGAACAATGTCATTCAGGGTAAGGAGTCTAACTTACACAAAGGCGAAGCTTACAATCTGTCTAGCATCTGTGTGAGTCAATACTCACTTGGTTTGTGTTGTAGGTAGGATGGGTTCAGGAAGCCTCTTGACTGTGGTGGGAGCCTCTGGGCTTGGAACCTTTTCTGCGTAACCTCCCACCACAGAAATTGCTTGTCCCACCATCATAGCTGGAACTTTGCGCTTGATGAGCAGGTCTTTAGTAACAGAGTCCTCCTCATTGCCTTCGTCTTTGCCTGCATCATCTTCTCTGGCTTTGCACTGCTCAAGTCCTAAAATATCATGTTTAAATTAGAGCCTAAAAACATATACAGTGGGATTTTTTGTGGCTGCTACAACTACTAATTGTAAAGAGTTTGAATGGGGTTCAGCAGGATGTTCAGAGTGACAGTGACATTCACGTAATATAATCAACAAGCTAACTACTAACTACTACAAATCAGAAATAAGTAATTTTTTGCCAACACTAGATATCAAATAAAAGACTGTATCGTGTTAAGTTGCTGAGCTGAGAGCCGTAAATTCACAACTTCTAATCACAAGGCAGATGATAACGTTATCTTGGAAAATGACCAAGCACAGCTTTTCTTCTCTCAGGCAGCTGTCTCCACCTCACTTAGACTTATCCTTGGTCTGGGTTCTGCATCTTCTGCATCGTGGGTGACCCACAAAAAGGTGATTAGTAGATGGTATTGTCTTAATTTTACTTCTGGGTTTGTTTCCAGTTTAAAAAACAGTACACCTGGGTCTGATCATGGGTGTTGGATGTTATATGTTAAAATAAAAGGAGAATAATAATAATTTAATGTTTTAACATTTTAACCCTCTTCCTTTATTACTTTTATTTTAAAATATATGATCTTAGTTTAGGAGTGTGAAAGCAAGGAGCACTCACTCTGCAGCTAAATCTGGGGACTGAAATGTCCTGAGGTACACTGCCCACTGACACAAAAACAACAACAACAACAACTAAAAAAACACTACTTGGCTTGAAGAACTTCAAGTCTTCTGAGGGGTCTCCGACAGATAATTTGAATCTTTAACTTTCAGGGAGTAGCCCAGTGTTGTCTTTTCTGGTTCTAAAGGCTGCACTTACACAGAAAAATTATGTAAATTTCTGCATTTACCAGACTGTTATAAGTGTTCTATTATTTGCCTTTACCCACATTGTCATTATATCCACATTACTGGTGTTTATTTATCAAAAATCTCACTGTGTACATTTTTTGTAAAAGCACCGCTAGTCAATCCCTCGATATCATCACCATACCAATGTTGAGGTATTATTTTCTCAAAAATATTGTGATATTTTATTTTCTCCTTATCGCCCAGCCCGAGACTGAGGCAGGATATTTTACAATTTTCATAAAGCTGAAAATAAGATGAAATTGTAAACTGACTGGAAATCATCATAAACAATAACGACAAAAAAACTAATACATATTCTAAATTTGAATAAATAAAATGTAAAGGTCATATATGCAGAAATTATTGTCGATAAAACTTGTTATCTGATAATATTGACCTGTAAATATACCAGACTGGCTCAAAAATTTTAAACTGATATTTTGAAAACTTGTATTTGTTTCAATGGAATAATCTGCAATTTTTTTAAAATTATTTCCTAGAGTCCCTGCTGGTTGCCTGGAAACCTCATAGTCATGATAAAACTAACTGTAGCCAGTCAAGAAATAGTCCCATATATGACACTCTTGTCATCTTGCTATATATTTACAGCTGGAAAGCATATAAACATATTTCCCAAAATGTCAAACTGTTCTTGTAAGTCAAAAACCACTTAAAACAACACCCACATTTTCAAGCCTATTCATGCTTTATGTCTTTGTCACTAACCTGGACCGATGCCAGCTGCAGTCATCTGGGTGGCCATCAGCCTGGCCAGATGTTTAATTTGGGCATCAGTGCCTGCTGACTCAACAGGTGTGTATGTGGCCTGGAAGGACGCCGGCATCACATCAGGCAGATACACCATGCTGATGAGCACCTAAACAACCAGACAGAGATGTATGGTGAACTGTGACACAGTTAGGCTTAAAGGAAAAAAAATAAACAGAAAAGAGGCCACTCCTGCTCACCAGATTGGCAACATTCTCTGGGGTGAGCAGTGGGTGCAGGAACTCAGCTGTGAGGTCAATGGCAGACTGTGCTACTGGAACAGCAGCTGGTTTAGGGACAGAGAGAGGGGCTGGCTCCTCTTTATCCTCATCATCTTCTATCAGTGTTGGCTCTGAATGCAAAGAAACAAACATCAAAAAACAACAGAGATTTACAATCAATGTGCAGGTGTTTGAGTCCAAGGGTCTAAAAACCACAGAAATGTATTGTTGTATGCAGAATGGGACAGAGCTACAATACTCCTCCTCTCTGAGAAGTTGAGCAACTTCAAAACTTATCAAAAACCTGTAAAATCGACCAAATATTCTTCCATTCATTTTTATACATACCAAACCAGTGTAGTAAACACAGCATAATGACTCTCTACAGTATATTAAACCAGAATCTCTGTGACTGCTGTCACCTATTACTACTCACCTATCTTGGCCTTTTTTCCCTCTGTGTATTCTTCATGGCGAGGCCTTTTGCGCTGCTCACGTGGTGCAGGTGTAGAGCGGGTAATTTCACTCTGGGGCATTCCCAAGTCCAGCAGCAGAGTGCTAATTTGACCCTGGAACTCCAGGCTGCAGGGATGCTTAAGGACTGCTACCAAGTGCAGCTTCAGATTCTTTCGCACGCTGCTGACCTGAGACTTGGCCAGAGTGGGCGGCAGGTTTGCTAAAAAGGTTCAAGTATACAAAAAAAGTGTAAGTACAGTCAATTGATGTATTGGGCACAAAAAAATTCACTGTAAAAGATGGACACAACATACATTTTGTCTCAATGTATCAATTTGTTTTGAATCAACACCAAGCAGGCCCAGCACCTCTTTTTAATGATTATTTTTATGGCTTTCTGCCTTTATTTGACAGGACAGTTTAAGCGTAAAGGGGGCGGAGAGGGAGTGGATGACATGCGGATGAAGGCTAAAGGCTAGAGCCAAACCTGTGGCTGCTGCGGCATGGACATAGCCTTTGTACAAGGGCTGCCCCCTCTACCCGGTGAGCTACTGGGCACCCCTCACAGCACCTGTTTTAATGTTGATGTGCAATTTTGAAATTGACAACATCTGCTCGGAAGCACTTACCGTGCAGTGTCTCATATGCCTGCACCACCTCAGACATGAACATTGGCCTCTGACGGGCAATAGTGGCTAGGGAGCCAAGTGTTGTGGTGAGGTTAATGCTGGAAATGGCTGGATGGACCATGAACTTCAGCAGCTTCTCCAGTGCAGTCTTTCCCTCCTCACACAAAACATCTGTTGATTCCAAGGGGATCAAGATATAATTTCTTAGAGATGAGCCTTGATGACTGGACTAAAAAACAAATAACATGTTAATACAGATTTTACTATCTGTACCGTAGCGAATATATGTGTGATCTCTGGGAACTTTGTCCAGGCTGATGTCACCCTCCTGTCGCTTGGGAACGTCGGAGTCCGATGTCCGCGGTGACAGAGTGATGATTAATGATTCCGTGAACTTTATAGCGTGAGTGCGAACGCCATCATTTTCAGAGTCCAGCAAGGCCAGAACATCCCCTTTCATCTGTGTGACCAGATCCCAGCATGCCTCCTGCCTCTCTGACACTGCTTTAGAGCGTACCAACCACTGGCAATGTAGAAACAAAAGTTAAGGCTTTGAAAACACAGCTGTTATTAATAGCAGTAACTTGATTTTGCTGAATGTTCCTATGAAAAAAACAGACTGTCAATTCTACAGCATGTACTCTTTAGGCTAAATCACACCAGAAATCCAAATCATTATATGAGAATATTTCATAAATGAAGCCTATATTTACCTGCAGAGAAACTTTGTACAGTTGGGTGAGTGTGAGGATAGCTTTCTTCACCACGTTCACACTTTCATCCCTCAGCAACATGTTCAGATTGGCAATCAGTCGAAGGAGGAGCTCATTGTCTCTTTTACTGGAGAAAAGCATAGAAAACATCACGTCACAAATGTGAAATTTACAGCCATTAGACTGAAAGACTTGTCTAATTACTCACCATGCTTCCTCTATAAAGCCAATGACAAACTTCCTCACTTCGATAGACTTGTCAGTCTGAAAGGCAATCATCTCCTACAAAATAAACAGGCCAGTGGAAGAAGAATTATAAATCAAGCTTTAGGTTAACATCCTGCTAATGTAGCGCTACTACATAGTATGCAATACTGTGCTGGATACAGCTTTTGCACTCAAATAGCTTTATTTTGGGTCAAACTGCAGTTAGAATAACAAAGCTGTATACAGGTTTACTTACATCCAAGAAATTGTCAAGAAGAGAAGGATCCTTGTTAATGATAAGCTCCTGGACCTGAAAATAAAATAAGTTAATTCCTCATATCCCCGCAAGCACTTGGCCAGACAGCAGAGGAACCTCTGGGACTGGTTGCAGCACAATGCAATGCAAAGTAGCAAAGAAATGCTTGAAAAACTTGTGTTTAGGGAAAATAAATATTTACACAGATGTGCAACATTGAAATAAAAAAATACTATGAAACTGCGTATTAATTTTGCAATTGTTTTGGGATATCACAACAGTGAGAACCTACTTTAACAAACAGACTACAAACCTGTTTGAGCACCGTTAGCTTTTCATCTGTGGGTATCAGAGCAGCCTGATTCAGAAGATCCACCACCTGGAACAGAAAAGCAGACTGAATGAAGCTTTCCTTATATAACCATTTATTTTTATACATGAAAATCATTACATGACTACACACTATCTACAAAAAGATGTCTGGCTGCACCCTAACCAGTATTGTACCGATTCTCTTTTGTGCACATGTAATATTTCTGCTCAACATTAATTACTGAAATAATTTGTACAGTGAATGGACTTTCCACAAAATAATCTTAGAAACAAACCCTTTCTAATCTACATCATAGTAAGTGCTGTTTACGTGCAACACAACAACAAGATGAGAGTGCCAAATATAAGTAGAAATCAAGGTTTAGTAACTGAGCAAGGTACTTTCTGTAACAGTTGTAATTGGCCAATGTGTCAGTTCAATTGTGAGTTTAATCAGCAGCTCCACACATCACCTTCATAGAGACTGCAGCTTAGTTCATTATAATACTTCCATATTTGAGGTCCTTTATTTTTAAGTTGAGTATCACTTTTCACTGTGTTGCTAATGCACCAGTTGTATGCAGTCTAATGCTGGAAAAAAAAAAATCAGCCAGATATAAATAACGCAGTAAGAATATTTGTGGACTGATGCCAATCACTGATGTATTTGTTCATCCCATAACAATCCCAGCCATCATCATTATCCAATGCCTCTGTTATATCAATGTGAATCCCAGATCTACTTATAATACAGTATTAAGATGTAAAGGTTACCCTTTCACTGGTGGTCATATCGACGACATTGGGAGTTGCATGGGGAATTTGAGTTTCCCCGTCCACTGAAGAAAACTCCATGATGCTGCTCTGCTTTCCCCACTATGTGGACATCATGGTCTTCAAAATCCTATAAAACACTGTAACCTGTGTAAAACATGGCCGTAAGTAAATAAGGACGTTATCTGACACTATGTTAAACCCGGCAGAGATTATTCACAATTACGTTTAGTGAGTTAACAAGTACATGGTAAGCTTTGAGTTAACGCGCTAATTGTACACATACTGATCATATCAGTAGACTGGACTGTTAGATATTTGTACATCAATAAGTACTGAAATAAATTAGATATAAATCATTAATGACAAGGCTTTAACGCTGAGTATAACAATCAAAAACACTTTGTTCTCTGCCAGCGCGCTAGCCCCATGCTAACCGTACTGCTAACCCTGCGAGCTAGATTTAACATTATAGTGACAAATATGTGACACGTACTTACCACTACACCGACTCTTTGCTTCGTCGTAGCAGCCGTTATTAAACGTGATTGATGTGAAAGACTTAATAATGTATTATATCTAAGATATTCAATAAATTCAACAACTCAGCTCCACTAGGGAAGCTGCCATGTTTAATTGAAGAAGCGGTGTTACTCTTCTTCTACTGTTGGCGAGCGCGCAGCACGGACGCAGCGCCACCTGATGGACACATGAAGGCCTGCCCGCGGTTTCAGATTCACTTTGGTCTAGGACGTTATCATATAGGCTATCGTTAGATTTGTTGGAGTGTATATCGTGACAAAATATTTTTAGAGAGCGATATATGTGAAATTATTTGTCAGTTGTATATACAACATATGTTGTTTGGCCGCCTCTGCCACAAATTCCCGATCAGCACCACAGACAGCGAAAGAAATGAAAAGACTCGCAGTTTAGACACAAAACTAAATTATTTTTATTTAGAAATAGGTGTAGAACAACACATTGAACCGTAAAAACAGTTCAATTATTGTGAGATACTTTTGTCTGTTATTGAGTTTCTGAACAGGTTTCAGTACCTTTTTACACCCAAACAATATGCAACAGTGCTTGATGCCATGCCAAGAGGAGCTTTAAAGGTTTGAAAAAAGTCTCTCGATGGTACATCGGAATTAACGGACTGAAAAAAATGTTCACTGATGAGTTGGAGGTAATTAAGAAAATTAGTTGATTTATTATAGTAGAAATATCATTGACAATATATTCTCACGGTTTTTTTTTCTGATTATCTGCTTTGGTGACATGATTTGGAAAAAGAAACAATATTTTACTTAATTTTTGATGCTAGACATTTAGTCAGTTACCAAGATACTGAATAGCCTACATTACATGTTTCAAACGTGAGTCCCTGCTGCCAGAGGATAGACCTCTTCTACACCAAATGATTAAGGATCAAGTGAGAGGGGTCATAAATCTGCATCAGTCTCTTTATATTACAGTTTTATCTTGACAGTGATCTGTGTCTTGATCTGCATCAAATAAATAGTACAGGATAATATTGTCTCTGTCACCCGTGGGGTAGAGTAGCTCATTGGGTGACATCAGTTAAAACGCATTTTAAGTTAAAACATTTTTTTTAGTTCAGCAACATGGTAAGTTGTGTAGCACTAACATCAACTGCACAGATGAAATTAAGAGTTAATTGAGTTATGCACTGTATTTGTGAGGGTTGTACTGTTTGTGTATTGTTGTTCAAACATGTTAGTTGTCTTTTTCGTATTTGCGATACAGTCTCATCAGTATTCTTCTTAACCTTAACATAACAGTTTATTTTGTGTTATCATCGATATAGACTGTGACAGCTGTCCATTACATGTTACTAATCACATGTAACTAGTAATTAAATCACAAAAAAGTGATTGTAATCAGAAATTACAATCACTTGCTTATCAAAATGTTAGTGATTACAAAGGGGTTACATCTGAATATACTGTTTTCAATTTAGTCTATATGTAAAATACATCCATTCTGTTGCTTTGCATGTTTTCGCTATATAGAAGGTCTACCTTCTTTTGGTGTACTTCCAGACATGTTATCAACTTTATTGCCCAGTTTAAATATTTGAATCCCAAAGCCCTCAGTTCTAACGGTCTAAGTGCATAAATGAATGTTTCAGTGAACAAAATGAATATGGCTTTCAAAAAAGAAGTCAGAATTCTGTGCGAATACTTGCCAATTAAAGACTACATATACCATGAGCCTCTGCAACACATAAGTGATGTCACCTGATAATGAAGACGAGGGGAGGGTGTGCTAATGTTTACAACCGTTGGGCTGTCAATAATTTTATCGTAAAAACTGTGGTTTTGTCGATATTTCAGCAGCATATGAAAAGACAAGTATACAGTGACGCAAACTAAATGACCTCTTCTCGCACTCAGGTAAAAAGACTACTTTAATTAAGCATTTGATCACTTCATCAAGGAAGCTTGTTAGCGCTTAGCTCGTCGTAGTTATCTGATATTGATAAACAAGTAAACGTAGCACAGCTGTGTTATTTGCTAACGGTAACTACACAAATTAACTGGACCTTAACCAACTCCTGTCAAGGAACAGGCGTTATTGTTACACTGAAACACAACCCATTGCGTTTCTTGATGACCTCCAGTCTGTATCAGTTTAATAGGCCACTAAAACAGCTAGCTTGTAAGCTTTTTTCGCTAGCTTGCAGGGGTTGAAGAAGCGACTAATTTGACCACGACAACTCTGATGGGTTTCACTTATAGCTAAACGGGACCCGTTTACAAATGTTAAATAACCATTAAAGTAAGCTAACTCTCAAAATTTGTAGCTACGTACAGTACAGCTTTATTATACAATAAGTTGTTTACTATGCACCACCCAAAGCTGACATTTAGCTGGCTGGCACTTAGCTCACCTCTATACTCATAATAACACAGGAAAGTAGAAATGTTAACATTTGCCTCTCTTAAGTCTTTGGTTGGTTAGTCCCCTACTGTCACTTATTAGAGCTGTAGCATCTCCACAGATGTTTGCTGTGACATTACTTACCTGTAGGTTTTAAAAAACTAACATCATTCTTTTATTGTGGCAGGTTTTTGTTAACTGTGAGACATCTGGTTGCCCTCGACCCACTGCCCTACACAGTGAATCTGAGTGGGCATTTGGAAAGAACCTTTCAGCGTGTACATTGTGCTGGTAAACAGGTGTGTATTGTAATGTCAAAAATATTCGAAAGTTACTCTCAGCTCTGCCAAGATATTGCAGTCATACTTTGCCTCATGATTGTTTATCTTATTCTTTATGTGTTTGATATTTTTTACATTAAAGAAATGATGGCTTCTTTAGACTAGAATGTTTGGCAATAGCGAAATATAGCCCATCACAAAGTCTTAGAGCCCAAAGTCACATCTTCAAATTGTCATGTCTGTCAGACTTAAGGTCTTAAAAATGAAGAACTTCAAATTACAATGATATAAAACAAAGAAAACAGTAAATCCTTACATTTGATAAGATGGCACACATCTTTACCTGTGCTAGATAAATGTCACACAATTATCATAATAGTTTCCTATAAATTTTATGTTTAACTGATTAGTTGACTAATTTAGTCAGCTCACATTTCACTTTAAATTATTTATATGCTGACACAATTGAGTTTCTGCTAGACTGCCATTAACACATTTTGTATTTTTGTGTGGGGTACAAGACACAGAACCTTCTAATATTGTTGTACTTTCTTGTCAGAATTGAGAACTCTGTTGCTCCTCAGAGTATCAGAGTACATATCATTTTCATAGAAAACCTATTGATTGTTTAATGAATTGTAAATGCTGGGGCCAGTCTCTGAATATCTTGTAACTTCAACATGTTCTTGTTCATCTTGTGCATCTCTTACCAGTGTCCCGATGGAGTGGGTGTTCATCATGAACCGGATGAGCTCTCAGGGTAGCTCTGCAGCGCAGCGGCGGCGGATGGCTCTGGGAGTGGTTATACTCTTGCTGGTGGATGTTATCTGGGTAGCCTCATCTGAGCTCACATCAGTAAGTGGTGGGGATAACGTTACAGGACTATTAAAAAAAAAAAAAAAAGCCGCTGCCCCTGTTTGGGAGTATTAACCCCCTAACTTTATCTTGAGTATATCTTTGTAACTTTATCTTGAGATGACTTCTTCCAACTACAAACGCAGTTTATTAGCCACATGATTTTATTCAACACACCATCTCCCTTCAGCTCACTGATGTGTCTGCATCGAGTTATCAGGTCTTCCATCAAGAAGATAGCTCCTCTCCTATTTATTCATTATCATGTGGACCATAAGTATTTGAACCCAGCAAGACCTGAGCTACTCCTATCACCAGTAGCTGTCAGCTTTTACGTTTTTTGTTTGTTTGTTTTGTTTGGTTTTGTTTGTTTACAAAATTCCCATCATATACAATACACCGCCGTGCAATGTCTAGAAAGTACAAAGGAATGAAAAAATAGATACCACCCAAGCAGCAGGTTAGCAGCATATGGAGTCGGAAGTAGCTAAAAACGTAAGACAAGAGGAAACCAGCAAACATACCATCTCTTATAGTCAAACATGTAAAGGACTAACTAAACAAAGATAACTACAAACATTAGACACATGGACTAGGCTAAAAAGTACAATGATTCATTTTCAAACGTGTAGTGTAGTGAAAGTATCAAGTGTCATGTTATACTAATTAAATATAATTTGTTTTTCTCCTCCTATGCCCTTTGGAAGAACTGTGTTATACTTGACAGACTGGAAATGCAAAAGAAAATAAACAGAAGTGCCTGAGAGGGAAAACTGTCCAGCCTGCAACACGTGTTATTTAACCACTACAAGCTGTTATCCTAACAGCTTCCCTCTGTTGATTTTTCCTGCAGTACATTTTCAAGCGACAGGAGTACAACAAACCCTTCTTCAGCACATTCACCAAGACCTCCATGTTTGTACTCTATTTGCTGGGGTTCCTGCTGTGGCGGCCCTGGAGGCAGCAGTGCACTGGCACACTGAAACGGCGGCACTCTGCGTTTGTAAGTAGTTAAAGCACACTCAGCACAGGTTGGGAGCATGTTTGTATGTTTAAAATGTTGTTGTTTTTTCTCCAAACACTTACAACCTTTTGTTGCATTTCACAACCTCAGTCATGAAGAACCACAAATCACCCTTCTATCAGGTTTATAGGCTTTATTTTTTTAGGTACATCTGCAGCAGAAGCAGACAATTGTCGAAAACCTCATGGAAATCATGGGTCATTACTTTTTTTTAAGTGTCGGCCTGTCTGTCCAGACTGACCTTCTTTTTGTAGTTATCATTGTTTTTGTTAGCTCAGTAAATATCACCCCATTGCACTGCATTTAAGCTCAGTTAGAAGCTGCAGCAGAGTGTTTTTTCTTTTGCAAATGAAGCCATTTTTGTGTGTGCACATTCCTACATGATTGACAGTATGATGACTGAGAATTCTTAGTTTTGGTCTGTACGATGATGGTTTGAATTGCATCTTTTTGTAGTTTGCTGATGCTGAGGCCTACTTTGCACCCTGCACCACTGACACCACTGTGAACAACTGTTTGGTACGTAGTTAAGTCACAGAGAAAGTTATGACTCTTAACAGTAAACTATCCGACGGTGCTAGTTTGCTATCATGTATTTCGGCAGTATTTGAAGTTTTTGCCATTTTAACAGCTTAGACAATCTAACAGAAATACGAATTTACATTTGGTTTACCAATAGTGTACAACTCTTCATTTTAAAGGGACAGTTCACCCCCAAATCAGAATGATCACATTTCCCCTCTTACCCGTAGTGCTATTTATCAGCGTAGATTGTTTTGGCGTGAATTACAGAGTGTTGGAGATATTGGCCACATATATGTCTGTCTTCTGTCCAATATAGGGACTAGATGGCACTCAGCTTGTGGTGGTCAAAGCACCAAAAAAAAAAAAAAGTTTTAAAAACTCAACAGCAGTGTCTCTTTTTAGAGGTCCTGACCCAGTTACTCAAGATTATTCACAGACCTTGTTGTGAACAGTCAGGAGCTATTTTCAAACTACACCTGCCAACTGTATCACCACAAAGAAGGAAGCGTGCATCTTCTCATGGATGAGAGGCTTGTGCTTGTGACAACACAAGATAAAAACGTTAATGGTATCCTCCTTGGCTGAGCTGTTAACATGAGTTAGCAGCAGACGCACACTTCCCTCTGTGCGGTAATGCGGTTGGCAGTGTGGTTTGGTAGAAAGAAAATAATTCCTACATCAAACAGTTCACAACATCATCTGTGGGATGTCTTGAGTAACTGGGTCATGATTTCTGGAAAGACACACTGTTGTTGACTTTTTCAAAAGTATTTTTAGCACTTTGAACACCACAAGCTGAGTGCCATCTAGTTTTGTTATACTGGAGAAATGGCAGACATATCTACAGCTGATATCTCCAACACTCAGCAGCTCACACCAAAACAATGTGGATGGTAAATGGCACTCATTAATAGCAAAAGAAAAAAAATTGGATTCTGGGCTGAACTGTCCTTTTGACAGCTACAATGTCTGACTTACACTGTCACTCTTTTGCAGAGTGAACCATTGTATGTTCCAGTGAAGTTCCAGGACGTACCTGCTGAGCACTCAAATTGTTTAATTGGAGACTGTGAAACTTGTGAGTACACAGTTGATGTTGTCTGTGTAATAAATAAAATGAAGCATATTAATTATCTTGTTTCAACATTGTATCCTCCGAATTTACTAAGACCACAGGAGTATGCATAATTGCTTGAGTTTTGACTGATAACCTCATCAGTTGAGTCTCATTAATAAAAAATAACATTTCAACAACAGAGGGCAGCAGTGAGCTATAAACGTAGATAAAATGTTTTTTGGAGCTAATATGAAAGAGATACAATGTTTTACAAGAGAAACCTCTGTCTGACCTTTCTTGCGACCCTCAGACTCAGTTCTTTATTTTCTCCATTCTTTCGTCTTTCACACACTGTCCTAATAAGAGCAGAATTATGAACCAAATGATTTTGTTCTTCTCTTTCTTGGCTGATATTGGCAGAGCAATTGAAACATCTGATGTTCTTTTGGCTTTTCCATAACTTTTTAGTGATGGGTTCAGGAGAGCTGTTACTGACCTCAATTTCTTGAGCTGGCTGAAAGCCAATGTACCTCCCTAGTCTAAGGCCACAGTTTATCAGGATTTCTCTATAAATATTTTAGTTGTTTATGTGTTTGGCACCTGTCTGACTTGTGTTCAGCCCAGTCATGCATTGACACCTAATAAGGGTGATATTTTGTGTAATGAAATAAAATAATGATCTTGTGGCAAATACAAATGGCGTCTTAAAATTCCATAACATTGTTTGAGTGTTTAGGCATTGAAATTCATGCTTCTCTTTTTTCGCACATCCCAGCAGCCTCTAAAAAGCAGCGGGTGCGTTTCAGTAACATCATGGAGGTACGTCAGCTGCCCTCTACTCAAGCCCTGGACGCCAAATTGTCCCGCATGTCCTACCCAGCTGCCAAGGACCACGAGGCCATGTTGCGCACAGTGGGCAAGCTGACCATCACTGATGTGGCCAAAATCAGCTTCTTCTTCTGCTTTGTGGTGAGTATAAGTCAGCTTTTGATTTTACATTGCTGTATCAAATTATAAACAGGATGCAATCTTGATTGATAACACTCACACGCTTGATCATCCTTTTGTGTTATTTGCTAGCGAGGCGGTGACAAATGTGTTTTGCTGATACTTTGAAAAAGAAGTGCTTTTGGCACATATGAATTATGTAAGTGAGCAGAAAGATGGTTTATGAGTGCCAAGACTGCAAGTCATTAATCATATAGCCTTTCAAGCGATGAACTGCTTTTAATTTGTGACTCATCCTCTCTGTGCACAATAAAGAACTTCTGGGAAATCTTAAAGCAATAAAGTATTTGACATAGGCCTTAATTTGATCACTTCAAGACTTTAAAGAGTTTTGGAAGTAGTGTCTGTGTCCACATAGTGTTTTTCTTAGACAAAAAAGCATTTGCAGGGCACTGGGGTAGCTTAATTCCATCGCCGAATAAAAAAGCTCTACCAGTGCTTTTTTAAATGATGTGCTTCATGTGGGTTTTATTTCTCTGACAACAATATCTTGACATTAACGTTAAGCTAGGTAGCTCACGTCAGGCCACTTTCTGTGTGCAGCCAGTCTGCTTCCACCAATGGACATTTTTGTCTTTATTGTTTCAGATTCTGACTAACATATCATACAGTATCTAAAGGAGCAACAGTGACTAGATTTTGGTGGTCAAATGTCAAGGGTCACTGCGACATCGTGCTTCGCATGGTCGTGAACGTGGTATCAACCGTCCACTTGGACTCAGTAATGAACTGATAAGAATTTGGAAGTCAAAGGTCAAAGGTCAGGGTGACCTCACAAAACATGTTTTTGGCCATAAATCAAGAACTCATACTTTAATTATGACAAAATTTCACACAGATGTCTGATAGAATAAAACTTATGCCGTGATGTCATTTTGTATCCAAAAAGTCAAAGGTCAACTTCACTGTGACATCATAATGCTCTGCAAAAACACTTTTCTCACTGTCACTTAACATCATATCTGAGGAACAGATGGGGAGACATTTGGTCAGATACTGAATTGGTGACACTGACTCTTGAGTGTCCACCTTGAAACCATGCTGATTGTATAGATCTTCTGCCACATTCTAAATTTGAGGTCATATGTGGTTGTTGAATTGTTAGATGTTTCTGTTTATCACTTCTAACACAGTAGGCATGTAGCATTTGTTACTAATCTGACACAATTCTGGCAGCTGTTTGCTTTTTTAAAATTTACTAACATAACTATTTTGGGTATTTTATGCCACTATTACATAGTGATTATGTAGAAATGACAGGAAACAAACATGAGAGAGATGTAACAAAGGTCTCAGGCCTGATTAGAACCAGATGCTTGCTTACTCACACAATGAACTACTAAGGCCTCAGAGATTGGACAGTGAGTGGAATTAAAAGTTTATACAGTCTGCAAAACCAGTTTTTATAAGGAATGTGAGAAAGATTTTACCACAGAGCTGCTGTTCTGTAATGTGCAGAAAATGTCATATCACTGCTTCTGTTTCTCTTCCAGTGGTTTCTGGCTAACTTGTCCTATCAGGAAGCCCTCTCCGACACACAGGTTGCCATTGTCAACATCCTGTCATCCACATCAGGTGACTCTTTCACTCTGTGAAATTGAGGCAAATTTGTGATGTTAATGCTGATAAAATTGACTTGACTTTTGCTTTTCCCTCTTCAGGCCTGTTCACGCTCATCTTGGCAGCTATATTTCCCAGCAACAGCAGTGACCGTTTCACCTTGTCCAAACTGTTAGCTGTAGCTCTGAGGTAAGGCCTGAATGAAAGTGCTGGCAGACAGTTAAGTTGAGAAGGGCATTTTGGGAGGTTTCAGGTTTCAGAGTTGAGCATATATCTGCATGAGTGGATGTATTGTTTTATGTTTTTTTGTTTCTGCCTGATGTGTCTCCATGCTTTACATTTCTTTTGCTGTTTTCTAAAATGCCAACCATCCTCTTCAGGGAAGTAAAAGTTGAAGTTCTTGGCAACATTCTTTGATTCACAGGAGGAACTTTAAATGTTTTTTTTTTTTTTACTTGCCTCTTTTGAGGCAGCTTTAGATTTTAAGAAAATGTTTTTTGAGTATTCCTGTTTCCAAAAAGAATTAAATGTTAGTTTTAGCCAAATTGTTGCACTTATCTTATTAAGGCCTAGTTCACACATTCATGGGTATTTTTTAAAAAATGTAGTTTTTTTTGTGACTTTTTACTTTTTGTCTACACCCAAACAACTTTTAAGGCCACTTAAAATTTACAGAGGCTGGCTCCGAACAAAAAGTATGAAGTTAAGAACCTTGGTGTTATCTTTGATTGTGAACTGTGTTTTGAACCCCAAGTAAAAAACATCACCAAAAATGGACTTTTCCATCTTATAAAATTTTCTCCAGATGCAACCTCTTTTTATCTAAAAAAGACACCAAAAAAACATGTTCATGTTTTATCTCAAACAGACTTGGCTATTTTAATGCCTTGTTTTCTGGCCTCTAAAATAAATCTCTAAACAAACGTCAGACGATCCAAAGCGCAACTTGTGTACTCACCAAGACTATTTGTCAAAAACAAATTACTCTGGTTTTAAACTCCGCCTCCATTGGCTCTGTTCATTTTAGAATTCATTTTAAGATTTTTTTTAAATCTCTTAATGGACTGGCTGCTGACTATTTATCTGATAAGTTGGTCAAATACATATTCCCTCTACATTCTTAAGATATCTACCCCCTGTCTACTTATTGTTCTTCAGAGTAGAACTAAAAAGTACAGTCATGCTGCTTTCTTTGTCATTGGCCCTCATCCCTGGAATAGCCTTTGAGAGATGGTCAGATCATAAAACCTATCTTTTTAGACTTGCATTTATGTAGCCTTTATGTAATTAAATACACACACCTAAATTGTATTATTTATGTGTGTGTATGTGTCTGTGTGAGGTTGAGTCTTTTATCTGTATTTTCTCATTTTATTATGTAAAGCTCTTTGCTGTATGAACTGTGCTATACAAATGAAGTTCTTCTTCTACTAATTATTATTATTAGGGTTGGTGTTATGTCACTGTTTGTTGGTCTGGCATGCTTTGTAGCGCTTCAGTTGTGTTTTTGCGTTTTCATTTGGCCATAGATTTTTTTTATTTTTATTTTTTTTTTATAAGAGTGTGTTTATTGAGGATGAAGGAGGGAAAAAAACCCTGCTTTCAAAAGTAACCGTGTCCATGGGGACTAGGCCTTAATTTTAGTTAAAATGAACTGAATGAATTACTAATTGGTCACAAGTTGAGTCATCCCCTCCAGTAATATTGTAGTCTGCCTTATTGTAGAAACTGACAAGAATGTTGATATTGGATAGTTCAACAAAACCACAAATTATGTTCAGTGACAATGTTTTATCCATCCACTGCCCACATTTTTTTAAGTTCTTGCTTTCTAAAACATATACTGTATGTGACATCCAGGTTATGGTCAAGGTTAAAGAAAGATTATTGTTACAGTTAATAAAGCAACATTAATTGCAGATTGGTGATGCGAGGCAGACTCTGGTCTCCTAAATCAAAGTCAGATGTCCCACATGCCAATCCACCTGCATGACCTTCACACCCTTATATTGCTAGATAAAGGACACACTACCTCCTGCATTGACACTTTAACATTGGCACATGACATAAATCATAATGTGCAGAATTGTCCAATGTTGGTGTTATTTAAAAGGACACTCAGCTGGAATTTATGAACATTGAAGGGGTTTAAGGCATTTTGTCTTCTACGTCTTGAAGTTCTACTGATTACCCTTTTTACCATGAAAATTTGAATTATGCTGTATCTCTCCTGTTTAGCATGGGAGGTGTTACCCTTGTGAGTTTCTCCAGCATGGACAACCCTGATGAGAAAGGCGTCATAGGTAACCATGGAGACAGCAAGTATCTGTCACTCTTTTACCTTGCTTTTGTATAGTGTAATTGTACATTAATCTATTCCCTGAAGGCCCAGACACACCAAACCGACTTAAGAGAACTAGTAGTGACGAAAGCTCCCTGCTGCATCACCTCATGTCACCTGTGTCTGAGCCGAAAAGTTGCACATGAACACACTGCAAAGACTTCAACCACTGGCCAACCAGCACTTTCCGTCTGCACTTGCATTAGATGAAATAACACTCCACACCTGGCAGATGGCAGTAGAATGTAATCAGTCTGTACTTGTTTGTCAAAAAGGGAAACAGGAAGACTGTCTTGATGCTAGTTAGCCAGTTAGCACATTAACAACAGAATCCAATGTTGAAGGATCAGAGCATATTTACCATGCGCTAGTGATCAATACCATTTCTCCTCTTTTGCACTGAGCTGAACTACCAATCAGAGGTATTTCACCAATTGACTCTGCATTTGCCACCGCCAGTTCAACACACTGAATCGGCAGGAAAAAAGCTGACTTGTGCCGACGAGGGCCATTGGTGCAGGACACGCAGTAGAGATGGTCCACTGTTGACTTGGTGTGTCAGGGCTTCAGTAGTGTTGAAGTAATATGGTTTGAAACCTTCTTTCTTTGAAAGTGTGATTGATTTATATATGGAGGTTCCTTGTGGTCACTGGCGGGAGCGGTGCTGTACGCAGTCTACATTGTCATGATCAAGAGAAGAGTGGATCGGGAAGATAAGCTTGATATCCCCATGTTCTTTGGTAAGCAATGCTCAGTATATCAGTTTTGATGAAAAAGCCAGTATTTTGGTCATTAACAATATTCTGAGCAATGGCTGCACCCTATGTTTGCGTTTAAACACAGTATAGACCCCCTGCACAGTTTAACAGTTTTAATACCATGAAGTTGTCCTCACTGTGGCTTATAGAAGGCACCTTTCGAGCTGTCTAAGCTGGAGCTGCTGTTTGTCTCTCAGGGTTTGTGGGTCTGTTCAACCTGCTGCTGCTGTGGCCAGGCTTTCTTCTGCTCCACTACACGGGTTTTGAGGCCTTCGAGCTTCCCAGCCAGCTGGTGTGGACATACATCCTCATTAATGGCCTCATTGGAACCGTTCTCTCAGAGTTTCTCTGGCTCTGGTGAGCACCTGACCCATTGTTTATTCAGATCACAATTCTGGTACCAAACCTATATAATTTACATTTTGTTAAAGGACATTATCAGTTGAGTTAGTTGAACAAATGACTTTGAAGAATATGCAGTATTTCAGAAACATTTTAATGCTGACCTGGTGATGTGGCTTTCTCTCCACAGGGGCTGCTTCCTCACATCATCTCTAATCGGGACTCTGGCATTGAGCCTCACCATCCCACTCTCTATAATGGCAGATATTTGCATGCAGAAGGTACATTTCCTACCACAGGGACTTAACAATCAGAGTCAGGGTTTAAAGTAAGATTCAAGATAATGTTTGTTTGTCATTGGCAAGACACCAGATTGAAAAGCGTGGGTTAGAGCAGACTGAAAAGTGAAAAGTCTCGTTAATGTTTATGTTTACTTTGTATAATGTTTTTGTTATATTGCTTTACACAAAAAAAAAAACACTTAAGTTAATGGGAGTAAATATTTATTAGATTTGGGGTTACATAAGTTTTCAAATTTTAACATATGTTTATAATTAAAAAAAAAAAAAAAAATCTGACAGTAATGACAGTAGTTGCCACTCTCTCTGTATGTGTGTGAATAGGTACGTTTCTCTTGGCTGTTTTTTGCCGGGGCGGTCCCTGTCTTCCTCTCCTTTTTCATTGCCACGCTCTTGTGCCACTACAACAACTGGGACCCTGTCCTGGTGGGGCTGAGGAGAGTGTATGTCTTCATCTGCAGGAAACATCGCATTCAGAGGTACATACTGTTTGATTCTACAGAGGGATTACAGGTGACACAGCACCATGTGACAGCTTTATTGGTGGTCTAAAACTCAGAAACTGGCAAAGCAATTGATTACATTAAACATATTAAATTTGTGCCTTTGCAAACATACATACAACCCATAGTGACAAACCATGTATACTTTAGTGTTGATCTTTTTCTGAGCACACAGTTTAGTTCATTTTTAGTTTGATGTCTTGCCTCTCAAGGAGCCATTGGTTCCAGCATATGAAAAACTTGACTCCTGCATGGGAGAACAGTGCAACACCTTTAGTCCTTTGGGCAAGGTTACACAAGCAGCCTGGGTTGTTTTGAAAACATTGTCTTTTGGTCGATTGAAGGACACTGGATTTTAGATTTTGTTGTGAAAAAGCATTGCATTTATGAGCTAAGTTGTCAGAAAATCAAACTAAGAAGATGAGGAGTGAGCAAAACAGCACCTTTGAAAAGGTAATGCAATGCAGTTCTATCCCTGGCAGCAGCATTTGGTGCTTAGCTGGGAGCTCTATTCATCAAAACTGGCAACAAAGCTGCTGTTTGGTTTTGGTATTGATAGGGAAAGTTTTGAAATCCAATATAATTTGGTTGTGTGCTCTCTCTCTTTTTATCTCTCTCTCTCACTCACATACACACAGGACCCTGAACTTCTATACTTGTGAGGACCCTTATTGACATAATGCATTTCCTTCCTCTTTACCCTAAACTTAACCATAAACAAAAACTTATTCTAACTTGAACCTTAAAACCCAAATCTAAACCCTCAAACAGGCCTTTGCCTGTCTAAAGGTAAGGACCTGCCAAAATGTCCTCATTCTCAAGGTCTAAAATTCAAATTGGTTTTTCGAAAAAGATAGACATACAAGTACAAACTTTGGGCTTGGTCCTTATTATAAGCTGCAGACCCTAAATACATGGACGGCTTAAACTCACCTCCAAAAACTTTCTGTCACTTCAAAAATTAAATTAATGTATTTAACTGACACAAACATGTTTGAAACACTGTTCTAAATGAACTTCATAAAGAATCTACATGAAAATCCATTAATGTCACAAAAAATTAGTTATACAGTGGTCAAAAGACTGTATCTTAGACATGCCCAACATTTACTAAAACTGCACCCACGGTACCAGCCTCTAGTAGCTACAAGTGGGGCTGTACATGATGTGTGTCTCTAAAATATAAGAAACATCAATTTATTTATTCATTCAAAACAATCACAACCCAAAGCTATTAGAAACAAATTTATATTAAACACATACAATATTAAGCCTAATTTAAATAACAAAATTTACGTGTAAAATATTCAGTATATAAGCAAAGTCAAGCCATAACACACACACACACACACACACACACACACACAAAGTCATAAGGACTGTGGCACTTACATTATATTAGCGTACAACAACAACAGCAGCAACAACAACAACAGCAACATCATGTATCAGAAATCAATATATTTTATAATACTAGAGAGAAAGAAGTAAAGTGCATATGGTGCCACTCTGATTTTACCAACAGATGGAAATATAGATCTTTAACCATTCCTGTGAGACTTTTTGATTTTGTCAAAACCACCTTTAATGAAACAGATTTTTTTCATTCCTTATATGTTGACAGTAGATGTGTGTATTCTGTTGGGCTCCTTGATGATTGAAATGTACTCTAAATGGTTACTCCCAGCATCCACCGAAAGCAGCTGCTTTGCTTCTGCTGAGTGTGTGAGGGGAACGTGCCCTTTGTGCCTGACCACAGGAGTTGGTCATCACAAGTTCAAAGAAAAATGTATTGTTTAACTTGCTTCATTCACAAAGTTTAATTTGGATCAAAGTCTAATAATCATGAGATATGGATCAATATTTGTGGGCCTATTATATGAAACACAATAAAAACATGTTGAGGGTAGCAAAACAAACGGAATGGCACGCAAAGCATAAGTCACAGTAAGACATGACCTAGCTGTGCTGATCACCGGCACCCATCTAGAATGTAGTCTGTAGTGACCGTAGACTGTATAAATAAGTTAGTGACATGACAGCACACAACCTTCAGGGGATGTTTTTTTTTTTCATGGTGGCACACTTGCGGAAGTGGAGCAGTGTGGATGAATTAAAAAAGAAAACAATAAACATTTTATTTCGGGTGGTAATGCATTACGTGACACTATAAATGTAATAATATTACCCAAACATCTGTTGGTAACATGTTATATTACTTCTTCACTGCTAAAATGTAATATAATACTGTAGCACATTACTTTTGTAACATCTTACTTTTGTAATGAGTTACCCCCAACACTGCCAGTACATCAACAAGGTGTGTTCAGTCCCTGCTCGCAGCCTCATTACAAGGTGATGGCAATGTAAAAAATATAAAGGTGATGAATTGCAGTCTCTAAAGGATCATCTATCATGAGTTTTAAATCTCTGCATCTTAATTTTCAGAAAATGTTTGATTATTAATGGCCTAGTATAGTATTAGGCTATAAAAGTGAACTTGTCTCATGTAAGGCACACACAAGCACAAGTTACTTATCTTATCGGACCAATCGCATCATTATATCCTCAACACAACAGTTATTTCCAGGTGTCTCTCTATCCCTGAGACGGGTTTTTGTCACATTGAGCCATTATTATTGTACTGTCATTTTCCAATGGACTGCTCTACTTCAGTAGCATCATGTGTTTAGTATGGCCTTTGTGACGCAACAGCAAAAGAGTGTAAACAGACACACATGCTTAATGGGTGGAAATGCTATTTCCATGAGTCCCATTTGTGAAAAGCAAATGGAAGTTGTTTCTGTACACACACATGCACACACACACACAGGCACGCACGCACACACACACACACATACACATATCTGGGACCAGGCTAGGTTTAATTACACTCAGGTCTGCGCTCAAAGCGACTTTGTGACAAAATGTAAAAAAAAATCTCTGAAAAGGTTTTCAGTCAACTCAAAAAAGTTAAACCTTTTAAAGTTTTTAATAGAAAGTGAGTTGCTGTATTGTTGTGTGACCTATTAAAAATGAATTGACCTTCACTCTGACACACACTTAGAGTCTTTTCTTCTCTGACATTCTGACAAGGACAGTACACTCCATTTGTAGCTCGCAGCCCCGCTAAGTTAAGTCTGTAATCAGATGTACATGCTTGACTGACTATCCTCTCTGCGGCAGTTATGCTCTCCATTCTTCTGTGAATGCTGTATAGGGATGATTATAATAATGATGGTTGTCAAGATGATGACTGTGATGATGATTGACACACCATTCCCTCCACCCACAGACTGCCAGAAGACAGTGAGCAGTGTGAAAGCCTTATTCCTCTACACACCGTCTCCCCCAGTGAAGGAAGCTTCTGCTCATGATACAGCAGTCAAACACAAAGTAAATGATCACTCAGCCACAGCTTTGACCTGTGTGTTGTTGACTGGTGTGTGTGTGTATGTGTGTGTGTGGGTGTGTGTGTGTGTGAAGATGCATTATTTAGCTGGGTTGTTTGAATCTTAACCTTGGCAAAAAAAATATATATATATATAAAAAAAACCTCAAACTACAAAAAAAAAAATAATGATAATGAAATTAATTTCTATTTACTGCACTTCCAACTGGCTTCAATTTGACGTGCTTCTTGGAAGTAATTCACCAACAGCTAACTTCTTTTATTTTTATCTAAAGCTATTTTTCATCTGCAGATGATCATATAAAGAAATTTGCCATGATCTGGCATCAGCTCTTAGTCAAGTTAAAAAAAAACTTTTCAAAACAGTATACAGAACACTCTATAGCCTGAAGTTTTTGCTCACAGAGATTACTTTTACATATGTTTACCTCATTGAATCTTTGGCCATGTTTAATATAAACATCTACATAGTGTTGCAACACTACATATATACAGTACAGGCCAAAAGTTTGGACACACCTTCTCATTCAATGCGTTTCCTTTATTTTCATGACTATTTACATTGTAGATTCTCACTGAAGGCATCAAAACTATGAATGAACACATGTGGAGTTATGTACCTAACAAAAAAAGGTGAAATAACTGAAAACATGTTTTATATTCTAGTTTCTTCAAAATAGCAACCCTTTGCTCTGATTACTGCTTTGCACACTCTTGGCATTCTCTCCATGAGCTTCAAGAGGTAGTCACCTGAAATGGTTTTCACTTCACAGGTGTGCCTTATCAGGGTTAATTAGTGGAATTTCTTGCTTTATCAATGGGGTTGGGACCATCAGTTGTGTTGTGCAGAAGTCAGGTTAATACACAGCCGACAGCCCTATTGGACAACTGTTAAAATTCATATTATGGCAAGAACCAATCAGCTAACTAAAGAAAAACAAGTGGCCATCATTACTTTAAGAAATGAAGGTCAGTCAGTCCGGAAAATTGCAAAAATGTGTCCCCAGGTGGAGTCACAAAAACCATCAAGTGCTACAACGAAACTGGCACACATGAGGACCGACCCAGGAAAGGAAGACCAAGAGTCACCTCTGCTTCTGAGGATAAGTTCATCCGAGTCACCAGCCTCAGAAATCGCAAGTTAACAGCAGCTCAGATCAGAGACCAGATGAATGCCACACAGAGTTCTAGCAGCAGACCCATCTCTAGAACAACTGTTAAGAGGAGACTGTGCGAATCAGGCCTTCATGGTCAAATAGCTGCTAGGAAACCACTGCTAAGGAGAGTCAACAAGCAGAAGAGATTTGTTTGGGCCAAGAAACACAAGGAATGCACATTAGACCAGTGGAAATCTGTGCTTTGGTCTGATGAGTCCAAATTTGAGATCTTTGGTTCCAACCGCCGTGTCTTTGTGAGACGCAGAAAAGGTGAACGGATGGATTCCACATGCCTGGTTCCCACTGTGAAGCATGGAGGAGGAGGTGTGATGGTGTGGGGGTGTTTTGCTGGTGACACTGTTGGGGATTTATTCAAAATTGAAGGCACACTGAACCAGCATGGCTACCACAGCATCCTGCAGCGACATGCCATCCCATCCGGTTTGCTTTTAGTTGGATGATCATTTATTTTTCAACAGGACAATGACCCCAAACACACCTCCAGGCTGTGTAAGGGCTATTTGACCAAGAAGGAGAGTGATGGAGTGCTGCAGGCAGATGACCTGGCCTCCACAGTCACCGGACCTGAACCCCATCGAGATGGTTTGGGGTGAGCTGGACCGCAGAGTGAAGGCAAAGGGGCCGACAAGTGCTAAACACCTCTGGGAACTCCTTCAAGACTGTTGGAAAACCATTTCAGGTGACTACCTCTTGAAGCTCATGGAGAGGATGCCAAGAGTGTGCAAAGCAGTAATCAGAGCAAAGGGTGGCTATTTTGAAGAAACTAGAATATAAAACATGTTTTCAGTTATTTCACCTTTTTTTTGTTAAGTACATAACTCCACATGTGTTCATTCATAGTTTTGATGCCTTCAGTGAGAATCTACAAAGTAAATAGTCATGAAAATAAAGAAAAAGCATTGAATGAGAAGGTGTGTCCAAACTTTTGGCCTGTACTGTATATATATCATAATCCACTTTAAATTTTAAAGGCAGTCTTGTTTTAAAAAGAGATTGAACTCATTTGTAAAGTGTGACAACTTCTAATGGAAAAAAAAGTGTTAATCAACGATGCTTGTTTTTGAAGCATTTTAGATACATTTAATTAAGCCCTTGAGTGACAACTTTGGTGACCTTTCAAGTAACTGCATCCTCTGTATTTTGGACAATGTTGAAGCTGCACTAATATATAATTTCTAATGTAAACAAGTGATTAAATTAGTACATACAAAATGAAAGGGGCCACTCTTAATCACAAACCCACAGAGAAATGTCACTGACTTCTCTCAGTTTTACAGAGTGTATTTTTGGCTGTTTTCGTCTAGCAGCTCTGCTCAATCCTGGTTCCAGCAGGCAGCTGTTTTCAGTGAAGCCACTCTAAAAACCCACTGTAGACTACCAGTCCAGCAACAAATGCTAGAGTCAGGTGTTTTTCTCAGGAGTTTGTGGAAAGAAGAGTGAATATTTACACTTCTATTTGTCAGGTGGCCAGAAACACTACTCCAAATAAGTGCTAATAATGCTTCATCAAATTGTCATTAGGCAATAATTTGCAAACACATTCATCACAGCAACTTTATAAGGTGATATTACATCATTGTTTTGTGTTCAGCTTGTTCTGCTGCCCCCAGGTGACCAAACATCTTCTAACACAGCTTTAATAATAACATTTTGTTAGATTTGCATCCTAAACACTTGGATTTTGTAATAGTTAATGAAGCTTTGGATTCCTGCCATCTCCTCCCTGCTTTCTGTTTCTCTTAAAACATCTGTCAAGTGTTTGTCAAACACCCTCAGTGTTTAGACATGTTGGTGAGTAAGAGGGACAGGAGACAAGCAGGACAGGAAGATCATGACGTAAATATTTTAGACCAGAGATTGACCACCCACTTCACAAAGTCTGTATTTCAGTGAAGTTGCCCATCTGTTCACTATTCATTGGTTTAGTCAAGCTTTTCTCAGCTGCCTCCCAAACCCACAAAGTAATTGCCAGCAGGACAGAGAGAGATTTTGAACTCAGCATGTGGTTTCTAATAAGGCGTTAGTGGGGAATGAAAACAGTGCAATTTAGGACAGACTTAAGCCTGTCTGCTGGGTATGTGGTGTCTAATGGAGGAGCAAAAGCAGAAGCAAGTGTATATGTGTGGACATCAATGTGTCCATTTTCATAGAAGTAAGTTTGCAACTATTACAATTACTTAATTATTGATCAACCTTGTGATTATATTTTTGTTAAATCAGTATTTTATCTTTATGGTGTCAAAAAATACTAAAACCACACACACAGGCTAATAACTCAAAGATATTCAACTTACGATATAAAAAAACAAAAGCAACAAATCCAACGGAGAAGCTGGAACTGCTAAATGTACTCAATAAAAGGCCATTCATAGGGTTAGGATATAAGAAATACTGAGGTCATGAGAAATCAAAAGGAAAGTATTTAAATACACTAAGCACAAAAAGTAAGGAAATTTGTGTTTGGTAGATTATTTCTTAGTTGTAACAATGCTTCTTGGCAATACATCTTGGAAAGCCTGTGTATTTCCCCTTTAAATGGTGCCACATTTGTATCAATCAGGTGCCTGATTGGCACCTGATTGTCAGTACCTGTGAACATGGGCCCTGCTACAGTGGTCAGTTGGTGTCCGCTCCAAGAATCGGCATGCCACGTTTGGGTGCGAAGTGGGTGTCCCAAGAAGACGGCACCCCAAGAAGACTGTTTCCTCATCCTATCAGCACTTAGGAACCGTAGGCAGTCCTCTACAGATTTGTAGTCAAGGTTTGCAGGACGATATGGCCAATGGCTCTCTGCCCAGAGACAATTCTTTGCTGATTGCTGCACCGATAGAGTAACGTCTTTTGGTGGAGGCAGTGTGATGGTGTGGGGCAGCATCTCCCTCCCTGGAAAAACCAGGCTTGTCATCATTGGAGGCAATCTTAATGCAGAGAGATATTGAGATGAAGTTCTGCAACCAGTGGCAATCCCATATCTCCACAGTCTGGGACCGTACTCTATCCTCCCAGATGACAACCCTCGCCTCCACAGAGTGGGGTTTATCAGAGACTACCTCCAGAATTTGGGAGTGGAGAGGATAGAATGGCCTGCCAGCAGTCTTGATCTCAACCCCACTGAACACTTTTGGGATCAGCTTGGGCATGCTGATCGTGCCAGAGTGACCAACACAACCACGTTGGCTGACTTGCGACAAATGCTGGTGAAAGAATGGGATGCCATCCCACAGCAGTGTGTGACCAGGCTGGTGACCAGCATGTGGAGGAGGTGCCAGGCTGTTGTGGCTGTGTATGGTTCTTCCACACGCCACTGAGGCTCCTGTTTGTTAAATGAATAAACTGTTAAATTGCCAATATGTCTTGTTTCTTCAGACTTCAATCATCCAATCCACCAAACAACACCAAACCAAAGAGTCAACAGCAAAAAAAGCTGTTTGGCATTGGCAGAGAAGATTTGACTAATTTTTCATGGGCACAACCTACATACTCAGCTCTGCTGCTCATCCCACAAATGCATGTTCCTTACAAATGTGGCACCATTTAAAAGGGAAATAAACAGGCTTTCCAACAGTATAAGTTTTATTGCCAAGAAGCATTGTTACAGCAAAGAAATAATCTACCAACTGGCATTCATGTGGATGCTACTTGATGCGCTCTACCCATCTGAACACCGTTGCAGACCAAGTAAACCCCCTCATGGCAACAGCACTTGTGAACAGCAATGACCCCCCCCACACACACCACACCACAAAAACTGGGAGGAATGGGACAAAGAGCTCAAGGCGTCAACCTGGCCTTCAAATACCCAAGATACCAATCTGATTGAACATTTGGGCGACGTGCTGGTACCTCAGAGGTACCCCCGATCCACGTTGGGTCCTCCTTGGATCATTCTTGGCTCTGACCTGTTAGGGCATGGGCATTGGACCTCTGAGGGGTGTACTGTACTTAGGTGTCTGGCACCAGGGCGTTAGCTTCAGATCTTTTGAGTCCCGTGAGTTCTGAGGTGGAGTACCAGCACGTCCCACAGAGTTTTGATAAGATTGGGATCTGGGCAATTTGGGGGCCAGGTCGACGCCTTGAGCTCTTTCTCACATTCATTGGGCCATTCATGAGCAGTTTTTGTGGTGTGGCATGGTGCACTGTCATGCTGGGGGACCACTGCTACTGGGGAGTGCCGTTGCCGTAATGGGGGTACCTGGTCTGCACTGGTGTTTAGGTGGGTGGAGCGTGTCAGGTGGTATCCACGTGAATGTCAGAACCCAAGGTTTCCCAACAGAACATTGCATTGTCACAAGATGATCAATGTTATTCACTTAACCTGTTAGCGGTTTTAATGTTTTGGCTGATCCTCCGAACAAGTCATTAAAGGTGTGTATGAGCCTCCACAGTCTAGTTTTTCACTTAAAAAAATGTCAAAGAATATTGCATCTTAAACATGGATGAAGTAATCAAAAGTATAAAGAGAGCTATACACAGAATTGGAGGCTGTGCCCATTTTATTCCTATGAAAGTTACTCAGTGGCACATGAAGCCAAAAAAGCTGGATATGCGGTATGAAATTACCCGGATCATCCACATCATGGTGCCCATAGAGGAGGCGCACTGGAGACTTCTAGCAGCCAAGCAGCTAACTTTCAATTCAGCCCTTCGCTAACTTGAATGGGGAAAAAAATTGTGAAATTGTACGGCTCCTCTAGACATTAGAAGTGTTATCCAGCCAAAGGTATCAAATACTGATAGTGAAACAAGTCATTTTTTGTTAAAAACATGTATCCTCTGATTTACAAATCTCTTTTACTATGTAAGTCTAAGGAAAAGTCTTCTTTGGACCTATAGCGTCATGTGACGAATCTGGATGTTGTAATTCCATGTTTGGCCATTTTGTGAAATTGACTTTTAAGTCTGGCGCTGTTCCTGGGGCTTATCTTTACATAGCAAGTAGTGATTTGCCACTATATTTATGTTCTGAATGTCGCATCAGTGTTTCCCCTAGGTTAACAGCTTTGGGGGGGGCAGGGAGGCAGACGGACACCGACACAAACACTTAAAGGAATCATGGTGTTCATGTGTTTCTTTTAATGACAGCAGTCAATATAACTATAACAACTGAACAGTTATTTGATCTATACATTGAACTAAACATCAGAGCATTTCTTCACCATCTTCACCACCTGTTTAAAAAACGCATTTATAAAACCGGTGCTTCCCATCCTTAAATGTGATTGGCTGAGTCTCGTTCCATGCCGTTGTAAGATCAGTGTAACTCACTGGTAGACCGCAGCACAAAATATCCCTGCACCAGCAGATTATGTCTGTGACGGGACATAAGTGTGAGAGTTCTCTCCAGTCGTACTGGCATCCAAATTATGATGACAGGAGATGGTGGAGCAATATCCTTGCCTCAGGCAGTGGCACAACCGACGTTAGGCATACGTCTGCGGAAAAACGTCGCGAAACGCACGCCACCGTCCCTGCAAAGAGGAGTCCAAACATAATTGAACACTATTTTAACAATTGCACTATTAATGGAAATATCCAATTCAACATTAACGAGCCCAAATAGCCTGATGTGACATGATGATGGCGCTAGGTGACAAACCAATCTTAGCGTCTGTGTTGCTTGGCAACCATTCTGTCCACACGATCTTGCTTGGTGGAAGAATGAATAGTTCTCAATTTTATTGTTGCATTATTACCAATAAATTGTTGATTTTTTTTTTCGTGTGTGTTTATTTTATGGGCTATATGTAGGGTAACCGTTTTACAAAAGCAATAAGCCCCTTGAAGCTGTGAGTTACAGTGCGTCGTGCCTTAGAACGCCCCTCAGCCGTTGTAAAATCACTGTAACCCACGGCTTCTCGGGGCTTATTGCTTAAATATTTAAGTCTGCTTTTCAGGTGGTTGATGCAACATATTTTTAGATGTGCGCTCTCTGTCCGCTGGTGGGAGTGTGCTCATCTGTGTGTGTGCACGTGTCGGTGTGTGTGCGCATTGCGGTGCAACTCCGCCGTGTGCAATACAGAGAGCAGAGCAGAGGTGAATTCTAAACGTGCGACAGAAATGACATACCGTCGTGTAAATAAGATAAATAACATAAGGCTATTTAGTTTGTTTTATAAAAGGACAAGGTATAGACCTGTTCTATAGGAAAGGTAACCTTAAGTGACTTCTGTTGTGATCTGGCGCTATATGGAAAATAAAATTAAATAAATTTTACTTGACCTTCTGACTAAATACCCTCCATATGCAGTCTTTTAAATGGTAAAATGCAAACTCCCAGTGTGCGTACAATGCTAAATCAGTGGAGTACTCTTAAAAGCACTACCTTTACATGTCTGTACATATTTCTGTTCCTTTGACATGTTTTCTTTTTATTTGTCTCCCAAGGTGATGAGAGTGGATCTCACTGAGCTGACAATCTGGAAGCTTTCAGAGACATTGAACTACCCCAGTGCCTCCTATTAAATCTATTTATTTTCAACAGTGTTAAGATGACGCATCCATTTCTGCACGCTCGCTTTTATTTTTGCATTCCAGTCATTCCAGACTGAGATCCTGCTTTTATTTTTTGCTGATGTTTTCTGTGTAGTTAAAAAAAAAAACCTTACGGTTTTCAAGGTGCTGGACATTATCAGTGAATACTATAGTGTCATGTGACCAAATGAAACGGTACATGTTGAACTGGATCATAACACTAACAGAGGCAGAGTAACTGTGTGTGTTTCTTCTGTTGACAGTCTAAAACCATTTCACAGTCACAAAATATTTTTCAGGACGAACATTCTTCCGTACTGGACATTGTTATTTTTGTCTATATGCCTTTTAAAGCTGTGCTGCCTGTTTGTAATTTTTTGTGAGGCAGACACAGTGCACTTTCATAAATGACTGTCAGACATACGTAAAAATTTTTGTTTTTGGTTTGGCTGCCTTTGATAGAGAAGCCTGCTTTTCCATAAATCAGCCATGTGACATACTTCATATGAGTCAATCAACGTGACTGCAGTGTTTTCAGGATGTGTGATGTGGTAGAATCTGAAACTAAGCACGGTGTTAAGTTGATCTTACCATCCTCAGCAGCTTGGGTAATGACAGAACCGTTGAGAGTGACCTCTGTGTGCATTGTGAGATATTTTTCACTTACTTTAGACCTCCAGATGATACTGTCACTATCCTGATAGTATTCAACATTTTCAAGGGGCAGTTCACCCCAAAATGAAAAATACATCTTTTTCCTCTCACCTGTAGTGCTATTCATCAGTCTAGATTGTTTTGGTGTGAGATATTGGCCATAGAGATGTCTGCCTTTTCTCAAATATAATGGAACTAGATGACATTTGGCTTGTGGTGCTCAAAGTGCCAAAAAATACATTGAAAAAGCTGAACAGCAATGTCTCTTTCCAGAAATCATGACTCAGTTACTCAGGATAAACCACAGACCTTGTTGGGAGCAGTTTCATGTAGGAACTATTTACTTTTTCTGAATTACACCCACCAACCTTATCACCACACAGAAGGACGTGTGCATCTACTGCTAGCTCACCTAACACCACTGAGCTAGCTAATGTTACAGCTTAGCCAAGAAGAATGCAAGTTATATTTCCATCTTACTCTTTCATGAGCACGAGCCTCTCGTCCTTGAGTGATGCATGTTTCCCTCTGCACGGTTATACATTTGGCAGGTGTAGTTTGGTAGAAAGAAAATAGTTCCTACTTGAAACTACCCACAACAAGGTCTAGGTCTAGACTGATAAATAGCACTACAGGTAAGAGGAAAAAATGTTTTTTTTTTTTTTTTAATTTTTAATTTTGGGTGAACTGTTGCTTTAACATCTCTCACTAAATCTTGTATTTTTAGTCCTGATTTTCATTTGTCATGGAAACCTTTGTAAGCCGGACATGAAGTAAAATGTAATCACACTACAGCTGAGCAAGAAGGCGTCCCATCCTTCAACAGCTTTCTTGTTTGCCTCTGTACCTCTGACAGTGCTGGATCATGAAGACAAACTGTGATAGAGACATAATCTTTTTGTTTGATTATGAACATATGTTAAGCCTTCTGCTATAAGCTACAAATGCCTTGCTGCAATAACGGTCGTCTGCTCGTACTGTATGAGCAGTTTCTTTTTCAAATGGGTGTAAATACTGTACACAGTGAAGCATTAACAGAGAATTGATGTTTTGTTTGTGAAACTCAGATGACCACTACAGATTCCTGTCTGAGATTGTGTATTATTTTATATTTTATGTATCATTGTAAATCATTACTGCCAGAGGAAGAGTGTGCATCTCAGCCAAATTCTCTTTTTTTATTAGCAACTGAGATTATATCACATTGATTGGACTGTTGTATATGATCCTTTATGATTTATTTACTGTTTGTGATTTCATGTGATGAGAAAAAAGCATTTCTTTCAGTGGCCTCAGTGTCTGTCATGTAAACACTACAGTTGAAGGTGAAATGTCAATATTATTCCACATCCTGTTAAATGTCAGCTGTGTGTACAGTGTTTATTGCACTCAGCATTGATTGGATGTATGAAGTGGAGGAAGTAGTAACCGGCCTGTGAGGGTAAATTAACGGGTTGAGCACTTTAAGTGACAGATATAAACTTGTCTCATTCATGTTCACTGTTGCACTTGCTGTGTTTTTGCCAATCAGTCCCTCCTGCCACAGTTGCAACTATGAAAGCTTTTTAGGAAGATTAGTTTCCCATGTTGTTTGCTTAGATTTCAAAAGAAAATGATTATTATTTTTTTCTCATCGTTTATCAATGGTGCTTGTGAAATCATGGATATGATTTTTTTTTCTTTCTCAGGTTCTTTGTCTTGTTTTTCATATCTGAGCAGTTTCTTTGTCTTTCAAGTGTCATTATTGAAAATGATATCTAAAAGAAGGCTCTAATAGTAACATCCCTTTTATCAACCTCAGCTCTTGAATTATCCTTTTATCCTTTTTTGTAAATCTGTTTTCATACTTACACTGCACTATTAAAACATCTTTTAAAATCTCTGTGTTCAATGGCATATTTCTACAGGATCACATTTCTTTTGAAGAAACATTGTAAATGTTGATAAGTCAGAGTAGCAGCATTTCTTCTTCGATATGATTTGCATGTATTTGCTCTCATATCCTGACTATGTAGCTGGGAACAAGTCTGTTGTGCAGATACAGATAGAAAGTTAGATAGTTTATTATTTGTTGCTAGGGGGAAGTTCTTTTCCACAGACTGGATTTTCTATAACTTAACTCCTTGTTTCCACATAACTCTGTGTGTGTGTGTGTGTGTGTGTGTGTGTGTGTGTGTGTGTGTACATATATATATATATATACACACTCCTCTTCAATGGCTGTGCGAAGTTGCTGGATATTGGCAGGAACTGGAACACGCTGTTGTATACACCAATCCAAAGCATCCCAAACATGCTCAATGGGTGACATGTCCGGTGAGTATGCTGGCCATGCAAGAACTGGGATGTTTTCAGCTTCCAGGAATTGTGTACAGATCCTTGCAACATGGGGCTGTGCATTATCATGCTGCAACATGAGGTGATGGTCGTGGATGAATGGCACAACAATGGGCCTCAGGATCTCGTCACAGTATCTCTGTGCATTCAAAATGCCATCAATAAAATGCACCTGTGTTCATTGTCCATAAAAAAATGTTTTAGGTCTTTGAGTTCAGCTCATGAAAAATGGGAGCAAAAACAAAAGTGTTGCCTTTATATTTTTGTTCAGTGTATATATATATACAGTACAGGCCAAAAGTTTGGACACACCTTCTCATTCAATGCGTTTTCTTTATTTTCATGACTATTTACATTGTAGATTCTCACTGAAGGCATCAAAACTATGAATGAACACGTGGAGTTATGTACTTAACAAAAAAGGGTGAAATAACTGAAAACATGTTTTATATTCTAGTTTCTTCAAAATAGCCACCCTTTGCTCTGATTACTGCTTTGCACACTCTTGGCATTCTCTCGATGAGCTTCAAGAGGTAGTCACCTGAAATGGTTTTCCAACAGTCTTGAAGGAGTTCCCAGAGGTGTTTAGCACTTGTTGGCCCCTTTGCCTTCACTCTGCGGTCCAGCTCACCCCAAACCATCTCGATTGGGTTCAGGTCCGGTGACTGTGGAGGCCAGGTCATCTGCCGCAGCACTCCATCACTCTCCTTCTTGGTCAAATAGCCCTTACACAGCCTGGAGGTGTGTTTGGGGTCATTGTCCTGTTGAAAAATAAATGATCGTCCAACTAAATGCAAACCGGATGGGATGGCATGTTGCTGCAGGATGCTGTGGTAGCCATGCTGGTTCAGTGTGCCTTCAATTTTGAATAAATCCCCAACAGTGTCACCAGCAAAACACCCCCACACCATCACACCTCCTCCTCCATGCTTCACAGTGGGAACCAGGCATGTGGAATCCATCCGTTCACCTTTTCTGCATCTCACAAAGACACGGCGATTGGAACCAAAGATCTCAAATTTGGACTCATCAGACCAAAGCACAGATTTCCACTGGTCCAATGTCCATTCCTTGTGTTTCTTGGCCCAAACAAATCTCTTCTGCTTGTTGCCTCTCCTTAGCAGTGGTTTCCTAGCAGCTATTTGACCATGAAGGCCTGATTCGCACAGTCTCCTCTTAACAGTTGTTCTAGAGATGGGTCTGCTGCTAGAACTCTGTGTGGCATTCATCTGGTCTCTGATCTGAGCTGCTGTTAACTTGCGATTTCTGAGGCTGGTGACTCGGATGAACTTATGCTCAGAAGCAGAGGTGACTCTTGGTCTTCCTTTCCTGGGTCGGTCCTCATGTGTGCCAGTTTCATTGTAGCGCTTGATGGTTTTTGCGACTCCACTTGGGGACACATTTAAAGTTTTTGCAATTTTCAGGACTGACTGACCTTCAGTTCTTAAAGTAATGATGGCCACTCGTTTTTCTTTAGTTAGCTGATTGGTTCTTGCCATAATGTGAATTTTAACAGTTGTCCAATAGAGCTGTCGGCTGTGTATTAACCTGACTTCTGCACAACACAACTGATGGTCCCAACCCCATTGATAAAGCAAGAAATTCCACTAATCAACCCTGATAAGGCACACCTGTGAAGTGAAAACCATTTCAGGTGACTACCTCTTGAAGCTCATTGAGAGAATGCCAAGAGTGTGCAAAGCAGTAATCAGAGCAAAGGGTGGCTATTTTGAAGAAACTAGAATATAAAACATGTTTTCAGTTATTTCACCTTTTTTTGTTAAGTACATAACTCCACATGTGTTCATTCATAGTTTTGATGCCTTCAGTGAGAATCTACAATGTAAATAGTCATGAAAATAAAGAAAACGCATTGAATGAGAAGGTGTGTCCAAACTTTTGGCCTGTACTGTATATATAGTCCATTCATTCCTTTAAGAACCTCTGTGATCTCTGAAGTGTTTGTGAAACTCCTCCTTCCGTTTTTTTTTGCTGTCCGGAATTTACCTGGAGCACATTGAAAAAAACTGAACTTTTGCAGCAGATTATGGACCGATCATATACACTGTGCCTCACGAAGTCAGCATAAAAAACAGATATGCTAAAAGAATGATGAATGTAAAACAGCTCTATATATACATATATATTTTTCTGAGTAAAAGGTGGCGGTATGATTTGCTAGCTAACATTGGTAGCATGTTAGCTGTGTAACAAAGATGGCATGTATAGCGGATCATCTTAAACTATTTCACATAACTGGCTGCACACCTGACCAGCCAACTTCCTCACTTATTTGTCGCCATGCATTATTTGTCTCTGTCTCTGTCGCTGTACTGCTCTGTGCACATATTCCACAAGATTGGATGGCCAAAAACACTCAAAATTAACTTTTCTGCCATTTCTGCAGTGATGTTTTTATCCATCCATACTGAGATGCTTTTCCTTGGGTTAAACACTAGGGGCGTGCTGCATATACTATACAGAAATACAGACACAAAATAAAACTGTGGAAACAAGACGTAAGATGAGGTTACTTATTCAAAGCTTGTATGCCTATAGGAATAAATCTTGTGGTTAACCGGGTGCCTTTGAGCACATGGATAGTCCATATCTGTCCATCCAGAAGAAAGGCAAGTAAAATACTGGTGGAGTGGATGACCTGGATCATGTGGTATTGTGAGTGCTTTGTGGATCATTAATGAGGTGATGCAATAAATTGGATAAGTTGAAATAGTTTTCTGCCTATATGAGTTCTCTTTAAGAGTGTTTTTTCTCACTGGTGTCACAGACAGTGGTACAGAAGAACTGGCTTGATAACACTATGGTACAGGAGAAGAAAAAGATGGGGTCGGACAGACAGGTGATTTTGTTTATGGATGCTGTAAGTCTCTGTTGACAACGCTTGTAAATTCCCATAGTATGCTGATTGAAACTGAGGTTATTGTCCAGTGTGATGCCAACGTATCTGACAGACTCCCCTACTTCTACCTTCTCTTCTTTGATGGTGAGACCGGGGGGATTGACCAGTGTTTTGGGGAAGGCTAAAGAGCAGTTCTTGAAAGTTTCTGAAATGTTTCTGAAATGAATCTACTGTTGCAACATGAAATAAAATGCAATACCGGTTATTGATAGGCATATGTACCATTATTGAGCAGTGTGAAGATGGCTGTCTCCTGCATGTTTAAAGTATAGGGAATTAGTAGATGGACTCTGACAGTCGTTTGTATAGAGGGTGAAGAGAAATTTACTGAGTATGCACCCCTGTGGAGTGCCAGTATTGAGAATAATGGTGCATGACAGTGAATTGTCAACCCTTTCTGCTTGTGGTCTGTCAGAGAGGAAGTTATGCATCCAGCGAATAAGTGATGACGGAACTTGAATATGCTGTAGTTTCTTTAATACCTGATGCTGCTGGATTCTGTTAAAGGCTGAGCTAAAAATCAATGAAAACAAGATTTATGCAAGGTGCTAGCCCCACCATCAAACTGTCCTGTGAAAGTACAGGGTGACTGGAGGGCTTATTAGAATATGATACTGATGTGATTTAGCCAAGTAACTGTTGCTGCTTTGGTGGCTAGACTGCCTGTTGCATTTTTTAGCCATGCCAGCAGAGTGGGATCGTGGAATGGCTGTGTCGGTCAGTCGGTCCAACACTTGACAGAGCAAAGTATCTTGACAAATATTGCCATGGAAGTTTGTGGGATTCATGGTCCCAAGAGGATAAATCCTACAGAGTTTTCTGATCCCCTGACCTTTTATCCAGTGCCACCAGCAGGTCAAACCTTTTATTTATCTAGTGAAACATTTACTGCATATACTGCAATATTTTCAACATTTACTCAATGGATTGGATCAAAATTTTGGACTTTTTAGAAAGGCTCATCATTATTCATTATCGTGATCATCAAATTCCTGCAAAGCTAGTGATGTTTCTATTGGCTGTACTTTTTGTTTAGTTTTAATTAATATATGTAAGCATACCGTATGTGGCCATATCAAGAGAGTTTGCTTAATACATTGGTGGGTAAACATTATACCTGCTAAATATCAGCATGTTGAAATTGTCATAATGAGGAAGTTAGCGTATGGTAATGTTTGCATGTAACTCAAAGTACAGCTCAAACTGCAACCTCTGGGAAAAAAATGAAGCAAACACAGAAGAGCCAAAAACTGCAGTTTCTTGAATGTCCACTTGAGGCTGGCTCCAAGAGCGAGTGAGTCCTTAGTCAGACCACCAGGTTCAAATGTCCACAGCAGAAACACATGTTTACAGCCTGGTTTGGGTCTCTATAGCTTACATTCATGATAACTGTGTGTGGGGGGGGTGAATTTTTATGTAACTTTTTTATAACTTTCAATGTTCAGACTTCAAGTAAGAGCATGGCCGCTTTGAGTGACAGGTGGGTGCCATCTGTTGACAATTCAATACTATGGCGACAACATTGGTAAGGTATAGTAACCATGTTAAGACCCCAGATTCAGAGTAGCTGTAGTTGTAGCTATTTCACTGTTATTTCAGTTCATTAAAGTTAACTGTAACATTATGATCACCTAAAAAAGTATTTTTCAGCATTGGTAAAGAGACCCTCTAAAGAGTCTGATATTTAGTTTTCCTGGTAAGTACATTTTGCTTTAAGGTTTTAAGCCTGCTTTTCACTAGCAAAAATTTGCATTAGCATTCATTTTATTACAGTCCACCCTAGCTGTAAATCTGTAAATGCAAACTAAGATAGCTTAGGGGTTAGTGGTAGCTTCAAGAAACCAAGATGGTGGAGGCCAAAATGGCACACTCAAGGCTTCAAAATGGAAGACCGCAAACCAGTGAGTGAAGTCATGGTGTAGATCTATGCCTAGATACCAGATGCCAAGATGGAGCCTATTCGGTCCAAGGGAATTGCTTGCCTAGAGCAAATGCTGGTTTTACTTTCATGGTGTGTAGCCCATTGAATATGTGCAGTAGAGTTTTTCCCACTTGCTCAAGTTGGGCTCATTGACTTCACATTGTGAGGATGTCACAGATTTTTAAATTGCTTTTCTCAGTTAGAGGAAGGTTTTACAAATATAAAACCTCCAAGGATCAAAATGTATAATAGAAAGAGTCATAACTGACCTTGTTTGCAGTGGAAGGTGTCTTGTCAACAGTTTTACAGATATTCCTTTTATAATGGTGGCCTATTGGGAAAATACTTTTTGGGACGAATGGGGATTTTTTTTTTTCTGCAATACCGCAAATGGCAACTGGGAAAATTTAAAAGCAAGGCTAAGCTGCTTTTCTGGGGGCCTGCGTCACGGTGGCTACGTCTCTTATCTTACACAGTTTATGGTACAGCCTCACAGAGCCGCTAGCATTACTGTCCAGCATCACTCTCTTGTTCACTCTTTCACCTCTCCCTAGACACTCAACAGCGAGCACCATATTTGGACTTTGAGCTCAGATTATTGTCAGCTTTAACGTCACATATGAAATGTAGCCCATTAAATTAAGGTATTGTTGTAAGGAAGTAGTTTTTTATAACATTGTGGAATTTTTTCAGGGCACTATATAGTGGATACATTTTTACACATTTAGAATTTGGACAATATAGTGCACTATATAGAAAACAGGGACTGATTTTGAATACAGCCAGCCCTTGTTTTTCTTGTTATAAACTGAGAACATTTTTATTCATTGTAACACTTCATAAATCATATTTGATTATGGTTGTCCAAAGAAAAAAAGGACAGCTTCACCATGAAAACTGCATGGAGAAGAGCTTGCAATGCAATCCAATTACAGATTGTGCTGAAGGAACCAGAGCCCTATTCACACACATTCACCTCTTCAGGGCCATTCATCTGCCACAAAAAGCACCTTCATTTCATTTAGAGATTTGTTTGAAAAGGATGCAATTCTCTTTCATAACGTTAGAAAACATTTCTTGGTTTGCTAAAGATAGCTTTTGTATTCCTCTTAGCATATAATGCTGCGTGATGGCTTCAAATTCAAATTGAGGACAAAAAAAGGTCTTGTAGAACACCAGTTGTGTTGCTGAATACCTGCAACCAGTACAAGCCTTGCAACCACGTACATCATCAAATTTAGGCACAGACTAAATGTTGAGTAAAATCTGCTGTTACAAAAAGCAGCACACATTTAAGGTCTTGTAGAGTTTAGAATATATTTTCCTTAGGCATTTCATGTAGACCTTGTCTTTCCCTTTTAATCTTTCATAGTCAAGTGGAGACTCAAGAGGATAAGGCTTTTCCCTTGCTATTCTTTTGTTTTCTTCCTTTTTTATACAGTAGAAATACCACCTACATAGGCTAAAAAATGTCCCATCTCTCCAATGCACAGCTGGATATGTAAATATTAAGGCATTAGGTAAGCCCTTCTCGTGTTTGTTAACCATTTTATGTTGGTTTTTTCCTTTTACATCCAACAGCTGTGAATCTTTCTAGCATGCAGTAGGCTACAATACAATACTAAATATGAGATGTTTATATCAAAGTCAAAGACAATTTCATGTCATATCTAACAGACGAGCACCTCATTATTGAGATATAAATGCATTCTCAAGCTGTTTGTAATTACACACAGACGTGAACACGGGAGCAGATAATTCAAATTAGATGTGAGTCATAAATTAAGAGGCTTCATTATTACAATGAACAATCAACCTTGATTTTATATTTTTTCCCCTCCACTTTTAAGAGTTATCATCTGTCTGACAATATGATGCCATGCACAACACAATGGTTTAATTGACGGTATCTGACAATATTCAATTAGAGTGAGAGGGCACTCAAAGCTTTTATCTAATCAGGTTGAAACCTGTAGACATTAGTTCAGCTTTGTGAAAGTAGAAGCAGAGATGTGTCTGGTTATGTCTGGAGGGGAGATTCTTATTTTTTAAGGATGACAAACCAATGCTTTAAAGGTCCAGTGTGCAGGATTTAGGGGAATATATTGTCAACAATGTAAGGTAATATAAGTTTTCTTTAGGGTATAATCACCTCAAAATAGGAATCATTGTATTTTCATTACCTTTGAACGAGCCATTTGTATCTACATAGGCAGTAGGTCCTCTTCCACAGAGTCTGCCATGTTTCTGCAGTAGTCTAGAATGGACAAATCAAACACTGGCTCTAGATAGAGCCATTCTCATTTTCGCATTGGATGCCGCAGTTAGCAGCTGAGCAGCATCAGGAAAGTACATATATTTAATGTGAAACTGCTCCATGTCCATGTTTTAACTGAGACTGCAACTTATTCAATGTTTTTACCAGTTTAAATCAACAGGTTCGTTTCTTTTGGAAAGGAGGAAACCTCTGCGGATAATTACACTTCCAGTAAAAACCTCCTGAATGTCTGGATCTCAAGTTATGAGAGAAAAAAGGTGAACAAAGGCACAGGGCTAGCAGTCCATCTGCTCCTTTAAGGATTAATGCAGCCACCGTTCTCTTCAGTGTTTAAAGGAGAACATTACACTAATTCTTTTTTTTTTTAAACAGTCTCTCTAAGAGTATCATTTTATCGGCCACCCAAATGTTATTATCCAATCATAATCCTGTGTCTGTAGGAGTTGATGTTGTATCTTCTTAATATAAACACAATCTCCATGAAGTCAGTGGAAAATATGGTTACCTCACAGATGCAGCTACGTCTGGCTTATTTCATCCTGGTTCCTGTTTGAACTATTCAACTTCCCTGCACTCATCGTTTTCAAATTTAAAAACTATCTTCTCTGTCTTCCATAAAGGCTTATTCTCCCCCACATTCTTACCATGCTTAAGGTGAAAGTCACTTCTACTCTGAATGTCACTCTCACGTTCTACAGCTTTATCTTTAACATAATCTCCAAACAAAACTAAAAGATTGTTAATCTCAACCAATTTTATTCATTTGGTCAGAGTCGGGCATACTGTTTTAATTTTTTTTCTTATCAGTTTACAAATTGCATCAGATTTCATGTGTTTTTCATTTCATGTGTAACTATATTTCTAATCTCAGCTATAACTTTCAGTAAATCAAAGTGTTTCTGTGAAAAGGAGGTGCATTAGCACTGCTGATAAGAAGTGAAAGCAGACCTCAGCGCTCACGCTGCCTGTCGTGGTGTTTAATGTTTAACTGCCCTGCCCTCATAGGTGGGAGGAGGAAATGTGTGTGAGTGGAGTGCTGGCCAACACTTTGCTCAGACTGAGGCGAAACCACCCTACTATTGACTAGAAACGGAGAGGACTCTTGGGAATCCCAAAGGATCATCAGGAAGAGGAGATGGACCAGGCTTAGTGCGGCACACTGGACTTGTGGTGATAAGACACTGAATGTTTAGAACACAGTAGGAAGTACCAAAGAGTCCTCATAATTTCTACAGTGGAGTGTCACCTACTGTGATTTGGAGTTTACCACCCACTGGGATACCCACCTTGAGGAATCAGACATAATTCCAGCTAAAGAAAAGTCTTGAGTTGTGATCTTGGAAATTGTCTCACTTGTGGCTCTTGACTCTAATCACAGAGACTGCGCCCAGCAGAACTGATAAGCTAAAGGAAAAAAATCAATACCTGGAAAATCTGAGCTCACCATTCCATAACCATGAGTGAGGAAATGGAGATAGCAGACGAGAAAGACTGGAGGGAGCTTGAACCCAACTATCCTGTCAAAATCTTCCTTACATTCTTTTACAGCCTCATTCTGGTGACAGGTATCATGGGTAATTCAGTCACTATCAGAGTCACACAAGTGCTGAAGCGTAATGGCTACCTGCAGAAGAACGTCACTGACCATATGGTCAGCCTGGCATGCTCAGACTTGTTGGTGCTCCTCATCGGCATGCCAGTGGAGCTCTACAGTGCCATCTGGTTCCCGTTTTCATCCGCAGAAGGGAACGCTGCCTGTAAAATATACAACTTTCTGTTTGAGGCTTGCAGCTACGCCACAATCCTCAATGTAGCCACTCTTAGCTTTGAGCGCTACGTGGCTATCTGCCACCCATTCCGCTTCAAAGCCTTGGGTGGGAAACGTACCTCTGCCCTCATCACCTTTGCTTGGCTGGTGTCCGTGATCGTGGCTCTGCCGTTGCTGGTTGCTACGGGAACGGAGGGACACATTCCCTACCTGGCAGATACACCGGTTCAGAATCTGACTTTCTGTACAAATCTGAGGGAGCGCTGGGTGATGTACAGGGTCAGCATCTTTGTGGCTTTCATCGTCTATATGATTGTGTTGATCTGTGTGGCCTTCATGTGCCGGGCCATGGTCCTCGTCCTTCAGAAACCTTTAGGATCCGTGGATAGTGGCATCAACGGAACTCAAAGAGCACACAAGCACGAAGGTTCAAAGGTCAAGACAGCCAGGAAGCAGACCATCATTTTTCTTGGTAGGTTGTTGGTTTAATATCTCAAAAAAAAAAATACATTTTAGAGCTCTCTGTGTGTCTGTTTGTATTGTGTGTATACTGTCTAGTTTTGTGTCGGCATTAACAGCAGAAATCTCTAAAAAATAATTGACAGAAATGTTACCAAGTGTTATTTTTGGGACCCTGTGTACGGTGGTATGTGTGTCTGTGTGATGTTGATATATTACCACCATTGCCCAGGTTGTTCAGACATGTCAGACAGCCTCTTCATCTGTTTATGCCAGCAGTTTAAACACCACACTGACTCTGTGCCACAAGTGGAAGTGAGAAAGGATATACTTTCCAATGTTATGACCATTCAAATGATTGATTACGCAGACAGACACACATGCACACACTGCTTTTGTTTAGGGCGTGCTCTTGAACTGAAAGTGCAGATAAACTATCTTGTAAATAGTAACTATTGCTAGTTTGTTTGTACTTAGCGATATGCTCAGCCTCAGTCCAACCATGCTGTCCAGTCAAAACTGGGTGATGCAGGACTGAAGTTACAGAAAATATGACACCCATGCTGCCTTAATTGTTAGTAACTTCAGTCCTGTATCACCAAATTTTGACTGGACATCATGGGTGTCATACTTTCAGTAATTAAGAAATTTCAGTCGCTGAGGTTGCCACTATTTACAATGTCATAGGGCTCCATGTCCATGTTTTAACTGAGAAAACTCCCACAAAACTTAGTATCAAGCTGAACAAAAACAACACTGCCATGAAAAATTAAATAACACAGAGACACCACACAAAAGACCTCACAGACAAGGACTCTCCCTCCGGGTGGTCAGGTATGTAATGAATGCTGAAGCGGCCAATAGTAGGCCAATCCAGATAAAAATTTAATAACAGGATTTTCAGAATAAACAGAATGTGAGCACTGGGGTGGACATCCTGAGGACATCAGCACTGTCTTGGTCCAGTGGACATCAGCTAGCATTGGACACAAGTAGGGAGGGACTCAGAGATGTTAACAGATGCTGATATGCCGCATTGCAGACAGGCTGACATGAAAAGAGGTAGGAAATACAGCAGACAAACTCCCAAAGTCCCTTAGTCATACAGCAGGGTGGTCACAGAGAATGACCACATGAATAAACATACACTGACAGGAAGCAGGACTCAGAAACTAAAATCCAGACACTGGAGAAGGTAACTATTAAGATTAGCTGGCTGTCATTCCCTGTTTAGTATACAGGTGTATACTAGTCAAAACTATTTCTTACCTGAAGGAGTACCTCATTTGCAAAATGGCCATTTGTATATCATTTTATCACCACCTGTTACCTTGACTTTGTGAGGAAAACTTTTCTTACATGTCTCCAAGGTGAACAAAGAATCCAGAAAAGGCGAACATCCATCTTGAACTGAAGTCACTGTAGACCACATTTAACAAGAGCAAAACTAAACTCTCGTGGTCAATATGTGCACACAGTGCAGTATAATTCAAGTCTCATTTATCCAGTTGTACTCTTAGCACTCCACAAACACATACATTTTCTCTAAAACACTGCATTTAAAACACGTCAGTGCAAACCATAGACTGTAAAAAATAATGGATGCAGCTACCGTGATGTCACCTGTTGGTTTGTGGACTCCTGTTTTGAAGCCTCAAGTTTTGGATTATGGCTGTCACCATCTTGGTTTTTTGGACCATATTTGGGCGAGAGGCTGGCACTTTGGAGGAGTGAGGGGTGGATCTGACTGAGAAGTCGAAGACGTTATCAACAGACAACCTGTCACTTAAAGTGGCCTGCTCTTAATTACACGTACCTTTAAGCTTTAGTAAAATGTAAACGGGGGGGTCTATGGAGATTGACTGGCTTCTGGAGCCAGCCTCAAGTGGCCTTTCAATGAACTGCAGTTTTTGGCACTTCTCTGGTGGCTTTATTTTTCAGCTCTGGCGGCTGCCACTTGGTACAAATAGTCTCATTCAGAGCTGAGTAGTGTGCCTAGGCACCAGAGGCGATTGCTCTGAGACAACAAAGGAGGCAGAACTTTCCCTAAAATTTCATAGAAGGAATGGTCAAATATGCACTATTGAATTTACATTAAAATAAGAATTTACATTGCATTAAATGTGCACTAGGATGCATTTAACATCATGAATATGATGTACAAACATCAGCTGTTTATCACCAGGTTTCAAACGTGACCTCCCTGTCATACATTCTCGTGTCAGCACGGTGAATACTGAGCCTCCAAGCATTCCTATGTGACAGTGCTGAGCAGGTTTTTTTCATGCAGCAAAGCAAGACGGTCATTGGATAAATGTGACAAAATCGTCATTTCCAGGGAGGCTCAGCTTCCCTGGATCCTAATGGAGCGGTAGGCATAAGAGGACACTCGGTGTATGCATGATGATTGGAGGAATTGTCTAAAAGGCTGAACCCTTTTGTGATTGACAGTGCTTTTGAAATACACACCAGCATCATCACATTTCAAGCTCAGTCCCATGCGGATATTTGTGAGTGGAGTCTTCTGACAGAGTGCCGTTCAGGTGTTTAAACCCATCTGAAAATCTTTGAGGTGTGTTTTGCTGTGGTTCTATGGCATGAGTGAGGCTGAAAAACGGCTTCAATTAAATGTTCCTTTCATAAGTTACAGCCTGGCTACAGTATGACAAATTTTATGATGTAAACTTAAAGTGAGCTTCCCCTGTTTGAAAGACCAGCAGCCGCCATTGCTAGGCACATGCGTTTGAACTCAAGCAGTGCACCTATGCATGCGTGTGCTCAGGCACACTCAGGACGTGCTACCCATAGGCAGTATTGTTTTACATTGTAACATTTTTGCAGAAATGCATGTGTTTGTGAAGTACTAAGAGTACGACTGGATAAATACTTGAATGAATGAATGAGTGATTATACTGTACGAGTCATGTGAGAGTTTGTATATGAATGTTCATGTCAGTTCATAAAGAGTGTTTGCCTTTTTTCTTCAGGAATTCAGCAAAACACATGGTCAGTAACTGATATACAAATAGTAATTTTGTGGATGACATATTCTTTTAGTAAAAGATAAAGAAAGGGAATTAATTTTCCCCCTTAGCTCTGTTAAGCATGCTAGTGTCTTCCAGCTACATTGTTTTGGTTTTTCACCCCATAACTTTATTGCTCTGGTTCACTCCCACTGCTCTCATCAAACTTGTTGTCAGCGGTGTCAGACAGCTCAGCGGTGAACAATCTTTGATGCAGCTACTGTACACTACCTCCCTTCACCACATGGAAAACAGGCAAAGTTAACAATTACCTGGAGAACAAAGTGAAGCCTTTAGCAACTAAAGAGCCAGACATTTTTCTCAGGAGTTGTCAGAGATCAAACATAGCTGATAGGAGGGTAAATGTTACTTACATTTGTCAGGTGGCCAGAAACACAGCTCCAGATGAATGCTAATGTTGTTCTGCTGGATATGTAAATAGGCATTTATTTGCTAACACTTGTTCACTATAACAACTTTATGTAACTTATTCTGCTGCCTCCAATTGGCCAAAGAAAAAAAAAAGAAAAGAGAGAGAGACAGAGAGAGAGAGAGAGAGAGAGAGAGAGAGAGAAATCAAATAATGCAGCTTTAATTTAGCACAAATTTCTTCAAGGAAAGGAACCGATATAAAAAAATAAACATAATTCATCATAAAGCTTTAGTAAAAGTGCTCATGTTTGAAACAGTCATTTCAGCGTCTCAGTTCTGGAGATTGAAAAGAAAGTGAAAACGGCTGTTAACATTATTACATACTAAATGATCTCAAGTGTACAATACAGGTACATTTATGCCAATGGAAATCAACCAGATTGCTCTTTTAGTTCTTTTCTTTCATCAGGAGTAAAAAGCATAGCCTGTTTGAAGGACATTAGAAAACCTGCCTCTTAAATTGCAGAAAAGACACTGTTCTAAAGAACGACAGCATGCTGAGGGAAGGCTCTGCTCCTTGCAGCTTTGTGATACCTGTCATCTACATCCCAGCTGCTACCTGCAGCTGATGACCAGCCATTTAAACTATCCATCCATCCATTGTCTAACCGCTTATCCTCTTGAGGGTCGTGGGGGGGCTGGAGCCTATCCCAGCTGACATTGGGCGAGAGGCAGGGTACACCCTGGACAGGTCGCCAGACTATCGCAGGGCTGACATGTAGAGACAGACAACCATTCACATTCACATTCACACCTACGAGCAATTTGGAGTCACCAATTAATCTATCCCCAATCTGCATGTCTTTGGACTGTGGGAGGAAGCCAGAGTACCCAGAGAAAACCCACGCTGACACAGGGAGAACATGCAAACTCTATACAGAAGGGCCCCCGCATCCGGGATCGAACCAGGCGACAATGCTAACCACCACACCGCCGTGCCGCCTTCATTTAAACCAGCCTTTTTTAAATTAAAGTCTGTTACAAGCAGGTGTTTTGGTTTTTATATATTTTCAAAAGGATCTGGGACACATTAGTGAAATTTTTACTCTTCAATTATGCTGAGAAAATATATTTTAAAAGATCAAAGTCTTGACTATTCAACTTTGTAATGGGCCAACCTCCCAGCGATTTAAGTTTTTCTTAAATAGCATTCATAATGGATGTCAGAGGTAAGATCTGACGGAGTTATTGTCTTACGGAGTTGACCAAAAATTATGTATTTATTTATTTCACAGCAGTTGTAGTGAGTAGCCATTTTATTTTTCAACGCTGATAAAGAGTTTTCTTGATACCAATCAAAATACTCTTTTTCAAACCGTAACTCTTATTGAGTTTTTATTAACAAGGGCTACGGAGTTGACCTGTTATGGTTGAGAAACGCCTGACAGCAATGTTATTTATTGAATTTATCATAAAATAGAAAGCTGACCAGTACTTGATCAGCATTCCTGCCTTTTTGGAAGCCAGGAAGGGAAACAGGAGTCCTTAGAATATGGCTAACTCCTTTTATACCTGATTAAATCATGTTCTTATAGAAATGTGATGGAGTTGACAAAAGTCTGGGACACATCTTTAAAGGACAAACATTTTCCCAAAAAATGTATTTGATATATTTTGCAGGCTTTTAAAACATTTTTAATTGTTTGTAGTTGTGAGTTCTTGTCTGGGACAAGGCTGTTATTTGGCACAGGGCACATTTAAAGTTTCCAAAAATGAAAGCAGATCAAAATATTTTAGAAATAATATTTTTTCATACTGGAACCCTTTGAAAATAATGTGTAACCCCGGAAACGACATCAGTGCATTGATAAGTTAGAATTTCAAGTTTTTTTTCTTGGTAGGACATGATTTGTTCTAAACCTAACCAAGTAGTTTTGGTGCCTAAACCTAACCTCAGTCATTTCACAACAATAACCATGTGTTACAATGTGTTCTAGCTGCGTATCACATTGAGTTTCTAAAGGGTGCCCTGTCCATTGCTATGAGATGCCAAGGGGCTTGGAAAATTGAAAGTATTTGACGACCTGGGAATGAGAACGGGTTGAAAGTCCTGGCTTCCGAGACAGAACAGATGACTGATAATGGTGTCAAACATGATATCAATGTGATCACATATATCATCAGATATTTCCAGCAGACACCGGACCTTAAACACAGTGTTTTCATTTTGGAAACAAGCTTCAGTCTGTTGTTAAATATCTAATTTTTTGGCTACTTCTCCATTCTCGCATTCCATCACCACACATCCTGTATGTTTACTGACACACACACAACCACTCTTTGTTCAAATATAGTCACTCATGATGTCATGTTAGATCATCGACTGTACACCACATACATACAACTACAAATAAATTGGTCTGAATCACAGCATTGGAATTCACTGTGTACTTTTACAGCTCATTCTAACATTTCCGGGGTGTTTGTTTTATAACCTGGCTGTTTGCTAAATGAATTGCAAGGTCAATGAAGCACATGTAATTGTTACTTTTGTGTTGTATGTAGAGTTTTTTCCCCTTTAAACACTCAAGGTTTGCACAGTTGGATAATCAGTGGGATACAAAACTTTCTTGCACTTTCTTATGTTGCCTTGAAATGAAAACAGATACATGTGAAACAGTAGACTATAACCTCTGGGAATACTATACTTATAAAGTAAAATGCCCCAAACTTTTAGGCCCAGTAAAATGGTGAAAGGTGTTTTTTTTCCCAAATATAATTTTTGAAACTCAAATTTTCTTTTCAAACTGTGAGTTGAGGCTCCCTAGTCGAAACTGGGGGAGACACACTTTTTTATGTCTAAATACCATCGATAAACCTATGATAGATCTTCCTTTTCATTCTGGATGGTTCAACACTACAAGACGTTTTTCCACTATGACGAAATCTATAGTATGTATCCTTTATACTGTTAAGGGGTTAGCACTGTGACTATAACTGAGCTTAACTCCTCAGGACAGTCATGTATCAGCACCACTGAGAGTCACTGAGACATTTAATCAGCCTCGCAGCATCCTATAGAAGAAAAACTAGTGATACGTGCTGACTTTCTGCTAACTCCTTTTTCCATTTATCTTTTAATAAGACACTGACATATCAACTCATCTACCTTAACACAAAGGGTTTATTTTTCATATACAAAATGATTAATGAGTGAGCAGTATGTTCCCATGCATACACACCTAGGTATGTTTTCAGTGTTTCCTTGAGTAAAGGACTGTGGCACTGCAGTCGTGCTGTTTCAATTACCAGCCAATCACACACCCTCACCAGTCTAATTATGTGTTAAGTATTGGACAGTGTGTGAATCAAATTGAGTTTCTGTGCTCTGATGACCTCAGATGGATGTGGAAGGAGGGGTCAGCTGCATTACAACTAATGCATAAAATGGAGTTTTATCCATTAGTGACAAACTTTGCGCAGCTTAATTGCCTGATAGAGCATAATTGTTTTTGTCCTGCTGTACGGATGTAATTTTGAATGTGCTATCGACATATTCACACTGACTGGTGTTAATAAATGAGAATGGTGACATGGTTATGTTTGAATGTTTTCTATGATGCTGTGACTGTGATTGTCATGGTGGAAATGACGAGGAGCAGGTTTGCAGTTATGATGATGATTAGCAGCAGGAGATGGGGGAACAAGGTATTTATGGTAAAATGGTCCAGAAGAGTGAGAGGATGATAATGATGACGACGAGGGCTAATTCGGATGAAGAACGAGTATATAGTATACACTGTACTAACCCTATGTTATTGAGTGAAGAGAAGCACCATGAGAATTATTTCTTGCTTCATATCCCACTGGCAAGCTAATTGCCACTGCTCTGCACTATTCTCATATGGTGGATAGCTCTGGTCGGGACGGCTATGTCGCAGAAGCATAGCACCCACCCTCTGGTTTCCAAATGTTTGCTCTGTTAGCATTGTTGCAGTTGTTAGTGCTGTTTATTGAGTTAGCACAGTTGTTAGCCCCCAGCTCAGCCACCCTCATGTCAAGAACTGTGTCCCTTTGAATTACAGATGTGCTCTAAATACAGCTCCTTTAGCTATTATGGCTCATCTTCACAGCATCAGGGATGGACTGGCAACAAAAGCAGCCCAGGTATTTGCTGTCAAGCAACCCCAATTTGATAGACCAAATTTGAACTGACACAGTATGTTTGTTGAGCAGCAAATATTAAAAAAAAACCCATAATCTGTTAATTTGTATTATTTATGTTAGGCTAATATTATCCAAGGTTTTTCCTTCCCATGCTTGTGTGTACAGAAAGCCCATATGACCACGACCAGTTTTTAAAATTAGGTGTTACTAAAGGCCGTATAAAGCCGGCCCACTGTGAAAATTCACAAACTTCCTGATGGCCAGTCTGTGCCTGTGAAGCATGCAGCTGCTTTTCCACAAAAAAGGTATAAAAAGCACCAAAAAGCAGACAAAGTTCACAACTAGCTGGTGAACACTATGGAGCATTTAGCAGCTTAAGAGGCTGAGATACTTTTGTCATGAGTTGGTGGAGACCAAAACAGAGCTGAAGGGATACTGAATATTGAACTTGCGTTAGTCAGCTGGAGAGAAGCAATGCTGCAAATGAATGCTAATGTTGCTCCATATAAACAGATGTTAGCTAACCTAATGCAATAGCTATACTGATTCTATAAGGTGGAGTCATTGTGGCCCCTTCGTGACCAAAATATTATAAAGAATCACTATTCAGAATATACTTAATCAGTGTTATAGCCTGCTACACCTTTTATTCTTTGTGTATTACAAATTTTACTAAAGTTCTCTAACATATATGTCCTGCAAGTTAGAGTTTCAATGCATGATTCATACTTTTAATGCTTTGTGTATTAAAAATTTGGGATTTCACCTGTTTGTTTCAGAGCAACATATCTGAATGTGTTGATATGGATGGAAGTATTGGGATAACTATTTGTTAGAACCTATTCTGTTAAAATGGCATCCCAATGAAACTACACATGAACATCATTTTATTCAGCCTGTGAACACAGTTGTATAATGTCTCTGGTTCAGCAGGAAGCTTTATCAAATCTGAGACAATAACCATGATGATGTCATCAGGCTAAATGGGCTTTAGATTGCAATGTTTTAATGTAAAGCAGCATTACAAACTGTGGTTATAGTGTGGTTTTCAAAGGATGTGGGCTTTTACATGGCAGGGAGGGTTTCACAAAGAAACACACTAATGTGGCATTATGGGAAGTGTAGGAACCAGCATTTTTGGAGTTTGGCCCATAATGGGGATTAAATGTCCTGACATTTCAGCCTCTGCTGTAAGAATTTGACCATTCCTTGGAAAATCTGTAAGAGCAATGCTAAATCACTGGAGAAGCTCTTCAAAGCTGGTGACATCCAGAACTCTCACATTAGCTTAAAGAAGGCATTGGACTGACATACTTCCCAACTTAGAGTGTCATAAAATAGGGGATCACTTGAAAGTTTGCACACTTTAAATGCCTGTTAGTTCCATTTTCTTTTTGAATCATCACTGTGGAATGTAGTGGGAATGCAAATTTGCTCAATTTGCCAATTAAATGTTTAATGCAATCTGTAGTTTAGTCTGAGAATTCAATAATCACAGTTATGAGAGAGAACAAACAAGCTATTCCCTAAACAGAAAGCTGACATTGCTGTAATGAAGCTTTGAATTGATGCAGGCGGTTTGATTGAATGGATAGATTCCCTCAGTAACAGAAGGTAATGTGTTTATGAATAACATGTTTAACTACACAAGCTGAAAGTAAACCTAAAAAAAAAACACAATGACATGGGTAATTTTCTAAAATGGTGTTTGTTTTAAAGGCTGATAGTATGTGTCACCTATGAGACACAGTCATTCACATTTCGGGGCGAAGTACCTGTCTTGTTGCTCAGATGGCTGAAAGCAGAGTACTAGGTTCAAGGAGAAATGGAGGTCTTTAAAAAAAAAAACCTTTTTAAAGGACCTATTATGCTCATTTTTAGGTTCATACTTTACTGCTGCATTCAAGGTTTCTATTAGAACATGTTTACATGCTTTAATGGCAATCAAAAAAACAAAACAAAACAAAAAACACTTACTGTCTGTGCTTAAACACCTGGATTCACCCTCTGTCTGAGAAGGCTCAGTTTTAGTGCCTGCCTCTTTAACCCCCAGTTCCAAAAAGCCTCCAGCCTGCTCTAATTGGTCAGCATTTCTGGTTCTTTAGCCAGCCAGAGAATAGCTGCACTTTCTACCATGAAAAATCCCCAATAAGAGCTTCTAAACCAAACCAGACATGTTCCAGCAGGAACGCGACCTGAAATCAGGAAGAAGTTTACACCACTGTCAACCAAATTTACATGTTTCCCTGATGTTCACATGTAACATGTAGAGATGTAGGCTACATGATGTAAAGACCTGCAGTAGCGTGCTTGGTGCAGATGACCATATAAAGAAATGCGACACACTGTGATGTCATACTGTAGCCAGAGTAGAGAAAAACTGTTGGAAACTGGGAGTTCAGAAGCCTGAGATTTTTGCTCACAGGCATTACCTATCTACATATGTTTAGTTTAGTGTATGAAACTTTGGCCATGTTCAATATGAACAGCCTTCATTGTAATACCATTTATAAGACACAAAATACAGAAAAGCAAAATAGGTCCCCTTTAAACACTGCTGAAAAAAAATCAAGTCCGTATAGTACTAATATTTGGGAGGAATAAAGTACTCAGCAAGAGCTTGAATCAGCTGTGAGGAATGAGAAAGAACAGAGGAGAAAAACACAAGAATATGTAACATGATTATTTTTATTTTTCCTTTTCTTTTGTTTTACCCCATCCTCATTAATCTATGTAGCCACATGCTCTGTTAAGTTCATCAGTGGGATCTCACATACTATCGTACTAATAAATAGCTTAAGCCTACCCTGCATTTCCACATCATATATTCAGAAATACTGCAGGGATATTGCAGCATCAAAAAGATTCTGACACAGAGGAAAGTGAAATTGACTGCATCTACCTACTCAATGTTGTTTGGAAGAAGTAACTGTTGCATCATATGTAGGATATTAATATGTATTAAAGTTTTTGGCTTTGTTGTTTGTTTGTTTGTTTATTGTTGTTTTTAGCTTGGAAGGTTCCACCCTTTAACAATACTACCAGTACAGTTAACAACCGAGGTGAGGGAATATGGAGTATTGGATTGTTTCTGTTTTCAGCAGATAATCCTTTATTAGGATTAAAGTATGATATAGGATGATTCCATAGTGCATAGACAAAAAGTAGGATGAGGAAGTTAAGAAGAGACTACAATCTGATAGCCTTGACTGATTTTTAATCCGGGGACCTGTACTGTAATGACACTCCTCAGTGTGCGATAGTCGTTCACGAAAACAGTAGGAATTGTGTGGGATGTTCACAACTCCATCCCCACACCCCTTCACTCAATTACTCTACTTATAACCAACAGAGTAGAATATTGGTGTGTGTATAAAAATCAACTGAAAAAAGTCCTCAAGATAATTATGATGTTTTCAGTCTGACATAACTAATCAAAAAAACATATAACCAAGTAATATTCACACTGCAAATCATCATTTTTCAAGAACTACATACTTGTTAGCCAGGCCATATTGTAGTCACCTCACATCCACAATATCATGTCTATCACAACTACTTCAAAATTCATAACCGCTCAGTCCTCATAAACAACATCTCAAGCAGCAATACACTGGCAACTGGACTCCATCGTCTCCATAATGCAATATTACATTTTACTGAATATTACTAGGGGGGGTCATGACACAGTCTGCTGGCATCAACAGTATTCACTCTCCTCCTTATTGACTGCTGGCTTACTCTGCTGCAAGAATTACCAGAGTTTGAATTTGAATATGAATTGTTATTGCACTTGGCAGATAGAAAAGACCTGCTGCACATTACATTGAGTTCCACTCTGATGCACACTCGAAAACAGTCATTCCAGTTGTAAGCACTGATGTCAGTTATCTCTCAAGTGGCCACGTTCCTGTCACTGCTCCACTTTACCTTGAAATAACTTTAAATCCTGGTTAGGCGCTGCAACTTTGGAGAGTAATTAAAAGCACAGAACATCCTTGTTAAGTTGCCCACACATCACGTCCAGGACAGAAGGTTAATTGCTTTAGATAGTTTATTTTCAGACACTGGGAGACAGCATTTGTGAAATGAATATTAATTCTGTTTTGCTGCCTTCAGCCTTTGGCCCGTGAACTTTGACTTTTGCAGGCTATTTGTGATGAGAGCACTCAGTGAGGCTGAATAGATGTGAAAAGAAGGCGTGCATGCAGAACAATAAGAGAGCAGGGAGTGCTGTTGTTATTCTTCAACTGTTTTCATTCAAGAGGTGTGCAGTGATAACCCTGTCTTCACTTTCACTATCATTGCTGCTGAGGATCAAACAATACACAACATGATCTGGAGAGCTGAAACATGCTATATAAAAGTCACACAGATTCTGCTGTTTCACCTGAACCTTTGCAGTATGTGTGACTGTGACATTTACCTTTAGGCTAGAGTAAAATGCAGAGCAACATATCTTTAATCTCAACCAAACAAAAGGCCAAATCATGAATGTACACACCAAAAGACTGTAAACTATTTTGTGACAATTAACTCTGGCATTTTTCAACTTGGACTCTATTTTTCCATGTTTTTGTGTCTCAGGGCATTTTCATATTAGGTACAACTGATTTGTACCGTGCCTGACTACGACTGACCCACCCCTCCACTCCACCACTGCTCAGCTTTAGCATTAGTACCTGAGTACACTTGCGCCACCAGCTATGTGACATTTTTGTTGTGCTACAGTGTAGAAAAGGGTGCCGCAGATGGACATCACTGCCCCGGGAACCTTCATCGGTGGGGACCCGCTGAGCAGCAAGGCAGAGCTCTGCTCCTAGTGTGAGGGGTTGCTGCTGTTGGGCATGGAGCTTTGTGCCTTTCTGAAGGCGGCAGCAAAGTCAGATCTAGGTCTGGGCTCTACTGCAGTCTGACATGGAGGCATCTGTTAAACTGAGACTGTTTCATGACTGGTGAAAACTCCTTGTATCATGTTAAATAACAGTCCACTTCTGTGTTTTGGTACAGTTGGTGTTCACACCTGTTGTGTGCCATACCAGAGTACACTTAACCCATACTCCGTAACACCTTTTCGATTGGACTTGGGCACAAATCAGCACACTGCACCTGGGCACGGAACACAGTGTTCACACCAATCAAACAGACTGGACTTTGGGGTCACTTATATTCAGATCAAAACCCTCAACCCTGACATGAAAGCTCCCTAAGTGACTCGTAGGAACCACAATTTTTTTAATTGGTCCAGTATTGAGAGAGAGTGCTGCAGCTGGCAGCAGCGAAACAGGATACATGAGGTCACTCGGGGCAGGTGCGCCCCGTCGATTTACATCCATTAAATGTACTTATTTTTGCAGATACCCCGCTATGTTTTCATGTGCACTAAGATCAAAACAATGACTTTAGCTAAGACCATTGCTCGCACTATGTTTGTAGCACTGTTAAAACATCAGTTTTCTTCAGGTGTAAGCATTTCAGCGTAGATCTGTTTTCCTCTTTGGCTGCCAGTAGTCATCCTTGTCAAATGGTCTGCAAGGCGCAATGTAAGGACAGTGTTAGATTCCATTTGTAGCACAACTGGCTACAACTTCAGCATGTCGCTATCCCACAGAGGTATTCTATGAAAGTTGCATGAAATGTTGCAATTTATTTTGTTGGCATAATGCTCAAACTTGAGCCATTGTTTTGTCTTCTTTGTAATCTTTCAGATAACAGTAATATCCGCTTTCCATACTTTAATACAACAAACCTTGTTAAGAAACTCCTCTCACAAACTCTAACTTGCATTTCCTATGTCATCTTCCTGCTATTAGTCACCTGAACTTCATCCCTTTAACTTGCTGTTGCCACATCTGTCAAGCTTGCCACTCACGGCATGTAATCCAGTTTACAATGGTAATAGTGGCAGGTTTACTGTTCAAAGTTAAGAGTTATTTCTGAGGCAATGATTCCTCAATTAAATGGTTCGCATTTAGTTGGCATCTGTCAATTTTGCCAGCTGAAATAGCAACTGTTGTGATCAGATTTTATCAGTTGTGGCTAACTAGCTGATTAAGCTAACTTTTGTGTCGAATTGACTTGTTTTAACAGCAATGATTTAGGTTGGTTTTGAGTATGCAGTTGATGGCTTAAAACATGATATTGTATCACAGCTACAGGTACATGTGCCATGCAAGAAGTCAGCATCCTCCCCAATTGATAATCCATGGAGAAGACATGGAAACAAAGAAACAGAACTATGCACAATGCTTCAAATCCAAAGCTTGACAGACCTACTACACCTACTCATGGTTGCTGAGCTGTAGCTGGACAAATGCAGTTTGGGGCAGGGGTCTAGCAAACTTCCACTTGAAAAAAAGAGAAATTTACTCACTCATTTTTTCTAAGTATATTTGACTGCTGGTAAATAAATCTGTTTGTGCAGTCCTGCTCAGACATGTACATTTAAAAATTATCTGTTTGTCCACCCACATGGTACTTATCACAGGTTGACATGCAGAATGATTTGCTAAAATTATTTAACATCTCAAACTGTTTCAAAAGACTCTTGACATTCAAAAACGGCTGAAGGGTGAAACAGATGACGTGTGTTGCAGAATATTTTTCTCTTTTATAAAAATGTTGCTTATGCTCATCAGTATTGATGGTTATGTCCTCAGAGTCTACCTCTCACACATGGCTCCTGGCTGTGTTAGCATTAGCAAGCCTGATAAGAGCCAGTGGATAAACAACATTGTACACGAAGGACATTTATTCTTGTGCAGTACGCATTGGCCCAAAGAGAGCTGCTAGCCCAGCTACAACACTGATACCCACACAGTGACTCTCTAAAATACCTCTAATGACAGCCCAAGCTCCACCAGACTCCCAGCATAGAAACACAGAGTCTGACAGTAGCTGCTCATGGCTGGTTAGCTCTAACTACCAGCTTTACATCGCTGTCCATACTACACTGAGTCTCCCCCATGTTCCCTGAACATCCGTATCCCACCCCCTAAAGTCTTTGCTTCCTCAATCTTACATTTTTCAGTGCTCTGAGACAGAGTTCTAGCAAATTTTATAAGAGTAGTTATCCTTCTGATTTTCAGAAGTCCACATCACCGTGTTCCACAGCACCAATGATGCAGAACGTGTCACCCTGCAATATTTTGCAATATCTGCACACTTGTTGGCATGAGCACAAGATCAAGGCAACATTGACATGTAATTTATTTAAAGTCAGTCCAATTTTATTTTTATAGCTCAATAGCATAAATCACAAATTGCCTCAGAACTTTATCTTCTAGCTTTGTTATTGCTGATAGAAAACAATTATCATTTTACACAGCTAGAGACACGAAACAGCATTTGCATTCTTTAGGGGTTGTCTGTTACTTATCAGAAGAGGTGGCTGGAGTGTGACTTCACTTTTTTTTTATTTTTTTTTTTTATCTTGACCTTACCTGGAGCAACAAATATTTTTCCTTGAGCCTTCCTCAGTGACAATGCTTGACCCTCCCTCCACCATATTCATAACAAATGTCGGCATTATGCAACGAGCTAACAGCACAAAGATGACCAAAACAAACAGCTAATTTCTTAAGCACAATGCAAATCCTCCTTTCAAATCGCATCGTGGCACAAGCTGTGCACTTGAGTAGAATGTGGGTGCAAGACAGCCACACACACACACACACACACACACACACACACACACACACACACACACACACACACACACACACACACACACACATCATAGTGTGCACACAGCCAGCATTAGTGATGTTGACTTCTAGGGGAAACATCTCTTAAGCTGCTAAAAAAAGTTCCCCTTTCTTTAACAGCAAATTTCTATGTCTGCAATTTGCGCTGTACAGGCAGTGTATAATCTATTTGTCATAGCTTTGCCATTGAAAACAACTGTCTTTCATGACAACTGTGAGAGCAAATCAAAACAGTGAAGTTGAGGGCAGTAAAACCAAAACAATGAGCTCAGACGCTAAAAGCATCCACAGAGCTGAGGGGAACTGCAGAGTCAGGTGATAATTCTCTCTTTAACATTGCACACTAATTTCATCTAATGTGAATGATAAAATATTGATTAGTGCAGCTTTAATACATGAGACTTGAAAGCCTGGCGTCTCCAACATTCTTTTGTCCTTCCCCAACTGGGTAAGAATTATGGAGGCTGCAGCAAAAATTATATGACAGCAAATTCAGAAGTCTTCAAAATATTCAGGAATCTACAATGTTCTATTGTTTTCCAGAGATAATCTTGGGATTTAGTCAGAAATTTTCACAGAAACTCTGACTTTGATCATGGTGTGAGAATGCATCATGAAAGTTAGACTAAAAGGGGAATTCCTGAATTACAATGATCCCTTGTAATGCTAGTCAAGTGCAAACATAGCTTATCGTGTACTGGAAAACATCAGTTAAAAAAAGCACTGATACTAAGGTTAATAAGTTCTTTTAGGGAAGTCTCAAAGAATTCTGAAGAGCTCAGAAAACATTCACCAGGCAGGGTGTTTAATTGCAACAGCAACAATGACAATAATTGTCAAACATAATAAATTGAAGCCATCTGACGGTGCATGAGAATCTCAGGAGGGATTATTCCTTGAAGAGGATTCATAACTTTCTTGGCTTTGCATTGTCTTACCTGTTCCCATCAGCCACTATCCGCCGGCCTGCCAGAGCAGGGCTATAGCTCACGAACTGCAGCGACAGCCCAATTGCCACCCACAAACCTCCTTTGGATCGATGGGGTTTATTTATTGTGTTTGACTACAGATCCTGACTCCCCTTCGGCTTGTTTATGCTGCTTGGGTGGCCTCTTTCAAACCCTTTTACTATCAAATATGAAATAAACCTCGGGGAGGATTTGTTGAGCCTCTTTGGGCAGGTCAATGAACGTGCCTCACCATTCCTCCTCTCTAACCTTCCCTCGTCTGCTGGCATCTCCTCTGCACTGAGTGACAGCAGCATAGTTAAGTAATAAGCTCCAGAGCCCAGTGGCCCCTTGGCAGCTCACATAGCTAAAGGCAAGCCTTCCTGCGAATGACAGCCTGCACTCACCAAGCCGCCTGGGAGACAATCCTGCAGATGGCTGCGAGGGCGACAGTGTAGCTTCCTGGTGTGTCAGTGCTCTGAGGGGAAATCACAGGTTATACTGCGTGGGTGTGTTTACTTATCTGCTTTACAATACCATACCGTACAGCACCACACACACCAATGTGCTGTAGCATGGCAATGCTTGGAACTGACTCCTTGGATTGATTGATGTTTGGGTGATATGAAATGATCAGGTTCAAATCTTATTCAAGTACTTTTAGCTCCACTTGTCACAATGGTTGGCTTAACACAACGTATTCTGACATTTTAAAAAGTTAGCATTGGTTTAGCAAAATGACAAAATTGACACATGCTGTAATTTTTGTAACAAGGAAGGAACAGTATTAAAACAGTATTAATTGATTTTTTTTGCCATTTAGGCCAGTGGAACAAGCTGCTGACAACATTCACATATTATCATTTTGTTTATATAACCCCCTGATGTAGGCATGGGTGTTTCCAGTCGCCTCTCTGCCAGCTCCACTAAATTTGTACAAAAATTGTGCTAAATTTATGCTAAATGTAAACAAATGTACCCATATACTCAGAAGATTCCCCTGGGTGCCCTCAGTGTCATCTGGAACATCTTTCATCATTCACTGTTTATGGAGCAGCTCCTAACTTTATACTTGATGACATCATAAATTTCAGTTTTGACACCCTAGGTTGACCCAGGGTGGGCAACATGCATATTGTGCCTGCCTCCTGAGACAGAGTCCCTGAGAACTGGCGGATGTTCCAGGGCCCGGGCTGTGACCATTTGAGTCATTTCTGCATACCACGGCACCAGGTGGCAACCTTGGGCATAAAGGTGTTATAATGTTCTAATCTAATGGTGCCAAGGTAAACCTTAGCAAACAGTGGGCAAATTGCTGACCACTTAAGAGTTCAAGGATGCTGAGGTGATTGGCTGGCATTTTTATGTAGATTTCAGTGAGCAAATGCGTGCTTGTGGTTGGAGAAGAGTTTTACCAAAAGAATCCAGTAGAAGTTGGGGCCTGTGTGAGATAAAACTGTAATATTCTTTGTCTTACTGAAACTTGACTAAAGCCTGGCGTTCAACCAGGTGCCACTTTTTCCATATGCCGATCTGACAGTGCAGAGGACTCTAGCAAGAGAAGTGAAGGAGGCTTGTGCTTTACTGTAAGTAAGGACTGGTGTGACAAGGGAAATGTGGAGTGCTGTCTTGTTCCTACTCTGAATGACCGCCAAACACAGTGGAGAGGTGGCTACCTGTGTTCGATCAGTGACCATGTGGTTATGTTGTTGAGGTCAAGATATACAAACAAACTATGATGCAGTGAAGTGAGAGATGGAGCCAGTCAGAGTTTGGAGCATGTTCCGGGGCACCACTGTCGACATCACCAATGTCATCAATGAGTGTGTTTATTTGGGCATGAATAACCTGTTTATCATTTGGTTTTTGCAGTATCCTGTTAATGTGTTGTGTGAGCATATAAAGACTATATGCTGTTTTCAGAAACCCTGCTAGCTGGAGTAGTCCAAAAGAAAACAGGATACTGTTGCACATATGTATACACCTTATCCTGGTTATTCAGTGCTGCCAACTACCTGTGCAGGTGTGGCTTCAGCCAAGTGACATATAATAAACACAAACAATAGCGGCAACAGCAGAGTCTCACTCTCAGGGCGATTATTAAACAGAGCTTTGTCCTCAGGTAATGGAAGAGGCTGCATATCTTCATCCACTGCTCCCCAGTCTGAACAGTGTCCAATGTCCAGTGTTCACAGTCCATATACAGACTTGTTTTACTGATGAAGCTGCAGCTGAAGAGACTGTGGTAATATTCCCAGCCTCAACACAGCACACAGCAGGTAGCACTAAAACCTTGAGGAGAGATTAGATGGGTGACTTACTGGCATGCCTGCACTCACTTGCGGCATGTAATTCACACTGTGGAAGACTCATCAGGCTCATAATTTTTTGTAAGTACAGTGATTAATATTTCATGATACATCGAAGCGTTTTATGACACATTCATAACATCATTTTGAATTCAAGGCAGCAGACAGAGAGAAGACTCAAATTCAAAACTCAGGCCAAGAGTTCATATCAATTAATTTCAATTCAGTGATAAATCAAGAATTACTTCTTACATTGGTAAAATGTATGCCCATTAATATGATAATAATGTACAGCTGTGTCTCTATTGTCTATTAACCACAACATAGACAAATTAACCCATGTTTTTTTCTGATCAAACTTAATTAAAATGTCAAAAAAAGAAAAAATAATTATCTTCAGCAGAAGAAGTGACATTGTTGTATGCCACATTTAAAGCATAGACTGTATAAAAATAGTGGACATGGCCACTGTGATATCACCCATTTGTTTGTAGACTCCCGTTATGAAGCCTAAATTCTGGCATTTGGCTGTCACCATCTTGGATTTTTGGAGCCAGAAGTCACCATATTTGGTTGCGAGGGTGGATACAAACTGAACACTAGCTGCTAGCTTGGTTTTTGGCACTTCTGTGTTAGATTCACTTTTCAGCCCGAGGTTGCTGCTTGATGAAAAGAAGGTAATTCAATAATGAGACTCATTATCGTTCAGAAAAACAAACAATAACTTTTTTCCATGGGCCAAAAGTAGTCACCAGTTTTAACTGTATTATTCTGTTGCACTTCCTTTTGGTTGTTGACAGAGTTCGCATTTAACAATGAAAAACTGAGAGAGAAAATAACAAATGATTAAAGGCAAAGTTTCAAGTCTTTAGTTCCAGACCAGATCTGAACACTGCTCAGCTTCCTCTCTTCAAGAATCTTATCACAGCGATCCTGAAGTTGAAAAAGTGCTTTCTTCCCTAATGAGGGGACCTTTGTCATGCTGGATGCTGCTGATGGTGAGGCTGCAGGCACAAAAGTGAGCAGGTGGGGTTGAAGGGGCTTTTTAATGTCCTGGGGGACGCAGTGCTTCAAGGAGCTTTGCCTCAATCAAAACAAACTGGCATGTTTTATCACCTTCACCGGTAAAAGCAATTAAAAAGCAGAGGATGAGAGCAGAGGATGTGCCCTGTAGGATGACTGATGAATCATAATAACATGTCAACATTGCTAAAGGACCGGTTCTCCATCTGTTGTAATGGCTCTTGTGTTTCAGCAATGTCTACATGATGCACTGAGGTGATGCTACCCCACAATTATGCATACATTTACAGTATATCCTCATTTTTTTTATCAGTGAATTTGATATTAATGCTTCACTTGAAATGCATACAACAGAAAATTCTTTAGTGCCTTCACACAAAGATAAGATGAGATAAGATAAAATAACACTAGATAGCAAGATTTTACAAGGGATTGCTCATGGTGACAAACCCACAGAATATTATCACCCCACTTTGCAGGTCTTCTCAGTGCTGCAGAGCCTTTGGAAGTCTTTTAGTACATTCTTTTGGTTTTGCTTTTGTATGATATAACATTTTGTATGATATCCTATGAATTAGTGTCACCCGAATAATGTTACATACTTAACATAAAGTTATGTACTTAATGAAAAGTTATGGAGGTTAGGTTTTGGAAAGGAAACATGGTGACACCATATCATAAAATGACTCAAAGTTAACTTGGCCATGGGTCTCCTAAAGAATGTCCTGTGTTTTGTTACCCCTTCAGCACCCCAACCTGCATCCTTACAGGGGGTCTGCTTCCTTCTTTATTCAGTGAATTGGTGACGTAATTGCAGCCTTCTCAGTGACATAGGTTATGTACAAATTTCTCGCTCATTATTTAGTGGATATTTCTGAATTTTAATGCATGACTTTTTGTAGGAATACATGCCTACATAAACATAGCTGAGTTCATCAGAGATGTAAACACAGTTTTGATTTTAAGTAATTGCGTGAAAAATTACTCAATCTAATTCTGACTGCTGGTTTTATGTGGCTCAGACTTGTGATTTCTGTCTTCATATTCTGTAGGTCCAATGCAGTATGCTTTGGAAACTCATGTAGATATTGATTTGATGGCCTCCCAAATCATTCTATTTCTGTGAACAAGTCACAGTTGTAATGGGCTTTTGCCATGATTACAGTGTTTGCAGTAGAGATACAGCTGCTACACAAGTTGTGTGACACTGACAAAGACACAAGGCTGGAACATGTTGATTATTACCGCTGATTTGCCTCATTACTGAAAGCCTTTTACATTTGCAACACAGACATGTCTAGAATTACACTCTTCACTCTTGATTGGTCATGAGATTAGTTGTGCTGCAGTCACAGCAGGTTTGTTATATTGTCCAACAGCATCACATCGCTCTCATCAGAGACTGAACACTAATTACCACATTCAATCCTAAATGATTTTCTAACCAAACAGTCATAAAACTGAAGCTGTGAAGAGGATGTGACTGGATGAAATTAACAGCTCACAGCTGCTTGCTTGGATTACTTCTACCTTTGATAGCACCAAAAAACATGAGACGGGTCTGATTGCAGCCGCAGCGGGGCGTTCCTGTCATACACTGTTGTGATTGGCTCATGGGGCACCACGACGGTTGTTTAGAAGATTACACTCCTCCACCATCAATGCACAGCTGGCTCGTACTACTGCTAGTTTTTGCTTCATCATAAAGACATACAAAACATGACAGCAGACAACAGTAAACCAAGATGAGCTTTTTTCATGTCATGACAGAATCAGAAGTTATTTTGTGTAGGCTATGTGAGGAAATGTGAAAGTTCATGGTGGCAGTTCAAGCAAACATATTCCAAATATTAAAATGCAGAAAGATTGGTCCTTTATTCAGAGACAGCCAGGCGGAAATTTTAAACAAAAATATTGGTGCTGTTCAAGCAGGGTTCTTTGTCTACTGATTAAATGGATCGTCCTTTTGGGGAGATACAGCCTGCAAGCTAGCTAGCAAACTAGCACTGAGTGTTTCGCCACCATTATTAGCAACAATAGATGTTGAATTGCCTGCTAGACGCTAGCTAGCACGCTTGCCATGGTTGCACTGTAATAAGACTGAGTTGGTACAAATTACTGTTAAATGTTAAAAATTAGGAGTTGTTAGTTAGTCTCACTTGTTTCATCCACGTCAAATAATGGGAAAATGATGAATTTGATAAAAAGTGAGTTAAATTGCTCTGACAACCAAATGCATAGCCAGTGATGTCATGAACATGACACTACAACAGGTATGCAAAACAGAAAGAAAGAAAAAAAAGGTGGTCAGTAATAGGCGTTCCTGTACTACATAATCCAGTGATCTACATGGGTGTTCCTGCCCTGCCGCAGCTACAATAAGACTCTATTGTAAAACTCTGAAAAGAAAAACAAATCCTTTATAAAAAAGTTAAAAGTCAACATAACATTGTGACTGAACAGATGGCCAACTGCACTTCGCAAGAACAAACCCAACCCTGGCCCCCAGGAAGTGTGCCAGCTTTGAAGCCTATTTGACAAAGTGGCAGAATTGTGTAAATACAACTTCAAGATTTGTCCTGTGATGCCATTGGCCCCCAAAGGCTTTTTCCTATAGACTTGTGTAAGAAAAGATATGTTTGTAACTCAGTGGATAACTGCTTTTGAGCATCACAGCACCCACGAATGACTCATTTCACTTACAGGATTTGATTGATTTAGTCTGATAAGGCATTGGTCTAGAAAAGCTGCATGATTAAATCATTTTGTCCCTATTCAAATTAAAGGAGCACTAAACCAGAAGTTAGCCAATCTACCTGTTGAAGTCTCTGGTGTGTTAGCTCTATGGGCCCTACGATACAACGTCAAACTTTTTTAGCTTAATGCACCACTGAGAAATTTACCTAGGAATGAATGGGGACCTGCCTCCAATGCTGTATTCACTTCTCTTTATACAAACCTGGACTGTGAGCCATGATTAAATAGACCAGGGTATAATGAGTACTTGTGGCTGTCCTTGTGCTGTTAGGATGTTAATTTGTGACGATAAATGAGAATAATGTGAATTCATTGAGTGAAACTGACTATTGACCGATGCACTGTCTGCTAGGTCCCTTTGGTCCTCTGACTCAAACCTCTTGATTGTTTCTGAGGTCAGAACTAAAAGGCACAGAGAGGCAGCCTTTGTTAACGACATTCCCAAAACTCTGGAACAGTTGGCCTGAAGGTCTTGAGGGCTCTAAATCTGTCTATGCTTTCAAACTTAATCTTAAAACACATCTTATATTACTATTGCTTTGTGTTTTCACCTGGTGGTTGTTTTATGCTGTCTTTTACTGCTGTTTTTATTGTTATCATTATTTATTTTATTTCCCAAATTTTTATTGTTTTATCATAAATGTTATAATTGTCTGCTTTTATGTTAAGCACCCTATGTTGCATTTTATGCATGAATTGCGCCATATAAATAAGTTTATTATTATTGTTATTTTTCTGAAATAGGACTTTTCATGCCAAAAGCAAACTACATCCTAGTGTCAGCAGTTATGGAGCTAAACATAACAAAACACACACAAACAAACACAAACACACTTTCTCTCGTCTCTTCTCTGTCCCTTTGTCTTTGACTTACTGAGCCCGCTGGGCATCATGTGGTAGAAATAAATATTGGTGTGGAAATCTGTGCTCTTACTTTATCTAATCCCTGATGATCTGCATGATAAGAGATCATTTTAAGTCTGAGCTTTTGAAAAATGTTTGACTAACTTGTAGTTCTTAAATACGTTTCATTCATTTAATGTGTTTTTGAACTAAGATAGTTGTTTTCAAACAAACCAAACTCCTAAAATGCAGAAGTTTTTGTATCACCTATCACCACTTCCTTCTAGGCTGCATTGGTGTAGACCCTGATTTGCATATAGCCTAAAATACCAAGACAGATTACAATTAGATTTGAGATCTGGCCAACAGAGATGCATATTGTATGTGTAGATAAGTGTAAATGAAAGTGTCTTAAATCCCATCTAGATTTATTGGGATGACAAGTGCAAATTGGGCATAAAATTTTCAGAAGATGCATCTGGCATTCAGAGTAAAATCAGATTATTAGAATTCTGTTTAAAAAAGTGTTCAAGAAATGTAATGCATTATTTAAGTGTCATGTCAGCTGGACAAAAGCACAGACTAATTAGTGCTGTTAAAAATATAGCAAAAATACTTTGATTGTTAACAAACACTACTTTTGTTTTGAGGGCCAAAAAACATTTTATCCACCCCAGGAGCTGCATTCTCACACCTATTGTTTCTGTGCTGTAAAAAAGACAAAAGAAGAGGGTCTGTGCTGGAATGATGAACAGAGAGAAGCAGGCTCTTCCATAAAATCAGCTACTGTTGCCAAGTTGTGGATTGATGAAAAGAAAGAGGAAACTGAGACATTGCATTCAGCCTGCTCTTTGTTTCTCTGCTCTGCTCAAGTACTGTTGTGACACCTTCATTTAATCAGGGTAAAAAACCAACATCTGCTTCAGTCTGAAATCCTCTCCAACATCACTGTGATTGATGCAGGCTTGTGTAGCGTGTGGTGAATGGGGATGTGGTGTTATGACTACACATGGTGCTGCACTCTTTTAATTGAATTCATAGAAAGTAATCACGTTCAGTGAAGTGTTATTCAGAGCTGAAGTACTTCCTGCTGGTTTTGATTCCAGGCTCGAGACTACTTTTCTGATGTCTTGGATTTGTTGTAGCTTCTTGACTCAGAAATAATATTATTGTTGTTTGGTACATTTTTACTAACAGTTTGATAAATCTCACATGACCAGAGTAAAAATGTGGAATTAATTTTCACCTAATATTATTTGCACAAATTTGACTGCTGGACTGTTTGTGCAGTTTGTGCAAGACATTTATGAAGTAATGCTTGATTCAATAAGCACCTTTTTCTCAAGTTGAATTGCATGACACATCTTCACCTGAGTTCGATAAACTTGCACCTAATCGTGTCAGCCTAAATCTTCACTGTACATGTACGTAATTGTGTCACTGCAAGAGTTTGCCTCACATCGTGACTGGAAACAACTTGACAGCTCATCCTCAGACTGATCTCAGAAATCATCGGAAAATTCAGTTATCTCCCTTATCCCTCTTTTCTTTTTCCCCTTAAAATTGATGCATTTTAAACTAGTTGATAGTTGATCATAAATTCATGTGCACTTTCACATTCCATTTACTTCACATGGAATTGCATCTAGTCTAAAAAAATGCTTTGCATTCCAGCACATTCTGATTCAAAGATTGTCAAATACATGTGTGATATCAACGCCAAAGGCACCCTTTAGCACTTTTAAGTAACCCAAATGTAAACCCATCTGCAGCAATATTTGACACTGAAAGCAGCTGATGTAGTATAAGGAGTGAGAAAGTCATCATAGGTTGGGAGGGGAGAGGAGGTGAATTGGTCAAACAAACAAAGGACTTTTACTCAGGAGACCACTGTTTGTGCCATGTGTAACACCAAAAGTCAACGTTATCTAAGGGGCTGTGTCCACCAAAATGTTTTTCCTGTTGCCAGCATACTTTTTAATTCTTTGCAGTGGTAGCAACATGTATTTACACTGTGCAACACACGCCAGAAGTGTGATTAGGTGCTGAGCATAAATGTTCAACTTTGGGTAAAAATACTTTGCTTGTCACTGTCACTTCAGTCATTTAAATCAAAGCGGATTAGGGACATTGCAATCGTGAAGACCAACCATTGTTAAGTTTACAACTGCTGAACAACAACAACAATGGACGAGAAATCCCTAATTACATTGTGTATATATTAATATATGTGTCTTCATATGAACCCACACAGACCAGGGCATCTGTCTTCCCCTCATGTCACCACAGCAAGTAGGCCTACTTTACCAAGTGGCGACATGTTTACTTCCATGGATATTCCATATCATAGCAACCGGACGCAACCAAAGCATCTCAGCTCAAAAAAATGCTTTGCCTCCAAAGCGCTCTTAAACACACCAGCTGGGCATATCCTAAGGAACACCTGGTGTTTTCAGCTGAGGATGAAATGCTTTGACACACACGGTCCCTTCATGTAACATCACTTAACTTGCAAATGGTTGTCATGTAGTTATATCACCCACCTGACGTATGTACATCACATTACATCTGATTGTAACCCTGAAACAAATGTATGTATTTTAGCCCAAAATATTATCTTTTTTCTAAACATAACAAAGTAAATTTGTTACCCAAACCTAACAGTCTCCCCCAGGAGTCCGCTTTGCGTCATATATGGATGCTAAATAATGTTCTGTGTGTCAGTATGAGATGCCGAGGGGGGTGTGACAAAGCATTGGTATTTGCCATCTTTGTTAAGAAAACGAGTTGCAGCTAAACACATCTTTACACAAGAGTAAACACAGCTATAATGTATACCTTCATCACAGGATTAGCCAGTCCATCTGTTACTGTACACATTCATCTTTACACAGGATTACTTATCGCTGCCTGACATGTGGGTACATTTATGCTGAAGAATTTATGACCGGCAGTACTATAAAATCTTGGCACATACAATATCCTCATGGCATCATTGTAGTGACTGCAAGTCCCTGCAAAATGATCACACCATAAGTGAGCAGTATACAGCAGCAGACAGCAAACAGATAGACCTTTACACAAGTTTAGCACAGGTGAGAGTACAAGTACAAAGTTCAAGAGTGATACCATTACCATATCATTTATGACATCGTTGATAAGTACTCTTCTCATCTAAGACCAAGATATTTGACCTCACTGCTCACCTCAAGAGCACTCAAGTAGAACTCTGGACACACAGATCTTTTGTCCTCTTTACATTCAATTATCATTACATTACTTTGTTCAGCATTAAATCCTATATCTGAGCCAGCACCATAATGAGAGCTTAGACACAACAGATGTTGTAGACCAGCTCTGCAGGCAGAAAATATGATCACATCATAGGCATGCATAAAAAGATTAATTATGAGATTATGAAACCACCACCACCAGATGTTTTACAAGCATTTAGCTGCCCAAACAACTATAACATGACTGGACATAATCTCCCACCCTCCCTAACCCCTTTAATGATATGAAAGTGTTGTCTGACCTGCATAGTCTGAAAGTCAAACAAAAACAAAATACATTTAAATGGATATTTAGGTACACCTCCAGCAGAAATATGGTGATGGACAATATAGTGGAACTTTTTTTCAATATTGCTTCAGTTTCAACCCTGATCTTTGAATTTAATTAGGTTTGGATAAGGTGACACGTCAATTGCCACCAACAGAAAACTATCAACCCAGTTTCCAGAGAAAATGCTGGCATTTCTGCAAACAATGGATATTTTACATTTGCTAATTAATATGTAGTAGATATGTTGTAACGTTACGTTACGCTGTGATTAATGTGTGATTAGGTTTCGGCACAATAACCACTGGTTATGGTCAGGAAAGATCCCGTTTTGGTTTCAAATACCAGGTTTTGTGGGCACAATCAGCAGCAGCTCCACTGAAAAGCAGTGACACCCATGATTGGTGCCTAAAAAGCTGCTGGAAACACAGTGACAGGTCACTACAAAACACCTATGCTTGTGCTGAAAAAGGTGCTGAAAAAACAGTTTCGGGTAGCTACAAAACACCCACATTTGGTGCCTAAAAAGCAGCTGGAAACAAAGCAATGACTTGCTTATTCACAACCTGTTTTTTTGTTTGTTGGTCTCAAACAGTAGTCGGCAGCTTGGCAGGCTTCTCGTTTAGGTGACACATCATTCACCATCCGCGCCACCTACTGATGAGAAAATCTGCTCATATACTACACCCCTTTTGAAATGTTGATATGATACTTATAAAATGTGCAAATATAATACATTCATGCTTTGTAGAAAGGTATATTGCCAACATTTTCTTTTGGCAACTGGGTTGAAACTGTTGTCGTTAATACTGTTGAGAACAGTTTATGAATTTGATTTTTTAATGTAAGGCAAACATCATTGAACCCCAAACTGACACGTGATGACACAAAATCTACACACTCTTTAGAAAAAAAACTTGCAAATTATGACAGTAAATATGTAAGGATAATGATCTGCATCAGAATTAGACTACAGCTTGGCTCAAGAACATCAGTGCATATGCACTGGCACCCTCTCCACGATAACAAACCAGAGCATCTCCAGAGCAGGATTATCTATCAACAGGCACCCATGTCTTCATGAGAAAATCTCCTCTAACATAATTAGATTACCTCCATTATGAATAACATTCCTCTGTGACTTACTCAAGTTATTCAAGTGCTTTAATGAGTAAGGATCTTCCGTTAGCCTACAAATTAATTCGTTCACACTCTTCCTGGATTTCAGCCCAACATTACTAACAGTCTCTTCTTTCTCTGTTTGCAGTGGGAGAGGGAATCACTCTATTTGTGCCTGACAGACTCATAAATGACTTTAGATTTTCCCAGTCTGAGAGGCTTTTGTGGATAAGATGTAATGAATCCAATGCAGTTGTTAATAGCAGGAAGAAACCTTAATTGACCTTTTGTTGCAATCACTCTTCATGGTTTAATTTAATCTTCACGGGTGTTTGCCATGAAGGACAGCACCATTTATGGCAGAAATTCTAAGGAATTATCAGACGGTGTTTGACTATTTGAAATTAAGGATGTTTTTCTGTGATTGGTCTACCTGGCACTGTCTGAGTTGGCCTGTGAGTTAAACCCACCCATCTGGCAACTCAAAAACTCATTATAATGCAATTGATATGCCAAAATTCCAATCTACAAAAAGCCCCTTTATACTCTATGTGGGTGTAAATCATCCACGGTGCTTCTGTCTACTCTCCTCTGATAGTGTGTGGGTTCAAGGGATATTTGTACTCACTGTCACAGGCTTTGATAATGTTTGCCTTCATCACAGGTTGCTTATTATCCACAGGACAGACTTTCAGCACAACTTCATCCAGTGTTTGAGGAGAAAATCTAACCAGATCAATAAGACGGCTGCTAAATTATTTATTCATCTCAGTGTTCTGCATGACATTGTTTCTCTTTTATTGTCATTTCCTTCATCAGTACAGAGGTGGTTTGTATTAATATATTTACTCACTCTGTGATTAAACTCACACGTGTACTGTTTATTATGTAGTATTAATTATGTATGTGCCCTGAAACAGACAAATCATTGTTTTTTTTAACAGGTCAAAAATATGTCTAAATGCATAAATAAATGATGTTGTTAAATAATTAAAGTGGAGTGTAAAAAATAGAAAACTTTACACTTTAATATCTAATCATTTAGCAAATACCAATCAAAAAGCTTTTTCTTTTACCCCATTACCTTCTGTCACTTGATAAAATAAATTAAAACTTAATGCTGTGTTTTATCTCCCACTCTCTCATTTTATCTTTTACCCCTTCTTTTTCCATTTATCTTTTTAAAATACTGACTCACATTTATTTGTTTATCTATGCTTTTGTGTATTTTCCCCATGCAGCATTTTCCGTTATCCCTGTCAATTTCCAAATTTCCTAATGCTTATGTGATATGTTCTGAGCACTTAGTGGAGGATTGTGTGGCTTGCTACTTTGTAGCTGGCAAACTAATGCAAACAGCTTGCTATGGTCTTTCCGCTGGTAAAGTTTGGCCACAGTGGCCAAACACAGACACAGACACACACACACACAAACATAAAAAAAAGAAAATAAAAGGAAATAGTAGCTACTGGGTGTAACCTCAGCGGCTTATTCAGATTGCAGCAGCCCAACTGGTCTCCAATCTACCCAAGTTCGCAGTGGTTGCTTGAATCCAATTCAAGACACTGGAACTTGCCTCTCATGCTCTGCTACTGCCGCTGCTTGCTACACATTCACTCTGGAGGGGCCCCGGCTACTGCTCTGCAAAGTCTTGACTGTTTGCTGTCGTGGCTCGTAAATAATGGAACGAACTGCCCAATGACATCAGGACAGCAGAAAGTCTACACTTCTTTCATCATAGACTGAAAACTCTATCAGTTAAGATTGGCTTGGCTGAAAAATGTGACACTTGAAGTAGATCAACATATTTGAAGAAACTGCCTGATTCTTGCACTTTCTGGGTTGTACCAACATGGTTGCTGCACTTAAGTCGCTTTGGATAGAGCGTTGGCTAAATAAATGTAATGTAATGTAACTCTAGTGCTATGACTATGAAAACTGTAAGGATCTTTTGAAAATTAAGCTGGGTACCTAGCTGAAAAGGCTAGAGCTCAGTGTGTTAATATTTTCAGTGAGGTTAGCTTGCTACACAGTCTTCTTAGTTGCTTAACTGATTTTATACACACCTGCACGCACACTGAAGCAATTGTTGTATGTACAAGTAAAAATTGGAAATGTGGTTGGTAATATTGATGATAGGTTTTTTTTTTTTTTTTTTTTTTTTTAAAGATTATTTTTTTGGGCATTTTTGCCTTTAATGGACAGGACAGTTAAGCGTGAAGGGGGAGAGAGAGTGAGGGAGTGACATGCAGCAAAGGGCCACAGGCCGGACTCGAACCCCGGCCGCTGCGGCAATAGCCATGTTACATGGGGCGCCTGCTCTACCACTAAGCCACCGACGCCCCGATGATAGGTTTTTTTTAACCAACTAATTGGGGGTTGAAGGAAAAGTAGAAAGCCATTTTAATTATTTATTGATATATATTTTTATAAATTTTATAGGTTTATAAGTTATATAATTTAACTTTACGTCTGATAACCTGTAAACATCTTTGTCAGGTTTGGGCTCTTGTGCGTAGAATTACAGAATTATAAATTATACATTACAGTGGTAGTTTAGGTAATATATTTACTTTAGTAATGGAAGCGTCATACACATAAACCTTTACTTTGTACTGAGAGAGGTAATAAGTATATTTTGTTGGCTCATCTTACAGTGTATCCTGTACTGATGCAGACTGAAGTTAACAGCTTTTGAGGCTAAAATCAGTTGCATAATCATGCAGTAAACAAGTGAAAAAGCTAAGTCATTAACTTTCCCCTCATCATGCAGGTAGTCATGATTTCATCACACACTCATCTTTTCCTTCATTAACACTTTTCACTTTGGTATTGTTATAGATTTGACATATGCTTTAAATCAATATGCAATCAAGACTACTATCAAGATTTAGTCTTATGTCAGACAGCATCCATAAATACCAAAGGAAATATTTCTCTTCTCTTGATTATTCAATTTAAATCTACAGAGCAGTTTCCAATCAGGGAACTGGAGGGCATCAATGATGTGGTGATGCCCTCTATTTGAAAAGTTCCTCCATGAGTTATGAAATAAATTTTGCATTCACTAAAGCCCTGCTGAGAAGGCAGGTGGTATTTCTGGAGCAGACAGCCTGCTGCCAAAAGATGCAAGTGAAGGAGTCAGTGCTGTGAGGTTTTCAAAGTGATCATTTTAGCTTGTACTGTTGAATATTCATTCCATTACACTTACACAGTGTCAAAAAAAGTTTGGACTCAGACTCTTCAGATCATCTGTAACTAAATAGTTAGTCTTGCTATTAGAGACATCTTCACTTGCTGTTAATTAATTCCATGTCTTAAATATGATATTTTTTCCTGGATTGAAAAAAAAAAAAAAAGGTCCGGATAAGGAACACTTCTCTCACCTGGGTGTCACCTTTGATGTGTGATTGACAGTAGTCTATTTATTCTAATGAGAGAATGATGTCATGATTTCTGTTGTGCAGTTTGGAACAACGGGAGGACGGTTGAAGGAGAAACATTTGTTCAAGGAGCTTATTTCAAGTGTGCATTTTTGATGAGTAATTGCTGTTGCTGTGTGCGTTTATTGTAAGGCAGGTATTATGACTGTTTCATGATAAAAGGCAGTTAATTCTTTTATTGTTAGGTAGCAGCAGTAGGCAATTTGGGGAACGTTGGTGAATGGAAGTGAGCTGCTGGCGCTCACGGGAAAATCTGTTGTCTGTAGTCACAGTGCTGTCAAACTTGTATATGATAGTTTGTTGTGTTAAACCACACAGTATTTTTCTCATAGGGGTGGCCATATGGAGCCACTGAAAATCTTGGGGTGGCACATCAAAACCAAAAACCCTAACTGTATTTCAGCGGTTCAATTATGCTAGTTGAACTCAGTGACAGTACAAGAGTTAAGAAATCACATACTGATATACTTTGTTTTCTCATTTTACAGTAAACATGACTAATTATCTAATGCACATAGACTGATACCAGTACAGTACAGTACAACATTTTGAGTTCTACAACAATCCCATTTTACTGTGTTATGTATCCAAACCAGGGATACTCAGCCTGCTTTATATATAATAAATAAATTGCGTGTTTCCAGCTTTTTGACCATTGCTGTCCTGACTCATCTTTGCTCACAGGAATATAGATGCAGCAGCCCCACATAGGCCAGATGTAAGCGGGGGTGTTAGCCTGACCTCTGTTGGGGGGTCTAAGGGAATCCTCTCTTGACACTTTTTTTGATAAACAAGCTCTGTCTTGGTGCTTTTTATGCAGTTTGGCACCTTGTTTACATTCAAAGTACAAAAAAAAAGCTCATTCTGAATCTATTTAATTTCATTGTGAATTAGGAAATGGTTGGAGGGCCACTTGGCACCCTATCAAGGGCCAGATTTGGCCAACAGCACATAAGTTGAGCATCACTGATCTATATTTTATAGTAATTCATTGTTCTTCAAATAAGCTGGTTTACCTTCCACTTAAAAAGACAAATCTACAGCTTTAATTTGATTTTCATCAATTATAAGAAACAAAGCATTTAAGTAGAGTAGGCCTTTTCAAGTGTCGGGGAGACTCACTGGTACCCTTAGTACCCATTTTCATTCAGATTTCTTAAGCTGAGAGTTCGAGGGACACCTTTGAAAATCATCATGCCAGTTCTTTCCTCGTCAGAATTTATCCGAACTTTGGAGTGCTAGTTTGCTCCCTTCCCGACAGGCTAGCATAATATGGTTGGTACCAATAAGGCCTGGGTATCTTTTAAAAAATTACGGTACCAGTACTGATACCAGTACATTTAAAGTGATACCAATACCAATACAGTACGTCATTTGATGCTGATCATGTGAATGGAGAGGCATGTATACTGTAAAACAACCCAGCTGGCCACAAACGTAATTACACTTTGTTGTGTTGTTGAATTTGGGCTGTGACATCTGGTGACCAAAGAAATTAAAGCTGCTGCTACTGCTGAGTGTGAGCTTTGCACTGGGGAAAACTGTGAGAGTCTATCTGGCCACACACACACACACACAGTGACAGGGCTAACTGTAAGCATGACATGGCTTTTCATCAATGGGTTTAACAACAGAGTCAAGCCATTTCAGCATCAATGGGAGTTTGTTGGAACATTTAATGGCATGTTATTAGATGTTAGCTGCTGCTGTAGCTGTGTAGCTTGTGCTTACCGGGCAGATGTTGAACTGACTGTTTGCTGGGAGGATGGTGGCCCTTGAGATGGCTGTAACAAAAAGTCTTTAGAGGGAGATGGGACAGCCCAGGATCAGACCACCAGAACAAAAAGGATTGAATGCAGATATCATTTGATTGGAGATGTTTCGATGCGTCTTGGTACCAGGTCATTTTGGTCAATACTAAGTGCTATTTCACAGGCAATTGGACCTGCTTGAGTTTCTTGAAGATGTTTCATCTCCCATTCAGGAGGTTTCTTCCCACCAGTCAGTTGGATCTGAAGAAGCCTCTTGGATGAGAAGTTAACAGCTTTAAGAAACTCAAGCAAGTCCAGCTGCCTACGATACAGCACTTAGGATTACTGAGAATCTTCACCAACATTTTGGTCAATACCTTAAAGTTATTGAGTACTGATACCCAGTCCTAGTACCAACTGAGGCCCAATGTTGTCTAGTTTCACAAGATACCACCATCTTCACACTAGCTTAAAAAATGAGTGCCCAGCAGCTTCGTAATGCCTAGTAATGTCAGCCTCCAATCGGCTGCAATGTTGAGGCCTTTATAAAGTGTTCCATAGTCTTTTTTCTCTTCTCAGCACATTTAACGATGTAGCATGTTTACTTGAAACAAAGGCTCAACTTACCCTGTTCTTCCCCACTGTGCACTGCACCATGGAACTAAGAAGCTCAATCACACACTCTAATTACTGCAAAGACAGACAATTAATTGTTCCGATAATCTGGTTTAATTGCTTTCTAATTAGCAGACAGTTATATTTTGCTCATGGCGCGGAGACAGTAAGTCTCTGTGTAGTGTGTGTGTGTGTTCGATTGTGTGTCAGAGAGCTTGGGGACACCACAGATGAGACCGTCAGCTTAGACTGCAGTTTTGAGGCAGGCGCATTCGGCATGACAAGAGTGGAATTATAATAATAATATTAAAGATTTATCAACAACATATAAGTGCTTCACAGATATCCAAGTGTGGAACGAACACATACACACTTTCAGCTTCACACACTCCTCATTGCAGGGACATTACTGATCTGTGCTGACTCAGTGGCAATTTTCCAGATGAACGCCTAGACTGTGATCAATGAGCCGACATGACAGGTAGAACCAAACAAAAAAAAAATCCATCTTAAAGAAAGATACTGCCATTTCATACATGATCTATTGCCTTGATCGGAGTAAGACCACCAATAATAAAAGCAGCCTTGTTGGCTAATCAGTATCCAGCTGCATCATCCCTCTAAGTGACATTTTAGTCACCTCTTTAAAGTTTGAACTTTGTAAGTTTTAAGAGCCAGAACTAACTACCAAAATGCATCACTCCTCCAAGTTTTATAGAAACTGAAAAAGTGTGTGATACTGATAATATCTTCATTGGAAAGTTAATATCATTTCTGAGGATGGTCGGGTAATGATGGCAGGTTTTCCATCAATTGCCCATACAGCAGGGGTCATCAATAACACTTGTCCAAGGGCCAAAATTTTATAAAGCAGACACTGCAGGTCCTTCAGTTTCACAAAAAAGGCCTATTTAGCCTATCATTGTTTAATATTTTCACTTCCTTACAAATTTTATGTCATTTTTATTAGCATTTATCTGCGTAAACAGACTCCTAAAAACTTGCGAAATCCATAATGATAGCTAGATACCTAACTAGAAAATGCTTTCAGACCTCCGCCAATGAGGCAGTTCACTGAGGAGTGATGGTTAAAACCTGTAATTATGGAAACATGATTGCAGAATGCAGTCCTGATTGACAGGAAATATTAATCAACTTTAACTGGTTTTGACGCTATTATGCAGGATCCTGATCGGTGGAAAACGCTTGCAGGAAGCAGGAAGCAGGAAGAAAAGCCTGCTGAATTGTTTGTCAGGCAAGCAAAAACGTCAGTCTCAAAGAGCCTGAAGCTGAATGTTGATGTAGGTGCTTAATAAAGAATGGACTGAAAAGTATGCATTCATCTTACCAACTTTCAGTAACAATAAACCTCATTTGCAATGAAACGATTGATATTGCAGAAGAAAACAATCTTAGGCGCCATCATTACACAAGACATGCAACTTTCAGTCAGAGCCCAGCTGCGGAAAAATTGCTACCTTGGAAAAATTCAACACATATCCCTGGCTATTGATGACTCCACTGACAACACTGATATTATTATTACCAAGTTATCCATTTTTGCCAGGTATTTTGATGGGAAAGATTTTAAAGAAGAGCTGTTGGCTTTGTTAACACTGGTGATATTATCTTTGAAAATTGGAGGAAAAGCATGGTTTATTATTTTAAAAAAGTCAGTCTAATCTTTACAGATGGTGCTAGTGCCATGGTCAGCAAAAACTGGAGTCTAGTGAGCACAATTGAAAATATTGCTCCCAAAACTAATGCAAACTAAACTAAATGGGAATCTAAAAGAGGCTATGGACAAAACAGACAAGATAATTAACTTAATCAAAGGGAATTTAAGTAACAAGCATCACCTGGTCTGCAAATTTGTGTTGGAATCTCAAGCTACTCATGGTGACCTCTTACCCCACACTGATGTGTGCTGGCTGAGTAAGGCAAAGCCTTTGAGCACTTTATTGAAGTGTTTGTGAAGCAAAATAAATCAAAAGGAGCAGCTCACCTCCTGCACATCAAGCAAGACAGAATACAAGTGCAACTTTGCATTTTTAGAAGACATATTTTTCCATTTGAATGCACTCAATCTGCAACTTCAGGGGAAAGAAAAAAATCCATGGTGGATTTGGTGGAAAAGCTCGATGTCATTGAGAAGAAACTTGAACCGTTCCACACAGATTTTTAACCAGGGAGGTTGCTGCACTTCAACACACTAAGGACAGTGGCAGCGAAGAACGTCACTGACAAAATAAAGGAATTCATTACGCAGTTGAGGTAGAATTTCTGTCAGATTTGAAGACTTGGTTATTTTCAGGGATGTCATTGAATTTGTGTATGACCGATTCACGATTAGCCCCAGTGGAGAATTCTCCCATCATGTGAAGACAGTGTTTCTAGTGAAAACAGAGCAGTGATTCAAAGTGAAATAGTTGACATCCAGGCCTCCAGCTAAATGAGTGCTGAGATCTTGAACACTTTTTGGGTAGCTTGTCCCAAGAGATTAGACTAAGAATATGGCAAAGTTAAGTACTGGCTGTTTTTGACAGCTGCAATGTTCCAGGACTGGAGTGACCAAGTTGGTGGTCTGCGGCAAAAATAAACCTCAGCCCCTTGTGATGACTATTAAAAATCATATTTGCAAATTTCAAACCAGAAAAGAAACATTTAGTCAGTCTAGCAAGTAGTTAGGCAGCAGAAAATGTATTAGCAAAATGTGATAATCTGCACTACTGCAGCATAATGCAGGACCATGCATATGCAGCAGCAGCACAGGAGACGGTTTCACCATTGCCAAGAAAGCGAAAAGGGAACTTAAAAGGCAGCGTGACCGGAGCATTCAAAAAAAGAGGATTAACATCGGGCTAGCCTTCCCCAGGTGGAAGGAGCCCATGAAGGAGAAAGATTTTAAAAGGGACGCTGAAGTTGCCAGCTTTCTCCTTGACAAGTAAGTCAACTGTACTGCCTAAATTAGCCTAAAGCTAACTTTTTTCATTTGGTTTTGTTAGACAGTGTTGCTCGTTACCATAGGCAGCATAACAGTAGATCCTGCTAAAATACACCAGCCTCGTTGGTACAGAAATGTATGTTTACGTGGTTTCAGTAGCTTTCAAAGTCGCGGTAAACGCTGGCTTTTTGTCACAGTAAATGCCAGCCTATAAAGCCTCTCCACCGGCTTTTAGTCCGGCTTTACCGCAACTATGAAAGCTACTGAAACCATGTAAACATACAGTTCCACCAGAGGAGTATAACCTGATTTCACTGTATGTGTAGTGTCTGTGTTGTTATACGTGTACTTATTGGATAGTAGAGGATGACTTGGTTTCACAAGTGTTGTTGAGGCTTTTTGATACATGGCGGCTACCGTTGTTGCAATACGTGTTTGAGAAAGTGAGGCGCTAGAGTGCACTATTCGTCTGAATGCGATACACGATTTCAACGTAAGATGGGAGTAATTCCTACACAATGTCCCTTTAAATTGGTTTTAAAGCAGAAATGAAAAAAGCATTTGTTGGTTACAGCTTTTTCATGTTAGGATATGCTGCTTTTCTCTATATATCATTGTCAATCAGATATCTTTGGTTTTAGACTGTTGGTCGTAAACAATAAGCAATTGGAAGGAGCCATCTTAGGGTTTTCGACATTCAAATTCAAATTACCACAAACTAATTGCCACACAGTCAACCCAGGGGCCTTCATGGCCCCTTAAGTTTTGTGGTCCTGGAGCAGTTATCTGCTTTTCCTAATTGATAAGCCTTGCTGGAGGGCAGAAAGTCTCAGAAAGAAACACGGGCAACATATTGTCTGCTACTAAGCATATTGCATCTAACCTATTAACAAACACTGTCCACTTAACACCCAGCATGCAGGGCATAACTGGAGCTGTGTTTCGGGGCATTTGAATCATGTAACTCAAACTTTCACTTCCTTTTACCTCTGGTTTTGTCTCCAGTAAAAGGAGTGTACACTTTACTTGCAACAGCAAATACATGTTGAGACCAATGTAATGTGGATTAAGTTTTTTTTTATCATCATTAGCAGGAAATGTTAATTTATTGTATCTGGCAAGTTAGTGAATATTGAACTTAACTGCAAATCCTTCACTGAATTTGTCATCCCGCAGTACCCTCTCGTTGTAACTAAAGCATGATTGTTTTTCACAGTTGTGTTTGGTGTTAAAGGTATATACGGGAATTGAAGGCTACTCTTTGTAAATACCATAGCCAGTGGAGTGAAAGTGACAGTCAACCCCAGATTCATCCTCGTTTTGGAACAAGCTTTGTCCGCTTGGCATTTTGCCTTGTTGTATTTGTATGTTTTTGTCGCTGTGTCAGCGGTTTTCATAGCCTCCTCTTGGAATGAGTGCTGCTGACAGCCTGACACCTAACTCTTCACCCTGTGCCAAGGAACATTACTAATAAGAAGAAAATAAGTAAATACAATCAAAGGGGCGGGACTGCCCATTGTTTCCCAAACCCTAATAGTCTGAAAAATGTCCAGTAGGACCAAAAGCCCATTTGTCTGACAGCCCGTTATCCAGAAAACAAATGCCCTCCCAGGTGCCAATTTTTTTTCTATTCTGGTGAAGGCATGACCTCCCTACTCTGCCTCTGATTGGCTAGTACTCATTGCCTTCATTGGTTTGGTTGATTGGCTTAGGCATGAGTAGTGAGATTGGTTTGGGTAAGAATATAAGGGTAGGCCAATCAGAGGCGGAGAAGGGCAGGTCATGCCTTCACCATATAACCAAAATAATCATGACTGACTAATTACAGGCCATGAATCTCTCAAACTACAGGAAGAGTGAGGATTTTTGGAGCAATGGACCTTTGCAGCAATGGGTGTTTGTTTTCAGGATAACGGGCAGAACAAATGGGCTTTCAGTCCAATGGGACATTTATCCGACTACTGGTGTTTTGGAATTATGGGCTGTCAGAACAATGGAACGACACCCAGAGGGCAGGGCTCCTGCAGATAAATACACCACCACACACTTCTAGTTGGTCATAAACGATGATTGAGAGGGATTGCTCTGTGTGAGTCTATACAGTTTTGCTGTTGGGTTTGTGAGTTTTTTTAAAAGAAAATAATGCATAGTACATCTTTAAATGGTGAAAAGTCAACAGTGACTTGAAGCACAAGGCACAGTGTGTTAACTGTATTAATATTTAATGTAAATCCAGATCTTTCACAAAACTTTACCAAAGTCCTTTTGTTGCTTCAACCTCACCACACACAGGACTAAGAATGAGAACCCTGATCTCCACCTCAAGGCAAAGTCTGTGCATTAAGTAAACGCAGCACCTCCCTCTGTCAAGGAAACTTTGCCATGGAATGTAATCCAGACTTAAACTCTCAAAAAATGTATTTGGCGAATTATTATGACAAATTCTAAGTACTTATTATTCATTCATTATCCATAACAGCTTATCCTATTCAGGGTTGCAGGAGGGCCTGGAAACTATTCCAGCTGACATTGAGGGAGAGGCAGGGTACAACCTCAACAGGTCGCCAGACTATCACAGGGGTGACACACATAAAGACAGGCAACCAGTCATGCTCACATTCACATTAACTGGCAATTTAAAGTCACAAGTTAACCTAACCTGCATGTTTTGGGACCCAGAGAAAACCCATGTTGACACACAGAGAACATGCAAACTCCACACAGAAGGGCCCCAGCTGGCTATTTGGTTCGAACCCGGAAACCTGTTACTGTGAGATTCTAAGTTCTAATTACTGCACCAACGTGCCGCCACAAATTATTAAAATACAAATACAATATCTAGGTAATTTACAAATGTTTCTCTGAGCTTGTTTAATAGAAATAGCTGTCTATCATTGTACGGAGGGATTGATAGAAGTGGTGATACTATTCAATAGTGCATCTCCAATGCAGAAACAAAATAATTAGCTGAAAAACACTAAAAAGAAGCTAACAGCTGTTTAGAGTTGTAGAGTCTGCTGCAGGTTTAAAGTGGCTTCAGGAGGAGCAAACTGTAACACATTAGAGTTAGTGGTTTAGTCATCATGGTTAGTCATTTGATTCAATGTTGATATCTGAAATACCAAAGAGTTTAAAAATAAAAAAAAAACAGATGCAAATTTAAAATGGAATAAAACTGACCTTTAATGATGGTGCCTCCTCGCATGTCAATCCATGTAAGTTTTTAAAATGCCAGAGCAAATCATCCTCCCACACTGTGTCAGTGGAGCTGTGTAAGACGTCATGTTCGAAAGAAAATAGCTTTCAATTACAGCGTCCCCATTTGTCCAATCAGTGACATTTTTAAATGCTGGAACATAATGTGATGATGTGTCATATTCCAGGTTTTGTCTGATTTGATGGAAGCGTGTGTGGACACAGCTTCATTCAAATTTTTAAAGATATGAGTCATGACATTGATAAAAAGTTAAATTTGACAACAGGTTATTTTTCTTCAGCAAGCACATTTTACTTGTGGGACCTGACAGGATGGATCTAACAGGATTTGATATCTCTCTCTGCAGATATACTTTTATGTAATGCCCAATAACAACTTAATGTTGATTCTTCATTGCCATGGGCTTCTGCTCCAGCTGTAAATGTCTCTTAAACACCATGAAAGCTGAGAACGCTTTTTATGAAAAGCATCACACATTTTGACATCAAACAGCCTTAAAAACAGCCAGCGTTTGTCCCCTCCTTTGTCTTTCATTTTACTTCTGTCTCTCTTCACATCTTATGTAGTGCATTTGTATTCCCAGCTCGTTCATTTTCCTATTTCATTCTCCTCTCCCCCTCATGACTTGTTTTCATCTCAATTTTCTCTGTCTCTGTATCGTAGTATCTCTTTCTGTCTTTTTATTGTCCTCGCAAACTTTGCTTTGACTCGGTCATTAACAGTGATGAATATCTTTCCACTCTAAAATGCACTTATCATCAATGACATTTTATTTTATCGATTTCAAGTCGGCATGGTACAACTAGCCTTAATAAACAACACAATAAATCCAAGTATTGTTTTTGGTTTTTATTGTTAGACTTTTCTACTTTGTCTGTGCTTAGTGGGTTTTAATGAAAAGTTTTCTCTTTATTGTATGACTTTTCATTACAATTACTCTTTTCTCCTTTTATCTTAAATCATTAAAATAATATTTGAAAAGGTAGTTTCATATAATGCATTGTGCTGTATTATATTGTCAGTGTGATGTGCATGACTGTGGTTTTAGTATAAATATGTGTCTTTTTAACAGCTTTACATAAAGATAAAATCCTGAGAAGATCTTTTTGTCTGGAGAGAAAACTATCAGGGTCCATACCTGGACTCGCATATGGAGCCCTTAAAATGTTCCCATTGTCATTACAAGGACCTTACCTAAGTACTTTACCTCCTGAACTGAATCTACAAAATAATAATACATGACAGCACCAGTTAAGATATGAGCATATACCATGCTAATTTTTTTATTTAATAATGTAATACAAAATAATAATTTAAGACCGGTTTACTGGCACTGAGTGGAAACAAGTGAGATATTTATAAAGAGAGATCTCATTTAGTCACAACAGCAGGAATGTGAGACTAGCACTACTATTAACTGGTAGTGATCATCATCATAGAATCATAGATCATGATCATCATAGAATTATCCTACTGTGAGTTTACATGGGGACATATAGGTCATGCGAAAATGGTGTAGTGGTTTATAGCCTAACGTTAGCGTTTTACCCCTGGTGATTGCATTTAGGCTTCAGAACTCATTAAAGTGGTGTTAGTTTGTGAAGATTTTCTTGCTGAATAAAATGTGTAAATAAAATCAATGTTTGTTTGCCACAGAGCTTATTTTCTGCAATTATCCAAAATCCAATGGAAAAATCATATAGTGACAAGGGAACCAGGATGATGGGAACTTCCATGTTGGTCCACAGAAAAACTTCATTCAAGCACTCTACAGCTACAGATATCTAGTTATGAAACATAAACAGTCAAATGCAACTTCAAATATCAAACACTGGACATACTGTAGAAATTGAAAATACTAAAGCTGGCAATGAAAACAGTTAATCAAAAGAAAGTGCAACAATGCCCGTTGCAGGCCTGATACTGTCATCAAGCTCACTGAACTACTGTCCAAATATCACACACATGCTCTCCAACATGGCTGCAGAATGGCCACGTTGCTCCCTATCCCTGGTCATGAGCAGTATCTGGAAGTGTAGCCCCATGGGACTCAAAGGAACAACAAACATAGCTCATGGCACTATTTGAGCTGCACTACCGGCAGTCAACTGTAAATTTAGTCACTGATTACCCAGATAGCTGACATATTAGTTAGGTACTAAACTGTTACAAGAGAGCACCATACGAAATTTCACTGTATTTATTACAGTGACAATAAAGCTTCTTCTTCTTCTTCTAAACTGTTAGCTAGCTAGCTAGCAAAGATTCAGCTAGATGCTGATCCTTATTTGATTCAGCTGTACTATTTATTTCTTACAAATAGAGTTGAAGGTGCAGTATGTGGGATTTAGTGGCATCTAGTGGTGAGATTGCAGATTGCAGCCAACTGAACCCTTTACTTTTTTTAAAGACTCAAACGTATTTGTTTAGAAACTTACAAAGTGATATGTTGTGATTGTCATCATCTTTTTTTTCCCATTACTCATCTTTCCAAGCTGTGTAAAAAAGCCTTTGGTAGGCCTTAGGTAATGTAAAAATGCAAAAGGCCCTCTCAAGAGCTGTTTAATTTGTCCAGGGCTCATTTTAAGCTAAATGAAATGAAAACACAATGATTTTTAGTTTCAGGTAATCGGACCAGTACTTGAATAGTGTCTTTCTAGTCGTTCAACCAAACAAAGTGCTTTTACCCTACTTTTCACTTTCACTCATTCACACACTGCAGAGCTATAGCCAGCCAAAAAAATAGTTATGAATATTACGTACAATTTCTGCCAATAGATCCCCCTAAATCCTACACACTGCACCTTAAAAGTTAACACAGGAGCATCTCAGGGTTGTGTAAGCTTGCCCCTACTCTTCACACCTTATACAACTGATAAAAAAACTGATATTCCTGATATATTTATTTGGCTGATACCCACCAGCTGTTGCTGCTGTTGGATGTAGAGTGGAATCTCCTCCAGTAATTTTAATGTCTGCCCTGTAACACAAGCTAACCTATTACTACTGTCTTTTGCATCATTGAAGAAAATTAAGCTTACACACATTGGCTGAAGTGATCAAAATTTGCTTAGAATTGAGAGTAGTATAAAGAGAGAATCACTTCTTCCAACCAAAAACCAGTATGTTAATGTAGGTGTGTATCACAAATAATTAACACCAGCAGGTAAACATTGTCTACATGTAAACAAAGTGGGATTTTTACCACCCACACTTATGTCTTTATGAGGAGAGCTCTTCTCATGAGTTTTTCCTCTTTCCTCAGATGACACTGGGATAAATAATCCCCTCTGCAGTCTTGGATGGCGTATTCTAAATAAATGTGTTGATATCTGTGTTCCACAGCAGGAAGTGATGTCTCAAGCCAGATCATTTTGTAAATGTTTAAAGGCTGTTTGGTCACAGCCTAATATCCATTAAAAACACTGCAGGGAAAGCGGATAAACACCAGATTAGAGAATGAAGATGCATATGATTCAGACATGACAGAGAGATAAGTCAGCGGGTTGGTTTGGCAGTCAGACACGCACAGTGTCCTGGAGGTCAGCGCACTGTGGTTCACCTCTGTTAATCGGTGGTAAACAATGTAGAGTATACTCAAAGGTATGTCTGCATGCAACATATTTAGGAGAACCTGCAGTACACTTAGAAACTGGAATGGGTTGGGAGAAAAAACAATGGCAGGTATAATAATAATGATAAGCCTAATTTCAATCATCTTCTTCTCTCTTGGCTGACTCACCAGAAGTAGGCTGTGCCATAAACCAGCCATTGGACGGCTATTTAGGACAGCATTCTCCCTCCCTTCCTCTATCTGCATGTTACAGTTTTCAAAATCCCCTTTTTTAAAGGGAACAACAATAACCTCCGAGCTAACAACTTACATGCTGAAAATGGCAAGTTTTGAAGAAGAGCTGGTTCGTGCAGTAAGGCACGGCTTTGTTATTTTGGTGAATTTTTGTAAAGATCTACAACAAATAAGACTACGATCCTGTGATCCATTTTCTGACACGACCAGTCAGATTTGATTTGCCACATCATTGTATACTGGCAGCGGCATGCACCAGTCCAATCCATTCCACTTCACAAGAACTTCTGTGATATTGTCTGCAAGAGCCACATTCTGCTAGCAAATCATCTGTGGTTGTAATGGGTTCAGTGAGCTTCTCCAGAGCTAAAGTTTAATCAGGCTTCCCCTTTAGAGCACTGATTATCAAATTATGCTTTTAATTGGTAAAAGTTGAATCATGTAGTTCACATATGTCTGTTGCTGTTTTTTGTGGCATCTTTTTTGCTGAGAATTAGCCATTTTTTCAGTACTTGCCTCCCTACGTGCAAATGTTCCACCAAAACAAGTACCGCCCTAACACTATTTTGCCAGAACACTGTCACTGCATCTTGGGCTTAAAGCTGCCTAAGACTACTGTGATTGGTTTAAAGAAATGCAAACAAGCCAGAGCATTTTTTACCCCTATAGCTGAATGATGTTTTCTTCCAGACCTTTCTCTAGTGCTGAGACAGCACTGTGGAGATAGGTCTGGCTGCGCGAGACTATCTTCCCTCTAAAGGGAGAGAATGATGCTGTCTGTGTCACAGGGCTGTGACAGGTTGGTGATAGAAGAGAACAGTCTGATGCCAAGGCTTCAAGAACAAACGGGTGTCATTGTGCAGAGGGTCCAGAATTGCTGGAAGTTCAAACAACACCCTTTCAAAGATTTAATAGCGGAAAACACCTTGGTAAATTGAAGCCCAGTGTAAGGAGTGATAATTAATGATCTTCAGTTACAGTAGGAAAGGGGCCAAACAGACCTTGGGAGCCACCTTCCAGTTTCTGATATTAGATGGTGGCGCTCGGATCGACAGCAATGAACAGTTTTTGCCTGGAGAGGAATTTTTGGGTCCTGTTGCTTCCCATCCTCCCAACCTGTTGTACAGATTCCGAAGTGTTGATTGTGCAACGATTGTTACTATCAGCCCTTCAACTGCAGCTCTAGTCCCACAAGTATTTTTCACACTGATATTTTGAGAGACAACTGTAGCACAACTGTAACCTTCCCAATAAAATCTTATATTTTCTTACAGTACAGTTTGACATATTGGGAAATACACTTATTCAGTTATTTGCCGAGACACAGATGAGAATATTGACATCACTGTCATACAAGAGATTGTTATCAATCTTCTCAAAACAAAAGCAAATAATAGTATTTCCCAAATATCAAACTCCTTCAATTTCCAAATTTTCCATGGCTGTTCTTTTTGGTAAGTGTTCTCTTGTCTCTTTTCATCTTTTGTGTTTCTGACTTCCTCTGACTTTTCCTCAGGTCTAATCGTGGGATCCTTGATGGTGTGCTGGCTTCCAAACCAGATTCGTCGTCTCATGATGGCTGCTGTGCCCAAGTCCCGCTGGACTTCTTCCTACTTTCGGAGCTACGTCACTCTCCATCCTGTGGCTGACACATTCTTCTACCTCAGCTCTGTCCTGAACCCTTTCCTCTACAATCTCTCCTCCAGACAGTTCAGGGAGGTTTTTGGCCAGGTGCTGCGTTGCCGCCTTACCATCGAACACATCAACAAGCGCACCGTGCAGAACTCCCGAGCTGCTTCTGCACGCTCCCTCCAACCCCTGCTGATAAAGTCGTTGCGTCGCAGCAGGGCAAATCGCCCCACCCTTACACAAGAGAAAACTCCCACCTTTACAACCTTTCAGGGTGAAAATGACTCAGGAGTGGCTTCAAATACTCAAACATCTCTTAGTCTGACTGAAGAGTCAGACTCAACTCTCAAAACAAAGAGAGATGTACCATCAGAGACTGAAGTATAATGTGCTGTACAATTTAATGGGACACAGTGAACAATAAAAACAAAGCAAGGATGCTTGTGCTGTGCCATCACAAACCGATAGAGATACTCCTTATACACAATAAACAGAGTACAAAGTGTTAAGTCAGGAATTTCATTAACAGATCACGCTCAGCTGATAGTTTGGCACAATAGCAAGCCTGATTGAACTCCTCAAGTGTGAAATTGTTATCAAGTCAGAAAATGATTATACAAAAGCTCAAATATTCAGTTAAGCATGAAGACCCCACAGCTCGAGTTAAAGTTAAAGGTGTCCAGTGGAGTTTATGGCCACTAGTGGTGCTTTGGAGCTCTGTTTTGATGTGTGATACTTGCATTTCCTCTGCAAACAAATCACAAGGACACATTATAATTTTCAGTTTGGCAAAATTGCAAATGTGCTGTGCATACAATAAGCCCCCAGGAGCAGCACTGAGTTGTAAGGTAATTTTGACTTAGTAGCCACAGTTGGAATAGCAGGTCACCTGACATGCACTGGCCCAAAAAGACTCTTTCCTGTACACACTCATTACAAAGACAATAGCTATGAAATGATAAATAAAACACCCCAGGTCACTCTTATTACAAGTATTATCAGAATTTGAGCTTATTGGTCAATCAGATTTTAAAAGTCTGGAAGATCAGTAAATAAGTAAATCATTTTGGGGAACCAGCAGGAATTCATTATGCACAATTGGCCAAAAAATTCACCAGCCTGATAAAGCCAAGAAAACTTTTTCCATGTATGCACACAGTGAGCGAGCTTCATTAGAATGAACTGTGGTATTTTATGCCTTAAATAATTAATCAGATGTCCCAGTGATATGAATGTCCATGCATGCGCATGAGGTTGATATGTTAACTAACATAAAAAAATAAAGTATTTGTGTATCCTGTATCTTGTTGTTGGAAAAATTCATTTATTAGCCACTTCACTTCTCCACTTCTGATGCCTCTATCAGCAGGAAATATAATTTGTGCCTTCAAAAATTATTTCAAATCACTGTAATAAAAGTAAGACAGTTGTGTAGTGGGGCAGGGCTATTGTTAAAATTTGGTCAGGTTTAGACACAAAAAGGTTCCATTTGGGGAAATATCATAATTTGTGGTTAGGTATTTATTTAAGGTTAAGGAAGCATTGTGGTTGGGGTAAAATAACTTTTTCATAGTGCAAGTGGACCTTTGTTGTCATGGTTACAGCAATATACATGTGGCAAGGGTTAGGAAACGATTGAAGTCATTGATAAAAGAAACCAGTGTTTCTCGATATGAAATGGAATGCTCTATGACAATGTCATCTGGCTTCCTTTTTTGCTTGCTTCATAATTCCTACAGTTGCTGGAGGGTGCTGTCACTTGATTGTAAACGTGTTGTTTTGGGGCACTTGCTGAAGTGACTGATGCTGTCATTTTTCTTGGACCGTGGAGGACAGTGTCCAATACAATAAGCTCACTATAAAACTGGAGCCATCTTAGAACAATTTAATATGCAGTTCTCTTAATACACCTGTGACATGCAAGCTATGGAATGTCCAGTCTTGGACATTGCTATTGGTGTTAAAACGATAAGCCTCTGCAGACAATGGCCAATATTTAGGCAGATCTGGAGGATATATCTGGATATATGGGCCAAGACTTCTCCATATACAGATATCTGCGTATGAAAGCAGAATTTTTTAAAAAAGCAAACAAAAAGCAAAATTGTGATCAGACAATAGCCAGTGGGTTCAGAGATAACATTTTGGCCAGTGCGTTCAGTCACTCCACAAGGGCTGTTTACCTGCTGCTTAAACATGACTGGTCAATACTACTTGGTCTACAAATGGACAACAAACAGAAACCAGAATACTTCTGATACCAAAATCCTGTCTCATTGTCTACAGATTCTGCATACATATGCAAATATTTGTTTATTGGGATATATGGTGTCCTGTGACTTCATGCTGTTCCACTAACAGCTGGTAGCACTAAAGCCACCAGAAACTTGCATCAGCAAAGATAGGAGATAAGAGCTGTTAGCTAGTGCACACCACAGGCTGTATAAAATAATAGACGTAGCTACTGTGTCCTCAGCTACTGGTTTGTGGACTCCCATTTTAAAGCCTTAAGGTTACCATTTTTCGGCCGTCACCATCTTGGATTTTTGGAACTAGAAGTGACCGTATTTGAATGACAGGGTGGAGCTGTGGAGGAGTGAGGGGAGGAATTGACTCACAGACTGTGCTGACGCCTCGCAGACAACCTGTCACTCGTAGCAGCTACGCCATTATTATGCATAACTTAAGCCTTAATAAAATGTAAACAAGTGGGTTATTTAAAAATGCACCCCTCCATACAGCTGTCTTGAATGAGGAAATCAGTTATAGAGACCAAAACTGTTTCTTGTTTAAGGCTGTAAACATTTTTTTGCTGTAAATTGGACATTTTAACATGGGGGTATATGGTGATTGATTCGCTCTTAGAACCAGCCTCAAGTGACCATTAGAGAAACTGCAGTTTTTGGCACCTCCGTGTTGGTTCATTTGTCAGCCCTGCCACTTGGTGTAAACATTTATGTAAGCTATAAAGGTCTCAGAATATTGGCTTTACAAATGTATTTTAACATGTTAATAAAACCTCAAAGACACACACACAAAACTCCATAGGGTACGTTTAAGGTTCAGGTCACCTCCAAAGCAACCACTTGAACACTGCAAAAGCAACATGATATTACATTTGATGGACAACATCAACTTCTTGCATGTTTAGCACATCACTTTACATGTTATCATAATACATTTGGCTCTGAAATATTCTCTGTCAAGGTATGCATACTGATGCCTTACCATACAACATATTCCCTGATTATAGGGAAGTAGCACATCTTAAAGGATAACTTTAGAACTCTTTCAATAAAGCTGAATGAGCCCATCAGCAGTCACCCACATGTAGCCACTCTTTATGCCTTTCACTGTAGCACACGCACACTGAACTATTGCTGCTACAATGAATTTGTGATGAGTAGTTAGAAAAAGGTTTGTGTACTTCATCATGCTCTTATAGCTCTATGTACAATATTTGTGAGCAGACAGCAATGGTTGTTACAGAGTTTGAGGATAAAAACAGAACTTTTTTATGCCCTCCACTGAGTGCTGCTGGCTGTAGCTGAGAGCTGTCAATTGGATAAGATGACACTATATTTGTGAGGGGCTTGAAGGCTGGAGGTGGCTTTAATAAAATAACAAGCATATTTTTTCTCTTCATTCAATGCCTTTTCCCTGGCTGCATTTTTTTCACAGAATCATATATCATTATTACATTTACACTGTCATTTTCAGTTTATCAATACAACAAAATTGGTGATTGTTCCAACTAACTGTATTAATTTGAGCTTTTCTTAAGGCTCATGAGTCATGATTCTGAACTTACTCTCTTTCCTGCAATATGTCTTATTTGACCTTGTACTGTGAGTTAATAAAGACAGATGTGAATGAGCCACCTGCTGCCCAACAAAATAGCCAAAAGCTGTTTCATACACAGCACAGCCCTCCACCTCACCTTATCCAGCTGTCCTTGTAGTTGCACCAGGATCATGTTTGTGACATGACATGTGATGATTAAATTTCTCAATTTGGCCTTTGGAGGCAAGATGCGACAGAAAAGAAGTCAAGAGAACAAATACCGTACAAAGCTTCCAACATGCCTCAAAGAATATGCACGTAAAAGTATGTATTCTTCACTGCTTCAGTTTATATAGTTCCAGTTCATGTTGTCTCCACTGTTAATACACATTAACTCAGTGTGTGAAGGTCTGTCAGCACAGGGTGGAGGACAGTAGGAGGAGGATGTAGAGAGAAAACACAGGGAGTTGCGGAGTGGTCAGGGTAATGGCGGCCGATGGTTGGGGACGTTTCTTCTGCCGTGGTCCATTACACAGTGGTGTGTTACAGCAGGTAATGCACACAGAGTTGAGTTTGCCCGTACAAAACTGTTGGTAACCAGAAGAAGCAATAAGACAGGCTCCTGATGAGGCACAGGACTTGCGGTAGTGTATCCCTGAAATAAGACAGAAATGGATGCATTAGGTTGGTAATGAGAGAATTACAGGGTGCAAGTTTGTGTGTGAAAAGGAACAAAGACAGAAACAGTGAGATGGAGGCATGCAATTAAGGATAAACAGGATGTATTCTTTCATCAAGGGGAACCCAACTTAAAGGGAAACATCTCTGTATAATTGGCTTAATGCAGCCATAACACTTAGCTCTCCTCTGTGTCTCTAAAAGATTTGCATAAAATTGTCACAGTGTCTGGCATAATTAGTCCAGACAGCCCTTGCTTTTTAACCGGTGCTCTTAGTGGGTGCACCTTCTCTTCTCTCTCTTTTATATATATCCAGAGGAACTTTAGATATAACACTTAGCCCAATGGAGCCAGCAACACTTACTAGCAGCCCAGTGATTTTCAGTCCACTTACTTTTAGCATGGACTTTGAATTTCAGATTTCTAAATAGGTGTGAAGGTGGCACTTAAATGTGCTTTAAAGGCAGGCTGAAAGAGAAAAAAATAGTCTGAAACATACATTAGATTGTTGAGGCAGCAGTGTGAAAGAAGCCAGCAGTCAATCAACCAGCAGCAGAACTGCTGACCTAAAATACACAGGCACCAGCTGCACAGGTAGCAGGGTTGATGGTTTCTTCCCTTTAAACATGGGAACTGTTACTGTTTACCTCTGCCATATTGCTGCCTTCAAATGGGGTGGAAGTTTACTGTGTTGATGAAAGGAGTCCATATGAATGCCCTCCTCTTGCAGTATTCACAACCTCAGAAATGGAAATTTTCCAAAAGCTCAAAGATCATGAGTTGTGATGAGTTTGCTGACATATTCAGAAATGGTAAAGGCCATGGAAGTTCATTTTTCAGTGGATGGTAAGTCAACATATTGTATGTTTTAGTTGTATAGATTCTTTGTTATTCTTGTTATATGTCTGAGATGAAAATTGAGCATCTAGTTGTGCATCACAGCTCATTTGACATAATTGACCATCAAAATTTGCTTCAGAGTCTGGAACATTTTATCAGCCTTAAAGGTTCTGCACTAAGCTGGTTTAAATCCTATTTATCTGACTGATTTCAGTTTGTTCATGTTCATGATGAATCATCTTTGCTGTCTAAAGTTTGTTTCAGAGGTCCACAAGGTTCTGTGCTCGGACCAATTCTGTTCACTTTATATGCTTCCCAAAGATAACATCATTAGAAATCACTCTGTAAACTTAACCAGATAAAACACAATTATGTCTATCAATCAAACCAGAAGAAACAGATCAGTTAACTAAACTTCAAACCTGTCTTAAGGACATAAAAACCTGGATGAGCTCCAATTTCTTTATTTTAAATTCCAACAAAGCTGAAGTCGTTGTACTTGGCCCCAAACACCTACGAAACTTGCTATCTGAAGATATAGTCTTTCGGGATGGCATCGCTCTGGCCTCCGGTACAACTGTAAGGAAACTTGAAGTAATACTTCCCAGCAGAGCTCCACCCAAATTCAAGTTAAGTAATGTGTAAGGGCACAATTAAAGGAGCTCTATACAACATTCAGAACATTAATATAGCAGCAAACAACCATTTGATACAGATATAGTGGAGTAACGGTGTCCTGAGCAGAGAATGAAGTCAAGCTTCCTCTGTGTGTGGTTTTAGCTGAGCTTCTTTGTTGTTTGTTTTGGTAGCTGATCCAGAGCACCTGCATTTTAGTGCATGTGAGTCCCTCTCTTGATGTCCTTCTCACCCCTGCTCTGCACTGAGCTTTTAAGGCAGTTGTGGCAGTTGATATTGTTGCAGAACCTATAACATCCACCCACCAGTTCCTCCCCAGGTTAACACCATTACCTCAGTCAGCACTGTTGCCATTGTCAACACTGTTGGTCCTGTTAGCACTGTTAGCTGCCAGCTCAGCCACGGCCAATACGTAGAGAATACTGACCCAGATGCTGAATCATATATGCTCTGAATGATAATATACATTCCCTTTAAAGGTTTGATTTATATAATGTCAGGATGCACTACAGGTTTTCCCAAAATGACATCAGACTTTCAAAATCAGATACAGATGTGGTCAAGGTCAGAATGCAACTGAGCCACAGTGCACACAGCCTACTGTGTAAGTATTGTAAACAACAAAACAGTTACAGATTTGCCCAAATATTTCCATAGAGGGTTATCATTTCTATACCAAGTGTACACAAACATGCAACTATGAGATCTCTTAAACTCTGATACTAATCCAATAATCTGATCCTCACAGAAGCAGATGTCTTGGCCTGAACAGTTGGAGCTACACCACACAAACTGGATATAAAGATGGATGACAAGACAGCTCCCCAAAAGCTGAAGCCTAATATCTTGATTGCCCACTGATGGCTGGCTGCAATGTAGGTCATAAACCCCACCCCCTCTATGTTAGTGGATGAGGTATGGGCCTAACAAAAAACTCAAAGTACATGTCACATAAATTTTTCCCAACAATAGTTTCTGTCATTCAGTTAGTTCTTCTCACGCTGATGTTCAAGTGTTATTTGATGCTATAAAAAGTGGATGTGAAATTATGATTGATAGCTGTATTTGACTTGTGATTGAGTTAGGTTGGGGGTTATGGGTGGGATCTCGATGCCGTGGTCCTCCAGTAGAACACTAGTTGCAGACTATGGCTCCAAATAACATCACCAGGCCACCAGAGCAAGATGGCAACGCCTGTATCCAGGATATTTTGGGTTCATTTTGCACAGTGGGAGTGTACTTTGGTGGAAGAGAAATCACAAAACACTCTAAACTATATTTAGAGCCATTTTCAGTGTCCGCATTCAATTTGCAAAGCTCTTCTGAAAAGCATCCATCTCAGAAAAGTTGACTTATCTCCACCAGCTATAATCCACATCACAATGAAGTTTGGTCAGGGAGCTGCAGAATTAAAGAGACCCACAGATGTGACCAGCATTGATTTACTTGAACAGCTTGTTAGAACAAGTTGTTTGTGAGATTAGTGGACGGAGACAGTAACATTTGGCTGACATTTTGTTTCAAAGAAATTTAGATAAGAGTACATGAACTTCCAATAACCCTTGTAATGTGTCACTCCTCTCTCCACCCGAGTGCAACAGATACAGGCAAAGAAACACCCAATGTACTGCATGTTCATTTAAATTGTGCATCCTTCCCTGTCTTATATACTGCAAATATCAGTGGAGGTCCCAGAAGGTGTTGAGTAATCCAGTGGAAACACAGTGTGAAATGTTGCAAAGCTCTGGAAGGAAATGTCCCGCCTTCTGACAAAGCCTGGAGAATAAAGCCTGACTCACACTGTGTTTATATCTCTAATTTTAGCTGTCGCACTCTTAAAGGATGGCAGCACTTCTGAGGATCTCTGTCATTTTCAGCTCAAACCTTAAAATGGCCGTTGATATTGTGAACTAAATAAGAAATCTGTGGGACAAATATGTGAAATAACTCAAAGTAAGAAAATCCTGTGGTCATAAATGGCTATATAATCTGTTGGTTTTTATCTCGAGCAGTAATTGGAAAATAGCAGGAGCCGATAACACAGGCAGTCAGTGGAAAATGAGGTGCAGTAAAAGTGGGAAGTGTCACTGACAGAGAATACAGATTTGATGGTTTTTCTCACCTCAAACAATCACTTACCATACGATCATATTAGTTCATCTTTTTTTATACGTTTCAGAGTTTTTCAGTTATTGGACTACAAGTTTTATCATTTTTACCCACCTTCTCAGATTTTTACAGTGTTGCATATTGTGAAGAATGTTAAAAGTGGCAGCGTGAGTGGGTGACATCACAAACTCTTTATCTCTTCACCTATACAGACACTTCAATTGTAAATAGTTGAGGTGCAGACACTTCAGCTGTTGGCGGTGCTTCAAAATCAACCGATACTTCAATTGCTTTCAGTTATTATACTTTAAATGATGTTTTAGGGATGTCAGTTTTGGTAAATTTTTGATAGCCGGACACCCATTAACCAGTAACTTTTTAAGAAAAATAAATAAATAAATAAACATTTAAAAAAAAACAACCCGAAACACATGAGACGTTTTCCATTCAGTCCAGCCTACATTTCTTCAGTGAGCTTTCAAAGCACTATACATTTAGAGATGGTGATTTTTTTTAATGGTTTTTGATGCAAATGTTTTGCCTTATATTTTATTTTGGCCTTGCTGACAGACAGGTGGCTAACTGTGTTAATATGTGGAAACATGGTGCTCACACTCTGGTCCCCACTGGTTAGCTAGCTGCTCTGCACTGCACTGCACACTGGCCAGGCAGGAGCTAGCGATTACTGGTAACACAGTACTGCCCTAGGGGTTTTGACATATCATAGTAAACAATGCTAAAGGGGTTTTACAGCTCAAAATGAAACCACATACTTACAAGGGCAAAGGGCAAAGACCAGAGTATGGGCACAATATTCTGCAGTAACACCACCATGGGTCAGAACAGCATAAAAAGCAATAAATGCAGAATGAGCGGCAATGCTAGCTCGCTCCCACCTGCCCCAGGTGGAGTGCAATCCAGAGAGGTAGCGGCCAGCTAACCAGTGTAGCACGAGTATCTTATAGCTTTGTTGTAGTACAGCATAGGGTTAGTACTACGACTAAACTGAAGAGTAGCAAAAATAAACCTACAGAGCGTTTCAAACTTGACAACATTAACATTCAAAATGTAGCTGACAAGGAAACTGTGAAAGATTAAAGGTTGCATGTCAGTGACAGCGGTTGAAGAGCCACACTTTGGTGTCAGTTCCATTGGAGTCAATGGGCGAACACTGCAAATCACATTTTAACCCATCATATCTTTGTTGTTTCAACTGTGACTTAAAAATCCTTCCACCAGACTAAGAGAGATGCATTACGTGAGGCTTACTAGTGTTTATTTTTTAAATATAAAAATGCGTCTTGTTTTCTTTGTTATTGGTCTCCAAACAGATCATGGCTCTATCTAGCAGCTGCATCTCAGCCTCAGCTGGACAGAGATATGATCTGTTTGGAGACCAATAACAAGGAAAAACGAACGTGCATATTTAGACAAAAAACTTAATTTGTGTTTATTTAATCGGTGGGATCCGATTTTTCAGCCAAAAACTGAACAACAAAGATATGACAGGTTAAAGTATGATTTGCCGTGCCCCCTCCATTGACTCCAATACAACTGACACCAAAGTTTGGCTCCTTGAACACTGTCACTATTGTCATGACTGTTCCTTCTTTTAAAGTTTCTTTGGTAGCTGACAGGAAGTAAACAGGGACCAAAGCTGTTGCCCTTGCAAATGAATAGCAATGAAATGGTATACAGAACTTATTGCATTATCTGTCAAAAATATTCTCTCCGGTTAAACCAATTAATGTTGAACTGTTGATATCTCTAACTTCCAAGTCCTATTTGAAAGGTTTTTACTGCTGACACTTAATCTATTAACACTGACACTAATCTATTTCTCTTTGACACTGTTTATCACTATTACTGACAGTTAAACTGTTTTCAGTGCTTACTCTTCAAATGTTAGTACTACTTTAGTGCAATACAAAGTGACACTTCAACTGCCTACAGAGCTTACAATTAATATGTTTTGAGCTCTTACACTTCGAGAGGCACTTATAAATCCCTTTGGAGTTCTTCAGTTTCAACTAAAATGGGACCTCCTACTATCAGCGATTAACCTGTATATAGTGTTTGTACCTTGATTTTTCTTTATAAAATGTAGTCTTTTCTGGTTCCTCTCAACCTGATTAGTATTAATTGGACCATATCAGGCTTTCACGCACCTTGTCAAAATAAATCAAAACCTATATGACTGGGCCATGAGGGAATCTAATTTGAAAGGACAGACACAAAGTGGCCACACTCAGCAGTCAGACAGGAGTCACATTAATTTACAGGGCTGGTACCTGCTGTGATTACACAGGCTAGTTATTAACATGTCGGACAGGAAATCCAAAGTGTGGGATCATTTTGAGAAGGTAAAAGACAAACCCAAGGTGATATGTAAACTTTGCAGGCAAACATTTGCCTATCATTCATCAATTACAAACATGCTATATCATCTGAAACATGTAAATAGCTACATGCCCATTAGCCACTTAGCACAATCATTACTGCTTTGCCAACAGCATCATTAACAGGCATCTCGCTCAATGTGTGACCTGCACTTGTAGATAAACTATAGGCCTATATTAATGAAGGTTCACTAGTATTGTTTTGTATTTCTCTGTAATGTAGCACAGTGTTAACAATGTTACTTATACTATTCTTTCTCAGACCTTGAACTCAAACCATTGTGTTGTCACACCTAAAATTCATAATTCACTTAATATCATAAACATGTAAATAACTAGTCGACTAATGGCCCTAAATGACGACTACTGGTAGACTATTAAAGTTCTTAGTTGGGCCTAGTATTATAGCTGTATTGTTACTGCACAACATATGACATGGGTAACACAAACATATTGTTTCTAGTTAAGATGAACCTAAGCACAAATTTATGCAGTACAGCTTTAAAACAATAAAAAACCAGAAGTCTGCAGTCTGACTGCTACTTGAGAAATTCTAAAGTCTTTCATGTCTTTCAGATTTCATCAGATAAAAGCAGATAAAAGAAACGTTTGGATTAACACAGCTTTCTCTTTAACACTGACTGTATATGAAAGCTGTGCAAAGGCCTTTTATACCCCCAGGAGTGTTTTTACTTGGCTAATTAGACCTCCACTCAGGTTGATGGTGGGTGGAGCTTTATAACTCCACTGGACTACTTGTACCAACAACAATGTTAAAGATGTTATTTGTCCCACCCTAAAGGGTCCATCAAAGCTGACTGGATAAAAAGATATAAAGATGTCAGTCAAGCTCAGTCTGCACATGATCAACAGAGAGAGATGAGGTCTTATCAAAACAAATACTGTAATTGAAATCACTTGTTTATGTGCCATGGGTGTGCAGAGGCTTTAAGCAGCTTTCATACACTGACAGTGTTTTCCCAGTAATAATCATGACAGTGTGACTATAAGCCAGCATTCACAATACCAGGACCCTAAAACTAAAGTATTCCCTGGCAGTGTTTGTCAATCGGCACTTTTTCACAAACTTTGCCCTGTACAATATTACCTGAAAATGTCATTTAAAATGAAAAATATTGTTGATGATTCAAACTATATTGTAAAATACTTACTTTGGCCAAGAAAATGTTCACTACATTACATTTTCTTATCAGCACATGCAAAAGCATGTGTGCTTCAGTAAAAGGCAAGAAACAACTTCCTTAGACAAAACCTCAGAAGTAAAAATAAAATTTTCACAATTGAAATAGAATAATAAACATAACAAAATACTATTCAGTTCCAGTATATTAATAAAAATGCATAAAAAAAATCAAATACATCTTCTAGTTTGTGTTACATGAAAGTGCCTTAATTGGCATAGAATCGATTTCAAGATTTCTTAAATCGTGCTAAAACATGTCTTGTTGATATGGACACCATTCTTTCATCTCAATTAATATCATTCTGATTAGACATTCCAATTTAAGTGCTTTGATAGATGCTACATAAGTGATCACATAGGATGTGTGTTTTATATGCCCCAAAGCATTTAATCACATAATAACTTTTTACGCGTGGGCAAAATGGTTGTGTGAAGCATCTCATCTGCTGTAATTAAAACAAAAGATTTTTTTTCCCAACTTTATTCAAAAAATTCAATAACTAAAGTAGATATGGAGAAGAGGTGGTTCCTCCTTTTCATACAATTTAGTAGAAAGTAATTAAATGTAACCCAGGTTATTTTCTGCTGCAGCAAATTACAGATGTCCCCTAAACACATCACATGTAGTCTATCAGTAGATAGTAGAGGGTACTTGTACTGTACTTGAGCATTTCCTTTTTCTCATACTTTCTACTTCTACTCCTCCAGCGTACAGTTTTAGAAAAAAAAATAGTACTTTTTACTCCACTACATTTATTTTACAGCTATAATCACTAGATACTTTTCAGATCAATTGTATATGTAAATCCGTTAAAATAAACTGCTATTTCTAGCTACCTTTTAAAAATACCAATGTTAAAAATGCCCAGCTTAAATAAAATGTTCTGTCCTCTATCATCTGCAGAGGGCTGAAAAGCGGCAGTGAACAGGCAGTGAGTTGTGGTACTACTTCTCCTAAGAGGGTGATGTAGTTGTATGCAATACCTGCAAAGCAAAGATAAGTCAGGGATTTAGCAAATCCAGTCAAAAGAATACCACCAGTTTATGGTCTCACCTGAAAGTGAGCCACAGAGATATCTACATGATGAAGTTCATTTCTAGAATAGGTTGGTAGTGTATAATATGTTAAATATTCTGTAAAACTAAAAATATAATTTTAAAATGTCCACCATATCAGTTATCAGTAATTTCTTCTCTCCAAAATCAGTATTGGTCTCAAAACAATCCATACCAGTCAGGGATTGGTAAGGGTCCACGTAAATGCACCTACTTTACACTTTAATTTACATTTACATTTTAACAACTAAATATTTATGATTGCTTAAACTTGAAAGACTTAAGGAAGCAGAGTTGATGGATATTATCATGGGCTGCTTCTCTGTAGTTGTATGTTTAAAAATATGATTTTCAGTGACTACTCTCCACTCAAGAAGTCCGCCAAAGGGTGTACATTAAGATACTAATGTACCACCAAAGTGAAATATTACTTTCACAGCACATCCACAAATAGTCTGCAGCTATTCTGGCAGATAAATGTGTCAGGACAGTGCAGCACTTTAAATACAATACTAAAACTGTGAGAGGGAGCTCAGGCAATACCTCACCTCTGCTGTTACTGAATCACTCTATAGCAACACTTCAGCAGAGCTCACGCTGTGCTCTGATACAGCAGCACAACATATTTATTTACATATTTATTTATATTCATTTTGCTTGTGTGTTTCTGACATCCTAATTAATGGAAAAGTTGAAGTGACAAAGTTTATTACTATCTATTATCACCTGTTAAACTTCCTAACTAGTAATTATGTTGTCAGTGGTCTAATATTTGATTTATTACCTTGACATTATGCACTGCCAGGAGAACTGTTCTGATTGAAATTCAGGACAAATACACACAAATGTCACTCTGGTAAACGGTGATTATATTCCATATGTACCAATTATGAGCATGGAGAATATATACAATGCTGTGCCGCATTTTTGTTGAGCAAATATCACCAAAATGAATCTCAGACAGCACAACAGGAAAACACAACTTTTAAAGCGCTTAGGGGGGATTTCGTTTAATTTGTGTGTGGGAATTCTAAGATTCAGCACTTAAATCTAAATTATGCTGTTGAGTTAATTTATGGGGAAAAGGGTAAGATTTCTTATCAATTTTGGAGCGCTGAGGGAACTTTAGTCTAATGAGAATCAGCAGGGTCGGCTGCACAGGGAAGACTGAGCAGTCCAATATGTCCAGGAGTCTGGAGAACCTTTGATTGCTCTGCTAGATGAGATTTTAACCAAATTAATCCAACAATTTCGGACACTGGTTGTACTTCTGTGGTTTTGAGAAAAGGCAGAGAATACTGTCGAGTCAAGCATTTGGTTTGTAATGGTTAGTATATACATGAATCAGTTAATTACAGTACAAACTAGAATCCATCTTGCTGTGGTTATCACTCCAGCCATAATGACCCCTCCCCTACTTCCTACTCTCCTACTTCCTGCGCCCTTGCTCAGACCGCACCCATCATAGAACTCAACCTCCATTTGATCTCAACTACACAGCTGTAAAGTTTTGTGACAGCATCTTGCACGGTTGCAGCATTATCACACTGACAAAATCTGTCCACAGACAGACATATAAAAAGACAAAATGGCTTCCTTGGTTGTTCCCGCTGCAGTTTGTCACCAGGAACATATTTTTCTATGAAGACACACACACACACACGCACACACACACGCACACACACGCACACACGCAGACTCTCTCTCACACACACACAGACTCACAAGGTAAAAACAATATCAGCTGCTGCAATGTTGTTTTGGCTGGTAAACAGCGTCTGCTCAGCACACAGGTCTTTTGTACCTTGCTTTTAAATTAAACATTGTTTGAAACAGCGACTGGACTGCCCTTGACACGCAAAAAGAAATCAACTATTTCTTGGATGAAGTGGTGTATTCCCTACAGTATCAGTCTGCTCTGTGATCTTTATTATCCATCTAAATCAAACTTGACTAAGCAGTGAAATTAGATGGTGGTTGTTATATGAGCCAACATAAAGATGTCATCCAGATAAATGGTCAGTTGGGACAATAAAGTTGATAGCAGATATTTTTGGTGATAAAAGCCTGAATTTCATCATGAAATAAAAGTTATCGAATTCTGAGCACCCGTGAATGCATTAACTTGGAATTTCCTGTACTACTTTTATGTGACGAAGATGGTCTCTTGAGATCTTAAACTGTTTTTCACGACAGCTCTGGTCAAAGCAGCAGCAGTTATGTTCAGTGTTGAGCAAGTTACTCTCAAAATGTAATCTATTACACATTACTGGTTACCTTCTTTTAAAAGTAATAAGTTAAATTACCATATTTCTCTCTGTGTAGAATAATAACTTACTTACTACATTACTTTTGCATTACTTTTACTAAAATGATGTAAGAAGGACTAATGGGCATTTTAAATGGATGAGAGTCCTGTTGTTTCACAGCAGGTAATCAAAGCACAGTAGCTCCAGTTTATTACAGTTCATTTCAAATCCAGTGCTGTGCAGGTCATTAAATCATGTTACACATTAAAACACATCTGGAAATTACTGAACCAAATTCTGGGTACTCTCATAAATTTTCTATCAGATTTTGCCCAATGCTGACTCTTCTTATGGAATTGCTAATCTGAAGTTACCTCAAACTAACAGAGAATTCATTAGCAAAGTTTACTAAAAAAGATGTATTTGTACCATCAACTTTTGTCTCATAACTTGCTCATAAACTACTTATCTTTTGTGCAGCAGTTTTACTAAATGATGAAACATAGCTAACAAGGTGTAATGTTTAGTTTGGAATTCTCCAGCTCTTTGTTATTTCAAAAGTCAACACTGTCGACAGTTTGAAATTGGTCAGTGGTACACATTTTTGTAAAGTTAACCAAAGTTGAACCTAATGTAAAAGATTAAAATGGATTTACTTTAATCCTGCAAGCAAATCCACTGACCACAGCGTTTCCATTAAATTGAATTATTTTCGCTGCAACATTTGACCATTTAAAACAGTAACCACACCTTTCTTCTAAATACTGTTGTCCTAAATACTTATTGTGTCTGACCAACTCCACTGGGTGCTAACACCACACGGTAAGCTTTCAATTAAGGGCACTAAATTGAGTATTGATGTCATGTAATGTCACTGTAACACACACCACCACCACAGTAAAATGAATAAGATGTCCTCCAAAACAAATGAACAAAAACTTCAGCATGTAGAAAGTAGCCTAATCATTGAGACATGTTTATTGACTAGTGATCTAAAATCTCGCAGTTTATACTTGAGTGTATTAGTTGTACGAGAAACAAGACCAAGGGTGTGTTTGTAAATCCAATCTAACACTAAAATTAGAAAGCTGTTGTGAGACGGGATAGGGTGTTCTTTTTCTACATGAATTAACAAACACTTAAGTTCATCACACAGTCATGTCACTTGGCGCTCTGCTGCTCCGTCTCCACAGAAAGAGTGCCCGGAGTACACTCTGCTTCTCCAAGAGTATAGTGCTAACCTGAAATGTTGGCTTTTCTTTTGGGCATGCATCTCCACACTTACCTTGCAAACTGTTGGCTAGTTGGTGTGTCTACAACTTCCTCATTACACTGCACAGAGCTAGAGCAAGAGGCTGTGCACAACATGTCTTATATGTAAAATGCTTCACTGGGAAAAAGACAGTAATACTACCACAATATGCTGTTTACATTACTCATATCAAATTCAGAATACTGTCATATTAAGAATAATAGCTGAGTATTACCGTGCATGTAAACGTATCCAATGACAATTCCAACTCGCTGATGTTAGCAGGTATAATGTTTCTTAGTGTAGTAACAATAATAATAATAATAATGACTTTATTAGGGACACAGATAGAGGTCCATAGCGTATCCACACTCTAAAAAAAACAATCATCTATGTTAAAAAAAATACAATATAATAAATACAATATATAAAAATATCTTTAAAAAAAAGACAAGAAATACCCAACATGTCATTATACAGATTCATAAAAATGGACAGAATTCAAGTAACTGCACCCACACACAAACTGTAGTGCCAGTGGCCCCGCAGTCTTGATGAAAACCGGACTGAGCTCAGCTCAGGGTTGACCAAGGCCTGGATGATACTGTTCTCTGAGACAGAGAGTCTGCACATATATTGATACATAAGATTACATATCAAAGCAGGACAAGTAGGCACACCAACACTTACAAACATTTGGCTGGCAGTGCACTAACGTGGAAGCTTTAGAAGCAGTCTCATGCCATCATTATAGGCCATGTTCAGTCTTTGCATGGTGTGCTTCCTATAAGAGCGCCACAAGTGGGCAGTATATAGCGGAGTGCAAAATGCTCTAAAAAGAGCAATCTTCACATTAACTGAGCACATTAAATTTGCGAGCACGCACATTAGCTTGTGCATACAACTTGTGACACTGTCTGTACATATCTCTATCATCAGATAAATCATTGACAATATAATGACCAAGATATTTAATCTCATGACACACTTTAAGAGCAACACCGGATAAAAAGAATTCAGGAAATACTACTTTTCTGTCTTCTTTACTTCTCACTATCATAATGTTGCTCTTATTGGCATTGTACTTGCAAATTTTCAACAGCTGTTGTTAGCGCACTATATGGGCAGAAAACTACCAAATGATCTGCATACATAAGATGATTTATTAAAATGTTGCCAACCATACACCCTGTCATACATGCATTTAACTGTTGGGACAACAGACAAAATGCCGCCCTGTCGAACTCCATTACTAACACGAAATGATTCGGATACAGAGCACCCCCATCTAACCTGCATAGACTGATGAGCATACCAGTACACAAGAATTCTAACAATCCATTTAGGGACCCCTCTACGATGCAATTTAATGAATAACTTCTCATAATTAATGTGATCAAAAGCCTTAGAGGCATCTATTAAGCACATGAACATTATGGAGTTTTAACAATTATATTTATGTAAAATTTCCTTTAGGGCAAAAATACATATGTCAGTGCCGTGTTTATGTTTGAAACCAAACTGGTTGTCAGTGGTAGTAATGTATTTTTTTAGCCTGTTTAGGAGGATTTTCTCCAGCACTTTAGATATAATGCTTGATAAGGCTATATGCCTGTAGTTTTCCATGCTATTTATTTTGCCAGCTTTGTCCTTCATAACAGGTACTAATAAAACACATAGGATGGAGTCAGTGCGTTAGCATGCTAACATTTGCTAATTAGCACTAAACCCAAGCTAAAGCTAACAGAATATCATAGTTTTGCAGGTGCTTGTTCATAAGCCAAAGTACTGAACAAATGAAAACTTTGACAGTGGCTCTCAAGAAAAGTTAAGGGACCTGAAAAGCCATTATAATCCTTGGGGGAACATAAATGCATGTACCAAATTTCATGGCAATCCATTCAATAGCCTAGTGACTGAGAAATTTTACTTGATTAAAATCACAAATGTCAACCTCATGGTGCCACCGAATATAAAGTCAGGGGATCACCAAAGACAGCAGAATTCAACATTTCATGGCAATCCATCAAATAGGTATTAAAATATGTCAGTCTGGACCAAGTGATAGAGATGCACAAAAGATAGAGATATCAAAGTGATACAGATGCACACTGCCTTCCCAATAGCCATGCCGTTATAGCATGGCTAAAAATGCAATGAGTCACTTTCAGATATTGAGTTTCAATTTAAAGTTAACTGTAACATCAGCTAAAAATCATGTATCACCACAAGTGGAGGGTTACACACACAACAGACTTAAATCTTTCACAAAAAAAGTCAGTTAAACAAAGCTTTACAGCTCTGAATTAGTCACACAGTATAATAAAAAAAACCTATGATGTTTGAAAAACCTTTAGCATCCACAGCAAACTTAAGTCCACGAACCACTCCTTTGCATATACACAACCATGCAAATCACAAAATTAAACAAACTGCAGCAGCTATGCACAGTCACACTGTTTAACCAAATGAATATAAACCACTGTGACTAACCGCATTCTCATTTCCTTTTTCCTGATACAGTAAATTAACTTTTGTGAATTGCAAAAGCTAATTTAGATAAGCCATGAAATCAAGAGTGCAGTCACTTCTTGTCTCCATCCTGCAACCTGTTCTGTGGTCTCTCCCACTGTTTAACATGAAGATCGTCACCCGCGCAGTCAGTCTTGCACCAACTGGGATAAAGTCACCAGTTGCTGTTACATAATTGGTACCGCCAATTGTGCATCAGTCTGTCATTATTCTCTGAAAACATATGAAAGCTGTATTCTGGGGCATTCTGAGGAGAGATACTGTCTGACTGAGGATTTTAAGAATCACGTCATCCACAGGGTCATTATGAAACCTCATCACCTCTTGCTATTAGAAGGTTGAAATACCCCTTTTCTGCTCTTGACTTCATCTAAGATGTCCTGATCATCTTAATACTTGATATTTTTTTAAGCAGTCTTTTTGTGTAAGAAATCAAACAATTTGAATTTTCCTTCTTGATTTCAAACATTTAACTCGGGTGTGCCTTGTGTAAAACTTTTCAAACCAGTTTAATACTAAGCCAAACACTGGAAGGGCTGGTATACAGAATTTTACCACAATGTGTTGAACTTGACTAAGCAGCCACTCCTAAGTGAAACATAATGAGAATGATATAACCTTGTGCGGTGACTGTTTTCCTGCAGCGTTTATATGTTGCCTCATGTATGTTTATGGCTCACCTTTTTCGTCAACGTCAAATCCATAATTAATAATTATACAAATTATACAATACATTATACATTTCTGTTTCTGCCTGTTTATCCTTCCTCTGAATATCAATTTCCTATCAACTGCAGCATCGAGTCATGTTCCATGAAGTACCAAGCCTTTCAGGAAATTTCAGTGTGGCTGAAAATCGTCCAGATTGCTCTCATAGACTTTGATGTTGAGTCTTTCTTTTTTTTTTTTTTTTATTACTGCAGGCCCTGCAGGAAGGTTCCAGGAAGGTTTGCACTAATGTGTTTCTGTCATTGGATGGTCCAGTTTTCCAAGTTGGGAAGTTGTTCTTCTAACTAGAGTGTGTTCATAAGCTTTCAAATCGTAGTGTCGAAACAACATGGAAGACGTGTTGTATTTCATTGGATTTAAAAATGTTAATAAGTGCTTTAGCTTATTGCTTTAACAAAAATATTGCTTAAACTAATTTTTCTGATTATTCCGACACCACCTAAGGCAGCGCCAGTGGTCACATTCAAGATCAGCATGGCTAATGTAAATAACTAAGATAAGACTAAAATGCCCAGACTTAAAGTCAGTTAAGACTTGACTAAAAACAAAACAAAACAGGATGACTAAAAAAGCTGACAAAATAACAGTAGTTAACTCAGTATTACTGCTTGTTCTAACTTGGGGTGTTGAGCACATTTAGCTCTAATTCTTATTTTATAAAACTGTACTTATTGTATTCCACAGGAAATTTGTTAAGCTCTAGTTGCTCCCAATAACTGAGCATATGCAGCTATGGTTTAAGTTGTGTCTCTATGAGAGAGAGTGGAATATATTTTGCATATTTGCATATATATTAATACTTAATATACAATATCATTTAGAACAGTTAAATGCATACATAATGCTACACAATAAAGAGAAGGCTTCAGTGATCAATGACTGATACTGGCTGATACTGCTTCCAGCAATCAGGAGAAGAAGGAGAAGAAGAAGAAGAAGAAGAAGAAGAAGAAGAAGAAGAAGAAGAAGAAGAAGAAGAAAGGAAGGGGATATACTTTATTAATCCCTGAGGGGAAATTCCATTTTTCACTCTGTTGTCATAAACACACAGGCCCAAAATACACACACATGCACAAACAGGACCTATACATGCAATAAATGGAGAGATGTCCCAGTGAGGGGGCTACCTTGGACAGGCACCCTGAGCAGCTGAGGGTTCAGTGCCTTGCCTTCTGCTTACCAAGCCAGGTCCCTGCAGACTGAGCTACTGCCACCTCCATTGATTGGCCCCAGTAATGCTGATCCCAGAACCTTTATTAAAGTGCTTTTTCAGTAATGCGATACAATTGAATTTGCAATGTGATGTTGTCAGCACAAGGTACTGATGTAGGCTACTAGGCTTAGCAGTATCATGTCCTACCACCATATTTAAAATTCCCAGGGCATGATTTTAAATGCCATTAAAAATACAGACGCTTCTTTTTTGATTGACCTAATATTGAGATGCTGTATTGAGGTGATGCCACCAGAAGTCCGTTTCTACTGGAGGAACAGGCAGCTGACCTGAAAATGTGTAATTATGAGTGGTGGGGATAACTTTACAGGACTGAAGCCAGCCAGCAACAGCAGAGAGCAACATCTGGAAAAAAAAACAGCGGTAGAGACAGATTATTTTGACATCTGACTCAGTATAGTAAGGTCTTTTTTTCAATGAAACCAGAGTCACTGATTGTTGGAACAGTGGAAAGACCATATAAGATGGTTTTGTTTTTTTTGTTTGTTTTTTTTTATGTCAAGTTTGACTTAAGTGTGTTTTATGATCAGTTAGCAAGGCAATTAAGCTAGTTCTATGAAAGAGGAAGTGTAGGGTTCTATCTTTCTGTTTAAAAAGTAATTAGGTGTAAAAATATTACCTTTCTTGACATTTTTGACTAAAAAAGGTAAGAGAGCTTGTTTGACACTGAGAACTCGCCAATTGCTTGTTTCTTTAAACAAATACCATCATACATCGTATAACCAGGTGAAATGTCAGAAAGGTATTAAGGTAAGAAAAACAAAAAAATTGCCATAATATATCATAATGACAAATGCTGGTTCAGTTGGTTTGCATAAAATCAAACCTATTTAAGGCTTGTGCACCGGACTGCACTGACAAAACAGGGACTCAACCAAAACTCTACACTGAACCAGCCCCCTTGAAAGAGCACAGATCCCTGAACACCTACTTAGCGATGAGTTGCAACAGTTTCAGCTGGTGAAATCGAGCTTCATTTTCCTTAACCTCATATCTCTAATTAACCTTTTTAAGACAAGACCTCTATTTACCAGCTTTCATCAGCACTGCCTGTAAATCCTGCTGCTTTGTGAAAAAGCAACCACTGTTGTCATTAAGTTGATTTTCAGAGCAATCCGCTAATCATTACACTGAACTATTCGTCTTGCCATCACTGCTCCACTTTGTACACTGCCTCTGTGGATACTGTGACAATTTTACATTTTCACTGTGAAGATAAACAGTGGGAGAGACTAAGGCACACTGCAGTGACAGTAACTGTGACGTATTCATCTGTATGACATTAAACATTTACTTTGAGGCACTTTTCGGGAGCCGGCAGTTGGTTCTGTACAGTATCATGAAGATGTCAGATAGCATTGCTCTTGATGCTTAAGGAGGTAGAGTACTCTCTTGGTCCTTGTCAACAGTGTGTTCTTAATATTCTGTCCTGATAGTAGCCTATAATATGATGTTGCAGCTGTATCTGAGTATGATCCATGAAAACTGCTAAAACTGGAGTTACACATTGTTTGGACGATAGAGCTATGGTATCATCAGTCTTAATCAACTTAATCAAGTGCTCTGTTGCCTAATGTGAACGGTATTGCTCCTACTGTTGCACCCACAGAGGATTAACCCCAAACTCCAAAGCCCCCTCAGTTATATTTAACTTGAACTTTTTAGCATCTTTTGGTTTATTGTTTTGTTTTGTTGTCTGGCCCACAAATGCCGTGTTTAACAATGTTGTTTTTTTTCAGCAGCAGCAGGAAGCTTTTATGTATGCGAAAACGCTCAGATAACAGACTCTGCATTAGCATACCTGCAGCAACAACAGCAGACAAAGTTAGCAACTATATAGTAAAGAAAAAATGTCTCCAACACAGCAACATTAGTAAAACCAGTGACATTAGCATTTATTTGAGGTCATGCATCTGGCCACCTGACACGTATAAGTCCAGTATTAATTTTTCTTTTAGCTCTGCTTTAGGCTCCCCCCCTCTGAAAAATACATGGTTCTGCTAAATGCTCTACTGTGTTCACCAACACCTGGTCTGCTGTTTGGTGCAGAGCAGGTAGTGTACAGGTTTACCAGAGCTGCCTGCTCCAGCTGGAAACGTGGATGACGAGAGCTGCAAAGCAAACAGTAAATATGTGGGGGAAATAATTAGTAAATGAATAGGAAAAAGGAAACTGCGTACAGGAAAAGCTACGGGCCTGGATGGAGTGTGTCCAAGGCTCCTGAAAGACTGTGCAGCCCAGGTAGTGGAGCCCCTTCAGTGGATCTTCGACAGGAGTCTTCAAACAGGCAAAGTCCCGTGCAGTGGAAAACATCTGGTATTGTACTGGTGCCCAAAGAGGGGCACCCAGCCGAGTGAAATGACTACCGACCGGTGGCCTTAACATCACACATTATGAAGACCCTAGAATGCCTGGTCGTCCGTTTCCTGAAGTTAGAGGGCACCAATGCTGTGGACCCCCTCCAGGTTGCCCATAAGGAGCACATGGGAGTGGACGATGTGGTTCTTTACATGCTGCATCGGGCCTACACCTACTTGGAGAAGCCAGGGTGTTGTGTGAGGATCCTTTTCCTTGACTTTTCAAGTGCATTTCATACTATCCAGCCCTCCATACTGAGAGTCCAGTTGAAGGGGATGGGAGTAGATCGCTTCCTGACCTCCTGGATAACAGACTAGCTGACAGAGCGGCCTCAGTATGTCAGGCTTGGAAGCTGTGTCCCTGGGATGGTCAGGAGCAGCACTGGTGCTCCACAGGGAACTGTTTTAGCACCGTTCCTGTTCACACTCTACACAGCAGACTTTAAATACAACTCAGAGTCTTGCCACATACAAAAATACTCTGACGATACAGCTATGGTGGCTTGCATCAGGAGTGATCAGGCAACAGGAGTACAGGGACCTTGTGATGCCTTCAGCGGGTGGTGCAGTAAGTGCTGTCTCCACCTGAGCACAGCCAAAACCAAGGAGATGGTGGTGGACTTCAGGAGAAAGAGGTGACCCCATCAACCAGTCTCCATACAGGGAGAGGACATTGAGGTGGTGCACACCTACAAATATCTGGGGGTCCCCCTGGATGATAAGCTGGACTGGTCCTCTAACAGTGACACCCTCTACAGGAAGGGGCAGAGCCACCTGTTCTTCCTACAGACACTGAGGTCCTTTGATGTGTGTGTAAAGATGTTGACCATGTTCTATCACACAATGGTGGCCAGTGCACTTCTCTACGCTGCAGTGTGTTGGGGAAGCAGCTTGACAGACAAAAACACCAAGCGTTTGAACAAGCTTGTTAAAAAAGCTGGCTCAGTGCGCGGCAGGAGACTGGACCCACTAAGAACTGTGGTGGAGAGGGGTACATTGAACAAACTGAAAGCTATAATGGACAATAGCAGAAACCCTCTCCACAGCCTCCTGGAGCTACAGAGGAGCAGCAGCAGCAGTTGGCTCATCTCGCGTTTCAGAAGATCCCTTGTCCCCAGAGCAACAAGACTGTTTAACACCTCCTGAATACAGTCACACATACACATGTCACATTGGCCACAACTGGACTGGACTGTGTAATGGACAATTTTATTTTAGTTTAATCTCTAATTGTGTACTTATTTTAATGTATTTTGTTTTTTGCCTTTTATGAGCGGCTGGACAGCTGAATTTCCCTTTGGGATAAATAAAGTTCTTTCTATTCTATATTATTCTTTTCTATTGTATTCTGATTAGGATCGAAAGTCAAATGTTCAACAGCCCAGTATCCTCAAACAAACCTGCATTACTCCGAAGGTGGAAAACAAATTGAATACTCTCCCAATCATAAACACATGGCTAATTATTAGGCAGAATGCTGTAATTGGATCTTCCTACTGTGGAAAAGACATGACCCACCCTACATTGCCTCTGACTGACAAGTACTTGTTGCCTTTGTTGGTTAGGTCAGACTCAAGGAGTCAAGGAGACAAAACAAGAGACCATTTTTACATTACTGTGATTTGATCTATTGTTGAAATAAAAAATATTGATAAGAGCAGCTTTAAAATTTTATTCTGAAAATACCAAAGTGTTACAACCTTGTGCCGAAATAATTTATACATTATAGGATACGAACTCTAATCAAATGCTTTTTCAGTGTATGCGCTTACATTCATTTAGCCAGCAACCCCTGAAAATTGCCTCTGACAAATTGAGGGGTGGTCGATTTTACATCCCTCATCACAGAACATAGTACTCCCCCTCCTTTAAAAAAAAAAGGGGGCATTGAAATGAAAGGCAGCCTGCTGGTGCGCTGCAATCATCTGTCCTTTATAGATAGTGGGAGAGGAAGAGTCCTCAGCAAGGTAAAAGCACGCTTTTAACTTTTCTCAAGACATAATCAGAGGGGAATGATGATGATGATGATGATGATGATGATGATAGTAATATGGGCTCAGATAGGAAGCCAGATTTGTCTCATGCTACCCAGCTGAAAAATAGCCATCATCTGAATGGAGGTAGGTGGATGTGTGTGTCTCTGTTCGTGGTGGTTTGACAGAGGATTTTCATTCTTGAGCGATACCTTGAAGTTCTGCCAGCTAGCCTCTTTCTCAGCTGGAGAGCTTGGTTGTAGAAGCAAACGCAAATGGACTGTATAACGCCCTCCAGATAGGGTCAGACTAATCTTTGACAGAAAATAGCCCAATTGAGGGCATACGTTAGCCACTCTGTGTCCTTCACATCTACATCATAGAGCTGCATACAAAGTCACAGGCTTATAGAGGCAATCACAGGGCAAGTATACTTGGGCAGAATCAAACTGTCTGACTGATTTTTATTCTTATCACTTAAGCACACTGCACAGAGGTGGCAGTGAAATTGTGAATGTATCTATTGCATTTCAAATAGCGATAAGGTGGGTTCAGTTGAATTTCTAAGCCCTCCTTTTCATGCAGAGCAGCAATAATGATAACACTGGGAGATAAAGGCTGGGACGTACATGAGCATTCATGCAGAAATTTTCTTATTAAAGAACTGTCGACTCTATAGTGCTGTGTGCCTGCCCTTTGGATTGGGAACCACATTTCCAAAGATAGGAGCTTATTGCTTTTGCTCATCAGCAGTACGGAGAGGGGGAATATGACCCCCCAGTTTTCACCAGGGGTGAAAATTAAGTAGACCTGGGGCATGAGAGTGACCTTTAGTGTCAGGGTCCTGACCACCTGCAGTAAAGAGGCATGTAAACACAGCAGAGACACACTACTAAAAAGGCAGCATTACACTCATGAAAATGCAAACGCTAAATAACCAATACTTGAAAGTCTAATAACATAATCAAAGCAGAGCGTCAGATGTGCAGATTTTTTGGGGCAGATATTCCGACCTGCATGTGGTTAATAATCTTTAGTAAATGAGATGAAATTAGGTGCACAAAACAAAAGCAATGTGATTGAATGGACATAGGAGCTGCAGAACATGTACAACAAAGCTGATAAAATCCCAGCTGACAATGGCTTGGGTCTCCTCCTTTGGCTGATATCAAAACATCTTTTCAGGTAGGACCACATCGGGTTAATGATGTTGCCAATACACTGTAAAATGCAGCTCTAGGTCCATGAACATATTTGGTGTCTTTTTTTAAATACTCAAAGGTTTTAATGGTTCTGAAAACTGGTTATTACTACATAGTAATCACTGTACCATATGTGTACTAAATGTTTTACCAACTATACTGGAGTTATGGCCTTGTAAAGCATTCAAAACTACCAAATATCTTAGACAGTGCATCATGAACCAAACACCACAGGTGGATCATTAACTTCCTGCAGCCAGACTGAACAGATGCTAATCTTCATTGTGTTTAACATTGTCCTTTGCAATTAAAGGTCAACGACACCGACAAACAGGCCAAAGCAAATGGATGGACATTTTTCTACTCTCTGCTCAGTGGGTTGTGGTTGTCTTTTCATATTGTAAAGCCTGACTAACACTGGATTTTTGAGGCCAATAACGATGCATATATTTGCAGTTTAAAAAAATATGATAACAATGTATCAGCCTATATTTTTATTTTAAGCCAGAGTGGCTCTAGCCTAGACTGTAAAAATAATGAGCGTAGCTATCGTGATGTCACCCATTGGTTTTCTGAACTCCCTGTTTTAAAGCCTCAAGTTCAGCATTTCGGCCATCGCCATCTTGGTTTTTTGAGCAAGAAGTGACCACATTTAGATGAGAAGGAGGAACTGTGGAGGAGTGAGGGGTGGATCTGACTGAGAACTGGTGGATGTTATCCACAGAGAGTGCCACTCACTCATAGCGGCCATGCTCATAATTATGTTAAGCTTTAAGCCTTAATAAAATGTAAATGGTTGAGTTACATAAAAAAATCACCCACTGTACAGTTGTCATGGTTGGGCAAACTACCTATAGAGACCCAAACCATTTTTTATACCAGACTTTAAATACGGTTTATTTCTGCCAGTAAATTTGAGCATTTTAACATGGGAGTCTATGGGGATTGACTCACTTCTGGAGCCAGCCTCGGAGTGGTCATTGGAGGAACTGCAAGTTTTGGCACTTCTGCTTTTTTTTTTTAGCCTTGGAGGATGCTGTTTGGGCTTTAGTAACATAAATGGCAGTTGGTCGGTCAGCCAATTGGTCCACCACTTTGCTCCAAACTAAAATATCTGAACAACTATTGGATAAACAGATCAGACACTTCCCAAACAACAAACCACGGATGATTGATGTTAAGCTGCTGCTGAGGGACCATAACACAGCCTTTAGGTCTGTCAAAGATGAACTCCAGTGTGTTGCCAGATCCAAAATAAAGAGGCATCAAGGAGGCAAAAACAGTCTATGGGAAGAAGATCAAAGGTTTTTTTGGTGAGGGGGACCCCCAGCATGTTTGTCAAGGTATCCAGCACCTCACAAACTACAAAGAAAGCAAAGACCCAACCAGCAGCAGTAACAGCAATGTGCTAACCGAGCAACTTAACCACTTCTTTGCCTGCTTAAAGATAACTGAAGAAGAGACCGGGCCTGCACTTATGCCTACTGCTAAAAGCATGGCACTTACTGTCAGCACAGAGGATGTGCTCTATGGTGTCAACCTCAGGAAGGCTGCTGGCCCAGATGGCATTCCAGGGAGGGTACTTTGTGACTGTGCAGATCAGCTGGCTTAGGTATTCAGCAACATCTTCAATCCTTCCCTGTCAACATGCACTGTCCCCAAATGCTCCAAGTCTGCCACTATAGTGCCCACTATAGCACCCTTGACGACTACAGACCTGTGGCTCTCACCTCCGCTGTGATGAAGTGCTTTGAGAGGCTAGTCCAAAAACACATCAAGTCCTCTCTTCCACCCACACTGGACCAACATCAGTTTGCCTATAGAGCCAGTAGACCAACACAAGATGCCATTAAGACAGCCCTCTCCACACTGCACTTACTCACTTGGAACACCCTGGCACATGTGTGAGGATGTCGGTTTTGGACTTCAGTTCTGTGTTTAATACACTCATCCCCAGCAGAACTGGGTGTTAGTCAGCACACATAAAGGTGGATCAAGGACTTCCTAACAAACTGACCACAATCTGTCAGGCTGGGGGAACCATAAATCATCAACCCTGACACTCAACACTGGAGCCCATCAAGATTACGTCCAGAGTACTCTTTTCTACACTCTTTACACTCACAGCAGCACACAAACCCACAGCATTTACACATTCATCAAGTTTGCTGATGACACTACTGTGGTGGGACAAGTCTGCCTATAGGGACGAGGTCCACATGGTGCTCCATCAATAACCTGGTACTCAACACCTCTAAAATGAAAGAACTTATGATTGATTTCAGGAAAAAGAGAGAGGAACCCGTTCTATTATACATCTGAGGAGACATGGTGGAGAGAGTTACTGACTTTAAATTCCTGGGCACACATCTCCCAGGACCTCTCTTGGACTTTGAACATGATATCTCTAGTATCTCTAAGAAGGCACAGCAGTGGCACTACTTCTAAGAACTCTAGTGAACCTGTCCCAGCAGCTGCTGGTGTCCTTCTATCACTGTTCTGTAGAAAGTATCCACTCTTATGGCATCCTGGTGTGGTTTGCTAGCTGCACTGAGGCCGACAGGAAAGCACTTCAGAGACTTATAAAATCAGCACAGAACATCACTGGCACACAGCTATGCTCTCTCCAAGACATACAAAGCCCGGTGCCTATGCTGGGCCACAAGCATTACCAAAGACTCAACTCACCCAGGACACCACCTCTTCACCCTGCTGCCCTCTGGAAGGCACTGTAGGTTTATTAAGACCCACACTTCCAGATTTCTTAACAGTCTCTACCCATGAACTGAACTCTGTTAAACACTAGGACTGTGATTATAATATTGGGTAGAGTGCAATAATCAAGACTAAGTGCAATTTTTTAACTTTTAACTGTTGTTTTTTACTTTCCTTCTACCACTGAGAGGAGATTGATTTTGACAGATTTTTGACTAGCTGACATGCTAGCACACAACTGCCTATTTACCCATCCAGCAGACACAGAGCAACCTTAGCATTCATTTGTTCATGTCTCTAGCAACCAAATAAAGGTAAATCCAATATTAACTTTCCTTTAAGCTCTGTGAGCTGTGATTTTTTTTTCTAAATTTGAGTTGATGAGGGTGTTGAGAGTGAACCAAAAAAGTAAAGCTGCAGACTGTAAAACAGTTTGCTGAACAAAGCGACAACAAAGCAGTTTTCTGAAAAGATGCTAATACGTGTGGCTTTTTCATCATTACAAGTGACCCATTTCATATTAAACAGTCTCTCTCTCTCTCTCTCTCTCACACACACACACACACACACACACACACACACACACACACACACACACACACAGATACACAAACCACCATATATATATATATATATATATATATATATATATACACCACATATATATATTTATATACAGTATGTGTATATGTGTGTATATGGTGTTAGCTGATAATGGTAATGGTGACACTTTTTTGAATGCCATCAAACATATCTTTTTCATTACTGTATTATAATGTCTTGTTGCTTATAGCAGTATATCTGCATCAAGCTAATATTGGTTGAATCCATTTGCAGGACTTGAGGTTTTGATGATGGCCTGAACACACACAAAGAACACATAGCTGCCATTGTGTGCACAGCATGAGCTGATTTTCTCCTCAGATGGAAATGGAATAGTTTATATCCATGACTACTACTTCAAATACTGACCTGCAGCTAAGACTTTCATCCTATAATGATACTTAGAGAGCACTGAAGCGCTTGTCCCTGCTGACCTCAGATCAGTTTGATTTCTGCTCACAGCAGAGAGCCTGGCCTCTCGCCGAGTATGTTGGAGATCTCTCATTCTTTGTGTTGTCTTTGCATTAAAGGATACTTCAAACATGCAAGCCATGCAAACTGTTTGCTTGGCGTCATTTCAAACATTCTTTTTTCTTTTGAGAAACATGACAATATTTCCATTGATTCTGACAATATAACTGTCTGAGCACTACAGTGCACAGTGCACCCCGAGTGCTCGCTACAAACAGACTAACCCTGTTCATGAACAACTAGATGGTGCTTGGAGAGTGCAACACTCAATAATTTTCCGCACACAGACATCACTGCTATTACTTCAGTTTTAAGCTATATTGATTTCATGCCAAAAATAAACAAAGAGTGGTCTTCAGATTCTGAATCAAGTCCCTCGATTCAAGGTTGAAATCCCAGATCAATATCACCACCAAAATCTAATCAGCTTTTCTTGGATTGAGGCCAGTCTGTCCAGATTCTACTGAGTCTGTTCTGCTCTAAGATATCCTGACAGAGAGATAAGCACAGATGAGACACACATTTATGACAGCAGAGAGGAGGACCAAGCTTTCCAGAGACATGACTCACCATCATCCTTCACCAGAACCTCCTTCTGGCACATGTCCTGCACGTTCACTGTGCAATTGACGATGAATTCTGGCGTGGAGCAGTCATGTGTCATCTCCTCACACTGGTAGCACTGAATCTGCAGTGCAAGCCCTGAAGCACACACACACACACCAAAGTCAATTATTAAATCTATTTGCGTGTTATCATTTTCACCAGGTTAAATGTCCTCCACTATCACACTTGCTCACTTTTCATTTACAGACTCCATTTATTTTCTTTTGTAACACGAGTAAAAAATTATTGAGTTTCATTTCCTAAAGTGAAATTCAGTTTCAGTTTGGTGAATATTCTGACTTTTGGTTTCTTGCACTCTGACCATCTCAAATTGATGTGACAGACACGTTCAATTATTCAGCTGCATTTGAGTTACTGGCGGGACATTTATTTTTGCAGCACGCTGTTGCAATATTTCATCACATCTTACTTTAAAAGTTGATATTTCACTATTTGTACTGTAAAACTAATTTGTTGACATTAAACTTACTTTACTGAGTGTCAATCAAAATACTAATTTATTCAGAACAGTAAACAGTTTTCCTCTAACCAACAGGAATGCCCTTATGTCATGAATACGTTCTGACCACATTGAGACATTTTGGCTTTTAATGTCGCTCTTTACATATTTCAGTTACAGCATGCACAGTATATACAGTACAGACATTATCTGTGTTCCAAATGACCAGGTCCAAGCATCTTTCAGTATTTTCAAAACTGATAATTGCGCACATTTAATAAGGGTGAATTTTACAACCATTTTGAGGGTCATACATCAGAAATGAGAATGGATGTTGCATTTGTTGCAGAATTAAACATATAGCTGGCACTGAAAAAGAGAAGAGGATGAGATGCATGAAATGACCGAACTTCTTATTTTAACGTTGCTGAACATCTGTAACACTTTACCATTTATCATTAAGTGCAGTTGTGAGGTACTTGTTCTTTACTTGAGTATTTACATGTTATTTTGTTACATCAACTCCATCACTAAAATATTGTAATTTTTACTCCTGTACTTTTATCTGTAATTGAGTATTTTCACAAAGTTGAAGTGGTACTTTTTCTCCAGTAAAGGATCGCCTTATACCACTGCTCCAGACTGATAAAATAAATGCCATCAGCGACTTGACAGAGAGAAAAAGCTCCTCTTTAGTCTGCCACTGCGATTACTGCGGAACATTACAGGAGATAAATAAGAGGTCAAATTCAGGGAGACGTTTCAGTGTCTAAAGTGGAGTCGAAATGGTTCCTACATTGTTAATCAAGAGTCTTTATGAAAACTTCCCTGAATCGTTTGGGATGCACAGGGGCGCGTGTCCCAGAGAGGTTTAAGAGACTACAATTTCTTATAGGTGTCAATAGTAATTATGTGGCACCAGATACTTTAATCTAAGTACGTCCAAATTTAAGCTTTCACTCATAATGACGAGCCAGAATCAGAAATCTGCACAACTATAAAGGAAGACAACGTTTGATCCGCGCGGATCGCTCCAAGCTGTGCGCGCTCCTTCTCCAGAAATACGCGTCTGGAAGTTTTGGTTTCAAACGACAGCCATAAAGTAGCGTTTAAATGAATCCCATGAAATGTTTTGAAAGAAAAGCTGTGTCCGTACCTGAGGTGAAGAAGAACAGGAGCAAAGTTGAGACGGTGAACAGCCGCATGGTCCGCTTAGTGAGACTCGGAGGAGAAACATGAGAGACGGATGTTCACCGGGTCTGAGGCGCAGAGAGAGAGCAGCTGGCAGCCTGGCATGGTGAGCAGCCTGACACCTCCTGCGATGCTTCACCCCTCTTATCCGCCGCTGACGCACGCGCACGTGCACGACTGTATTGTGTACCACGTGATCAAAAAGTCACCGTTTTGACAGTGATGCTGAGGAGCGTCTTATGTGCTTTCTTCTCTATATTATAATTATTACTTTTGGCATTTTTGGTTATGTTGAATCCCATTTTATTTGCTGCTGCTGCAACGAACTGATTTCACCATTGGGATCAATAAAGTCTGATGAAGAGTCATAAAGAGGCTAACAGGCAGGGGAAATGTTCATTTCTCCTCTGCCGACCACCCTAAATCTGTCTCATACAGCCAAATAACTCCAGAATCTTTATTTGCTTTATTTATAGCTCATCATTTTACAGAAATTAGACTATAAACTGACGGCGCAGATTTAGTGCTTTCACCTCGAAAGTCCCAAGAATTTTAGTAATCTATGTGCTGAAAATCACTTCATTACCATACTTCAGATTTATCTCCATTCCCCCTTTGACCTAATATATGAAGTCTAATAAAGAAAGGAACAGCTACCCACTTCACTTTGGTTATGAAAGTATAACTTCATTTATTTTTAAATCACAAGGTATAAGCAAACAAACTTAGAGATGCTCCCAAAGGTCAGGAGACACACAGGCTGGAGATCTCAGTGCTATTGAGACAGGAAGGTGAGATCAGAGCAATGATGGTGCATGCTCATATGACATTATGTAGCCTCAGGATGAACACTGAGCGCATTACACAGCATAAAACTTGATTTGATCAGATAAACCACGGTGAAACAATGCAACTGTTTTCCTGTTAATAGCATACCAAAATATTTTAAAGGATAAAGCTGTTGTGATTCTATATTTTTCTTCAACAAATCCCCAGGACACATTCATCGTTGGTTTATGTATCTTCACAGGATTTGTTGATGGTAAGAAAGATATACAATATCACCAGCAATATCCTTTAAATCCAGCTGAGTATCCCTTAGAATACCCTCCATATTAGATGATTCTGCCCTTCACTGATGTAGATTCAGTGATTCAGTGTGCTCTTCATGTACCAGGGCAGAAATTTAAGGATGTGGAGGCTGTAGTGAGTTGGACTATGATGCAGGGGACTGGAGGTTATGTCCTGTCACTGACCTGCAATTAACATTTGCCCTTTTAACGGTAACCACATGTCCAAGTGTTTTGGTTGCCTAACCTTAAAGGGTAACTATTTGACATGTTTTTGTGTCTAATGACTAATGGAGGCAACAGTTTTCTGATATTAGTTCAGTACTGATTGAGTGAGAGGGCTGCAGTGGCGAAACAGGCTGCACTGTAACCACTTGGGGTATTTGTGCACTGTCAGTATACCTCCACTGAAGGTGCTTGTTTTTGCCACTGACATGCTCAGATTTTAATTCTAATTCTGACAGCATTATGGAAAGGATCCCTACAGAAATAGACCTTTAACCAGAAACAGCTTGAAAATCACCATCACTAAACCCCAAAGACTCCATTTAAATAAACAATATTTTTGTCATTGTAAAACACATAATTCAAAGTTGTCAGAGTTCAAAGTCTTTGTTCATCTTTCCACTGTTTTAACAATCTCCAACTCTGGTTTGGTTGAAATTAACCTGTATACTACCCAGTTAGAAATGAAAATACGCTGGCTCTATACATGCTAAAATGATTGTACACTATACTATCATAATGTAGTCAGACACTAAGAATATTAATCTGGGCCTGTAAGTGGCAAAAACAAGTCCTTTTAATGGATGTAAATTGAAAGTATACAAATGCCCCGAGTGGTTGCATTGCAGTATGTTTTGCCGCTGCTGACTGCAGTGCTCTCACACAACACTGGACCAGTTTCAGAATTAGTTGTTCCCAACAGCCGCTTAGATACAAAAACATGGGCAAACAGGGTCCAAGTTGAAAAATACTTAAGTTACCCTTTAATAATGCTGGTGAGTTGCCAAAACCATGGTCTGCCGAAAATCTGAACCAATAACTGGAATCATATCATAGCTGCTGTGACCAGAGATTTAAAAAGAAAAAAAAAGGTCCCTGTATGTAATCTTTGATTTTGCTGAATTGCCAGATATTGAAGTCCTTGTGTAACAACAGGGTTGTTTAAATCAAAAGTCATAAAAAGAAAAGCAAAATAACAGTAACAGTTTTGCTCATTAAAGCTGGGGTAGGCAGTTTAATGTTTGCTTCACTGGGCAAAAATCTAATGATAAACCTTGAGCATATTGTAATTCAAGTAGACAACACTAGACTTCTGCACCTCGGCTTGGCTTTGTTTTCAGGCCATTGAAAATCTAACCCTTGATGAAGGACTTTGGCCAATCACAGGTCATTTCTGAGAGAAGGCATTCCTATTGGCTGTTCTGCAAACACAGATGCATGTGCAATGCCTGGTTCAATGGTAGAAAATCCTGCAGAGAAAGTTGCTAAAGTTGCTAAACCCAAAAAGGAAGATGGACTTAATTAAAAAGAAAGTCTGGAAGAGAGTCTGACAATAAACAAAAAAAAACAAAACGTGTCAGTATCTGCGAAGCATTTCAGAAATGGACAGAAAATGTTGCTATGGTGCTGTGGTTTAGCCTCCTGCCAACTACAGCTAAAGGTTCACAGCTGTGGCTTCAAGTTCACCCTGATGTAACTAATGTAGCTTGGAATCACAGTGTGTGCTTGGTCTCACTCCCCACCGCTACAGACCACCTCAGTGGAGCGGGCAGCTCCAGAGACTGACCACCAGTCAGCAGCTGCAGCAAACCAAACCCAGCTTCAGTGTTTGCACTCGAAGAATCTCAGGTGCCACAGCTGCTGACCAAATGTCTGTTTCCTGAGCTGCCACCTACTCTCCCTCTGAGAAAGCTGTCCACAGCATGGAGGAAAGAGATGCAAAGGGATGGTGGGGTGACTAGCTAATTCTTGTCTCATTTGTGGTCTCGATAAATAGGAAGAGAGACAGAGGAGCAAGGATGGGCTGAGTGAATGAGCTGCGAGCAACTCTACAATTAAATAAATAAATAAATGTATGGGAAATTCTGGGTTACTCTGTGAGGCACCTGCATATGTCTGTGGTCATCTGGTGGGAGGGGCTTAAGACATAAAGGACGGAGCTGCAGCGGCAGGGTGTATTTTCAAATTCTGCCTTTTTTTTTTTTTTTACCCCACCTCCAGATTTCTGCCGACCCCAGCTTCAAGGGCAACTTAAAAACATCACTCCTCACTGCATGATGTGTGTGTAAGAACCTCTCTAACAAATCACTCAAGATTTTTGGTTTCCATGTCATAGCTTTTATAGCTCTGTGGTTTTAATGGGAAGAAACAGTATGATTTAACCATAGTTTCATCGTGGGCCTTTGAACGGCAACTTTTCATAAACAAATCACAAACCAAGACTTAAAACATCATGTGCCTGAGGAAAAAAATATTGCAGGCAGTGAAATGCATCATAAGTTAGAGGTAAACAGAAAGAGGGGCACACTGCTCTTCGGTTTAGTGTGTGGCGGCACGGCACAAAAATCTGCCACAAAGGGCTCGGTGATAAGGCTCTGTGAAGTGAGGCACTTCTCAAAAACTAATAACACTGTCTCCAACACTTGGGGGGTAAAAACCGGTTGGATACTCTTTCACAAGTTCAAAAGATGGATTAGTCTCCTCAGTGCTGTACAGTGTGGACTAATATTTCATATAGGGTTGAAACCTGACTGAACTATTTCTGCTTCACGACTGTGGTCCTCGGTGCTGAGCCCGACACCATATCAACCTGCTCTTTCCAGACCTCAAACTCATTTGTACTGTACATGCCTCACCACACCTACCAGCACACTGCTGCATAAAGAGGAGGATAATTTCAGTGCAGAACAAACCAAGTCTTGAAATCTGATGTGCAGCAAAGGAGGGTCACATTCTGCTTTGTCGTTGTTTAGCTGTTTCAAGAGGTGCAGATTTGAGTCTGTTTCAGTCCTCTGTATAATCTCCAGTAGTTTGATTCAGAGTCGTCATGATCAACCTGTTTTAATATGTGGATGAAACACTGTGCCAGGCTCTGGAGAAGCTGTTTGTGATTTACTATGCTAATCGGCTTAATTGGAACTCAGATAATTACACATTAAGACACACTTAAATGTTATGAATCCCTGCTTTGGTGGAACTTTAAATTAGCTAACGGTCATTTACATTAAATTTTAGGCAATGAGGAGATTTACAATATCAAACAGGACACTCTCTACTCTGAAATGAGACATCCAGAAAGACAATTAAAGTGAAACCTTGCTGGTATGAAAGTAAAAAGTGATAATGGGCAGCTATTGAAACTGTCAGATTAAAAGATGGTTCAGTATTTTAGGAGAAAAATGTTCCAGCTGACTGGTTAAAATTCATAATTTGAGAGTTTTACTTTATTTTTTATGCATTAGAATGACATACACTCTTAGTCAGGCATCAGCAGTGAGAGCAACACTGCATTTAGGAAAGTTCAGCTAAATGTGCACCAGCTGTACTTTCTCTCTATGGCAGAGTGTCATAACATGACTGATGGCACACTGGGAGGCATTATGCATAGAGCTTTCTATAACAGCAACACTAATCAAGGATGACTGACCATCAGATCAGAAAAAAAAAAAAGCCGACTGCATGCACAATGTGTCCAGCATCTTAAAAGTGGAAGGAAAGCTTTTTGAACAAAATGTCCAAAATGAACTCAAGTTATAAGTGAAATATGAGACTTCTTTTGTCTTTGGAAAAGGATCATAATGCATGCCTTGTTATTAAATTACTGTCTATAAATCAGAAGGAAGTCATTATGTCAAAGACAGTAAGACTCCGGGACTTGAGGCATTTACTCTGAAAGCTCAAACTGTACAAGGTTACAGTAACCTTGATACTTTAAGAGAGGCTGTTTCCTTACCTGATTGCAGTTAAGAACATTTAAAAGTTTCTCTGTTGTCATCAATGACAAGGGCATAATTTCCATTAGGGACTAAAACATCTCTGGGCATTGTTCTCTGACTGTCCAGCCGCCATAGTTCAGGTGGGAGAAGATCTGAGCCGTCTTTAGTTATGACCCGTGCACTGAAAGCAATAATTAATAAGCAACAGGCAAGCAATAAGCAATAATTTATGGACTTTCTTGCCCTCGGGTTGCCTGCAGGCTAAGCTGACCTGCCTCATTGGTGGCAACCCAACTCATAAAATATCGACGCATGGTCATTGGCCTATGCTGTCTGATACCAACGCTGTTGTGCGTCATTATTAGGTGCTTAGAGCAACTGACATTGTGTAAAGAGTGAAAAGTCTGTGTACAGATGAGGTTAGGCTGGATGTATGGGTCAAACACAGGACTGTCACCCAGGAGACCACTGTTCATGCCTAGTGTGAAGTCAACATTTTAACCCAAATCATGATCTTTACCTAAACCTAACCAAGCATGTTTGTTGTCTAGATCTAACAAAGTACTGGAACTGGAAAACCTAAAACCTTAGTAAACCCAAGAAGCAACCTCCAGGGCTAAAAATGAAGCCAACATGGAATTGCAAAAAAACTGTAGCTCTCTCTCTCTCTATATATATATATATAAAACATTGTTACAAGATACAACAAGGCAAACAAACATACAACTGTCACACACAACAAATGCATAAAACCACAGCATAAAATTCACATGAGATACAAGGTCAGGACAAGAATAAATATGATTTGAGTCCAATTTCTAAAATGATTTAGGAACAGTCACATTGACTAAAAGAGTGAATTTCTTGATCCTTTAAAATTTCCGCATATGTATGTGGACAGATAAGAGGGAACCAGGCCAAGAATAGATTTATATATAAATACCAACCAACGCGAGAGCCTGCGGACAGACAATGACGGCCATTTAGCAGTGGCATACAGAGTACAGTGGTGTATGCTATTTCTGCAACCAGTAAAAAAGTGCAAAGCACAATGGTTCACAGTGTCTAACTTCTTAAAACACAGGTCAAGGGCATTCATGAAAAGCAGATCACCAGAATCCAGCAGCATAAAATCTTTTATTGTAAATCAACAACACTACACTTCTGTGAGCCATGCGCATGAACAATCAGGCCTTAGAGAAGCAAAGGACTGGAGCACATTGATTGATTTGCAGCCTTTCCTCTGAAGTTTGCTGTCTCTGTATCTCTAGTGTACTGGCCTCCAGAGACAGAGCGCCCCAGAACTGGCGGGTGATCCCAGGCTGGGCTGCCACTATTTGACTCATTTTTGTATACCATGGCACCGAGCAGCAACCAGAATGACCAACAACTGCGCCTGACTCACTCTCTGCAACAGGGGAGGAATGAGATGCAGGAGTGTAAAGGTGTAAAGCAGCTTCCTTGGCCACGGTGCATTTGCAAATGCATCCACCCCCAGTGGGATTTTCGTTGGTGGCTTACAGGAGGACCATGGCGGCAGTGGGTGTTGCTTTGGCTGGCATCCAGATCCACTTCTGCTTTCCTGAACTGAGTCCACAGCTGCCTCATCAACTTGGGGTGAAGCATCCACTCATTTTGTAGGGGAACTCCCCTCGACATGAATTAGGCACCTCTGTTTTCCAGTTCCAGAATGTGAAGGGCCTTCAGAGACAACAAGTACTCTGAGGCCCACAACCACAGGCTCCCCACCAGGATGGTTTTGTATCTCACAGGTAAGTAGGTGGGGTATAGGTAGGTAAGGCATGGCATTTTCTCTCTGTGTTTCCCTTGGTATCTGCAGCCAGTGCCATGGTCCTTCCTCTTCTTCATCTGATTTACTTGTTTCATGGTTTTGTGTGTGTTAGATTGTACTCACTGGTTTTGCTGACTTGTTACTCTTTCTTTGTGACTTTACAGGTGTGTTTTTGACTGGCGGCTCCACAGGTAAGTCATTTACTTGGAGCAACAGGTCCCAGTGGAGGGTGAGGCTGGAATGACCTCCTGTCACAGGGATCCCCTTAAAGACTGGGTTGTCACCAAGCTGCTCTCTCACAATGTAGATCGTCTTTTCCCAGTAGGGTTTTAGTTGGCATGGTCCACCTCTTTCAGAAACATTATGGACAAGGACCCTGTCTCCTGGCTGTAGAGTCCCACCTCTGTTTCTTCTGTCATGATAATGTTTGCCTTTAGCACTTGATTGCTGGCTGTTGTGGCTTGCAATCCTGTATGCCCCGATCATTTTCTCTGCCCATTTTTTGCGCACCCTTTTGCTCTCATTGTTTCTTCCTCTGCTACCAACCCAAAGAGAAGGTCAACGGGAAGACATGGGTGGCAACCGTATAAAAGATAGTATGGGGAGTAGCCCATTGACTCATGTTTGGTACAATTGTATGCATGAATGGCATGAGGAAGGTGATCCTTCCAGTTCTCTCTCTCTTTGTCACCGATTGTCTGGAGCATTTGCAGCAGGGTGCGATTGAACCTCTCCGCAGGATTGTCTCATAGATGATAAGGGGAGGTCCTAGAGTGGCTCACACAGCAGAGTTTCCCAAGAGCTCTGAACAGTTCATTTTCAAACTTCCAGCCCTGAGAGTTTTGCTGGATATACGAACTGTGCTTACAAATTCACTGAAAATCTTGTCAGCAACAGTTTTGCCTACCTTGTTTCTGGTGGGGTATGCTTGCGCAAATCTGGTGAAGTGATCGACTACTACCAGAATATACTGGTAGCCACCACTGCTGGTCTCAAGGTGGAGGAAGTCAATGCAGACGAGTTCAAGGGGTGAACTTGATGTAAGACTCCCTATGGGTGCTCTGTCATGCAAGGTTGGCTTTTTCTGCTTTATGCAATGACATGTCCTGGTAATGGACTCCTCAATATCTCTTTTCATAAAAGGCCAATAAAAACGTTCTCGTGCAAGGCTTAAAACACTCTCCCTACCAGCATGTCCCATACTGTCATGCAGGTAAGTGAGGGCTGTCTGTTTATATGTGGCTAGCAGGACAAGTTTTTTGCAACCAAGTGTTTCCTATACAGGAAGCTGTTCTCCACATCCAGCCTTCTCCACTCCCTAGAGTTTTCTTGTGGGTTTGTCCAATGTCCTGCATCTGTCCTCAGTCATTTCTGTGTTTTTCTCTTTTAGCTCCAAGACTTTCCCAATGACAGGATCTTTCCACTGCTCATCTGACAGTTCATTGTGGTCAATCACTGGAAATTGTTCTGTGTGCATATGTGAATGGGATGCAATGTTATGGGCTGCTACCCATGCAACTTCTTCTTGCTGAGCCAATGTACTACCTTCCCAGGTGACACACATTGCCTCTTCTCTCAGAACACTGACTCATGTAGCTGTACCTGCATCAATAATCAGTTTGCCTGGCTTGTACCTTATTTAAAAATGGAAATCTGCAAGCTGCCCTACCCAACAATGGCCTAATGCGTTACACTTAGCAGTGCTCATCATGTAGGTCAGGGGATTGTTATCTGTATAGACAATGAAATGGGGGGCTTAAAACAGGTAGTCCCTGATTTGTCACATACTGCCCATTTCAAGGCTAAAAACTCAAGCTTGCCACTGTGAAGATGATAACTTTGCTCTGCTGGTGTTAGTGTGCAGGACCCATAGCTGATCACCCTCATCTTTCCATCCTGGTCTAGATAAAGGACCACTCCAAGGCCCTGTTGAGAGGTGTCAGTGTGCAGTATGAAAGGGCGGTCAAAGTCTGGATATGCCAACACTGGTGGATTGGTTAGCAAATGCTAGAGATTCCTCACAAAGCATTTCCTCAACTAGCCGTTGTTGTTCTGGGTTAAGACGACTCAGGGCAACAGGTGGCCGCCAAGGCTCAGTTGGGAGGGTCGTAGGAATGGTGACCTTGTTCTGCCCTAACTGTTAGAGCTTGTGGCACTTCACTCTTTTGTGACTCTGTCTTTCTCATTTTGATGACTTTGACTACATGCTGGATGGAGCCAACTGGGTTCTCTCTGGGAGAATGATTACATGCTTAGTGTGGCTGGAAGTGTATAAGAAAATAAAATAATTTACACACAACATTCCTCTGAGTGTCAGTTTCTGTCTTAATCAATACAAACTATTTTAGGTAAGTGCAATAAACATCCAAGAATTGGTTGGTCCAAAACACCTCATAATACATTCACAGCTGTATAACTCACATTTCTGGTGTACTGCTTACAGTTTCACACTTAAAGCAACATTCTAGTAATAATAACAATAATAACAGTAATAGTCAGTGATGAGGGCTTAACAGTAATAACAGTAATAGTCAGCTTTATTACTATAGTACTTTTCAACTAAATAAATCAATTAATCACAAAAGTGGTCACACAATCTTTGGGTGTACCACACTGCTTTCCTACCAGTTGATTGCGAAACCCAGCTTGGTTAGGTGTATGCTCAACTGAGCTGTGTGGGACACAGCCAGTTCCTTGGACATGGCCTTGATAATGAGGCCATCAAGATGAAAGAGGATCCTCATACCATGGATGCAGCAGATGAAACACCACATTCACACATTTGCTAAAGGGATAGGAGTGCTAGGAAAGAGTCAAACGGCAGTCTGCTGTACTAACTGTGCTATCCTCTGCAAGGTAAAATGCAAGAATTTCCCAGTGTGCAAATGGATGGCTGTGATTGGAGGAGTGGTAATACCAGAGAGTCTGGTAGTGGGCAGAGCCTGCATGAGATAGACCTCTCAGGAGCCGAGCCTGGAGAGGTTGGGCAATTAGCTGCATGTAATTAGAACACAGGGCCAGACTAGGAAAAACATTTAGGCCAGGAAATATAGTACAAAATATAGTCCCAGTCATGTCACTTTTTAGGCGCTCTATGGGTCCCCCTCCAGGAAAATTTCAATTTAAAGACTTCTTTTCCTGCATTCTCGTGAATTTTAGTGCATGTGAATCAAAAAAACTAATGAGCCAATAAATGCTTAGTACAATTTACTGTCATGAACCTCAAATAAATAAGGTTTATATCATGAGGGAGGGAGAAAACACAAGGACTAACCAATATTTTATATATTAAACAGGCCCAGTTCTACACTGCTTTGAATCAGGAGGCAGTAAGAGATACTGGTTGGTCACTAAGACTAGTCTTAATACAGTTTAATATAAGTGTTCTTTAGGACTATAAGCTATAACATGTGCTGTTTTATGTTTTTATCTAAAGCTAGCCCAGACCTCTGTAGGGCAATCTGGAGGTCCCCTGCTAGAATGTTTTTGTAATAAAGAAGCTACATTCTGATGTGTTTATGCACTCTGGCACCTTATGTACATTTAAAATGGAAGCCCTCATCACTGAAAAATTGAAATGTGTATCTCAAAAAGTATTATTCATTTTCCAGATTACTGTGACATTAAAAATTGCTATTATTAATTAGTATGAATTTCAGTAGAAAGAGAATCACAAATGCTATCATTAAGCATGTATTGCAGTATTGATGTATTATAGAGTTGTATTTACATTAATGGTAGAATGTAACTAAGCTGACTACATTTACTCAAGCAGTGGAGCATATAGTTAAGTTTTAAGGTAGGCATACTTTTAGCTTACTTGAGTATTTCCATTTTTTTTTTGGTTAGTTTTATTGGCTATTTCTGCTTGTCTTTCCGAGGCAAATATTGTACTCTTTACTGCACTACATTTATCTGACAGCTTTAGTTACTTTGAAGATTCAGATTACTAATAAAACATATAAATCAACAAATAAATTATTATGTATCATTAATCTACCCAGCAGTATATAAAATTATTAAAATCAGCTCCACCTTTACCAGCTGCAGCTCTGAAATGATGAACACATTAATGCATCAATAGGCTGATACAATAATATGATATATATATTATTCTGAAATGGGCCATTCTGCATAATTAATAGGCCTGCTTTTACTTTTGGTACTTTAAGTATAGGCTATTTGTAATGCTAATAGGCATACATCTGTATTTTCACTTGAAAATTATGAAAGATACAAAAAATATTATTTTGAATGCAGGTTTAGTTCATTCTGCAATGTGACTTCTGACAGAGAACATTAGTTAATTTGATGTGTTTTGGCCACAATCTAAAGAGCACAGCCCTTTTGTGCCTGACTAGCTAAGCAGCTAGTCAAGCCGTGGGTATCTGACACGTAGCAATGCGTTCAGGACACTCCCAAAGAATATTTTTTAGCTGCGGTCCATTATGCAGGATTTTTTTTATTAGCCAATGCCTGTGGGCCATTTAGAGCCAGGCTACCAGAAAAACTCCCGGCATTCCCTACGGCCAATCTGGGCCTGCTGGAACATTGGCAGGGGTAGCCTTTCTCCACCTTTACAATCAGACCTATCAGCTCACAATGAATTACATGTATTTTGGTAGTTGCCCAAACAGCAAATAAGACATTTATAATTGTCAAGGGAAGATTTGCAAATTTGAACACAATTATTCTTTTGAGCAAGACACACACCTTCTCATGTGTTGTAAGTCACTCTAGGAAAAAAAAAAAAACTTAGATGGCTAAAAGTGTAAAAAGACAGCCAACACTGTCTGGTAACCTGTACTGCAGGTGCTGGGTTTGTCAGTGGAGTTAAAGGGAGTTTTGGGTTCAGGGATCAGACTGACCAGATGGCCCGAGACCTTGAATGCTGAAATATTTCCCATAGCAGAAGAAATGTTTTATTTGAGCTTGTTTCCTGCCAACATTATCTCAAATTAATTATATGCATCTTTTTTTTCGCATTAACGAAATACATTTTTGAGGAAACATCATCAACATGATCTTTATCATTTTAAAAAATGTATACCACAAAGACCTGTTAAACTACAACTCAAGTCTCTCCTGACTGAAATAAAGCTCAGCGTAGGTTCAATCGGGAAGACTTTCTTTGTGTTCATCCATTCGCAGTTCTCTCGCTCTCACCCCCACCGTTTCCTTCAATCAGCTGTCAATGGGCCTTCTCTCTTGTAATTATTCAATCAAACTTCACCACAACCTCTATAAGCCAATCAGGATGCTAATGCAAAATTTAAAATCTGCTCTCTCCTCTGCTGCTGTCAGCTGTCATTTCAGGCAGAATTGTCGTGCCCTCCTCCACCCCGTTCACCTCCAGCCATCGTATCCAGAGTGCAGGACAAGCTCAACGAAGACTCATTCCTCTCCTCATCCAGATCATCAGCATCTCTCCATCTTCTCCACATCCTCATCTCATCTTCACCACCTCTACCACCACCAGTGTCTAGACCCCGGGGGGTTTCCTATTCGACTATGGATTCATCACTCTCCTGATATCATACCATCTCGATAGGGTCTAATTGACTTTTCACATTTTCATTCTTATGTGCACATATTAATAAATATTCTTTTTACAATAAAAAACAGTCTCTTCTGATTGAAATGTGTTCATTAGTGAGCTAGTGAGAAGATAGGAGTAGTGATCCCAGGCTGCCAGTGTTGGGGGGAAATTTTTATGCACACATTCTACATAATTGCTTTTTTCTTATACTAACCTCACACACCCTGCTCTCATTCCCAGAGTGTCAAATACCAATGCCTTGTCATGTCTCTTGGCATCTGATAGTGAAACACAGGGGACCCTTCAGCATCTCCATGTGATGCACTGCTGAAATACATTGCAACATGTGGTTTATGTTGTGAAATGATAGCAGTTAGGTTTAGTCAACAAATTACTTGGTTATGTTGTGAAAAAAGATCATGTTTGAGGTTAGAATATGTGTGTTTGTTATATAATATATGTAATATGATATGAACACGTTACATGACTGACATAAGTGTATGACAACCATTAGTAAATATGTAACATTAAGTTAAAACCTTGACTTTTGGCTCATGTGGACAACAAGTTTCTGTGTGAAAGTCTGTTTTGTTTGACCCATCCACCTCCCTTCCTTCCCACCCTTAGTGTATGTCAGTTGTTCTCAGCTTCAAGTATTACTACAGACAGGTTTACATTGGAGTTAGATGAAAGCCCAGTGTGTCTCATAAAGACACTAAAGGGTGCCTTTGGCATCGATATCACACACCAAGGGGCGTGACAAAGTGGCAGTATTTGACACCCTGGGAATGAGAACGTGCTGCCTCATACCAGTTACTTCAATGCATGGATGTCAAATTTAGAAAAAGCATACTTCATTTGTGTTTGTTTTTCATTTTAGCTTTTATCTGAGAACTCTGTTTGGCAGCTCAGCTGGAGTTTGCTTCCAGTTTGAGAAACCCTGGTCCAGTGCCCATGACATGTTGGTATTCTGCAAATTGTTTACTTTGAATTTAATGGAATAAAACAACACTTGTTGCTGCAGAGTTGGACAAGTAAGTTGGATCCACTGCACTTCCATCTTTCAAACTGGCAAGCACAGAGACTGGGCTTGAGTCTGGAGTGGACAGTTGAACTATGAGGAAACTATCTTCCCAGTAAACATGAAATAGAGCTTTTTATAGCTACATCAATTCAGCGAAATACATCAAACCACAAAGCAACATCATTCATGTTGTATAAGTATTGAAATAGTTTATTTTTTCTTTCTTCTTTTACATAAAACAAAGAATATCAGTAATATACAATTCTCAATTTGTACTGCTAAGGAGACAGTCACACAAGAACATCACTGTTAATATTGGGTTCTGAAAAAAAAAAAACATTTAGAGGGAGAATTACTGTAATAGCTGAGTAACAATGTGTGCAATAAATGGTAAATTACACTCATCAGTGCTGAGTACAAATACAGGGCATTAGAGTAAATGTTAGAAAAATACAATACTCTTGTGAGAGTGAGGCTCTTCATTATGCGAGCCATTTTAAAAACACAGACGCCATGCTCCATCTACCCGTATCAGTACAGCCAATCTGTTCCCTGATCCATTAACGCCTCGTCTCACTGTGTACGCTACATATTTCATTTATTATACCTGTTTGTTGCTATTAGCATGAACTGCACTTTACAAATATTACTTTCAACATATACATGTAGCATGTGAGTAAAGATTTAAAGAGGAGGTAAATACAGTAAGAGGACAGGACTAATGATATTGTGCAACATTACAGTGCTCCACAGTTCTACATCACGTGAAAGTGTCAACTGTCTCTAATGTTTCAAAAAGAATATGGCTATAGTCACCATGACAAGTCTGATATGTAGTTTTAGTTGCATTCATTTTCTGTATATGTGATTAGCTCAGTGTTTGGCAATACACATTTTGGCAAATATCTACACATAAAAGGCAGGGAGCTGACAAAGGTGTGAGGGGGAAACATCGCAAAGCAGCTAAAACCGTCAAATATGTCGGGATGCATTCAAAACACCAAAAACATTACTATAAAGGACACAGCATACGTAATAGAGAGAGAAACTGGTGAGATATTATACAGTTAAATGTACGGACAGAAACTGACGAGAGGAAAATATTGAGTTCAGGTAATAACCTTAAACCATTACAGTGAAATCTGGTGTGTTCACTGGTTGCAATGAAATGGTTTCACATTTTAAAGTTGAGGTTTACTTATTAAATCCACAGCATCTATCAGAGACAATAAATGGTATTTTCCCTGAGCTAGCACAACAATGTCCACAATGCGCCTACTAGGTGCTTTATAACTAGGGTTACATGCAAAACTCACTGCTTTGTCTTGATGTCATAACTGTGGAAATATGTGAAAAAAAAAAAAAATACAGAATGCACTTCACATGTAAAGAGTTTCATAACAAGACAAGATGTGCACTGTTTTCAAAACATGACACCTATCGACCATAATTTCAGGTGTCCAAGTCAGACTCACTCTGCTTGATATTTTAAAAGGACTTTTGCTTAAGTAATGGTGGATTATGTCATAAATACTGAGCAGTGCACATCATGTTTCACATATTAGTATTTTTCCCATCTTGTGATGAAACTCCTCATATGATGGCTATCAGAATTATATGATGCATTTCTGTGGTTAGAATAAGCCAGAGGGTGGTTGCATGCAAGTTGATATTAACATTGTGACAATAAAAAAAGTTTACAACAAGATAGTGCACACTTTAAAGAATCACATTACTCAGTCAGGTACAGAGCTCATGAATGGCAATCAGTAGTTAGTGCTATACATAAAACGTTTTCAAGATGGAAGTCATAGTTTGTGATTTTAACTTCAGAAGGTTCCATCTGAAAATAAATGACTGGCATACATATTGTAGCTGAGATATTTATTAGATCTAAAGCAGAATTAGATCTTCACTTAAACAAATGACCACAGCTGGTGTCATTATGGAGGTCAGGTGGTGAATTCATGCTTGTGCAAAGTTATTTCAGTGTTTAAAACCTGCATTGATCGATATTTTTTGAAAATGGAAGCAAATGACAGTTTCTTCTGGCTCATTGTTTTGATTGAACAGGTTGTACAATCAGATAAACCCACTGTATGCTAACTGACGCTTACCAGATGACAAATTTAGTGAGTAGCTGGGTTGTGTAGGCAAAACGCGAGCAAGCTCAAGACCCAAAACTCTAAACAGTTGGTGGAGACCAACTGGGAGATTAAAAGAGTATATTGCATTTTGAATAATAATGTGGTCAGACACAAATAGGATGTTGTTTTGTTCTGCTAGATATGAAAGTATGTAAGTGTTTACTAACATGTTAGCTATAACAGCTTTCTAAAGGTGATAGTATGTTGAGGCTGTGGCTGTGTTCAAAATCACATACTGACATACTGCTTATTACATAGCCTTCTCAATCAGTGTGTAATGCATACTGCCTACTAAGTTAACAATCACGGCAGACTACTGACACGGAAGCAATTACATCATCTCTGCATCGCAACTGTATTAATCATAACATTACCGGCTAATGTTTGAATGAAAACAGTTTATTACCAATGTAAATCAACATGACCAAATCCACTCAATTTAATACTTTGCAGTGTTATTTTTAAGGCAAATTAAAATGATTAAATGTATAGTGTTAAATTGTTTTTCTACAGTACATTATGTGTGTTCCTGCAGTTTTCCTCCTAACTGTATTCTAACATTCATTCATTTTCCATAACTGCTTATCCTGTTGGGGGTCATGGGGGGGGGGGGCTATCCCAGCTGACAGTGGGCGAGACGCAGGGTACACCCTGGACAGGTCGCCAGACTATCACAGGGCTAACACACTGAGACAGACAACCATTCACACTTACGGGCAATTTAGAGTCACCAATTAACCTACCTTGCCTGTTTTTGGATTGTGGGAGGATGCCAGAGTACCTGGAGAAAACCCATACTGACATTGGGAGAACATGCCAACTTAACACAGAAGGGCTCTCCCACCCCTAGGTTTGCTGTGAGGTGACAATGCTAACCATGCCGCCTTGTACTTTAACATCACTAATTATTTTGTGCAGTGGTTAATGATTTAAACAGTTTGCTTCACAGTCCATCATTGGACAGTATGATTTTGGTGCTGTATAGTATGTTGAGTAAGGTCATGTCTCATACTTCCTGCTAATCTAGTATACAACTGAGTATTTCTTGCATTCACAAAATCCCATACTATGCAGTTGGAACTAGACCCCAGGAAGTGTGCTGGATTTTTACGCTAATATTGGTAGTGACCAAACAGAGTTAAAACCCATCACATGATGCCATTGGGCCTCCCAAAAAACGTTTTACCATAGACTTACATTGGAAAAGAGATGTGTGTGGAGACAGTTTTTTGAATATTACAACACCTGCCAAAAAAGATTTGTTTCACAATCAGGATTTGATCCATTCAGTCCAATACCATTTTGAAAGTCTAGAACTGCGAGATTAAATTATTTTTCACCATTAAATTAGCAAAGCGCTGAACGGTACTAGTCAGCCTCAGCTGGCGGTAGCCTCTAGTGCACCTGCTTTATGGACCCAATGATGTGGAAGCAATGCTGATTGTCTGGGAAAAAGTCGCAGTTGAATGATTTTGGCCTCATGCACCACTGGGCAACTTTCATATGAATAAATGGTGCCCCAACTCTAATGCTATATCCAGTTCTCTTAATACATCCATAGTTAGAACCCAGTATTCATTTTACATCATACTTAGTATGAAAAGTATGGTAGTATGCAATGTAAAACACAGCCTCTGTCTGTCATTGTATTTTGGTTTGTCCCCCAGTGGCCAAACTTAATAGATGCAGTTTTAACCACCAGGTTACAAAAGTTGATAAAATAGTAAAATAGTTTACTGTAATGTGTTTCCATGTGTAGATTATAGAAGAGTAGACAAATCATTGGTGTGGTGTCCACATTGTATTGACAGTCCTATCTGTACTGTGGCTAATATATATGTTGGCTGTAACATGAAAAGTTTTTTCAACTGATTACACTGATCCATTTCTGCAGTATAGCGGTAGAAACAACTCAGTTAGTTGTAAGTGAACATAATTAATTGGTGACAGGGTTGCAATAACATTGCTGTACCCATTACATGGTGTTGGAGTTGCAATGTGAGAAGTATCTTTTTAAAAGACGATAGCTGTGAGCTGCAGCAGAAGATCGATTTAGTCAGTCACAGTTATGTAGAGCTAATTCTCTGATTAGTTTTGTTTTTTTTAGCATTCAGGTAACTGCAACAATGGAAACTTCCTATTTTTAGTTGTTCTTTTACCATGCAGTTAGCTTCACTAGCTAACAGGTACAGTTATTACATAGCAATGTAAAAATGCAGTTGTTGGCCACCAGCGTTAGCTTAAACCAGGCCTACATGCATTAGCTTGTGTTTAACTAAGATAATGATGATTACAGGTAGCCATGAAAGTGCTACAGTAGCTAACCTGATACCACAAAAAAAAAAAAATCAGTCACGTGTTCATATTTTAGTATAATTACTTCTCTGAGGAAAAAAAGACACAACAACAATTTCTTACTCAGGTTTTCAAATACAGATGCTTGGTCAGTGATCCTACGCATCAAAATGATGCTCTGAGTGTCCCTCTAGTATCTGTTTTGCATGCTCAGGAAACATGTGTCAGTTTCTACCTGTTGCATGCATAGTGACTTTTCAAAATAAATTTCTGTTTTCACAGGACATTTAGAGTTTCTGCTTGACACATGCATACAGCCTCTTTTCAAAATAAACCTCAACCAGTGTAGGTTTCATTTAAGGTCCAGACAACAAAAGTTCTTGGTTACGTTTAGGAATAAGATCATGGTTTGGGTCACAAAAAGTATGTTTGTGAGCAAGCTAATGTAACATGACATGATGTACGTCACATGACATATGTAGTTAAAATAACTCAGTAGTGACCTTTGGACTCACATGGAACACAAACAGCACTCCTAGGTGAAAGTCCTCTTGCTCTTTATACTGCGTCAGTTTCTCAGAGTGTCCTTACAGTGATGCATCGTGTCACAATCTCGTATAGATGCTAAAGAGTGCCTTGGTGTGTCAGTATCAGGCGCCAAGGGCCACTGACCAAGAATCCGTATTTGATAAGTTTGGAGTAAGAATAGGTTGAAAAAAATAACGAGAAAATGTAAATGACTGTTTACCTCTAGTCCTGTGAGACAGCAGAGAAGTACATTTAGAAATTCAATCAGCTGCTCACAGCTGATGCCAATGAGCTGCAGACCACCAACATGGCTGCCAGAAGGTTCATTACTACACCTCAAAGGCTACTCAGTATCTCAACACTACACTGAGCACAGGTGGAAGCCCACAATGCCAAGCTCACTTGTTGTCCAGCTCTGAGCGTTTCATCCTGATACAGAGATGCAGTGTCCAAACTGTGGGATTTCGGGATCCTCCATGTGTGTTAGAGTGATAAATTCAACTGATTGCTTGATTCTTTGCTTCAGGTTGACTCAGTCGGCTTCATAAACTCTGAAATGAGAGACATAGAGCAGAGTGAGATCCTGCAGCATAGTGCCATGCAAACATCCAGAGTAAAACATCTGCCATTTCAAGAAAAGTAACATGTACAGTTATAAACTGGTTTATATGATACAGCATTTATTTATTTCTCCAGAAATTTAATTACACGTTAGAGTACGATTCATCTATATATGTGCCAATAACCTCTACATACACAACCGAGTTTATTCAAAGGAAAGTCAGCAACTCTTTCTACTGACTGCAGAACACCTTAAATTACAGTTTATGGTGATTTCATTGGCAAACTGTTGTTAGAAGTAAATTTAACATGTATCATTTTCAGTCATACTGCATGAGCAACTATGGTTTAAATGCAAATATAAATAGTCAACTTGTGATTTGATTGTGTTGGGCAGAGATGATATTTGAAGAAACCTGCTGCCCTGCATGTTGATGTGGCATTGCATCACTCTCCCACATAAGTCAGCTGTCTAAAGCCCCTTTTCCCCTGCACAAAAAACCCACTAACACCCGCTAAAATCTGGCCTTTGTATTAAATGGGAAGGGGCACAATCAGGATTCACACCCGGGACAAATAACTCTGCAGTAGGTGCAGGTATTGGATCGGCTTTGATTGGCAATGATGGAAATAAAACTGGATGCACTACTTTCAGGCCCTTTGTCAGCGAGATGTAATGACAGAAAATACCGTCCATCTCCATCTTAGCAGCCCATGACCATCGATCCAAATATAGTCTGCACCTAGTTTGAAACAGAGACTGAATAAGTTGATTAAAAAAAAAAGTAAATTCAAAAAAGAAGTAACCACTGGAACATTTTCCACTGGCCTTCATGCTGCTATCTACTGTTTACTAACCTGTTTTCCCCACCCATCCCTGAGGGGTGTACTACGAAGCCAGATTAATGGGTTAGCGAGGTATGTTGACTCTAAAGCAAGGGTTTTCAGTGTCACAAAGGTGGCTCTCTTTTAACCTGGCTAGATCACCATGGTAACTTATGCTAAACTCATAACCTGGTCGGGAGCAAGTTATGTTCTGAGTTTCAGATTAAATCGGCTATAAAAGCGCCACCCCTTCACTGTTCAACCCCTTTAAACTCCACTATGGCATCACCATTTGTAGACGCTCCGGTGGACCTGGGTGCGAGAATAATCAGAGGATCGCTACGGAGGGAGAGAGTCTTCCGTGATCGCACTGACCCGCTGGCATTTCCTGATCATATTCTCTATGAGCAATATAGATTTTCAGCTGAGGGAATACAATACATATGCGCGCTGGTTGAACCAAACATAAGGAATGCCATGAAGAGAAGCTGTGCGCTCACAGTTGGCCCAAACGGTGTGTGTGGCATTGCGTTTCTTTGCCTCGGAGACCTACATGCATTCAGTCGGTGATGCTGAAAATCTGAGCAAGAACACAGTCTGCCGCGCTATACGCAAGGTTGTTCTTGCTCTCACTGAGAGACTGAACATGTTTGTGGTGTTTTCCAGTCATTTACGCGCATTAATGGTAAAAATAGCCGGTAGTATACATCACTATTTCCCTATCCTAAGCAGTATGACGTCTACTCGGGTGAAATTTAATATATAAATTGTATTCCTTGATAGGATTCCCCAGGGTTTTAGGTGCCATTGATTGCACCCACATCCCCATCACAGGGTCCTTGGGAGAACATGACAGTGATTTTGTGAATAGGAAATCCTTTCACAGTATCAATGTCAGGGGAATTATTTGGTACTCATTTTTGTCTGGTGATTGGTGGCACATATGCACATTGCATGCAGGTACACTAACAGTGCTGCACAGTAGTATGCATATATATCAGAAATATTCACTTTTAGCACATTTTATTATAGTTCTTCATCGCACTTAATAAGCCTTATGAGTTCCTTTAAAAAAGCTCACTAGTTCCTTCATTTCAGTGCTGTCATTGTGAAATTAACCTGAAATGCATGTTGCAGATGACTTGTGACCTGCTGATGGTCTCAAGTGTTGAGGCAAGGTGGCCCGGATCAGTTCATGATGTTTTATGCTTGGTTTTAATTTGCTGCGACGTCCGTTTAACGGTGTTGGTACCACAGCTAATAAATAAATTCATTCATTAATCTACTGGTATTTATCACAGATAATAATCAATCATAAAATGATTTCACTTTGTATTGGCCACAAATTAAACTGATTTTAACGTATCCCTGATTTTTGGACAGTGTCAGACTAAATGCACACCATGTTTAAATGCATTTGATGTTTTAGACCGACCATGTTCAGCAGTGAAAATTAACAACAGGGTCTTAGAATTAAGTGTTATCTTACGCATTGACGCGGTCAGCAATTTTCTGCCAGCATTCCTCTCTTGCCTTATTTGCAACGACAGTGTTGCTTTTTGCTGTTATAATTTTTTTAAATTCTTCATATCCTGCCATGATCTCAACTTGCTCCTCCTGGCTGAAGTAGGCGGCTCGCGATTGGTCCATTTTGTGCAGAAGTTGAGTCAAATGACGCTCCAGACGGCCCCTTTTATATGAACACGCACAAAGCCTTAAGAAGAGAGCCTGGGTTAACAAATCAAGTTGGTAACCACCATCGTGATACCAATTATCTCTGTTCGCGGTTTTAGGCTTTGTTGATCCAGATCGTGCAAAGAAAGCCTGGCTGTGTTGAGCTTCCTTCGTAGTACACCCCTCTGATGTGAAACAAATAGGTTAGAATAAAGTTCAGGTTAGGATAACAGTTGTGGTGAGGCATTGCGCTGTGATGGTTAAAATATATTGTAAAAATTCAGTTTTCCATGTCTATTTTTAAAAAAAAGCTGTAATAGGTGCTACATAAATACTGTGAAAGTATCAAAACGCTCAATCCACAGAGAAATGCACATAGTTCGTATTCAGAAACTGTGCCTTAAAACAAGCTGTCAAGATTTCTGTGAATTTGTGATATCACAACTATACTATATAGACTGCTTGAAACATAAACATTCTAAATGGGTCCTTTTGTATCGCTTGTTGGAATATTTTGCAGTGTATGTGAATGACATCGGCTAGCAGGAAGTAAACACGGACCCAAACTATTGCCTAGCAGTGTAATTCCACTGACACGGACTACAAAGATAGAAAAACAGAGCATAACAAAGGGTGATTACAGGTATGTTCAGGCAGACATGAAAAAAAATATGTGTTTTTTGAGCATTAAAGCATGTAAACATGTTCTAGTAGAAACCCAACCACAAATATGAACCTGAATATTGGCATAATATGGGACCTTTAAGGTTAGGGTCAGGGGATAGTGGGTACATTTTGTCAGTGAGGGTCCTCACTAAGATAGAAGTACAGGGATGTGTCTGTGTGTTTGTATGTGTGAGATGGTGCCTCATGTGAACCCTAAAACCTGTGGCTGGTTTTTAACACACAGGCATGTCTTACAATCTATCACACACACACACACATACACACGTACACACGCACACACACACACACACACACACACACACACCCGTTGTAAATGCCAACGTTAATGTACTGTAGTAAGATGCAAATGATGTTTGTGTTAGTCATGTGTTTAGTTGCCACCATTAAGCTTGCTCTCTGCTCAGTGAGGATTGAAATGAGTTTTACAGGAAAGTGTAGCATTTTAAGTGCACTTTTGAGGCAAATATACTGTTTTTACAATGTGTCAAAGTGAGTGTTGCACATTTTTTAATCTTTACAGCTACCAGTTACAGTGTCAGCATGGAGAGGCAAAGTCTGAATATGTCTGACAAGGCTACAGCAGGCAGATTCTACATTTATCTTTATAAAAAAAAAGCTGAACTACAGACAACCTTTTCAACTTTCATCAAACTTGCCAATATAACCCTTCAGGGTGCAAAAATAATAATACGTTTTAAGAAATCTCCAGTATCTAACTTAAAACAAACTGTGACCCTGTTTTTAGGTCTCAGCAGTCTTCTGAACTCAACGTTTGGAGAGCTTTTAGTTTTTCATGTGATTTTATATTTTCCAAGGCTGAAAAGTGTTTGTTTTAATTGTGCAGGTCACTTTGACTATCAAAGGTGATATCCTAAAAATAATTCTGTAGTTTTTTTAGTATCCTAGTAAGAAGGGGCTTCTGTTACTGGGTGATAAAGTTGAAGAACGAAAATGCGAATACTGGAAAAACATAAGGATAAGTGGATACAGAATATAACATGGTTTTTGTAAGTGTCTTAAATAAAGCTGTGTCTTACAGTTGGCAAGTTGGAGTCTTGTCTGCTCTTTCTGTTGGCTTGGAGTGGCTCTTGTTTTTGATTTGATGTAGGTCAACTTTTTTGGTTCCATTGCACCTGAAAAATACAGAATGAAACTCATTTCAGAAGTTTTCTCAGCAGTCAGACTTAATTCTCCCTCCTGTCAAGAAGAGGAGTCAAATGTGGAGTTAGGAGAAGAGAGTGACACTGACAGGCTGACATCTTCAAAGAGAGCGAGATTATCATTCTGAATTCAAAGTGCCAGGAGATCTGAGTGACACTAAAGGAGCAGCAGCTGACATCTTGGATGATGACAAATCTGTAATTCTGACCTTAAAGTGACAACCACCTCACCAAACTGAAACACTGTGCACAGTTTATTTAGCCAGATATGGAGTGACAGTTTAGGTTGCTTAAATCAAACAGCCAGAAGTACTCACTGGGCATCAGAAGAAATGTCCCTTGGGAGATAAACATTTAAAGATGCATTTCACCAAAAAATAAATAAATAAATAAATCAGTCTGATGCAAGTTTAGCAATCTGTGCTGTCTCTGGGTCCAGAAGGGCTTCAGTGTCAGATCCTCTTTTCCAAACTAGCCTGACAACTTAGCAAACCATGCAGAATTGATGGTTTGCTCTCCATAGCTAGGCACGGCAAGCCTGTCAAGCTTTGGTGTCTCCACATATCGTAGTGATGCACATGTGGCTGTAGCATAGACTGTATATAAAGATGGATGACATGAGATCTCCCCAGAAGTGAAGACAAATGATCTTGATTGCTCACTAGTGGCTGGCTGCAGTACGGGTTATAAAGCCTGCCCCTTCAGGCTCCCAGGAAGTGTGCTGAGCTACGAAGCCAATTTTCCTGGTGGCAAAACATTTATACTGCAACTTCCAGGGTCGGCCACATGATACCACTGGGCCCATAGACGCACCTTCGGAAAGAAATGTCTATAAATCGGCGTATAATTGTTTTTGAGCATCACAACCCCCTGCAAAATGACTCATTCCACTATCTTATTTCTCCATCACATAAGAGCTAGCCCTTGGTGCTGCAATATCAGAGTTTTGGCTTACACTAACACCTAACTTAACTTTCCTAGATTTGGGTAAAGTTATACTCCAGCAACCCCAACCAGACAGGATATTAATTGGTTAACCCTCATTCTACAAGCCTTTTCTCTAGCATTGTTAAAAGTGAGACATACTGTAGTTACTATTTCAAAATATGAAAAATAAATTATGTATGTCTTAAGCAACTTTGACAGCCTTCTTTATTGCTCTATTCTTTATGTTTTCTATAATCAGCTGGTGACAGTGCTGTTAATTGTTTTTGGCCCATGAAGCTCCAGCCTCATGGGCCAAAAAAATCCTCCATGATATCGTCCAAGATATCATGTCTGTAGCCATTAAGTGCATATTTAAGACTCCTTATAAACGGGTCTTTTTCAAAACGACTCACTTGGAAACATTAGTCAGCATTAGACGATGTTTAGAAACAACTTTTGGAGGTAATGTCACTTTAATAAGCTAGCTAGAACTCATAAAACCTGCAAGTGTCACCTCGAATCGCTAATAACTGTGAAGCTCCAATAGTCTCAAAAAATGTCCAATTGAACTGAAAGGTGATTTGTCCAAGAGCACAATATCCTGAAAACAATTGTACACATGGCAAATTATTACACAGAAAGGCGTCATTGGCATTTCCTACCATACCGATGATTGGCTTATACTGGTATTCTTAAGGCTCATTTATCCTCCCTCTACATATAAATATAGATGAGTCTGTTTGAAATGTTGTAAACATCACTGCCCTCATACTTCTATGTGTTCTTTATACATTACCGATTTGTTCCGCTCCACCATTATTTAAATTTCTTTGCCGTCTCCTTCAGTTGTATCTTACTTGAGGTATGCTACACTGCCTTTGCAATTTCTGGTGGTACTGCTCCGTTTTGTCTAAATCCGTAAGCTTTCAGGAAACATGTACAAATACAGTATGGACAGGAGGCTCCATCCAGCTTCATCTTTGTAATCTAACGTTGAGCTTAAATGAGCCATGACCCTAACCAATCACACTCCTCATGTTTAGTTTTGGGATAACGGGTTGTAGGACAAATAGGCCTTTGGTTCTGTGGTACATATTTCGAACTACTGAAGCTTCATGAGCTGTTGGAACAACGGGCAGTCCCATTATTTTTCATGCTGCAAAACTGATAGGTGACAGGGCAGAGAAGCAGCAGTGTCTGTTCTCAAGCTTTCCAGGCTGTAATGTTTTTAAGAATCAGATTTTTGTTTGTTTGTTTGTTTTATTGCAGATACGACATGGCTCATGATGAATTGCACTGTATATATGCACTTACACATATATATGCACTTTTAAGTAAGATCTGAATGGGAACAGATTGCAAATCAATTCCAAATCATAAAGTCAATGAAGCGAGACACAGCTACTTTAACTAAGCACCAGCTTATTTAGTGTACGCATATTCATCCCCCTATCATAGTTCTTTTGAAACTGTGCAAATGAAAATACATATTACGTGTGTGGTGGAGAACCCTTGGGGCTTCAATCTGAGAACATGACTCATTAAGAACCACCCATACACAAAATACATCTTTCCTCTTGACAGTGAAAATGAGTGTTTTTCTTTGGCACATGCTGTGTGATTAGCATACTGAGCAGGCCATGTCTATACTGCGTCCTCCTGCATGAAAGCTATCAGTGTAGTCATGAAGGCGCTGGCTGTTGTAATGACACACCAAGATCATTGCTGCTTTCAGTAGTCTATTTTGTGTAGATAAATATAGAAATGTGCTCCTTCAATTCACTAACACACTTTAAAACTGAAGCAGAGAACATGGCAGGAGAGGATCTTGCATTTCCTCAGGTAGGAATTTAGCTTTAGTACCTCTTTCATGTGCTTCATACTGTGGATAAATAATAAATAAATTACCCAAGCACAACTTTTATTTGATATGTCCTTTTTTTAAAGGAGAGTGACAGATGGCTGAGGGATTCCCCACCTGTTCTACAGCTTATACAGCACAATTTGTTATGTTAAAACTGTATATAAAATGTACTTTTTTAAATCCCAAATTTGAATATTGAATGATGTGGAAAGTATAGGTGTTTAGTGGAAGAGCTTTCCATTCACAGGGTTAGTAAACTCCATCTCCGAAGTTGTTTAGAAGCAGCACATAGGCACTTAGTAAAGCGTTAAAGGATGAATCAAATTTATGATATCACAGCTCATAGTCAAATATCAATCCTTGTCTAGTAACTTCTGTCCCCATCCAACATGATGCAGGCTCTTACAAACCAAAGCTACACAACAATATTGTTGGAACCATGTAAATTGGAAACATTTTTTAAAGAACTATCTAATATGGTGACAAAATGTATCTTGTGTATACTATGTATCTGGATCAGACTACAAAACTGCAATTTTGACCCTAAACCCTAAAATAACATTTATCAGTGTCTAAACAGAGGAACAGGCAGCCTTACAAGGTCATACATACAGTTGGTATTTATGGTAGCTCACACAAAACGTCACATCCTATTAAGCCGTGGGGGAGAAACAAAGCATTCACTACCATGCTGAAGAATTTCTGAGTGTCTTTCTGCACATCAAATAAACTTAAAAATTCAGAGTTAAAGGGTATCTTTCAAACTGGACCCTATTTTCATCTTTTGAAACTGTTCTAATATTGAGTGAGAGCAGCAGCCAGGCTGCAATGTAAAACACTCAGGGCATGTTCGCATTGTCAATTAACGTCCAGTAAACGTGCTTATTTTTGCCACTGACATGTTCACATAATTATAAGTTAGATTATCAGAGGGATTATCAGAGGGATTCCTACAGAGATAAACCTTTTTGTTAAAGAGTAAGATCCTTTTTGTTTAACTACAAACAGCCCCGAAATTGCTATCATCAAACCTGCCAAACTCAATCTAAATAAACAGCAATTTTATCATCCTAAAATGCACTTTATTCAAAGTTGTCAGAAACAAAGTAAAACTCACAGAAACCACCTTGGTTTTTCTTTTCCAGTGTTTTAACAATCAGTGACTATGATTTGGTTGAAATATTCACCCAGTAAGATGTAAAAATATACTGCCTCTGTATGCTCTAAAATAATTGTATATTTAAATAGAGTTTGGTGGGTTTGGTGAGGGGGATTTCGGGCTGTTTTTTTAATGTTTAAACTACAAGGATCTAGGCACTGGTAAAAAGGTTTTGCGCCTCAAAGGACTTCTAGTAGTTCTTGAGATTTCAAATGGCTGCATTATAACAATATAGCACATCATCAAAACACAGGCTAATGGTGTTGAGTAATGTTGCTGTTGCTTCACTGTCTCATAATGTACATGGAATTCAGTAAAACATGCAAGTCTATTCATCATAGTGTTAATGGCTGTAGGATACTGATATTATGGTAAGTTTAATTAATCACATTCATAGTAAACGTAATAGTGGCTCCCATGTGAGTTTAAAAACCACCCTTTCCCATTATTTATAAACTGAGAGAAAAGGACTGTTTTCTCCGTCACCAATTCTGCCCTCACCACACCCCCTAACAATGACAAGTCTCAGACCACATCTATTTTACAGCAGGGGTGCCGATTACACAAACTCATAAAGAGAGGGCATTCATCACGTTGAAACAAGCAATTTACAACAGGTTTGTGCAGTTAAGAGTCTGCTGAATCTAACTTGAAATACCACAAGCAAACCTCAGAAAAATAGGAAAAGTGTATAATCAAATTATAAAAAAGGCCCACAGCACTAAAAGGAGAAAACCCTTGAGCATCATCTTTACTTCAGTTCACACTTCATGATCTTGCTGGAACGTCTTTGGCTTTACTGTACCTGGTGGTGGTCTGGGTAGCCTGCTCTGGGTATCACACAAACTGGCAGAGGTCACAATGGGTTCAGATTGGGGTTGGATGGGCTGGAGGAAGGCCACAGTGGGGAAAGGCACTGACTGGATATGGGTCATGGAGGAGTCGGAGAGGGAGTTTGGCACCCCTGAATGGCTGCTGTCCTTAAAGCTGGAGGGTATTCTCCACCGGGGTAATGGGGAAGGAGACACGTCCTCGCTGGAGGAACCGGGGACACTAGGAGGACTGAGGGACTGTTCTGGGGTTGATGAGGATTTGGGGAGAAGGTGCAGGATAGAGGAGAAGAAGGAACAGGATTCAGGAAGGGGGATGGTCCCAATTCCACTGTCCAACGTTCGCATCTTGCAGCCGGAGCCTGCGGCACAAGGAGAACAGCTGAAGTGGCTCAGGGTCATGGGAAAGAGAGGGAGAACAACAGGAATGAAACAGCAGGGTAACCATGGTTGAAGTGGCACTAAAGAAACCTTGAAAAATAAATGTGTGCTGACATAATAATTGACTATTGTTGGTCATATTATCTGGGTCGTAATTCTGCACCAGTGTTTTGAAGGAAAGTCTGTGTAAATCTGTTCCACATGGAGAATAAACTGTTCTTCATTCTGAAGTGCTTGAAATGATAGGAGATTTGAAGACTTGATTCAGTGAAAGAGCTATCACTATTGAATGAGGGCAGCTTTACCAATCAATAATAATGGATTGTCTCTGCAGTGTCATATGATTGTTTCCCTTATGCCTCCTTGTTATTCCTGCCACATTATTCTGACTGTTTGAGCACTAAGCAGCTGATTCTAGTGTTGTGTTTTGGTAATTTCAAAGCAGACATGCAACAGATGGTTAGTCTGCTGTTTTTTTTTCACTCTCGCTTGGCTCCATGGTTTCCTCTTAAAAGCCAAGTTGAAAAATGGTGGTTCAGTACAATCTAATTACACATAAGTGTGAGACTGGGTAATGACTTTGCTAATTACACCATATGTAGCCCTGCCACAGAGAATGACTCGGCCAATGCAAATCAAGCTCACTTGAACCACTGCTTTGTAATGCAGATGTTGTTTAATGGGTGTGACTACTGGCATGCATTGATCACAGTGTGAATATGAAATGCACGGAATGGCACATGAAATGAAACTTCAATACACTCCAAATATGTGTATTTTATTTGCAACATATCAAGCACAACTGGCAAACACATATATGTTGTATGTGATATTTCTCATCTTTGAGATGAAAGATGCAGAATTTGCATTGTTCAATCAAAAGTCTGATATTGTGCCTCCAGAATTACACATTATTGTGAGACAACTAAACCTATGTTGCAGCTTAGATTTTGAATATTTGGAGTTTGTGTCATTTGCATTGCTGTTCAGCTATCAGAGAGTCTTCCAGACTTCAAAACAAAAAGTAGAAATCTAAAACAAAACAAAATGTGTCACAGTAGTCATCCGTCCAGTGTGCACAAAATCCAAATAAGAAAAGATATCCTCTAGCTGTTGTCATGCAGGCTCATGTTTTAATATGTACCCTGTGGCAGGAACCTGCAGGCAATCTCACGCTGGAGCAAAGGCAACAGCTGCTCCCTCTTTATTAATTAAGGCGCACACACATGAGATTTTACACCCCTCTTCTGGGTTTCTACAAGCTCATTTTTCTTCACTTTTTTCTTATTTCATTTTTAAGCTAGAGTGCTCAAATTAATTGAGTTTTTTTCAGATTTGTCAAATTACAGGAAAATGTGACAAGCATGTGGCAATGCAGCCTTATATGAAAACACAGAAACATACAGGACCACAGGACCAGTTTCATGTATAGTGCTTTTCAGTTGCAATATCTACTAACATCATGTCACAAATCTGCTACAAATGTCAGCATATGCAGCTTTGAAAACATCTCACTTGCTCAGAATAGCTGTATTTAGAGCTTGAGTCGGGGACACATCCTAGAAAACACCCGTTACAGTTAAATGATGACTGCAGCATCCATGTATTAAAAATTTAAGCACCGCTTGAGATGAAAATGGTTATTTTGACCCTGCTGAAAACAAGACCAAAAAATTGAATTGAGAAGACATAGAACAGAGACTTTATTGATTAGTTTGGTCTTTAGTTGGAAGTTAACAAGAACCGGTGTGACACAGTCTTTCCTGGGAAGGCAGACTCACAGAGGCTCAGAATTGATTAGCTTCAAAAAGCCTTTAACATGGACGGTGAGGTTGTTGTCCTCCTCACATCCCCTCTCTGTTGCACCAAGCTCAATCAATAACTGCTCTATGTCACAAGACAACACTGCAGTAATGATCTTCTGATTCTATTTTAAGACACAGGATACTATGTGTAAAATGTAATGATGATGATAATAATATTTTCTTCTGTTTGTAGGATTATGTTGAAATAGACTGAGGGTAGTTAAGGGAAGTCATGTTTGTGTCATGTGTGTGCATACAATGAAGGAGTCCATGTTCTCATCTTCACATAAAGGGCATCTTGTTAGTAAATATCAGGTTGCATTTCAAAACAAAAGCAAAATCTTTAAGATCAGGGAAAGAGTGTTAAAAGTAGGGCTGTAAAACAATATTTTTTTTAATTGTGATTAATCGCTGTGTTTGAACAGTCAATCATGATTAATCACATTTTTTAATCACATGTTTAAAATTCCATTATTTTGCATTTCCAAACAGTTTGAAGGTGAAGCAAACATAATTTCTATTTTTACTTATTTATTTATTTTTATTTTATTTTTTATTTCTTATTAGTGTTTTTTTTTTTTTTTTGTTAAATCTTTTCTTTTGAAATGATTATACTGTTCCACATTGAGAAAATGCAGTTACTCTGATATCATTTTGATCACTCACTGACGTCCAATAATCCCCAGTTAATGTGACAGCATTTGTACTTTTTCAGGAGTTGCAGTTAGTTGCTTTCACTGATTCATAATGTTCCTGTATGCGTGAAACTTTTGTTCCCCTTGACTGTAAGGCTTATCACTGGCCACATCATGCCAACCTGAGGACAGCACCTTAATACACAATATACTTGTATGGTGGTGTGTCTTCATCATCCCGCAGTTACACCTCCAAAGCTGATTGATTCAAGACACACCTAAAACATACATTAAACATGGCTTCATAGAGACACTTTCAAACACAGGTACACAGATCGGCTTCATTAGAACTTGCAGGATTCACAGACAAAACACTTGTCTTTTGACTGACACATTTTCCCTACAAATACAACAAAGTAATGTTATTAGCAAAAGCCTATGGCATTTTACATTAGCCTAGCAACTAGCAGGAGATTTCTCATATTATTCTTGTAGCAATGCCCACATTTCCCATCATGCCTTCTACTGGACTGAGTAGTTTGTAACTTTCAGCTAGGTTTGCTGTTTTATGTTCCAAAACACAAATGTCACTTTTTGTTGGTGTTTATATGAGTTTATTCTTTCATAACATGGTGGTTTATGCTGTGTTAGTTTTTAATTTACACCATTAGTGAGTGTTTGATGGTATACTTAAGCAGTGCAGCTGTATTCAGGTTTGACATGGAAAGTCCAAAGTCCAATGTACAGAATATGATCATAACATAAAGACTGAGCTCCTGGCGTGCACTACAAACAGGATTCTATTCACTCCTTACTGACCAATAAAGCCAGCTGGAAATCTTGAAAATTAAATGAACCACCCAAAAGCCCAAGGCCATTTTTTCGTCACTGTGGCAGCGGTAACTTAACTATAAGTAAGGTTACGATGAAGGGACAAAATAGCAGCACGCCCATGATGCAATCGAAAAAATTTAATGTGTTATGCTCGGACCTTAATCACATCACAATCAATGCGTTAACGCTGACAGCCCTTTTAAAAAGTAAACAAGTTAGACATGTTTCTACATACAAGCTGGACAGAAATCTACAATACGTATTAATTTCTTAAGGACGAAGGCACACAGAGAGCAAAACAAGCAGAAGAAAAAAGGGAGAAAATGTAAAGCTTTCATTTGTGTTTTGTGGTATGAAAACACATCCCTTCTTAAAGTCCATCTGAAAACATGAATTCCACACCTATTTGTTGTGGAAAAAAGTTAGAATGACCAAGCTACAAGAGATTGGTCAGAAATGCTCCTTATCCTCTAACCCTCTTACTGGGTGGGCAGTGTATGTGCTGATTGACAGCTGAGCTGGTGAGAGCACCGAGGCATAATGTAAACAAACTTGTGCTGGTAAAACCTTATGACACAGACTGACAGCTCTTGCTAGCTGCGGTATGAATAAAGATACATCATTAAGCATCCAAACACTTCCTGACAGGTTTTTAAGCTGTTCAAAGTGCTGACTAGCTAAACCAATGGTCTGTCCTGCAAACTGATATTACCACTTAAATTTGCTGGCTCATTCAGTGAGTCATGGTCTAACACAACGTTTGTGTCCATGCTTGTGGTAAATGGAAAGGAGACATTACGGCTTTTCTCATGCACTGTTCATACATGAACCTACGAAAAGTAATGCACCACAATTTGTATATATGTGTGCATGTATTTGTATATAACCCACAGCCACAGCCAAAGATGCACACATGTAATTTAATGTCGGTTGAACTGTACTTATTTTTGTTTCTGTCACCTTATTTTCAAGGATCAAGTTAAAAACTGCTCTGTCAACTCTACATGAGGCCCAACAAGTTTATGCCAACTCTGGATGGTGTAATTCAGCTCACAGCTGAAGGCAAAGTTAATTCACTCAGCAGTGGCTTGGATGACCGTGCTTAGCTGATGCAGTGCTGAAATTTTAATGAGGTGATTAACCCCTGAGGGCAGGCGTCTGCCCGTATCAAACACGCTTGATATTTGCAGCGCCTTGCCAATGATGTCACTCTGGCCAGTGAAATTTCAGCGGGGTCTGTCACCAGTCCTCTACCTGAGCAATGTGGAGAGTTTTGTCTGCTGCTATTTTTTTAATTTAGTAAGTGACTGCAATGAAATTAGGACCAAATAAAGTTTTATTTCCTGTTTAATTTCACCCTCTGTCTCTTTTTTTGACTAGATTGCCATATCTAGTTTCAGTTATGGAAATAAGCTTATGTGTATGGGTTGAGAGATATCACATCTGCAACAAATTGTCATTGAGTGGTCAGTCAACCCAAGCCAAATGGACCTCAAGGGTTTTGACACATTTGGGATTCTTTCTGTTACAAAGTTTTGAGCATAATCCAAAACAGACAGGTGGTAAACCTACCCAAAACTGATGTTCGGAATCAATTTTCAAAACATGAGACACGTTTTAAATACACTCAAGGTTAATTGTAACCAATCCAAAAGGGATCCAAGGAAAGTTGATCTCTATCTGAAGAGACCCAGTCATTAGTTCCAAAAAGTTGTTGAACCAAGCAGACCCTGACCTGGACCCAGACCCTAACTTTCATTAACATTAGCCCTTTGCATTTTTTTGGATGTTACTCTGAATGTGTTTGTTATTACCTCTGCTAAGTTTTTTGGTGGAAGACTGTGGCATGGGCCAAGAAAGAAGCCATTCAATTCTGGAGTGGATCAGAATCACAGGGCAGACATATGAATTATTGTACACTTTCGTAAACATTAAGAGATAGGGCATCTAGCCCCTTGGAGGTCTGTGCTCTGCGAGTGTCCTTTTAGTTCCATAAAGTGATGGAATAATGTGTATTTCCATTGTATTGTCTATATAGAGAACAAGGTGTAAATGACATGTTTTTCCATATAAGGACCCCATGAGGTCAAAACCAGTTTGTGTTTAAACCAATACGCCCGAATGTTTTATCTTCAAGAGTACTGTAAGGTTCTCTGGACTTACTGCATGTGAAACTGACTAAGCACTCGGCCTCTCCATTCACCTAAAAAGTATTTTCTGGCTAACTTAATCAAGGCAATTTACCTCAAAGCATGAGGAAATTTGAAGAAAGGAGCTCAAAGAAGCTCAGGAGAGCCGGACTGAGCTAAACTAACTATTACGTGCACTACAAGTAAGCCTTTTATACAATCGAAGGTCTGCTGTGATTTGAAGGCCTGAGGAGTGTGTTGCATATTACCAACACTTGCTGTAATGTTGCACTATATAAAACATACTGTACAGAAAAATGAGTGTAGATAACAAGAGTCAGTCTTTTGGAGCTCATTAAATGAGCTCTTTACAAATGATCCCATTCATTCTAAAAAATGCTTGTAAAGCTTAACTTGTTAAATTGTTCTAGTCTGTAACAGCAGTACTGTTTGTCCACCATTCTTAACTTAGATATATATTTAGTTTGTAAACTTGGACTTAAATTTCAAGATTCAGCTCTGTACAAAAGATAACCTCACTACACCTCAATATCACCAGCTCTAAAGGACAGTCCAGTTGATATTCCCTCACAACAGTTTCTATTAGGCCAGGCCAGAAGGGATCTTGGGCCCCGCAAGGATGAATAGGTTCATCCCGACTGGATGAGCCTGCGCATGCAAATTTTCAGTGCATGGATCTGTGAAGATGAGTGGTCAAAGCCATATACAATATCCCCATTAAATGGCAAACTCTGCGTGAAATATAACTGTGATAAAATGGTTTCTGTTTGCCTCAGTTCAAACTGCCACCCGAAACAATAAACAAATGCAAAGATAGAACAAATAAAATGAACATAAATATGGAAGAAAAAGCACACACTGACAAAATTTAGCATTTTGCATGTTTGTTTGATTGCTCATAGCATATTCATCATGTTTATAACTTACACATATTTGTCATATTTGGTCTTCACTTCTTCCTGCAAACTGTAAAATGGTAAGCACAGATAAAACCTTGAGGCTAGCATGCTAAAATTGGCACAGCTAACATTGCCATAAAAGTTAGCTACATTTTGTTTTTCAGGTATCAAGATATTCAAAGAGGGGTCTATTACCAATTGCAGTGACTGTAAGGAATTATGGACAGTTCAGAATAGAAAAATCTGACCTATTACAGCATCCTGGTTGGGGCTCTTCACTGTGGATCCATTTTCACCATCAGCTCTCAGGTTCATCATCTGCATCTTTGTATTTTTGTAGAAGGACAAAAAAGAAGTTACCTGCATGTTCTTCCACTCTTCTGCATGTACACTGTAGGTAGTAACCGTGACAGTGTCAGAGTCATAATGTGACAAAGCAATGGATTGCTGAATCTCTCCGCTGACAACATGCTATCAACATTCTTTCTTTTGACTGGTGTGTAGCACTGTATTTGCTCGACATCGTCTTCTACAAGCAGTCCTCTGTGGAGACATTTGTGTACACAGTTTCACAAATTTTGAACTTTAACTAATAATCAAATATTAAAAACTACAACACTGTGTTTCTGACTTTTGAAAACTTGATGTGTTCACTTGTTAAATTATTGATGGATTCTTTGGATGAATAAATTGGGCTCCAATGGTGAAATTATGGACACAGTGATAAATTTAAAGGTCTTAAAATAAGGTTTGGTAATAAAGGCCGAATGATGAAACTGTGTGTAAGAGGGTTTGAGGGACAGTTGGTGGAATCAGCCTGAAGTACATCTCACTTGTTAAGACAGTCATGTAGTATTTTGGCTGTTTTCATTTGCTCCCACTGTATTTTTTTAAAAGTATAATCATTTAAAGTACAATCCTTTTATTTTTTGGTCTTTTGTTGCCTTTATTTTAATTGTATCTTTCTGGTGCACTTACGGTAATGTTATTTTACTTAAACAACCATACTTTACATAAAAGCGGGCTCGGTATACACTTCTATGTACAAAGACATCTTTGTGATTAGAACTGAAACTGGCAGCATACCAATAAAATAACTGCCCTTTTGTATTAGGTAATGATTTAATTTACCTTCGGGTCCCCGATGATGTCAGTATGTCCTTGTATGTCATTCAGGGACATTCCTGGGCAGGGCATTGAGATGCATGCCCTCACTGCATCATGAGACTCTCTTCTCCCGACAGAGCTGAAAGAAAACAGTTTGTCAACAGATCACTACACACTGAGATCCTCTGATATTGACTCAACATGCCCAGGGTGATTCGGCTGATAAATGACTTTATATCTCTTGAAACCTGTGTTTGAAATATGTCTCAAATGATCTCAGGGCTAAGGAGACTGACAGATGTGTCTAGGAACACTTGATAAAAATGACTGAAGTCATCTGTGGCAATAAACTACTTCACTGGCAATAATCTATAAAAATCTATGTTGAAACAAACATTGAAGGTTTAATGTTTAAAGTCAAAAAATGTCATTGATTCTGAATTTCTTACCAGTCTTTTCCATCACTTTTTCTTCTGTCTCTCTTTTTGTCAGACTTTGTCTGTTTTCCTCCCAGAAGTGATGTAATCTTTTGCTCCCTCTTCTCCTCTTTTACTTTTGGTGGATCGGTCTTTTTGCTGCTTGGAGCAGGAAGCTTGCTCTTACGAAAACCAAACCAGTTTGCCAAGGTTGAGCCAGATTTTTGCTTCACTTCACTGGTTCTTTCCTGTTCCTGAGACTTGTGTAAGTTCTCCTCTATGCCGAGCATCACTTTCTCTTCGATTGTGGTTATAGTACTTTGTCTTTCTGGTTCTTCTGAAACTGGTTCACCAAAGGCGCTTGAAAACTGTTGCTCAATCTGAAGGCGCCTCGCCTGCTCTCGTTGGTGTTTAAGACTCTGAAGTCTTTCACTGGAGGACCCCAGATGTGAAGGAACTGTCAGGCCCTCTTCAATCAAGAAGTTGTTCAAAAGGGATCGATTCATTGGACAATGATAGCTACTGGAGCAACTCATACTTCCCGGTAGAACATCGCTAAGAGAGTTCAAGGAGCTCCCTGAGTGTGTTTTGATCTGGGTACGGACCTTTCCAGATCTGTTGAAGCTTGGCCTGTCCATGTAGCGTGCACCAAAGCTCTGGCTACGAGCTTTAGCCCCATTCATGCCCATTACTGGCTTAAGGGGAGGTCTGGTTGACACAGAAACAGATCGTTTAAACAACCAACCTTCTTCATCAAATCCCCAATCTAACATCACACCACTGTCTGATGCAACAGGTTGAACTGAAGGCTCAGAGTCCAGCGAGTTACAGCGGGTCTCAATTTTTCTGCGGGCTTTGTCTTCAGCTCCACATTCATGTACCATCTGGGGATCACAAGTAAAAGTCTGAAAGGTCTGGATACTTTTTGCAGTCGCGTTTGGATCATCTTTGTTATGTCTTCCAAAAACTAGAAAGGTACTGGTGTCTTGTCCAGCGATTGCTTCATGAGATTTAGCATTTACAGGAAGAGCCATTTTTACAGCTCTTGAGGTGGAACTCTGAGGATTATTGGTAATCCCATGGTAGTAAACATTAGAATATGCCTGAGGCAAGACTTCAGAAAGTTTTGGCTCACTAATGCTTTGTTGGGATCTTTGTAAGATGCTCTGATTTGGAAAAATTGAGGGCATACCATTTTCATTATGGCATGTTGCAGTTCTGTCCATAGATAGCTGGACTGACTCTAAAGGTTGGGACTCTTGACTTAGGACAGGTGGCATCTTGGATGAGTGTGTATTGTAGAGCTTGGCAGGAATCTCTTTCAGTGGGTTACCTTCAGCACCCATTTGTGGGGCTATATGTTGATTATCCTTTGTTAGGTTGCACTGTTGAGACTGTACAATTGAAGAAAGATTTGATTGTGGCTTGGTGGTGCTTGATGTTGTAGAGCTTTGAACCTGACTTGCAGTTTTATGTGCTTTGGGTAAGCTGTCACAACTGGGCCTAAGGACAAGAGAAGTAGTTCGACCAGGGGGTGGTGGTGGAGATGGGGACCTATGTTCTGAATGGGAAACATCACAGTGTTGGTCTTGGCGCCGTTGTTTTCGCGGAGAGCAGGGTAAGTTGTCATAGATGCTCTCTTCCAAAGATTCATTGCTTGATTGAAGTCTAGTGATTTGCAGTGGTGATTTTGTTGGGCTCTTTGAGCTTTCATTGATCCCTGGAGGCTTAAATGTCTTTGAATGTTTCACAGGGGAAGCAAGGGGAGAGCGCACACTCTTGAGAGACTTGGAACTTGTCGATAGCACAATGTCTTCATCTTTCTCAACGTTAGATAATGACACCTTGTTTGAACAATGTGTTTTGCTGAGATTTGTCCTTTTGCTGGGAACACTGTGCCCAGAAGGGTTTGACTGTCCTTTGGACCTGTGACCTTTGATAAGCTTTTGGTGGAGAGGAGAGTGTGTGTGCTTCGGTTGTTCCTTCCCTCCATCTGCACTCTTACTCCGCAGAATGAAAGCCTTTCTTGCTGAGTCACAAGGCTGAGGTTTTGGTTTCCTTTGTGGAGATTCTGAGATGGTGTACTCCTGGCCTTCACTGCCAGCTTGACTTGCCTGGTCTCTGCAGTGAGGAACCTCCATTGAGGAGCTGCGCTGTCTAGCTACACTCACACAACTCAGAGCTCTTGTTGCAGAGTGCTGAATAGAAGAGCTCACATCACTTGTCCCTGCTTCAACTTGCTTGACTGCAAGTCTGCCGTGTTGTCTTTTGACGTGATCAAGTCTAGATTTACGGTCAGTAGATCTTTCTTGATTGTTGTTTCTGTCACTTAACTTCGTGCCTGAAAGCTTGTGTTTTTCTAGTGAATCTTTGTTCTGTTCCTCCAGATGTGTAAGGCTATCTGTTGGGCTTACACCAGGTTTTATTGTAGGACCCTCCAGATATAAGAAGTTGTCTGTGACAGGTGAGGGAAAAAGACCAGAATTCCCTGCAAGTTTTTCAGGGTCTTCTTGAAAATTGTTGTCATCATCTCTTGTGACATTCAGTTTCTTCAAGCAAACAAGCTCTTTTGTTGGTTGGTCACTAGATTCTCTACTTTGCAATTTTGTTGAATCATCATCTGCATCGTCAGAGTCTAGGGCGGCAGTCCCTGCTCCTGCCTTGAAAGGTTTACTTGTAGGGGCTACTTGCTTGGCTGTACTCCCTTGTTGGCCACACTTAACACCAAGTGAGTATATGCCCTCGTTGGAGGTCATACAATCTTTGCAGTGTGGCACAGATGCAAGTGAGGATGCCTCTTTGGAGCTGCACATTTGGAGACGCTTCAGGCCCTTCAGAATGTGGCCTTCCTTCCATCCCAGGTCTGTCTGCTCGATGGGTACAGAGTGATTACTGGATACTGAACCTGTACTCATCCTTTTGTCACGGCTTGTGGCACACTGTGTAATACAAGACATATTTGCAGTTGTTACAATGGCATTTACAGATGGATCAATTATTTTAACCATAAAGACTAGGGATACACCGATTTATCCGCTGAACACCAGTATCCATCGATATTTGCCTTGTTGACCGTCATTGGCCGACCAGCAAATAAGATGACATTCACTGATTGCAGTGGCCAATGTTTTTTTGTTGTGTCACATCAATTTTGTGTTGGCTAAATAGCACAGTGTCCACAAACTTAAATTAATGAACAGGTACAAGAAGAATACAGTGACTATTTAGCAAGTAGGCTCTGTGATCTCACTGTGATGAGATGGCTAGTAGCAACAGGTGCCATCCTCAGGGGGACAATAGAAAATGTGTTTGGGACATGCAGAGATCTTCCTCAAGACGCCTTTGGGTTTAAAGAACAGAGTAAACTCACTATTGACTATTGCGTCAGGAGACACACCTGATAATGCTGATAATGCTACTTTGTGAACACCGAGTCTGTTTTAGAATCAGCAGAAGGAGAGCTAGTTAACGCTAGCTGTTAGCTGCTCACAAAGGTTGCTTTAAGTTACATTATGATGCATTCAATCTCTATTCAGTAAAAATTAATATTGGGTGCAGGTAAATTATGGCGTTCTCATGATGTTTTCAATTTAATTTTGTAAAATGTAGTTTTTGGCATGAAACCTAAATAAATGCAGTTGTTTGAAGGAGAAATTCTCACAGCAATTAAAAATAGATTTTAGAGAGGTAATTAGGATATAATATATATGTTACAAAGACTTTTGTAGCAGTTTTTTGTTTAAGAAGATTGAATTCATGCTCATTTAAAGGTTGTGTGATGAAGGGCCTTGTTACTTTTGTAGATTTCTTTGTTTTCCTGGCACAAAAGGGGGAATAAGTATCAACAAAAAAAATAAACAACAATATAAAAAAATGGGTATCAGGTATCAGCTATCGGTACAATAGCCATCAGCCATCAGCCAAATTGTTATTTTTTAACATGGGTATCAGTATCGGTATCGATATCTGCCCAGAATTTCAAAATCAGTGCAACCCCTATTAAGACTGTAAGTATTTTACTTTTGACAACTTCTTTATACTTCAAACCAAAGAAGATGAATGAAACCCACCTGCTTGGAGAATCCACGTCCCTCTGCCCAAGTGTGGGAGCCACTGGAGTACTCACTACAAGCACTGGATAGAGACAGTTCACTGCCACTGCCGCTACCACTACTGCGTGGGCATGTTAGACTCAGCAGGCTAGGCCACCTTCCTGCAGGAATACCTGCTTTTCCGTTCCTTTGGACGTCCTGGAAAATAATTCATTATGTAATCAATAAACATAACTTCAGCAAACACAATAAGGAAATGAACTTCAGGTTATACAACTATTATGAAAACAGTGCAGTAAAGGACAAAGTCATCATTGCAGGTTTACACTGACACAGCATTGGTGATAAGATAAATATTTATAGGATATAAAATTTAATTTATCAGTACAACAAATATTGTAATTATGGCTCACATTTGCACCTTTGAACTCAGCGTTTGTTCATCCACCTAATCCCTGACATTACATTCGATAGGTTCTCTTTGCAGTCTGAACGACAAACACAAACTATGAGAATGCCCCATGGCTCTCCATTTGTCTCTGTCACAGATCTAAGAGAATCGATATGCTGGATACATAGCTGTCTCTTTGCAACCAAAGGCTAATTGAGGAATGGAATGACATTTTCCACTCCACTCGTTAGATACCCTCTTGTAAAAAACATGTTTCTCAGGTCTTGCAGGTGTATCATGGTAACTTTTTAGGAGCTGGTCAGTGAGACATGTTGAAGCGATGCCTCGGTTCTAACACAATTCACTGAACCTGGTGCCTCTTGGTGTGTCTGCTGTCTATTCATATTTCAAACATAACTGCACAATGACTTAAAACTTAGATAATGATGCTTTTGTGTTGTACAGAGTCTACAAAATGAACCAAAATCAACATTCACATATTGTTCCTCTGACTCAGATGATTCCTAATAACATCTTTCACTGGCAACCATTTGCCCACACTGTGCCTGTTCATCATAAGTGACAGAGTGAAAAAAAAAAGCATTGTAAGCCTCTTGATTGAATAGGATAGCGTAATAGCAGGCAAAAGTATAACTTATAAAACATTGTAGAAACTAGACATGACAGAATGTTGTCTCTAAAAATGTCTTAAGCTGATGCAAAATACTTGTATTAAAGAGACGCGATGACAGAGGTAGCTTTGAAAGAAAAGTTGAAAGCCTTGAGAGGACTTTCACTGCATATTTTATCACACACATTTTATTTTGGAGTAGACTTCCTTGTTTTAAATCTGAAGAAGCAGTTCTCTGTAGTGATCAAGCTGTCATCAGCTGTCTATCTAAGGTTTTCCAATAGAGACCACGGTACAATGATTGATGCTTAAGTGTTGTCCAGTGTTTCTGTTTCCCAGTGGTTTATTTGGATTTGCTGTGACTTCTCTGACTGAGTAATGGCCAATATAATCTCTTTAAACAGATATCTGCATATGTATACAGAATCTGTAGGTGACAGGACAAGCTTTCAGTATTGAAAGCATTCTGGTTTCCATTTGTATTCTTTTCTAGTCCAAGTAGTATTGACCAATCACATGTGAATGGAAGGTAAACAGTCAATGTGGAGAGGCAGAGGACATTGGCCTTAATGCAATCTTCGAATCCATCGGCTATTGTCTGACATCAGTTAGCTTTTTTTCAATGTATCTGTTTATAGAGATTAGCTGAAATGACCAGCACATGGAAGAGAAAGTCTTGGCTTGGATATTCATTGGCTACACCAGATCAGCCCAACATACTGGCCCTCGCCCCTAGAGGCTTTATTGTCGTCAGACTGGTAGTCGATAGGTTCTGAGATTGTGGCCCTCATAACTCCAGTGACTGATAATGTGAAGGAGTCACTAGTATTGCCTTACTAACTGAGAATCAACACCCAGCTGTACAATTCTGTACAGCTTGTATCCACTTTTAGCTTTTTGTTTTTCAAAGGTAAACTGGATTACAGTCTTGCTGCTCACATCAGTCCTAATGAGCTGAGTGTGCAGATTCAACCCAGCACAAAATGACAAGGAATAAGACAACAGTGATAGTTGAAAAAACTTGCTAGCTGAAGAACCAAGTATTTTGTCATATCCTGTGATGAATGAGAAAAGAATTCATGATACCAGTGTACTTCTAGATGGAAGAGGTTGTTCATTACCTTGCCTTCATTGTAAGCCTGATATTTCGATATAATACTTTACTCAATTAAACTAAGTTTGCAAAAACAAACATGTTAGTGCCGAGATGACTGCTGAGCCTTTCATTTTGAATGTTTGTTGTTTCATTATTCATTTGAGAAACCCTTGTTGCTGCAGAATTTTGCCCTAACACCACAGATAATTGACTTGACTTTTTCAGTGTTTATATTGTCATACTATAAATGTGTTTGTGATCTTTTGCTTTGTTTATTAAATACTGCTCAGGGAAACTTGTACTCACATGGTTTTCCCTTTAAAATTTGTTATCCACAAAACAGATTCAGGTCAGACAAATAATTTATACCAAATGCAGTACTGCATTTGGTATAAATTATTTGTGTGAGAAAATATATGTGTCCGTTCTCTGCGGGTATGTAAGTTTTACAAAAATTGATGCTGTCTTTGATTACAGAATAAAGCATGAGCCCAAACAACTGGTTTGCATTTGGTCATGATTTTTTATGTCCATTGCGTCAAACTGCTCTGAATAGGCAGAAGGTAGAAGTCTGGATTAGAAAAGACCAGTGTTTAATGTTTTCAATTCACGGTTTAGGGTCCACTTATCTGTGAAGGACTTGGGTCCCATATAGTAAGCCTTGTATGTTACTAGGAACTGCTGGCATTATTCAGTGACACGCAGCAGATTCTGTTTGCATCGGTGCCATTTCCAATCAGAGGGACCCAAAGGTGTCACAAGTGTTGTGACCCCATTTAAAATAGCATTGATCGTTTGCAAGGCTGCCATGGCCAGCTTCCTCTCAAAGTCATTAGTGTCATCTGTTAGCAATAATTAATGTGAATAGGAAATAATTGCATAAGGGAGCCGGGGACTAAAGTGATTTGGTCTATTCATTGATATTCACCTATTATTTGATTATCCGTGCTAGCCTTTATTTCACGAGCACTGTGGGAGGAGGCCACATTTGACCATGCTTGTGAGGATTAATCTTGGAACTAATTACAGTCAGCATGTCGAGGGGTATCTGAGATTTGACACAAGTGATCCAGTTTAACAAAACCCTCAATCAGAGTGGAGCTGTGCTTAAAGTCAAGGGCAAATTTGAAGGCTGTGGAGACGTTTTTCCCCCTTCATATATTTTAATGTTTTTCCACTTTGTGAAATGATGTTTCTCAATATTTCCTTACTGTTTCATAAAATTCAGTGATGACAATTTTATAGGGTGAAAGAGGATTACGATACTTTGATTGCAACTGCACTAAAGCCACATTCAAATATTTGTCATGTAAAAAAATGCTAAAGGCCAAACATTTTAAATATACAGAATTAATACTATGTGAGGGTTAGCAGAAATCATCAGTTTTCTGGATATATAAACCTTAACCTTCATTTGCATTCTCCAAGTTACTTTCATCACAGTAATGAGACACACTGCATGTTTTCAGCATCAAATCAAATATCAAACATGTGGTAGAGATCTATTTTTAAAGACAACGTCAACTGATATGTCTTTCATGTTTTTTTTGTTTTTTTTTTGCTATAACCATTTAGTCATTCAGACGCTCAGAGGGTTCTGTAAAAAGAGAGATCACAAAACCATTACGCACAAAACATTTAAAAGCTCAGTGCTGGCTTTTTCTTCTTAAAAGTACATCTACGTCTTGACTAAAAGGAAAAGCAAGTGAATAAATAAATGTATGACACATCTAAAAATGTAAGTGCTAAAATGACTTGGTTTTGTGTAACTGTTTGCGTAACTGCTTTCTGTCTGACTGTGGAAGATCCGAGACAGGGGTGGAGCAGGTATACTGCATCTATTAGTACTATATGTGAAATTCTTCTTTTTCCGCCTCTCCGTATTACAACCTCACTACTGTCATAATTTATAAGTAGCAATAATGTAATCAGACTTTTAAGGGGGGCTACTAATTTTTTAATAGAAAGCCGGCATTACAAAGTGGAGGTGTAAATTGTTAAAGATGTGGGTGCTTCCCAGGGTAGAGGGTACCACAAAAAATACTATTAAGTTGCATTATGGGACAGGTTTTCACAACTTTATAGCACAGGAGTAAATTACTGGAACACTCCACTGAGAATGAAAACATAGCGTCATGGGAGGGACTGTGTCTACTAATCATGACGGCCTTAGACACACCCTGGCATGACTTGTATAAATAAATCATTCCATCCCTGCATCCATCCAGCCTTCTCAGTCAGAATAATACAGTAGCATGTCAGCTGGTGGGTCTACAGCTTATGAAGGGTTCTCCACAGAGAATATGCTATTAAGATGAAGCTTTTATCCCAGGCACCTCACAGCACCATGACTTCATACATTTTTATGTTAGATTTCATAATGGAAATCTAACCACTAACCCTGGCAGTTCTGAAGATTTCTCTGCCAACTAAACCATACCTGCAGTTTGCTGTATCACAGTATACTTGGAGTACACAGACATGCATCTGGCCAGCAGTGGACAGCACTGACAGGAGGGGTCCAACTTTTCTGGTGTTTGTTTGGAATTGTTATTTGTGTTGCAAAGAAACTTGTAGGAGCATTCCATCCATTGATTTGTCAGGACAGCATTCTGGATTTAATTTCTGAATTTAAAAATGGTATTAATTTTGCAATCAAACAGTTGTCTCAAACAATTCAGTCTGGGTAATCAAAGTTGTCTGATATCAGAAAGAATTCTCTACTTGTTAAACTACGTGTCTATCTTCAGTCAGACATTGAATCCACTTTAATACCCCTTTTCACCCAAATTAGTGAATGTATGTGGGTTTTTTAAACGCAGGAACATCCCCTAAAATTGGTGGTAGACTTGTTTCTCATTGCCAGTAGACTGCAGCTGTGTACATGGTCTTGCAGTGGACAAACATGCCTCTCTCTTTTTGTACTTGGGTGTCATGTTTGAGGTCACGGAAAGGCCAGAAAACAGGTTGATAAACAGAAGAAAGCAGCATGAAGCCCAGTGAAAATGCTATGGTGGTTGAATCTTTTTATATCTGAATAATTATTCAGTCTTTCTTTCAGACTGGAGATCAATGTTTGAGTGCTGCTTGGGCAGAGACAGACGGTATTTTGTGGTGGTCCGTCATGGCATTGTGCTGGTAGAGGGACTAAAGGCAGCAGGTGTTGTATTTCCATCAAAGCTGATCAGAGTTGGAGCTGATAAATACCCGTGACTACTGCATGGTCATGTGACCCCAAAAGTGAATGCCGATTGTGCCTCTACCATTACATTAGGAAGCCAGATGTTGGTGGGTTTAGTGGGTTTTTTATGCTGTGGGAAAGGGGTTCAACTGATTTCTGTGGGGGAGTGGGATTCAATTTTCTCTAACCATCCACAGGAGACCAACGTATCCGCCTGAACCTAAAGTCATTTTAAATCTAAACCGATGAATAGCCATGTCAACATATTAGTTTTACCTGGGTTTTGAGAGTGGAGTGGAATGACGTCAAGCAATATTGAGAGGAAATGTCCATTTAGAACAACCTTGATGGCAGTGTTTGTCTTGTCTATACCAGTCATCATCTTTGTTATTACTTCTCATTGGTTCTGATGCACTGCATGACAGTGCTTGACAACAGCTTGACAACAGCGTTAGTCCCACTTGTAGCACAGATTAGTTAATCATTAGTCCCCGTGCATGCTCACTGGATTGCTTTTTTATTCTTACTGAGGAACCACTGGTTCACAATACTGAATGAGTCCGTGAACACAGTGGAGTGGGCAGATTCCAAGGTTTGGACTCTGGCAATGATTAAAGTAAATTCTGTACCAGTGCTGGAAGAAGTATTCAGATACTTTAATTAAGTAAAAGTACCATTACCACACTCTGAAAATACTTCACTACATTTTGTCATGTAAGACTGTTTTCTCTCTATCAAAGCACACCCACAAACTGTATCACTGCGCAGAAGGAAGCGTGCATCTAGTGCTGGCTCACCTTGCACCTCTGAGCGAACAAACATTACAGCTCAGCTGAGGACACCATTAATGTTTATATTTCACTCTGTCATGAGCAAAAGCCTCTTGTCCATGAGTAGATGCACCCCTCCTTCTGTGTGGTGATATGATTGGTGGGTGTAGTTTGGTAGAAAAAGAAATTGTTTCTACATGAAGTAGCTAACATCAAGGTCTGTGGATTTTCCTGAGTAAATGGGTCATGATTTCTGGAAAAAGACATTGCTGTTGAGTTTTTGTTAATGTATTTTTTTGGTGCTTTGAGCACCACAAGCCAAGTGCCATCTAGTCCCATTACATTTGAGAGAAGGCATGCTTCTCTACAGCCAATATCTCCAACACTCAGCAACCCACACCTAAACAATCTAGATTGATATATAGCACTACAGGTAAAAGGAAAAATATGTATTTTTGATTTTAGGGTGAACTGTCCCTTTAAAGGGTCAGTAATTTCCTTTAACAGCTGGGCAGTGTAGTTTTAAGAAAACATCAGGGCCTATTTGTGGATTGATATGCAAGCGATAATAACAATAACAAAAAAGAATATTGCCAACCTTATTCTTTAATTTGCATACTCACAGAAGTGTCAATAGTTGTGCTCTCCTTTTTTCTGGATATAAAACCTAAAAAAACAGTGTAGGCTGTCCTTGATATTAAAGTGGTAATGCACTATTACACCATTTTCAGATTCACTGCCATTGGACCACGCTGCTGATCAACAGACCATTCAGACACAAGGACAATGCACTTAAGCTTCCATGGAGTTCACTTTACATTTCACAATCTCATCAAAATTCGTCCATGCGTCCCCCTGAACCGCCCAAAGCAAGGTTACACTACGCTCTTCAGAACACAGTCTTCCCCGCTCTAGTCTTTGAAACAGTTACCATCTTCACTGCTCTCACCTCATCCACTATCACACGCACTGACTACCACCACATCCACCTCCTTGTCTTCAGGTCCCTTATACTTAGTATTTCTTGCTCATCTACACCGCAGCTGTCTTTCTTTTTTATGTCACCTTCCCCTTCTCTGCCCTCTTTCGTTGCTGCTGCTCAGTGTTTTGCCTGCTGGGCTGGGTTTTAACTAGATGCACTGCTGTTCACTTTGGTGTCAGCATAGAGAGAGAGGAGGGAAGCAGGGGTGAAATGGTGGAAAAGAAGCGGACCTCACAAACTAGTAGCTTTGAATTGTGTGCTAAAGAACATATTGTTTTAAATCAGAGCTTAGTAAGCAGAAAATGTGTGCATGTGAATATCATATATTGTGACAGTGTTATATATCTCCAGAGGAGCAAAAACAAATACACAGCAAATACATTTCCAGACACTTCAAAAAGGGTAAATAAAAGTGACTTTGTTATATGAGTTCACACAACAACAAAACCAAATGATGTTTGCAGCACTTCAAAGGAGCACATAAATTTTACTTTATTATATGTTTGCCTTTATCTTTCGCCGCAGCCCTCCCAGGAAGTTTATCTGAGCAAAGAGGCACCTGCCGCTGTTTAAAAACCTTGCAGTCCCGGGCCTCTCGAGTGTCGCTCTGCAGCTGAATTCCAATAACATCGTGACAGACGACTCTGTCACAGAGCCACCAGACTTTTAACAGCTAGGACTCTTTGGCACAGAGACACAGGGAGACAATGTTGCATTTGTAAATGGTCCGACCATTTACTGAAACATCCAAAGTCAGTCTCATCACAGAAATAAAGTAACACATTGTCAGAGCTCGCCTGATAATGCATCCTTGATTTCAGGCAGAAAAGCAGGGGTTCTCATATCTAGCAGCCAATTGTTAATTTTGTTGGTTGAAATGACAATAGTGACTAGCAGATTTTATCAGCATAGCCATTTTAATTTTCTTTTTATATGTGCACTTTGTATATTTGCATTCTTCCCACTTTGTTTTGCAGCAGTTTCCCTCCATATTAATAAAGTTTTATGTTATCTTATAGCTTGTCAAGCTAACGTTAACGTTAAGACCTCTGTGTCTGGTGGAATATAGTACGTAATTTGCAGTGGTATTTTTACTTTACAAAGTACAGATATGACAGATTTGTGTGAGATTAAAATCACAGACGATCTTTACAATTACTATTAGCGGTAGTAATACTAGTTCTGTGCGAATACACAAAGTAAATTATAGGTGTGGTAAAACTGCATGCAAAGTAAGTGGAGGGAATTGAAAAGACTATCCAGGGCAGCGTGAATGGAAGAGCGTAACATTAAACTGTTTCAAACTTGACAGCATAAACATTCTCAGCAGGTCCCCTGGTATTTCCTGTTGTAATGATTGTTAGAGCAGTAGCTGACAAGGAAAATATAAAAGACGGAAAGGACATGAGGTCAGTGAAAGCATTTGAATTCTGCATTGGAGCCAAAGTTTGGTGCCACTTCTATTGAAGTCAATGGGGTAGGCACGGCAAGTTACTATAACCCATCATGTCTTTGCTGTTTCAACTTTGACTGAAAAATCATTTCACCAAATTAAAAAACACACATTACAAGATGTTGACTGATGTTTTTTATCTAAATGTGCACGTTTGTTTTCCTTGTTATTGGTCTCTAAACAGATCATGGCTCTGTCCGTCAGCTGCATATAGCCCAACTCAAGACCTTCTTGGATCCAATATATCTAACCTACCTGCTGTGAACAGGTGGGCTAGTATTACAGGCTACATATATTTGATTAACAATAACTACCCTCAAACTATTGATGATATTTCATAATAATCAGAAGGGCTAACATTAGTCAGTTGTATAATGTGTCCTGATGTAATCTGGAGGTGGCACTAATTGTCAAATTATTATAAATCTGAACTTTTATCACTTAACAGTACTTATTCCTTTGTCTGTCAGTGAACTAAGTTAACATTTGGACTTGGACTTTGGACTAACATTGGCCAGCAGACGCCCTAAATTAATTGGAAGATAAAACAGTAAATATTACAAAAGAAATAAAGTGTTAAAGAAAAAGAGAGGTGCAAGATGTTGTACCTTATGGTCAAGTCCCTGTTTCGCCAGATATTTACCTACCTCTTGAGTCCAGCCATAATGATAATCAGAGCCATTAATGAATTGATCTGGTTATAACTGCAGTCTGGTCAGTGATAACAGGTCAGACTTGCCCTGTTTGGTCATGAATTATGATGTAGCTTGGAGTAAACACAGCAAACAGGAGCTTGAGTTGAGCTATATGCAGGTGATGGACAGGTCTGTGATCTCTATGGACATCAATAACAAGGAAAACAAACATGCACATTTAGATAAAATATATATGATGAGTTATAGTGTGATTCGCTGTGGCCGCCCCATTGACTTCAATAGAAGTGGCACCAAACTCTGACTCCAATGCAAAATTCAAACGCTGTCACTGATGTCATGTCCTTTCCTTCTTTTATTATTTCTCTGGTAGCTGACAGGAAAGAAAAAGGGACCAAAGTTGTTGCCTTAGCAACAGAATAGCAATGAAAAGGTCCAGGCTGGCTTGGATAAATAGGGTATAAACTTCTCAAATTTCACTGAAGAGGTGGGCAATGCCACTACAGTAGCCTTCCGGTAACTCTCCTAATCCTACTCTTCATCCTAAACCAGTTCCCAACCAATGGGGAAATACAGCACTAAGTGGTGGATGTGCTTATTGTGTACATGGCTTTTTTTTTTTTAACAAAACCTGTAGTATTTCCCCACTGTGCACCTTATACTTGTGCTTACTTATCTCTATTTTTTGACACATGCCCTCCACACAGACTCAGATAACTACATTAAAAAGAGAGCATTGTTCCCACGCTCTCTCTTTTTATCTTTTCTGTGTCATGTAATGCAGTGCATGACAGCTTGATGTAACCTTGCTTGGAGTCACTCAACCTGAGCGGCAACAGGTGTGCTGTCACAGAGATGAAGGAACCTAACAAGCATAACTCGCAGTGAAAAACAAATTTTCCATTTCAGCAACACGTACATAATTACCTCTGTGTTATCTGGCAAACACAACCAGAGTGTTATGTCTCCTGTCTCAAAACCCTCCATCACTCATCACTGATGGGGACAATGAAATGACCTGTGTTTCATTTTTTTTCGAGTACTCTCCGCACCTGCAACAGAGGGTAGAGCCTAATGGATTTTGGCCTCTTTGCTCCCACTTTGTGGAAGTACAAAGGCAATGATCTCCTGTTGCGGTAGTCACGCTGCTCATCTGATCTCAGAGGTGAGGCTCATCACCAGTACAGGTGGGCAGCTCAGGGTCTTAAGAGTAAAGGGGCTTGTGAGGAACAACAGTCATAGCCAATAGAAAGCTGATTAAGACACCAAAAATGTGTTGGAAAGCTACAAACTATTTCAATATACTGATGTCTATTTAGTGTTTCATAATGTGTTTTAAAGATGCACTTATCAATATTTCCATATGAACAATAGGTCTGATCACTTGTTGTAATGTAAAAGTCATCACTTGTGGTGTTGAACCCACAGAAAATTATGACCCATCTCTGTAATTCCCTAACCTAATGTGCCAGATGTTTTGTTACACAGAACCATCTGAGAAGCTGTCACTGGAAACTGTTTGGAAAAGGGCACTTTTAAAAATTACTTGGCAGGTGATTGGATGAACCTGCAGGAGAAGAACAAAAACATCTTTTCCATCAAGAAAATCCTTTAGTGCCATTCTTTGCTATTTCAGTGAGGAAATACTCTCCGGTTCTGATACAACTGATGCTACTGCAACATCTACGCTAACCTCTTTAGGGACAGGCTTTGTTGTTTCGAATGAACAGCTGCTCTCCATCACCCACACCTAAACCTCATCTGTAGCTGCCAGTGGCTCTTATAGGTTGCTGATTGGTCCACACCACTGGTGTGCGGACACAAACCCCCAGGAACAAGGCAGGACTTTGAAAACCAATTTGGCATAGTTGCCAAACCATTGAATTACAACTTCTGGGTATGCCATATGATGCCATTAGACCCAGAAAGACTTTTTCCCCAAAGTGATAAACTTGCTTTGTCTGAGGGCCAGGAGGCCAGGGGCCTGTTAATAAACAAACATGAATAATTAACATATATAAATTAGCCCAGGCCTCTTTTGGGGGAACCTGGGGAACATGTGCTGCACTTGCACTTTGAGCCCAACAGTGTGAAAGATCTGTGTCATTTTATACCAGGGAAGTTGAACTTTTTTTCGGCTTTATGTGCCACTGAGCAACTTTCATAGGAATGAACAGGGCCCCCAGCTTCACTGTTTTGGTCATTACTGACCTGTTTCCGTCTGCAGCAGGCCGTTTTTTTAATTTAAAAAGCTCTGATGAACCTCCTGAAGAATACACTATAGGCCCAGCAACAAACAGCAGACAGAGAAAGTTAGCGATTAGCTGGTGAACATAGTGCAGCATTTAGCATTTAGCATTTGGTGAAGACAAAAACAGAGCTTAAAGGAAAAATAATATTGACCTTATATTTGCCAGGGCGACAAAAAAATACAAAAAGAATGTCTGCTAAACCAGTAAATTGGCATCTGCTTGCCAGCATGCACATCATCATTATCTTTTCAAGGTAAAAATACGTATAAAGTTTTATTTACAACAGCCAAAGAAATCATTAGGTACTGTTTTAGTCAATTCAACATTTGCACCACATCATTTCAACAAATCATTATCTTACCAACAAATTCCATAACATCTCTAAAAACTGGTAAATTAAAATTCAGTTCATTCATCTTTTAGTCATGAACACAAACAAAATGTTGCTTAGCTACACAGCAGGTGGTCACAGCCAGAAATCACATCTCTAACCTTTCTCAAGAAGAGAACAATTAAAATCAAAATACTCCAAACTTTAGATGCAAGGCTTGCTCTCCAAACTTTTGTTTGTGACTTTGCTGGAGACAAATATAACAACTGTAGTTAATATTCAAGCTTTAGGCATGAGATAATTATCTTACACTACAAATGTAGCCTCCTGGATAACTGGGAATGCTACATTAGTGAGTCAAAGGCAGCATTTGGCACGTTGCTGCTAGCAATGTTGTGTTATTACCTTTGTTTTTCTCTACTGTAAAAATCTATCTAGCCTGGTGAAACAGTGACAGATTTTGATTCCACAGATGACAATTAAGTCTGTTTTTTAATGATCTAATAATTATTTCACTGAGTGTTTAATAAGAAGAAAGAGTTTGTTCAGCAATCAGAGGACTCTCAGATGAAATGTTTTGTGGAGGACTGGATCAGAATGCAGATCAAACAGTCTCTCCTTTGATATGTAGGCCTGTGTGCAGAAATATCTGAAAAATGACAAGCAGCTAGGGATGCAATGATTATGAAATTCTGGGCTGATAGTAATAATGATGTTTAAAATAACATGTTGGTCAGTACCAGTGTTTTGGTTTTGTTGTCATTTATTTGTTTTTTGTTATTAATTTCCCTTTTTGTGCCAGAGAAACAATTAAATCTTCACTGTAAAAAAAAAAAAAACAACAGTTTGAAGTCATTCAGTCCTTCATCTTTAAATAAGCACTAATTCAACCATACAATTTTATATTGCTTTGAAAACAACAACATATTTCTCCTTCAAACAACTGTATTTATTGAAGTTTCTCACCAAAAACTACATTTTACAAGATTACATTTAAACACACCATGATAACGTTACAATTTCCCTTTGCCCAATACTCATTTTAACTGGATTGAATGCATCAACTAACAACTAATGTTAACTCACTCTCTTCTTGCTGATTTCAATGCAAATCTGTTGTTAACAATGTGGTATTATCAGGGAAACAACAGGGTATGTCTTCTGATGCGTTAATAGTGAGTTTCTGTGCCCTTTCATCGCACAGGCCTCCCGCCTGCCCGCGGAAGATCTCTGTTCATCCCAAACATGTTTATTATTGTCCCCGGGACACTGTCTTGAGCCCTGCTTTTTAGCCTGTGTAAAATTAAAGCGACACAAGTAAAACATCTGCCACTGCCGTGGATGAATGTCATCTTATTTGCTGATGGGCCAATGGCAGTTGCCAGGGCGAATAGTGACTGAAACCGATATTCAGCCAAGATATTGGTGCATCCCTAATGATGCTCTCACAAAAGTTCAGTCAGAAAGACAATACATTTAATGCTTAGGCTTTTCATTTTCTTTCTCACCCTGCCATTCACTCCTTGTATCCAATCCTCACTCACTACCTCTGGGTGTCATTGTCCAGATCTGTCAGTCGTTCAGCTGTTCTTTTAGCTGATTCACAACCAACCAATAGCACAGTGACACACCTTTTTGTCAGCCTATCATCCTACTGATCCTTATTTTAAATAGGGTTCTTTCTTGCAGCAGTCATGCAAGCCCTCCACCTCCCCATCACCACATAGTCTTTACAAATTCATCAGCCTCATCTGCCTCAGCAGCCTCAGACTCAGCAGCCACTACCACCTACAGTGTCTGAACTTCCGCTCAGATGACCCTCAATCACAAAATATCCCCGTCTGGTGTCCAAGCGCCAACTGATGAAATCTTATTCAGCACAAATCATCTGTTATTCTGTAAACTCAAATTCCATATCAAATATTATCTTTACTTCATTCTTCCCTCTCTCTCCTGATTGAAATAGCATATGCTTCATTTAGAAATATTTTTTATATCAGTATTGACTCGAGTGATTTAAAAATTACGAGTACCAGAAACCTCCCAGAAAATGACCACATAATTCAGTGGTTTGATTAATATTAGGACTGTGTCGAACTCAAGAAATTTGGCCAACTAATTACAGTTATAAGTCAACAGTAAATAAATATTGAGACCTTGTTTAATCAGGCTCTAAGGAAAAATGTCAGCATGTACAATACTTCTTTCTGGCGGAAGCAACAGGGCAGCTCTGCAGTGATACATACAGTTCTCCTACAAGGACAGAATCCCTCCTTTAGTGGAGTCTGCAAGTTTGACCTTTACAGAAAAGGTTAAAGATGAAGGACAGCATTTCCTGCTCTGCTGGCTCGCAGCATACTTAATGACCTGGTGTGGGAATTCCTACACTTTCCATGACAACTTCCATGAAGATGGAAAAAGACATATTTGCAGTGTTCAAACAGTTTACCCAAGATTTTTGTTAATTACCAATTCTGTCTGTGATATCAAACTGGTCCCCTGAATACAGAGAGCTTGAATTTGTCAGAGGAGAGGAATCACGCTGAGAACCCTGACAATCCAAAGAGACCTTTAGAAACAAAGCAACTTGAAACTTCTCGCCTGCCTTCTGCATAATGATTATGACTCTCTGCAAGAGACAGAGGGGTCATTTCATTAGAGTTTGAATAGTTTAACAAAGTTTTGGCTGAAATTCTACCAGTGCTCAGGTCAAGACCAATTAAGGATCTACATTTAGGATGTGGAAAAGACAAAGAGTCAGTACAAATCTAAATTTAATATGTGAAAATCAGGTACTTTATTGGCCAGATACACTACATTTTGCATTTAAGCCATAACTAAAGTACATCTTAGCTGTCAGTCTAACATCACAATGAATTGTCAAATGAACCCTTTGATACTCATAAAGTTTACAACAACCTCATGCACTGCATCAAGTTTTGTCAGAGTTAAGAGAATGAGGGAAATGTAAACATACATGAAGGTGTGTGTGCATGCTTCTGCCACTGAAAGTCATGAAAATTGTTCCTCTGTAATGTTTATGGAACAATTTTGATACTGATAAAAAGCCTGATATTCATAAGTTATCCTGTGTAGCTGTAGCTTTTATAACTTATGTACTGTAGGTTTATTTTTCATCAAGGAATGGCTTTGGTACTTTCTCTTATGTGGCATTATACTTGTTTGGTCAGCAGTTTAAGACAATACCTCAAAGGATGTGTCCAACACCAAAAGCATTAGAGTTGGCAACCCTGAACTCATTCTGAATAATATCAAAGACACAGCAGATCTGTAAGCTGCCAGCTAAAACCTGCTGCTCAGAAGTTGATGTGATTATATGACCAGAACAATGGCATTTAAAGGAAATGTTTTCCACAAGTGCATGCAATGTCCAGCTGTAGCCAATATTTCTAAAGTGATGCAGTATATGAGCTGACTTTGTGGAGGGGGTGGTGGATGGCATGACATCTAGGCAACCTAGATGCCTGCCAAGCTGCAGTCCACTGCTTCAAGACCAACTGAAACATCACTGTTTCAAGTGGCTTTTTAGACACCAAACATGGGTGTTTTGTGGAGATCATCACTGTGTTTCCTGTGGGGAAAATGCCACAAAAAGTGGTTGGTTTTTCCAAGACATCACTGTTTCACCTGCTGTGACTGTGAGATAATTTGGTGTTTGAATTTCTTGCCTCTAGTACTACACCTGCCAAGCTGCAGACCACTACAGACCACTGTTCAAGACCAACAAACAACAAAACTGTATTTCAGCAAATCATCACTGTGTTTACAGAGGCTTTTTAGACACCAGTAGTGGGTGTTTTTTTAGGCAATCTGTCACTGTGTTTCCAGCAGGGATAGTGCCATGAAAAGTGGTTGTTTTTTCCATGACATCGCTGCGTTTCCTGCTATGATTGTGGGCTAATTTTGTGATGACTTTCTTGCCTCTGGCACTACACCTGTGAAATGCCTGCCAAGCTGAAGACCATTATCGACTGCTGTTTGAGACCAACAAACAACAAAACCAGTTGGTTTTTAGCATACCATCACTGTTTTTCCAGCAGCTTTTTAGACACCAATCGTGGGTGACTTTTAGCAATCTGTCACTGTTTTTCCAGTGGGGATCATTTTTTGTGTGTGTGTTTGTGTGTGTCAGTGTTTTTCTGCTGTGATTGTGAGATAATTTGGTGGTGACTTTCTTGCCTCTGGTACTACACCTGCCAAGCTGCAGACCACTGTAGACCACTGCTCAAGACCAACAACCTCCCAAGCCAGTTGTTTTTTAACACTGCATTTCCTGTGGCCAATCATGGGTGGGTTTTTTGTGCACTACAAAAAGGGGTTCTTTTTCCAAGACATTGCTGTGATTTCTGCTCTAATTGTGAGATAATTTGGTGGTTGACTTTTTTGCCTCTGGTACTACACCTGCCAAGCTACAGACCACTATAGATCACTGCTGGAGACCTATAAACAGCAAAACCAGCTGTTTTTTCCAAGTTATTGCTGGGTTTCCTATTGTAATTGTGAGATAATTTGGTGGTTGACTTTCTTGCCTCTGGTACTACTTATCTGTTTCTGTTGCTGCTTGCCTTCTGTCTAAATACAAAATAAAAACACCGAAGCTAAGAGAAGTGAAAGCCTACTCAACAAAACAACAAACTATATTAAGACTGGACCCAGGATCACATCCCTGCAGCCTGACTTCAAATAATAAAGGCGTGTGGACGAGCAACACACTGCACCAGTATTTGCAGAGCTGTGGCTATTCAACAGCACAGCACACACTTATAAAGTGTCGTGTCTTTGTAATTGGCTTCAACAAGTATGCGTATTCCCGCTGGTACAATGACAGTGACGGATCCTCATTGCAGTCCAATAACCCAACATTTCTGTCAATTACAGCTTTCACTTCTTTGAAAATGAGGGGCTAACAAGCTGAGCTCGACCATCTACTTCATGGGTTTTCTTTCAATATTCAGCTTGGAATTCAGTAAAAATCATCTGTCCATCAAAATGATCATCCATCATCAATTATTCATGGTAGATCTTTACAGCTGACTTTAGAGCCATGCAGTAAGTTTCAAAACAGAACACTTATTTCTATCCATTGCAACACAAGTGTGTTGTAGTTATTTGCAAAACAAGTGCATTTGTTTGCTCTATAGTTTCTGTTTTATGATAAATGCTTGTTTGAGAGATTGTCACTTGCTGAACCCTAAAAATTGGGAAGTAGGCTACTCAGTGATGAATTATGCATAGATAAAGCATGTATCAGTTTTGGAATTTAATACCAAAACAAATCTACTTGTATTATAAATGGATAGAAACTATGAAAACATTTCAGATATAATTGGATTTGATCAGTTTAAAACGTGTCCATCCAGCCAGCGCCATGCAGCTCTACCTCATTATTGTTGGACGCCGATCAAAGCTGCCAAATCCAGCCCCTCAGCAAGGTCGCATAAATAAACCTCAAAATACTTAAAATAATTCTACAAAATGAATCAGTCAACCTGTGGATCAAAGGATTGCTGTAGGAAAAGGTTAAAATGAAATTTAACTTTACAGGGTGCTGTCATACTGAATATTAGTGTTGTTGCAAAGGAGAAAAATACACATAATGTAACTGCAGTTTACCATGCTCTCTTATAATGTGCAGGATGAACATTTTAAAAGAAACATGAGCATCAGCAAAATGGTAAAAATAAAGTTGGTCTGACAGTAAGTGACAGCAGCATTTAGTAAAGACAGATTTTCTATTTTTTAGTATTATAACATTCTTGAATACTAATTGTTCTGACTTTTCCTGTCCTAAACAGACTCTTTGCTGCAAGATTTTATCATTATTTAAATAACTTCTTTGTAATGCCTAAATGGTATTGTTGCTGTGTGAGTACCGTATTGCTGAAATATGTTACAATCATTGTTCATTTGCTGGAGATATTTAAGAATTACTGTGTAGCAGTGGTAACAACCTAAATCTAAACTAAAAGTTGCCATAACTGTTTTATTGGGAGGGCAGTGGAAGAGGATAAAAACACAACACTGTAATCATCACCTTACAGTGTGCTGCAGATATGCCGTTTTTTTCTAGGCCAACCCACAAGTAAGCCTTGGTTCCCTTAACAAGAAGCCAATAGAGTGTGTCCATTGGATTTTGGATTATTTGAGAAAATAAGCTCTGTGGCAAACAAATGCTTATGACAGTTACATGGTTTATTCAGCAAGATAATCTCAAAAATGAACACCACTGTTTGATTAACAGATTTTTAAAGTGTAAATGAAACCACCAGAAGGTAAAAAGATAACATTGGGCTATAAACAAACACCATCACCACATGACTTCTATGTCGCCACCACAACAAGGCTGTTAAGCTGTGTTCTGTGTGATGATGCTCTGTAGTTTCACTTAGCCACTATTAATGATTGGGGTGTTTATGGAAGTATTTTATGTCATAGAACAAAATGTGAAAATCTCTGGAGTTTGTGTTAACCACAGACCTTATTTCAGGCATCTAACCAAAAAAAAATAAAAAATAAACATTCAAAAAACCCACTGACTTCAAGACATGAGCACTGGAAGTGCAAAAATGTTAACTCATTTCTGAGTTTTAGAGCTCATGACTGCACCACCAAGTTTTTATGGCTAAATGTTGGCAAACAGTCCAGCAGAGCATCATTAGTACTCATTTGCAGTTGTATTTCTGGCCACTTGATGAATGTAAGTCCACCATTCACTTTTAGGTCTGTTTTTGGTCTCCACCTACTCATGACAAATGATGTCATGTCTTGGCAGGTAGTGTACAGTGGGTTTTTAGATATTTATTTGTTGTAAATAATAATGTCAGGAAATCAAAACAATGCACAAAAAGATGCTAAAATGCTTTGAGGAACTGAGAGGAAATGCAGAGTAGTGTGATAACTGTCTGTGGATTGTCACTTAATCTTTCTTTTTTTTTTTTTTTGTATGAAACATTGATTAGTGCAGCTTTAAAGCTCTACAGCCCAGTTAGTGGTGAAGCTCAACAACTGAACATGATGGCTAACAAAACTACAAGAAGGCTCAAGTTTTAACCAATTATCCCTCCCGCTGTATGGTTGAGAGCATTCCAATTAGAGAAACATGTGCAGCTCTGCAGCTCACTTTCCAGCTACAGCTGGGCGGCTCACTATTAGGCTCAATTCTGACATGATTAGCATAAAGGAAGAAAGTGGTAAGGGATGGTTATGCCTGTTTGATGCCCTACAGTGCAATTTGAACATGCCAATGTGACACTAACCGCACTAATTAAGAATGTACAAAAAAATAAGGCCCAAATGGATCCATTTCCAAATCTGTATATCCTAACAATTTAAATTCAATTGCACCCTGGGTAGATTTCTCCCTCTTTGTGGTCCTATTCAAAGTTAGTAACCTTTAGAAGTAGAGCACTGCTCATGTAAAATTCAAACAGCCTTGAAGCAGGTTAGGTCTGTCAGTGCCTGTTTGTATCCATTGTGCCATGTGTTCCTACCTGGGAGACAGGAATCGTGGACATTTTGACACGTTGTTGAAACAGCACACTCAGTATGCGGTTTTGCTGCTCCAAGTCAAATACACGGGTCCGCAGCTTCACACATTCCTCTTTCAAGTCCTAGAGATCCCCCAAAGAGGAGAAAAAAATGGACAGATAACTGCGACTGACGGGGGTATTTCAGAGAACTACACGTGTACCAGATGCTAATGTAACAGAAACACGACACAATGCACAATGTTTTCATGCAAGATGTATCCTCACATTGCAAGGTGTGCTTCCTGTGTAGAAATGTTAAAAATATGGACTATCAAGATCAATATGTGGTTCGACACATAAATTAGTGCAATTATCATAAACAAATGACTCCACATTCAAACGTGTAAAGTAAATAAATGTATATATATATATATATATATATATATAATTACTGTAGTGAAGTAGTTTTGTAGTATTCATGTATTTCGGTAATTCAATTTAGTGAGGTTTATCTGTGGCTGTAGTTACCTTGCAGTACAGGGTTCAAATGCTCAAAACCAAAATGAACAAAATGAACCTTTCCTAATGGTCAAGAATTTTATTTTAGTACTTAAGGACATTTTGCCAAATGTGTGTACTCTTCAGTACACTGTTGATCCAGTATTGAGTGTTTGAGTGTTACTTTCACTTTTATTTATTATTCCCCTGTGGTGTACATGTATTTATGTGAATGATTTAAATTACAGTACTGTACTGAACTTTTAATGATAGTAGCCTCTTAGTTGTAACATTGGTTGTGAGATTAGGACTACATTTTCCCAAACTCTTTGTCTTACATCCCAGGTGCCTCTCCATCTGTTGTCCTTTTTCACTTTGCCTTTATGTGCAATTGATCAATTTTTAAAACTTTAACTCTGTTTTGTAGTAAAAAACATACCAATAGATTCCTGTGGAATCCATACCAGTGGTTTATGATGAAAAGTGGCATGTCATAGACCTGGGGCAGTCAACCTGTGGTTCCAGAGCCACATGTGGCTCTTTAGCCCCTCTACACTGGCTCCAACTGTAAAAATTTAAAGCCTATATGCCATTTTTTTTTTATTTATTTGGCTCCTTTGATAGTAAAGGTTGCTGACCCCTCTCCTAGTCCAGTTGACATTTTCTTAAGGATAGTCGATTGATTGACTGATTGATTGATAGTGAGAGAGAGATAGAGGGAAGGACCTGCAGCAGAGGGGACTGGGCTGGACTCAAACCCAGGCAAATTACTACAAACAATACACAAAATATTTAACCCACAAAATGACCATTTGTACATCAGATACTTACTGGGTGTTGCTTTGAATTTGTGAAGAAAACGTTTTTCTTGCATGCCTCCACGGTGAACAGAGAATCCATAAAAAGAGAACATTCTTCATGAATTGAAGTGAATAGGGACCTCATTATATCATATTTGGGTGAGAGGCTGTCGCTGTGGAGGAGCGACTGATGGATCTGGCGGAGAAGCTGAGGACACTATCTGCAGACAGCCTGTCACTCCGCCCTTTATTATGTGTAATTTAAGCCTAAATAAAATGTACATGGACTTGTTATAAAAAAGAATGTCACCCCCCGCACAGTTGTCATGAAGGGGGAGAGTAGCTTTAGAGACCAAAACTGTTTTTGTACCATGCTGTTAACCTGTTTATTCCTGCTGTAAAGTTTGGCATTTTAACACGAGAGTCTGTGGGAACTGTCTCACTCTTGGAGCCAGCCTCAAGTGGCCATTCAAAGAACCGCAGTTATTGGCACTTCGGAGCTGGCTTCATTTTTTAGCCATAGAGGCTGCCACTTGGTTTGACCTCTGCTCAAGTGGCGCTTATATGCACGCACATACTCGGGCACTACAAGTTGGCAGAAGTGTTGTATTCTAACATTTTAGTGGCAATGCATGTGTTTGGGAAGTAGCTACTGAGCATATGACTGGGTTAATGAGACTTGTATTATACTGCACGAGTTATGTGAGACTTTGTAAAGGGATGTTTTGATATAGACGTGCTGTTGTTAAATGATGTCCCCAGTCACTTTAATTCATGAAAAATATCTGTCTTTATTGGATTCTCTGTTCATTATGGAGGCATGTGAGACAAACAAAGTTTTTGCCACAAATTCAACACAACATAGAGTAAGTAAGTGATATACAAAATTCCTATTTTGCAGGTAAGGTGTTCGTTTAATAAAATGCACTCCACCCAGTAATCTACCACCTGACAAATTATTAAAGCAGATGCAGGAAGTAATTGTTTTACATTTCACAAGTAAGACTTAGGTCTTGGCTACAAAGCCCCAAGTCAAGTTCAAGTCCTGAACTTTATCTCTAGTGCCCAAAAAAGCAAAAAGCAAATTCAAAGCTACATTGTAATTTTATAGGATAAAAGAAGTATTATACATTTAAAAAAAAGGAAACTTTTTTTTACTTCTATTAAATTAACTTGGGACTTTTAGTAAACTGATCTGGTGTACCGTACACAGTTACAATGTAGTTCTGCCTTAGTTGAATGTTTTTCATGTTGCTGTTTGTTTTTTAATAAATACAACAGAGTGTTTACAGCCTATGTGCTAATCAGAGGTGTCCTCTTTTGCATGTCTGCTGGTCAACATGACTGACTGCTGTTGGATTGATTCAAAGTACATATGCGAGTAAAATGACTAGATTAATAATGTGACAATACTACACAGACAAAGACAAACCTTCTGTGTGAGGAGGGCCTGGACCACTTGGTTAGCGACCTTGAAGAAAAGAGAGTAAAATATGTTAAAAATATATTAGGAGTTTGGTCATTGTTTTAGAGTGTATCTCAGAACTTTTTGTGAAGCTTTGAGATGCAGAGAGACTGTAAATGAAAATGACCCAGTACAAACTCCATCAGAGAGAATCTAGAGACATGTAAGATGCTGTGAGGACAAATTGACAGCATATTGCATCACAAAGTCGGATTTTGTGAAATCACACAGCAGCTGCCTGCAGTTAGTATCTCTAACTTTATTCTCAGCACATAAATAAACCAAAGTCTAAAAATCTGACCAAATGTCTTTTTTAAGAGAATGTTTCTCTTAGTCCCTCTACAATGTATTGCCTGCCTTGATGTAATTAGACTTACCAAACTTTTATATTCAGATTTTTTAGAGAAAAAAAAGAAAAAATTTAGTTTAGTTTTCATTGTGAATATAAAACAGCATAATCTGAAATGCCTTCTTTCCTGCTTATTTTGATTTCTCAAGCAGAAGCATACATTATACCTTGACACTGGAATAATAACTATGTTTCCACTTTTGTGTGCCGCAAAATGATTTCCCTCCGCCTCTTTCATCTATCTATCAAAACGACTCGCCTCAGCTCATTCAGACCATGACAGAAAGCCTCCTGAATGCTCTCCCCAAAAAGATTAATGTGCATAATAAGACTGAAAAGCAGGAGAAGAGAAATTCATCCCACAGCAGAAACTCTGAAATTTCTGTCCTCAACCAGAATATGTTAAATTCTCATGGGCAGCAATCTCCATGGTAACAAGCCCATTAGTGAGGCCTGTTAAAAAAAATAAAGTGGAGCAGTCCAGTTACGCTGGCTGGAGAGATGAGGGAAAGACAGGGAAAGAGATGGAAAGACAATCAAAGTGTTGTCAGGGAGAAAAGGAGAGGGAAGGAGAGCTGGGAGTCAGTCCTCCTGAGTGGTGAGGCACACTGCTCCAGCTCTCATTCTCATATAGCCCAGGGCTCTGTTGTCTGTCCACTTCAATTAGAGATGTTCCCTTCTCTTGGCCTCCTCTACGGACTTCACTAACACTATAGATAATAGTCTGAGTGTCTGTCTCTTAACTAGCTAGAATCTGATAGTCATCTTCGATTGTCTGAGTCCTGACCAAAGATAATGTTATCTGGCCTGAAGTTAAGAATTAAAATAATTTAGTTCACCATTTTGGGAATTTTTATTAGTGAGGAGAGAAAACTGATACCACTGTCATAACTGTGTTAAGAACTGAACTGGAGTCCGGTCAGCCTAGTTTAGCATAAAGATTGAAGGCAGAGGGAAACAGCTAGCCTGTTTCTGTCTAAAGTGACAAAATCCACCAACCATCACCTCAAAAGCTCTTAGCTTTACAGAATAACACATCGTGTCATATTTGTACAGTAGCTAGTCAAATAATAACATGTAATCTGGCACAAAATCCCCCTTTAAAAAACAGTTTTTGAATGTTAACGTTAGGGTTTTTGTACAGTACAAATTAAAAGAACGAGATACAATGTGTTTAGAAGTCTGTGCATTGTCCTGCTGCCTTAAATCTTTACGCTAAGCTTATCACATCCTGACCCTACATTACACTCACAAGAGTCAAATGGGAAGACTGATACCTCTCCCTAAATAAGCCTAAATGCTAAATAAGAGGCTACAGTCAGGAGACTATTGGGTTCATTTAGTATAATAACAGGCAAGAGAATCAGCTAGCTTATGTTAGCTTGGTTCTGTCCAAAGTGGATAAAAAAAACACACACTTCTAAAATTCATTTATTCACACATTTCAGCTCATTTAATTTGTACTCCCCAAAAATGAGATTTACAAACGTACGCCTTGTCATTTTACACTTAAGCTTTTGAACAGAATAATCAAAAAAGATACAAGGTAATGTGTTAGAGGGAAACTTTACCGACCTCACATATGTAAAGTTGATTTTATTTATATAGCACAATATCACAAATTTGCCTCAGGGGGCTTTAAAAGTCCATCTTGGGGAATACTAACTTTACTGCATATGTGAAAAATAGTAGTATAAAGCCTTTCGTGGTTCCAGGGTGAGCTACGCAAAATCTTGTAAACTGCCTCAAGCGATGTACCTCCAGGCTATATTAGTCAATGCTTGCATCACCCAGATCTCAGACCAAACTGTTAGTGGTTGCCACAGACCAATGGACATAGCTACCGTGACATCACCCAATGGTTTGTGGACTACCGATTTGAATTACAGCTGTCGCGATCTTGGCTTTTTTGAGCCAGAAGTGACCATATTTAGATGAGAGGGAGGAGCTGCTGGGGAGTGTGGGGTGGACCTGACTAAGAAGCTGCAGTCAATATCAGCAGACAGCCTGTCACTCAGAGCAGCCCGTCCTTAATTACGCAAAACTTTAAGCCTTAAAAAAATGTGAACAGAGAAGTTAAATTAAAATTCACCCCATGAAATTAGCTATAAAGACCTATTTTGTACCAGGCCATAAATATGTTTGTGTCTGCTGTAAAGTCAGGAATTTTAACATGGGGGTCTGACTGGCTTCAATAGCCAGCCTCATGTGGCCGTTCGAAGAACTGCAGTTTTTGTCACTTGGCTTCATTTTTCAGCCTCGAGGTTGCCACTTGGTGGTGGCCTTGCATTGTTGGCAATGTAGCCAGGTTTTTAACATGGTTGTTTAAAGAGAACTGGATACAGTGTTGGAGACAGGACCGCATTCATTCCTATGACAGTTGCTCAGTGGCACATGAAGCCAAAACGTTCAGCTGGCGTGTATAAAATTGCCTGGATGATCGGCGCTGCTTCTTCATCACTGGGCCCACTGAGCAGGCTTCAGTCGGCTGAGCGGGCTACTTCCGGTTCAGCGCTCCGCTAATTTGAATGGGGATAAAATTAATTAATCATGCGGCTCCTCTGCACTTTCCAAATGTTATTAGACCAAATGGAGTAAATTCTGAGCCATTAAAACTCTGCAAATTAGCCACGGGAAAAAGTCTTTTGGGCCTGATGGCATCATGTGACTGATTTGCAAGTAGTAATTCCATGGCAATTCGATTCGACGATTCTATGACAATTACCTTCAAAGCTTGATGCACTTCCTGGGGGCCTGGTTTTAACCAGGAAGAAGAATGTATGGAATAAAACAGACTATCTGGTTTTGCTGTGTCAATTGTGATACTTAAAATATACATGAGGTTAATATCCATCTGCGCATCTAACTTTGGGAAGAAAGCAAGTAAGTAATAAGTAATAATTGTCCTAATTCTTTAGAATTAGATATGGATATGAGCAGGATATAGTTGATGTGTAGCTCTTGTGATGATTTTCTTATTTTCACTTCTGTTGAATATACATCCATCCCATTGGACTATAAGAAAGAAAAGTAATGGTGGAAAATTGGAACAAAGGCTGTTTTCTAGTCATTTCATTTTTTTATATACCCTTATTAGTCCCGCAAGGGGAAATTCCAAATTTTCATTCTGTTTCAACATATACACACAGGCCTGAAATACCCACACACATGCACAAACAGGGCCTATACATGCATCAAATGGAGAGATGTCAGAGTGAGGGGGCTGCCCATGGACAGGCAGGGTTCGGGGGCGGTTCGGTGCCTTGCTCAAGGCAGTGCCCAGGAGGTGAACTGGCACCTCTCCAGCTACCAGTCCACGCTCCATATTTTTGGTCTGGTCGGGGACTTGATCCGGCAACCCTCCGGTTCCCAAGCCAAGTCCCTATGACTGAGCTACTGCCGCCCGCCCTACACAATACTGAATGCTTGTAGAATTATGTTTGCTAGTGCAAATCAGTACTGACACTGGATACAAACAGCATGGATATGGAGGATTTTCAATACAAGATAAGATAAATGTTGTTTCTGTAGTAAAATGAATTGTTGGAATACGCAGTTCAGGTACATAGGATGACACAGGACATATTTGTTCTTTGAGAACAGTAACACTCACCTCATCCAGACAGCGTTCATACTGCTTTCTCTGATTGTCGTTTTCCATCGACAGAGCGGAGTTCTCAGCCTGTACAAACAAAACACAGACAGATAACCTGCATGAATTACAGCAATTACTTCCTAATGCACTCTCATCTCAATATCCAAATGGAATTCAGAAAAAGTTGTATCAGTGAGGTTTCATGTCTCAGTTGAGAGTAAAACACGCATGGCAAATAATAAGGTAATTTCTAATGCAATATGATAACTAAAGCTTTTGATGATATTTTCTCCTCTTAGACAGACAGAGAAGCAGACAGAAAGATAGATGAAGAAGCTCTCTCCCTGCAGCACTGTAGGATTAGCAGGTATACTGGAGAGAGATGGTTAAATGAATGATGCTTTAAATTTCAGGCATTCAGACTCCATCCTGGAGCCCTTCGCTGTGTCTGTAAGGCTTACTTGAGGTACCCCAGGTATAATTCAATTACCAACAGAGGTTTTGCACAACAGGGGAACAGAAACCATTCTGGGAACTCAGGAGGTGATTTTCCACTGAAATGATTAATCCAGTAAATCTTAAAGGCTAGACTATCTGAGATGGCTTGTTTTCACTCAGTGCTGTGGGCAACTCCTCTGAACAACACGTTCACAGAAAATCACCGAAATGGCTGATAATGACAGGAGCGAGAAGAGTCCAAAGAAGTGGCCACCTCACACAGCTCGACATTGTCTTCAAGCTAACCCAAGGTGATAGCCAAAGATAATCACCACAGTATTTCCAACTGGTTCCATGAATGGCTGCTGAAATGATACTAATCAATATCCTAAGGCTGATCACAATGAACCACACAAGAGTACGCATTGTTGTGACTCAGTCTTTTCTTAGGAACGTATGTCAGGGCAGTGGTTAAAAGGCCACAGATCAGCCTGAAGGCATGCAGCTGGTGTGTGTAAAGGTCAGGGAAGTCCAAGTTATGACTTTGAACTTTAAGTGTCTGAGCCTCCTATGATACTGCACTATGTAAGCCTACTGTTTTCCGTTAGCGCCAACGTATCCTCATACAATGGTTTGTATGATATCATATGAATTAGCACTATACGAATGACATTACGTACTTAACATTAAGTTATGGAGGTTTGGTTTAGTCAAGCTAAGTTACTGAGGTTAGGTTTAGGAGAGGAAACGTGGTGAGGACATGAGTTAAAATGACTCAAAGTTCACATGGTTCCCAACCCTGGTCTCCTGGGGAAAGACTCAGGGTAAAGTCCTGTGTTTTGAGAACCAGCCACCACCCCACCCTACAACCTTAGAGACCGCTCACCACTTTATTCTTTACGCCCATCAGCACATTAGTCACATGATCATGGCCTTCCAAGTTACACTGGTTATGCATGAATTACTGGCTCATCATCGCATGGCGTGTGTATGAATTTTGGTGCATTACTTTTCGTAGGAAAATGTATGAACTGTGCATGAGAACAGTCTGGTGAGCTCACACTTGCTATTCATGTGTCACATTTACAAATGAGCATATTTGATTTACATATTATACAGCAGCCTGCAAGTTGTTTTTGTTTGTTTGTTTGTTTGTTTGTTTGTTTAAAGGCAGATGCTATTCGCACCCAAATGTCCATAGTCAACAATGCTTGTTGCACCATCAGTGTAAATAGCCATTGTGGTTATCACAAAAGCTTGATTGGGTCCAGTGAGATAGCTAAGAGCAATACTCTATATTTTGAAATGGTCTGTCATTTTTTTTAGGTTGTAGAAAGGCTGCTTTACAAATACATTTTTTGTTATTAGTTATTATTTTTTATTATTTATTAATATTGTTATTGTTTATTATTATCAATTATTATTTATTATTATTTTTGCAAATTAAAAAAAAAGTGTTTTGTTTTTTTTTCGTACATGGAGAGCAAAACACTGTGAAATTGTTCACTGAAAGAGCAGAAAGAGACAAATATTACTCTAGGAATAGAAGAAATCGGGAAGCTAAGCATCAAAATGGTTGCAGATTTAAATAGGAACAGGTTTCTGTTTCAATGTCAAGTGCACAATAATGCTTGTAACAAGGTGGAATTATCAGGCAATTTGTTCTTGAAATTTCACAATAGAAGGTTAGTCTTGGGTTAAGAAATTGGATCAGGGAATATAGATATAGACTACAGAAAAGCTGAACATTTTGTGGACTGACAAATCACAGTTCAAATCTATTCAATCTAACCACTGAGTAGACTGTTGAGGGCCCAAGAAAACATATTTTGATTTATTTATATTTTTGAATTATATTGTAGTTCAATAATGATCGATGGTCACTTACAATTTCTCTGGACCGGACAACAAATTTAAAATTCAAATACCAATGTATTCTCCCATCATGAAACACTGTGGGGACATTGACTAAATATAAGTTGTAATCATTCATTGTCAATGGAGCAGTTCCAGATGTATACTCAATGACATCACAAGTTAAATACTTACTTCTCTGGCCTCTGGCTTTGAGAGAGTAGCTCATGTTCATAAATAATGATTGAACTTTCCTAGGCCGTGGAAATATCATATTGTAATTCTTAATTTGAGTTTTTTTCCCCCTTTAATTCTTCTTGTTTTGGGACCAAAATAATTTTAAATGTAAATAATACATTTGGTGCCTGAATTATACTGGTTGTATCTCTGTTGAAGTAGCAATTATTGAAGAAAAGAAGGAAAATATTATTGTAATGGGTGATTCCAAAGTTTTGAACGGTGGTTTATGTCAATAAATTTTGTATCTAATCTTAATTTAGAAAATTTGGGGAAAAACAGTTTTTGTATCTGCATAATGTAGCACTTCCAGAAAGCTTCAATAGAATTATCCAGAAAGCCAAAATGAATCACTTGCAAAGATGTAAATGTTTGGCAGTGTGCTTACCCTATGCTCCCTCATCCTTGTTTTTGCACAGTTAACATGGTTGATCTGCAGTGAGCATTGCATCAATCAGTGTTTTAGGCTAAACTGTCAAATTCCACTGAATATTAGTTTTTGGTTGAGGAGCTGAGAGGAGTCAGCGACTTCTCCTCCTCCTGAAAAAGCCCAGCAAGCTCAGTTTGTTTTTATTATTCATCTTTTCACTCTTATTTGTGGTTCTTAGAGTATTTCTTTTTTCATTTTTCACGGTAGATTATATGGAAGGTACCCAAGTGTGCCATGACTGGAAAGTAGTTTTCAACTAAATGGAAAACCTTGTAATGTTTCTCCAGTTCAGCGTTAAAGTTTAATTACAAATGTGGATAAAATAAAGGCAGCCACCATGAAGAAGCAATGGCATGAAAACCACAAAATACACTCAGAATGATCCATTAGGGTCAACAAAGTAGACAAGAAAATTGATGTAATTTAAGGCGGCACTTTATTCTGAAAGATCATCACTATGACAAAGTGGTTCTGCAGGCTTTCTTAAGTACTGGACCACAGTATTAACACAGGAAATTAAATATCACTGAAATATCACTGAAATGGTGATATGGTGGATGGTGAAAATTCAGCAAGCATCCATGCTGGTAATTACTTGAACTTGCACACAATTATTGGGATGTTATCAGGATGCAACATATAAGCCTTTGCAGTTGATGCGTATGCGGTTTAGATTGCATGCAATCATTGACTAAAATAATGAAAATCTGCCAATGTATTTGCTGTTTCGTGAGTTTAATTTGACTCCTTTGCTTAGTATTCTCTTCTTATTTACAGGCTTTTAGCAGTGTCACTACATGTCTTTGCTGGGCATGATATATATTATTATTTTCAGAATAAGCCAGGCTACTGGCAAAATGCCATCAACTTGTATGTGGATTGTATTCAGTTCTATTATATATATTTCAGGACCCAAACACAAGATTCTGGTGTTACAGTCCTGCACTTTGAAACTGAAGAAAACATAAACCCACAGTGATTCTCAGGCAAGTTCTGGAGCTCTTATGGAACCCCTAGAGATCAGCAATAAAGTGTGACATCCAAACACCATCCCCATTCACATCTGCTCTCACCTAACACCACCTTCAGTAACACCACTGCCAACAATCATTAAAACTGTTTCTGGGTTTATTTCAAGGCAGTAATTATGGTATATATTAAGGGGGACAAACCCCCCATATTAAACACAACAACAATTGGTGCCGTACCCTGTGGGTAGGTACAATCAGTGTCAAACACTATATTCTGTCAATATGTCTTCACCTTTAAATGCATTAGAAAGTGGAAAAACAGAATGTAACATTCCTGTTATTTAAGCTATATCACTGTAGACTGTGATAGTTTTTGTAAAGTTTTACAAAAATGATAATTTTATGAATTGTTATATTCTCAGTATTAGCTTTTCTTCATGGCAAACGTGTATACTGTATAGCTGTACTTTCTTATGATATAAAATTAAAATTTAAGGGGAAATGACTTGTCAGACTTTAAAATTGAAATCCCCTTTGAAATCCCCACCCCTGTAATGCTGACTCCGTGGCTATGGCCTTGCAGTAAAACAAAACACACAAAGCAGAATTAGCAAAGTGAATTCTGTTTATAGGTGGATTTTACCTTTAGGCTTTGCTTTGCCGTAGATATAAAAGTGCAATCAATAATGGCTGTGAGACCTCTCAACAGATGGTATGTCCTATTACCTTTAGCAGGGAAGGTGTGACAGAGAGGCACAATGTACATTCACTGGAACACTGGCTGCAAATGTTAACTACCCTGTCAGCATTTTAATTATCACCTCCTGGATATGAATAACTCCTTTGTATCCTGATGTTTCTGCCTTGCCCCTTGGACCGCTCTGCAGCATAATAGGGTCTCATTTTCAGTGGTCTCATTTTCAAAGATGGATAGAGGCATGATGAAACACTGATTGCGCTTGTTTCTCATCTACATGGCTCACTGGTATTTTCAAATGAAGCTACGCAGACTCGGCTGCTGTGAATGACACATGACGGTGGTTAATGATCATTTCATTTTCAACAAGCTTTTAAATTCAAGACAGGCTCCATGTTCCAATGTTCTTGAGGACTTCATTATGTATTTACCTTGGGCAGCTCTTGAATTGTTTTTTATGCATCCTAGATTTTACTAATGATTTAAAATAGCCTAGCCCTCAGCTAGCGATTTCCACAACATAACCCAGTCTGACACAACAAAAATAGCAATTGGAAGCTGGAGCTCAGGGTTCTGGAGCAGAGCTCTGCAGCATGCCTAAAGGTCTTGATGAAGGCCAGTAAGAAAAAACTGAGATTTTACTGAGCAGGCCAAATAATGTTAGTGGAGGGCCGGATTTGGTCCACAGGCCAGAATATTGTGACCTGTGTTCTAGCCAAGGTGAGTAAAAGTCATAATTAGTTTATCGATCTGTGTAACAGCCTGTCATAGCCAAAGTGCTGGGGGTGAACTAAAAACCCCACCTGCCCTATAATTCTTCTGAAAGAGCAAAAAGAAAAACTTGTAGTGAGCAGACATACTAACAAGTAACCAGTACACTCAAGTTCAGTCCTTGGAAAAACGGTCTTGCGTGCTGTCCTTGAGCTGCCCAATTATTCCAAGTCTATGGATATCTGATGAAATACATTTAATTGAATAAAACATCGAGTACTCAATATATCGATCTATCTGATGTTTCAGGCATGGCGAACAAGAGGAGTGGTGGGGAAATGGGAAACAGTTGGGGGAATGGTAAGAAGTGGACCATGCAATTCACTTTACCTCCAGGGCTCTGAGTCGCTCGAGCAGGGGATTGCTGTCCTTTGAATTTTCCTCCGACCCTCCGCCAGCCTCAGGCGAGGCAGGCATCTCTGCTGCCGCTGTGGCTGTGGGACCCTCCAGACTGTCCTGCTGCTTCCACATTTCCTCCAGGAGTTTGTCCTAAAAAGTAGAGAGAGCAGATCAAAGATGCATGCCTTAAAGTCACAAAGAAATGAAAAATAAACTCTTCATCATAGTGGGCTCCAGCGATAAGAGCAATAAATCTTGATAAACAACACTCTGAATGCTGCCACTACTTAGGCACAGTAGTATAAAACTTTCACTTCACTTCAATGTTTAATTAACTTTTAATAGTAACACTGAATTACACTGAGTGTGAATCACACACTGAATTGGTCAAACAAACGCAGGGCTTTCCCCAGGAGACCAGTGTTCAGAACCGTGCGAAACCAAATGACCTTTGAGTCATTTTCAGGTACGTTATGACCATGTTTCTTTTCCTAAACCTAACCTACAGTATGTACTTTATGTTAAGTACGTAATTTACATAAAGTACGAACATCAATCGTGAGGTGCTCCTTCGTTTGATAATATACGAACTACTGTATGTGCATATTCATAAAATACCATACAAATCTTTGTATGAGGATATGTTGTGTCTGTATTGCAAAGAGACACGATTTGAACACACAGCACCACAAATCTGCAGTCAGAAGCAGATAGCAGGGGATTTTGAAGTTAGTTAGCACAATGAAATAAATAATAAATGGTTTGGTGAAGCACATATAAGCACTATATGTTTGCACCAATCTGATGCTATTTTAGTCATAATTAAATGTACTAGCGCTGCTTCGTCCTGCATTTTAAGATAAAACATGAATCGCTGATTTCTTCTTTTTTAATGCTGGAAAGAAGGCTATGATGCATGCCGTTACTAAGCCAGGGTAATCTGACGCTGACAGAATTAACAACAGCAATACCGAGTTATAACTGATCTCTGATGTGTGTAGAGGTGTGTGCGGTTATTCTGTAGCAGCCTGGTGTCATTTGCATGTGATCTGATGAAGGTAAATATAGTGGACAGCCTTGTGTAATGGCAGGACGCTCCGGTGCAGGCACCTCTCAAATCAGAGGCTGTTTATCATACAGTATAAAGCAGCTGTGGACAACAGATACTATAGGAATTGCTAATATTTATTTTTAGCCTTGATAAATTCATTTTTCGACCACATCAAAAGTTATTTTAGATGCAGATTTAAACACATCTACTGGTTAAAGTGATTAAATGAAATGTTTATTTACATTTTATGCACTATTCAATTATTGCTGCATATTTGCTCAAGTTTTAAGTTTGCTTTTGTTGATAAAGTCACTAGTGGCAGCAGAATGATGAAAAGTGATGAACAGATGTGGTACTGAGACGTCTCAGGGCAAACAATTTTCACCAAAATCCCAACAACTTGCTTCACGCTGCCTCACTTGAATGAACCTCCAACATGTTTGCTCCTCTGTTCCCGCCTGTGTGCTCCGTGCCCTCTGTGCCCTCTGCTCACTCAGTGCTTGACAACAAAATATTACACAGCTGGGCAAAATGAATTCAGGAAAATAACGAGCACGGTCAGAATACAGGCTTGTGCTGGTTGTTTTGCCACCACCAAATTAGGGCCCTGAGAGTCTTGCAGCTTTTACCTTCATAGGTAGGCTCCTCATGTAAAAAACCATCAGGAGCTGTTGAGTTTTGTTGAAGGTACCTGAGATTGAGAAGTATGGCAAAGAAGAAAGGCCTGGACTTAATTAGAATAAAATCACTCTTTCTGTTAAAAAAGAGAAACTGAGAGCAGCGCAGCGCTACATATAAAATGGCTCTGTTGTTGTACTGATGGAATTAATGCGGTGGAAATGCACATTATACTAAATTTACCGCTATTGTAATAAGCTACAGGTAATTCCATACCCCTAATGTTTATTTTTTATCATTATTTTATTTGTTTGTGCCATCAGCTTCTGTAGTATATGAAACTCTTGCCATTATTCAAATATCAGCTTTAATTGGAGACTTTGCTGCAAATTTTATGTGAGTGCCATCTTAAATTAATCCAAAATACTGTTTTATCATTTTTGGTCTTGTCCTTTATAGCTATGCTCTGGTAAAGTTTAGCTAACTAAAACCAGACAGACTGTTGTTAGGAAAAGGACATCTCCTGCTATCTATAGAATTAAATGTTGTTGTATCCAACAGCAACACTACACACACTCCTTCTGTCTTTGCTACCTAGAGAGGACAGTTAAATTTGCACAGCTTTAAGAGGCCATTTGTAAGGAAAACATAATAATCTGTAGTTTTACGTGTTTGAACAAATGACCATATATCTGATTTTCTGGTGAGAACAGTCTTTCTGGCTCACAAGCTCAGACAAGCTGGGTGCACACTTCCTGCCCAGTGTGAAATGGCAGCGAGACAGAGTTAATAATTGGCTGGGGAAGAGAGTGGAGCATTTAACAAGCCAAAGAGAGATAAATATTTTCCTCAGAAGCTGGTGGACCAAATGAAAGCTAACACGAGTGAATGTTGGACCAAGTGGCCAGAAAAAGCACTCCAAAATGAATGAATGAATGAATGAATAAATAAATACTTGTGCCTCTCTGTGACAGGTCAATTAGGCTTTGAACTCTTAAGTGCAGGACTATGTATGGGATTCATGACATAAGTTCATGTATTGGTTTTTAAAGCTGAATGTATTTATGAACATAGCACTGGGGCAAAAGCTGATAGTGGTATTGAGCTCAGTGAAGGGGGGTCAGCTATGATTTTACATGTCCTTGTGATTATCTATTTATCAGAGAGTGATTCAGTTGAAGTCTTAACTTTCCTTTAAACGGTTCATGTATCTCTAAAGAGCCTGAGTCAGGATTGGATGTACATGGCTCTCAACATGGAAGTGGCTGAGCCAGTGGCTAACAGCTAACAGTACGAACAGCCTGAACAACAGTTACAACAGTGCTGACAGTGCTTACGGTATTACACAGGAACTTACATGCACTAACATGCACAATCAGTCGGACAAGCCACCACAACAAACAGAGAAGCTTGGATAACAACACACACAAAGAAAAGCCTGACTTCATTCTCTACTCAGGATGCGATTACTCCACTATGTCCTTACACAACAAATGGTTGTCTGTTGTCATAATAATGCTCTGGATGTCACAAGCAGACTTTTTATGGTATTTTTTAAATATATATTATCTAAGATTACTGATTTTGACTCTGGCTTTTAAGTGCCTGGTTTTATAGTAAATTAGTCAGGCTTTGTTCCAACTTACTGGACATCAGTGAAAAAAGACAAAAACAAACAACAAGCAATTCGATTGCACTGTAAAAAAAAATTGGGGAAATGCCAACTAGATACAGAAATAAACAGACTCTGTGAAACATGGTGGGTGAGAGCTGTTTAGGTTTGTTTATCAAGCAGGCACATAATCACAACCAGCTGGAGGGAGGTCCTCTCATTGTCTGATACTATAGATTGAACTTTAATAAAAAGCATGACATAGACCTACCACATGATGTGGTGAAATAATGAAATAACTTGTCTAATATCTACTCTTTATTTCGATGCTATATTTCATACTTGTTTGCATGAGGTTAGATGATGAGATGTTTGCCGGGTGTTATTAGCCTGGGATGTAATGTATGCCAAAATATTAAAACCCTTTATTAAAAAATGAGGAAGATAAATGGTAACATAAAAATGATAGGAGATAGATAAGGCTGAGTTAAATATTACCACCAACTAATTAGTATTGTGAATTATGAGCCTTGTTTGTATTTGGTATATGGTTCATTAGTTCTTGTGTTTTGCACACTAGCCACACCAGCACAAATAATAAATTACATCAGCACTGATCATCTAAAGTGTGTGGGACAAAAACCTGTTCTTGCAGTCACATTGTGGGGACTCATCTCCATCTGGGGACAGGACCCTAACCCTGACCCTTGTGCCATACTGGAATTTTTTACATATCAATTAACCTTTTAACATTAACCTTCTGTAAACAGCTTAAAAAAAGCTCTCAAGAAAGCTTTCTTTCTTCTAGTGTAAAAAAAAGCGTTTCAATGATTTTTCTTTAATAACTATTAAAGCAATGCTGTCTATGTAAGTATCCCTTATATTCCCTCCCCTATCAACACATCCTACTCCTAACTCATCAAATACAGACGCTTGATCGGTGGCTATAAATGTCGAAATATGATACGCTAGGTACTCTTCCTGCGTCAGTTTTGGACTTTCAGGTTCAGCGTGTCACATGCACTGTCTCTATTCAAAATAAACTTCCATTTTAACAGAAAATGTATAGTTACTGCAAACGCATGCCATCTTTCTCTAAATAAACTTACAATGTAGGTAAAAAAAAAGGTTGTTTTTATGTTTACTTAGATTTAGGCAACAACAGTATGTGTTAGGTTAAGAGAAACACATCATGGTTTGGCTTAAAATATGCACTTTGTTACTAATGTAATAAAGGCTAATGTCACATGATATGCGTTACTAGCACAGTATACTACCCAAACAAGCACACTAAATTGTTAAAGTAACTGAACTGACTTTTGGTTTCACACAGAACACAAAGAGTGGGCTCCCAGGTGAAGTCCAGAGTTTGATGCATCCACCTCCTGCCCACCCTATGCAGACTTCCTCGCTCTTTATACTACAGTTAATGGTAAATTGTAAGTGGATGGATGGGCTTGCACTTGTATAGCACCTTTGTAGTCTTCTGATTACTCAAAGAGCTTTTACATGATGAGTCACAGTCACCCATTCAGACACACATTGACACAATGGTGGCCAAGACTACCATACAAGGTGCCACCTGCTACTGAGTTTTTTAGACATTCACACACCAATGGCACAGCTACTGGGAGTAATTAGGGGTTTAGTATTTTCTCCAAGGATGCTTTGACATGAGGACTGGAGGAGCCGGGGATTGAATCCTAATCTTCCAATGATCTTCGGATTAGTGGACAGCCTACTCTACCCAAAACAGCCACAGCCGTCCTTAGAGCCGTAGCCGCCCCAAGGTAGTCAGTCAGAAAGTGCCACCATCTGCTGTGTCTCATACCGCTGCTAAAGTATGCCTCTGTGCATTGGGATCTGATGCTGAGGGCAACTGACTAAGCATTGGTATCTGACAAGTTGTTAGACCAGGTTGACCCTATACGCTTTCATAGCTAAATATTGATCAGTGACATCTACAGTTTTTGAAACCATGCATTACTCTAGAAGTCAATCTTTAAAGTCTTCAGAAAATCCATTTTTTAAATGTCTTATAGATACACATTACAACCTGTATAAAAACATAACCCTGCCACTTATATCATGATCTTGACAGAGCACATTATAAAATACTTTAAATTCCATTCCAAGGTGAGATCAATAGTATGTCTAATGGCAAATCATCTCTTGAGTTTTCTGAAGTTATTGTTATAGCTGCAATCTGAATGATAAAAAAAAAATCAATTGCTCATGTATTTTCTTATTACAGTTCTGTAGGACATTAGTGAAAAATGGTGCTAAAACTACTGTTTCACCTGTTATCACATGACCTTTTCCCACCTCAGAACAAGTTTTTCAGTTTAGAGTCAAGATTCTATTTAATTCACATCAAACTTACAGGGGCAAAAACACCACTGAGATCACATCAATTTCATAGAAACAAAATTACTTCAAAGGACTAAAACATATGGAGGTTCTGCCTGTACCTTGTATGCTTTCATGAGATCCAGTGGGTCCACCTTGGGCCCTTCCAGAGAGTCCTGGTTCTGTAGTAGCGTTCGCACCGTCTCCTCCATGCTGCATTCAAAAAGAGAACAGGCAAATAGGTCAGAATAGCTCAATGGATGGGAGGGGTGTTAGAGAATCAAAGACTTCATAGAACTGAAAAAATCTGGGGTTACCATTTAAAAAAAAACTAAAAGGCTCAACCAATAATTTTCGATCATATACTACCCTGTATAGTCCCATATAAATGGTGTTTCTAAGCTGGACACAATTTAAAATATATAAATACTTAAATATGCATAAATATTTTGATGATGCAGGAACACCTTTGTTTACATTTGGATCACTGACCAAATTTGCCTTTATGTAACAGCCTATGACAAGGTGTACACTGAGTGGTGATATTACAAATGTCTGCAGTACAATGTAATTTTTCCAGCTCAGTGAGAACAGTAATGGAGTTGCTAATTGGATGCAAAGTTATAGAACCAAGGGAGTGTGAAGCTGATAAACCTGTTGATGAAGGTTCTCATGTTATAGTGACATTTCACTTCTAAAGAACGTCTCAACATTTCTTCATTGGATCAGCTGCCCCTGAAATGACCTGACCCACAGTGTTTAGACTTTTCCATATCCATACCCAATTACACAATGTTGACTGATGACAGAAAACAATTTAAGTTTGGTAATGATTCGAAAACTGCTGTTAACAAACACCTCATCCACTGAATGGACGAGCAAAGCTGCTTATAAAATGTTCAAAAACAAATCATGAATATTAGTAAAATCTCTAATATTTTTGTTCGCAGAATACAGTCGGTTTATTTATTATGAACATCTTATTTTCTGTCTGTTGTAGTTTAATTTGTTTTTAAGAATGAATGCACTAAAAAAGAATCCTGCAATTTAGCATCAGAAGGATAACACATAACATAAGACAGCGGCTCATTTCTTGGCCACTTAGGGGCAGTGGAAATAAAATGCAAGCACTCCAGTGACATATTATCAACTTGTCATGTTGTTATGGCAAAAGCCTTAGCCGAAAGTTTATTGTTCCAGCACATAAAAGGCAACTTTAGCATTCATTTGGAGCCGTGACTTTATTCATTTGATAAATGTAAAGGCCTTTGCACACTGAATCATTTTTTTTTCATCTGAAAATCTCTAAAGATAAATACAACTTCACATTGTGTTAATTAGGTTTGCATACTTTGTCCAAAACCTCTGTCCGTCATTAAAATTTTCAGAACAGGTTCAATTTTCTGCGTTTTTTGCATCAGTCAGAAGCCTTTAGAGACATTTATCCAGGAATCAGTGAGGAAAATGTGACGGCGGGACACGGCCTTGACAAGACAGAGGAACGGGGCACACAGAATCATTTCATAACTCAGATAGCTCACTTTTAACAAGTCAGATAGTAATATTAAGGTGGATGATGATGACGAGGAGGAGGATGTGGACCGCACACAGACAGAGAGAGAGACAAAGAGGGAGGACAGCTCCGCCCTCTTCATGCAGCTGCAGGTGCCAAATAAAAGACTGGAAAGGAGTGGTGACAGCCAGATAGGTAACTCCAGTGGAGAGAGGCAAAGGAGGACATATGTCTTTTATTTTTGCCACATATTGTGAATTTTCACAACAAATAGAACAATCAAACACATCAGAATCAGTGTGCAAGGTTTCTGTGTGTGATGACTTTTGTCAGATGACAGATTAAAAAAACACATCTGAACAAATTGTACTCAATGTGCAAAGGCCTCAAGTTTAATATTCACACTCCTTTTAGTGCTATTCTGGCTTTCGCTAACTCCTTAGGGACATATCTTCTCTTTAGTTGGTAAATGCTCTACTATCGTCATTAAATAGTCACTAAATTTGGGTGTCTGCTATCTGGTGTTGGACAGGAAGTGATTGGTTTTTTCATGAAAACAGCTGCCTGCTGCAGCTAGACCAAGCTATCACTCCCAATTTGTTAAATATGGCAGCTTGTTCAGGGGCCCTATGCTTCAAACTATGACACTCTTTTGCATCCTGTTTGGAGATGTCAGTTTCTGTGTCAATTTCTACTGTTTAATGCTTTAGTGTCTCTCAAAATAAACTTCCATCTTTACAGGAAACGTAGGAGACTCACTAGCTTTGGGCATGAAAAAAACTACTTGGCTACGTTTAGAAAAAAATTATCATGGTGTGAATTAAAATAACTGTTCTTTTTACAATAATTGTCACTTGCTGACAACGATCTCACATACCATATCTCATATACAGTAACTACGTTACGTGGTTAAAAACCGGACAAGTGTGATGACATTCAACTCAGTTGAAATCCTGGTATGTCTCATACAGACGCTGTAGTGTGCATTGTGTTTTGGTAGCAGAGGCTTAGGGCCACTGACTAGGCTGCCATATTTTATGCCCTCAGAATGACAACAGGTTGGCTGGACACAGCAGTGATGAGAGCAGTGAGTTAATCAAGACAGTTAAGTTTTGGGCCGGAGAAGCAAAACAATTCTAAAGAAGATGCTAAAACAAATGTGTGGGATAATCACTATAATGACCTTTCACGTTGAACTTACTTGTTTGAGCTATTAGAGTTAAGTTAGTAGAGTAGCTTTAATGTTTGATTTCAAGTATTATCTGACTGAAATTAGATATATTTAAACATAGAATTAAATATATTTATTTATTTGTTTGTTTAAAACCATGCCTAAATATTATGTGCAGTTGGAAATCAATGTTGCATGCTGTAAATAGACTCCTGTGTGCAGTATGTTCACAAAAAAGTGCATCACAACATTCAAAGCTCTGTTTTCTTATTATTCATTGTACAGAGCTGTTTTGTGCAACTTCACGTTGTCCTTAGTCATATAATACTTCCACATATTAATAAGGCTTCAAAATGGCAGTAAAGCTGCAGCTGACATTTGTTCAAATGTCTTCCACTGTATCAGAGCAGTCTCGCCTTGTGATCTTGTAATTGTTTTCCCTCTGAGCTGTGTATGCTTGATAGACACTGACCATGTTTCCCATAATGTTGTACGCAGTGACATTTTTGCCCTGTCACTTTCAGAGCAGCTCCCCCCCCTGTTTAATGCGTGTAGCACAGCCATTAGCACTAGCTGCTGACTGTGAGCACACATTGGCATTCCAGCCCCAAGTCACTGCCACTGACCTGAAACAAACCCGCACAAAATGAAATCAGCGGGTGAGGTGGTGGTGGGAGGGGGAATACCAGTCTCAAGTAGAGTGAGAAGTTAAAGTCAAGGAAAAGGCAAACTGAGTCATTTAGTGTGGATTTGTGCAGTCTAAGAGAAGTAAAAATGTTATCACTGCTGTGTTTGTAAAATTTGATATGATAGCACATGATAATGCTGGAAAAAATTACAAATTCAGTGAAACAAATCTAAACATGATGTCTTTTTGAGCTCCAGTCTCTGTACAAAAAAAAATCTGTCATTCTGCAAGCCAAAATGTCAGTTAAATGCAATGTATACGAAATCTCAAGCTATAAGACTATAATCAATAATTTTACCTTCAATATTGATCACATGAACAATTGTATGTGACTCGTAGGGCTTAAGCAATTGCAGTTTTCATCAGCTGTGCAGAGCTGTATAGTGTATTTCAGCTTGTTGTTGTTTTATGAGTCTAACTTTAGCAGCTGGTTCATTCTCACCACTCCCATAGCCACAGCAGGCAGGTGTTTTCAGCTTGATAAATCCAATGTACACTTATCTGCTCCATACCAAACAGCTGACATACACCAATAGCGACTAGCTGGTGAACATAGTGAGGTATTTAATAACTAAAGAGACAGATGTTTAACCCAAGAGATGGTGGGGACTAAAACAGAGTTAAAAGCAATTAAAAATTGTGCATACATTTGACAGAAACATAACTTGAAAGAAATTATTATGTTTCTCTGGATGTGTAAGTAGGCAACTGTTTGCTAAATTTATTTATTTATTTAATGCCTTGCACACATATTCGCATAGATTCTTGTTGTATTATGTTAATACAGGTGACATTTTTTTCAACAATACATATATTGTGCACAAAAAATGCTCCAGCTGCTCAAAGTTAGCTTGTATGCATCTGCATGGAGTTGAAAGCTCAGTTGGTGTCATTCTGTGATCCTTCCTCATCCATGATGAAAGGCCAAAACTGAGAGTTGTAGTACTACCATTGGCCAATCCGCTCTTTTCTACAAAAAGGCCCAGGACTTTGATGACCTTCTGGTTTATTATTATTTTATTATTTTTATTACAGGGACCACAATTTTTAAAGCACTGTCAAATTTAAATAAACAGACCACAGCTTTTACCTTCATGTTGCAAATATTTGCATCAAAATGAGACTTAAAAAAAGGTTCCTCTTCACCTGAATTTAGTGCATCTCCTAGTGGCAAAATATAAATATAAAATATAAGTGTTTATCGGACACATATCTTTTCCCAAACGGAATGCAACTGCATTGGTTATTTCAGTCCATCTATGACAGCTGGATGAATATGTGCTGTACAGCATCACTGGATGTCTGAGTTGACGCCGGACAAGGACGGGGATTCAGTTAGGCAACATGTGTGACATTACCTGGTGTATTCTTCTAAGCCTTCATGCATTCATCATACTGTAGTTTCTAATATTTTTTCAGGTGTTTGAACAGGGTAGTTGTGTTGCTTTGTGGCACAGACACATATCTGACGCAGTCTAAATCTGAAATACTTCCAAAGAATGGGTGATGATCCGTATAGAGGGACTAGCTTTCTGCCTTTCGTCTGCTTTCTTTTGTTTTTTACTCTTTTACCCTACTCTGGTATACAGCCGCAACATTCAGTAAAGTTTTTCACAGGCTGCTGCAATGGCTAGGAAGCGCTTGAATTGATAAACAGTGGATTCTTCTCAGAGCTGAGCACACGTTTTATTATTATTATTGCATTGGATCATGTTCATTTAATTTTTAACTAAGCCCCGCCTCTTTGTGATGGTCTGTCAAGCTGTGGGAGGGAGCATGGAGCCCACAGTGAAATTACCCGCATTCCCTGAAGAAATATACAATTTTTGGAAAAACAAAAAGCAATTTCAGAGAGAGGTAGACAGAATCGTTTGAAGGATGTATCCAGGATGTCAAACTCACTCAGTAGTTAGACGCTAAAGCCTAACTGTACAGATTACAGTGTTTTATCATATTACCTGGCCATCAAGACAGATGACAATAAAAATACAGGGAAAGTGGAACAGGGAAGAAATGTGTGTCTCCTTCTAACCTCTCTGGATATTGAATATCATCATTACACGTGCCCCAGGCACAACATTCAGTTCGAAATCCACAAACCTAGCCTGAAAATGCAGAAAATCTTAAACAATTCCACGAGAGTCTGCATAGTTGTCAGACCCTTGTCGGAGCTGGCCAGTGCTACGCTATGATTGGCCAGTCTGCATTTGAGTGGCAGGACTTTGCAAAGGGTCAATTGTGCAGCCCTACTATCCATGTTAGCTTAAAGTAGCGTATGCAGTAGTGATGGTCAATGTGGCGCTGCTTCTGTCCCTTGTACCCCATCAAAATGAACTTAATCTAAGGGCTTGATGCCGCCCTCTTTTACCAGCAATACTTACTGTAGATTCATTTTTCATCTGAAAAGTAAATTAGTGCATTTTCTTACCACTTAAGTTACACCTGCCTACATCCAAAAACAGACAGTGACAAGTACAGAGGTCAAATCTACAGCATCAGCTTCATAACAGGGTATACGTTAACACACCTTCCTGTGTGTCCTGTATGAATAATGCAAACTCTGATAGGAAACATTACATAAATCTTTTTCTGCATTTTTTAGTTATGTTTCACAGCATCTGATCCTCAACATCACTAAGATCAACTGTCACAGTGCAACATAGATCATTTTCTCACAACACTAGAGCCAGTCCTCCTTAAAGTTTTGGCTCATCACACTTGCTCCTCATGAAGTCGCACAAATCCACCTGAATCCCATCAAAATTCATGTTATTCTCAGCAATTTTTCATTCATTGCCTCCACTTTTGTCCCCACTCAGTCATCACTCACCCCATGCTGCCTCACAACTGACTCTCACTGGTGCTGGTCATCTTTAATGAGGCTAACCACACGGGTCCTCAGCTTCCTCAGCTCAGAGTTAGTCACTGCTCTGTGTTTGTGATTGGACACTGAAGGCAAAGTGGGTCTCCTGGTCTCCCTGTGGACCATGTGGGGAATAATGTGCAGCTGAGTGCTCTCAGAAAGGGGAAAAACAAGCTCCCACCCTGTCTTGCTCTAACCTAACAAGGCCTCGTACTCTCCTCACCATCCCAGATTCATGACTGCAGTCTGGAAGGAGACATGTCTGAGGACCGATTGTTCCTCTGTGTTTAACCTCATTTTAGAAGATTTGCTGAATGAATACTGCATTTTTGTTTTGCTCTTAGTCATAGTAAGAAACATTTTGGCCAAAATGTTGCATTGTGGTGCTGGATGTATTGTAAAAACTGAAAGACAGATTAAAACTGCTTTCACAGGTTGATTTGAACTCCTCATGACTATTAAACTGACCTTTATATGTAAAATTGGTGGAGTTTTCCTTAAAGACAAGAAGCTCAGTATACACAACCCATATATTTACAACAATCACACACAGCTAAATAAAACAGGACATGGATCAAATACAACAAATAATCCTTAATGAAGCATTTTTTTAATGTTCTGTCAAATGCCTGATATGTTAACAGCATTCTCAAATGAAGTTCATCTTGTAGATTATTGCACAATATGAGAAGACACTTCCACGTTTAGCATTGCCTCCAAGGACAGTGAAAACTAACTTTCAAGTTGATCTTGTATGATCCAAATACTTTTTATTTAGAAAAAAAAAAAAAAAAAACCTACTGTTCATACTCCTTTTGTGCAGTGGCGTCCCCTATACAAGTTATGGCATCTATTAGTACTCACTTAGTCTGAGTACATCATTACATCTATGATTAGTGATTTTAACTGCAAGATTTAAAAAAATTAAAAAAGTATATGACCATGTGATTTATTAACTCCATATTGACATGATTCTGAGTCAGCCTACTTCACCAGCATAACAGAATTCCTGAAATTCAGTTATGGCTTTTGGTTTTGGTGTGCCACCCCAAAATTTGCAGTGGCCCCATCAGGCCACACCTATGAAAAATTATAAATATGGTGGGGATAATGCCTACAAACTGTTTTTTTTTTGTTTACAAAAATGAAAACATAGTCAACCTAAATTAGTCATTATATTTTAATTGTTGTAGAAGAACAGCAACTATACTGACCGTGTGAATTTGATATTAGCAAACTTACAAGCTGCTTGTAGTTCCACTCGAGTAGTTACAAGACTGAGACTTAAATGTGAACTGCATGTGTCTGGAATTGTGTAAGATCTATTTTATTGAGTTTTGTTGTTGTTTTCATTGGGTAATCTTAAAATCATAAATGCGTGTATTACACATTATTTTTAACACAGAACATTCCTGCTTTCCTTTAAATGTGGAAGACATGTCTTGTGAAACACTTCATTGTGCTCAACATACACAGTTTACATGCTGTACACTACATATATATGTAGACACCAAACCAGTCACCAGAATAAATGTTGGCATTTCATGTTCCTTGATACCACAGATATGTTACATTTGTACGTTAATGTGTAGCACTTAAGTTAAAGCTTTATGTTTCAACAACTGAAAGACAACCACATTTTATGGCTGAAAAGCTGCTGAAAGGTGCAGCTTTCAGTCACTGTGTTGTTCGTTAGTCTTAAACAGTATCCTGTAGTGGTCTACAGCTTGGCAGGTGTCTCACCTAGGTGCCATGCCACTCATCACTTTAGAAACATTATATGATACTCATGGAACCTACAAATGTAACGTATCCCTGACTTGCAGAAACGTACAATGCCAACAGTTTTTTTCAGGCGACCGGGCTATAGACACACATGTGCACCCATGCATGTGTTTACAGTATGTATATGACATAGATGTTTGTCTTAAATGGAAATGACCCCTTCCTTCTGACCCAAGGGGTTTCTGCTGCTCTGTGACATTTTACCACAGGCTACACTTTCGAAAGCGAAACCCTCAGCTCATCATGCACAATAATGTATGAATGAACGGCCTAGTTTCCCCCTTAACTACTGTAGTAAAGTAGTAAAGTGACCCCTTTCCCCACTTCAGTGAAAACTGAACCAGTATGGGGAAGCACCTCACTGCTTTTCTTTTCAAAAGGTTTTCATCCCTGTTTGTTTACAGCACTATGACCCATTTAGGTGGATTTAAATATGGAATCCTTACAGACGTGAATTCCATATTTAATTACCGTCAACAGCAGGATCATTTGGTTACACTGGCTGTCACTGAATCCCACTGCAGCCACTTTATAGATGCGTGGATGTGGAACAAAGTAGTTTTATTTCGAAAGCCCATGTAAAATCCATTTGTAATGCTACTACATATAAAAGAAAATCCCTAATTGCAGTCATATATCTTTATTTATTACATTACTTTCTAAATGAGAGACGGAATTGTCATATATTTCAGTGATAAATGAGTCAACTACCCTGCATTGATTGTGTAGCTTATTGTCTAGTATTCCATCCTTCTATTCATTTTCTACACCAAATCGATCAGCACTGAATAAACATCATGTAAACAAACTCAGTAGTAGTGTTTGATTTCAATTCAAACCTGATTTCTTTTTAGTTTAGAGAGTATAATTTAATGTTGTATCTATCACTATCTACCCAGGATTCCTCTTGTTTTCAGTGTTTGTTTGTCTTTTGTGAAAGGAAAAAACAATAAGTTTAAATCAGAAGTAAAGAGGTAAAAATGAAACGCCACGTATGGTTTACTTTTTGTACTACCTTGTCATTTGCAAGTGCCTTCAGTATTTCAAGTGTTACTTGTAAAAGAAAAATTCTACACAAGATCATTTCAGATTAACAGTCACATCTGGACATATGGACTGTAATTTAGGGATTAGAGTTTAATGTGCATAAAGGCAATCTGCTTTACGTACAACCCAATCACCAGAACAAACGTTGGCATTGTTGGCATGTTTCTGCAAACCACTGATACATTATACTTGCATGTGATTATGCAGCTGATACATTAAAACTTAAAATTTCAAAAATACTGTGGTTAATGTGTGATCAAGTTTGGGCACAAAACAACTTGGTTATGGTTAGGAAAAGATCATGTTTTGGCTTATGATATTCAGTTTTGGGTGCAAAGTCGTGGCTGGAAAAGCAGCATCTTGGTAAAAAAAAACAACAACAAAAAAAAAAAAAAACAGCCACTTTTCATGGCACTATCTCAGCAGGAAAAACAACAACGGGTCACTACACAACACCACAGACTGTACAAATAATAGACGTAGCCAGTGTGGCATCACCCATTGGTTTGTGGACTCCTATTTTTAAGCCTCAAGTTTGGCATTACAGCCATCGATACTTGGGTGAGAGGTTGGCACTGTGGAGGAGCGAGGGGTGAGAACTGACTGAGAAGCTGAGGACACTATCAGTTGACAGCCTATAACTCAAAGCTGCCCACCCTTGATTATGCGTAATTTTAATCCTTAATTTAAAAAAATGAATGTGTGAGTTATATAAAATTCTCCCCCACATACAGTTGTCATAAAAATCGTCTTTATTTATGTTTGGGGCTTTAACACTGAGGTCTCTAGGGAATGACTGGCTTCTGGAGCCAGCCTCAAATGGCCAAAAAACAGCAATGACTTGACGAACTGTTTGTTGTTTGCTGGTCTTGAACAGTGCTCTGCAGTGGTCTGCAGCTTGGCAGGCATCACACCATCCACCATCTCATCCACCTCCTGAAGACAAAGTCAGCTCATATACTGTGTTACTTTAGCCATGTTGATATGATACGTATGAAACATGCAAATGTAATGTATTTGTGGTTAGCAAAAATGTACAATGTCAACATTTTCTTCTGGCAACTGGGCTGTAATATACACAAATATACAAAGCTGTTAAAAGCTTCTTAAATGAAACTACTTAAAAACTTTTTTATATGTTTTCTTTTTCGCTCACTATGCTTCAGCAATCACAGTAATCACACAGATTAAAAAAACTGTGTTTTTACACTTCTAAAAACTCATTTGATGTGAAATTTAAAAAAAGAAAGGAATTAAGACAAAAGTAGCATCTTAAATGGTACACCAACAAAATGAGATCATTTGGTGTTTGTTGTGAGTCTAAAAAGTAGTAATTGATCTATGTAGTATGAAATTGAAACTAAGCAGATTGTTTCATGCAGAAAGTATCAGCAAACTTGACAGTCAATGTCAAGTTTTTAGTGATAAAGTTCATGAATTAATAAAATATGAGACAAAAAGTATCATCCTGAGCTTCACCGGTACCACTTAAGAGTCCTTAGAGGCCAATGTTTGAAGGCATATTACCAGCAAATTTCATCAGAGCTCTGACAGTCATGGTTTGCTTATAAAGGCTGCTTTGGACACTGCACACTGCATGTAACAAGATTAAATGGACTCCTAAACATAACGCAGTGACTGAAACAAACTGATTTAGTGAAAGCTTTAACCACTTTTTGAAAATTCTATCAAAGCATAGCTATACAGGCTGTGTTTTATGACTGACTGACACATCACCCTGTGCTAACTGGCACGGAGATAAAAAACAAACCTAATTTCTAATATCCCTAAATATCAGGCAGCGGTTAGATATCTTCTGCCTGGCAAGGGTGAATTAACTTACAGTCACAAATCATCGGGCCCAATCTCACACCTCGCTGAGCATATGCAGATGGGATCGAACTTGGATCATGAGGGGCCGTCAGCAGCCTAACAGTTGGCTGGACATAATGCTCGGTTATTATTTCCCTTTATGGCATGCTGGGAGGAGAGATCAATAAGTGGGGGCACAGTAGTAGTCTCTCACTGCAGTAGGTTGACACTTCATATCAAGTTAAAGTGTCGAGTCCTCCAATAAAATTGAGCAGATTTCTTCTTTCAAAGACAATCTCTACATGAAGTGGGCTCTCAAGTTAATGAAAATGTTGGATGTCACCACAGAAGCCCTGCAGTTCATCACATTTGGTGTTTGGCCTTTGATGGATGTGTGCTATGCATTATGTTTGTTGCTTGCTTGGGCGGCTTGTCATTGACTTGTGGCCACTGGCTTTTAATCTACCAAGACTGTGATACAGGCGGAACTTTGTGAAACATTACACCTCACAGAAAAACCTTACGTCACCCTAACTGGCAAGCCATAGTGGTGCACAGGTGATGGCTTGAGTGTATTGAGGGCAACACCATCTCACAAATTTAATTAAATACGTAATGAACTATGAAAACATCTTACGTGAACATTTTACAATTTCAAAATCGGCTCCTACACTACTTTACCCGATGGTGAAGGTCTACAAGGGAAATGATTGTGCTTAAAAACTGTAGAGTGTATATAAAGATGGACAACATGACAACTCCCAGAAAGTGAAGCCAAAACATCACAATCACCCCCTGGTGGCTGGCTGCATGATAGGTCATAAACCCTACCCCCTCCATGTTAGCAGATGGGCCAAACTAAAAGAGATGATGTCCATTAGTTTTTTCCCAAAGTAATTTTAGGGCGTTCGTATCACGATGTTGTGTGTGATGATGTGAGTATTTAGCATCTTAAGAGACAGATATTTCCTTCAGGAGCTGGTATTGACCAAAAACAGAGCTAAAAGGAGAGTGAATATTTGACTTACATTTATCAAGTGCCAGTAATGCAACTTGGAATAAATGCTTATGTTGCTCCAAGTGTGCTGGATGTGTAATAGGCAACTGCGGACTAACAGGTTTGAGACATTAACTTTCTAAGGTGAGTCAGTGCTGTGTTTTTAGCTTTGGCAGTTTGCCCCCAAAGAGCCAAAAAAAAAAATCAATTTATTGCAGCTTAGTAAATTTTTGATTACATGTCATATATGGGTTTACCAAGGGCACAAATCGGTAGTGTCAAAGTCAAATTGTATGAAATTTTTAATTAAACAATTGCTGTTTACAGCTACACTGGTACTACACAAATGCTGGCCAATAAGTAGAAAGAAATTGAGGTACAGAAATACATTTGGCAGATTACAGAAATACGTCAGAAATACGTGTCATCAAAGAGCAGTGACATGTATTATTTTCAACTGTACAATATCTAGCTTAGAACATATTTTTCCACATTTTTTAATAAACAAACATACGCTTATAGCTAAAATGTTTATGTTATTGCTTTATGGAAAAAAAAAAAAAAAAAACGCAATGTGCTCAACTCACGTTTAGACCCTAAAGACTGGGTGGATCCTGAATGTAGATAATAAAAAAGTGGAGATTAGGACAGCACTTGGGTTTAACATTAGGTTTATTTAAAAATGTATCAATGTATCATCATCTAATTTATTAAGAGAGTACTTAACTCTCCCATAACATTGTTGGACTCATGATGGATTGTTTAAAAAAAGGATCAAATTCGATACAGTGGAACCAGAGACGTCTTATTTTTTATCCTGTGCTTTCTTCTTCTTTGCCAAAAGCTAGGTGCCAACAGCAATGCAGTTTAACCTCTGTCAGTTTGGTTGGAAATTCGGATGTGTTATGCTAGTAGCAGCAAATGTAGCCTCGAGCCTCTAGCCTCAATCAGAGATGATGAGCGGTCTACAGAAGTCTGGTAAGCCAACCCATTCTCATGCCAGCTAGTCAAATACTGCTGCTTTGTCAGTGGACCTAAACGTCCAAAAACCACGCACTAGGTAGCCTCCCACTTCTGTTAGGATATTCACAGATGGGGTCTCAATTGATGCTTGTTACATGTATTGAGTCTTTTCAAAATACATCTCTGTTTTCATAGGAAATGTAAAGTTTCTGCTCATTACAGTCATACAGTCTTTCAAAATAAACTTATAATGTAGGTAAAACATTTCATTTATGTTTATTTCCTTACGTTTAGGCAACAAAAGCATGTGGTTAGGTGCAGAAAAAAACATTATGGTTTTGCTTAAAATAACTACAGTTCTTACTGATGCAATGTCATGTTACGTGACATTCATCATTTGACATGTGACACTAATGCGGCATGCTACACAAACTAGCACACTAAGATGTTATTAAAAATGCTCCACTGACTTTTGGTTTCACACAGGAAATGAACAGTGGGTGAGAGTCCATTGTTTGTTTGATCTATCCACCTCCAAATGGACTTTCTTGCTCCTTACATTAGGGTAGTTGCTGATGACATCGGTATTTGCAGTATTTGACAAGTTCGGTAATTGCCAGCAGTGTCAGAAATAGCTGCCACCCGATGCATATCTGACCGCCGCCACATGTGCCTCTGTGTATCTGTATTTGATGCCGAAACCACTGACAAAGCGGCAGTATTTGACGAGTTGAAAGTGACAGTGGGCGGAGTAAGCACACCTTAATCTAATTCCACACCCCCCGATTTGTTGTCTTGACCAAACCAAATTGAAATCAAACTTTGAGCAGCTCTTTCTGGAGCCACAAGAGGCTTTATACGACCTTTTTTAACATATGCAGAAGTACTGCCCAACACCGCAAACAGACTTTGATAATCAGTTCCCTTTTAATCTCTCAAATGTTGGCATTGGTATTTGCCCTTAAAAAATCAGGCTCTAGTAGAGTATGTCACTGTATTTCAGTTGGTTGTTGGTGTGGTGAAGGTGCTACCTGGAGAAGTGCTGCTGCAGTGTCACCATCTGCCGCCCACCCTGCTGAGACTTCACCCTCTCCCTTCTCTCCACGCCCAGATGTTGTTTGTTCTCCAGCTGGGGATTATTATTATGGATCAGTCTTTGTGGCGTAGCTGCAGGGGAGAGGAGTAAACACAGATAGTTTGTTGTTAATCTTGCATATCATAATCCCACTGAAGATTTCAAAGATACAGTACATCTGTTCATTTCCCTTTTCCCCTACTTTAAAAGGACAGTTTGGGGTAGAGCAAGGCCGATGTGCAGCCTTGCCTCACCTCACACGCTGTGGTTTTGAATCAGCGTCGACATATGTGTTTTCCCCACAGCTGACAGGTTCTGAGTTAGGAAAACAGAGCCTTAAGGTAAACTGCCATTTTGGAACCATATTTAAATATCCAAGAATGGCCTCATCCTGCTGTGGTAGCAAAGGTTCAGGTGTTGTTAATATTACAGTGACCATATTACCTCATGGCTTGTCCTTTAAGTGTTTACCTGTTTATTACTCAACTGAAAAAATACACAAAAATGTAATGTTTCTGTGGTATATTTTGCTGACATTAAATGTGAATTGAGAACACAAATTTTGTGTCAACAAGATGCACTCAATGACCCTGATAAACCTGTATTAATATACTAGAGAGATTTCAGCTTTCTTTTATGAATTACTCTGTGATTGTTAAATCCTTGCTTTGCATCAACTTAATGGAAATTTCTATTTTTTAAGTGTCTATGGAGGAATATGATGAGGCCAGCAGAAGTGCCAATCAAAATGATAATGGTTCCCAGTCTATTTCAGGAATAATCAGTCTGAGTTTTTTTTTTGTCAGCTTGCTCTGGCACTAGCCTCCAGCCACAGGTTTGTGACTCAGTGAATCAGTTCTACTCCACCATGCAGTGCTGCAGTACAGGAATGAAAGCTGTTGAATTACACAGTGGCCTGTGACTAATTCCATATTTTATAATTGCAGTATTTTACTTGAATATATTTTCTTTTCACTGTAACACTTTTTTAGTCTCACTGTTTTTAAATTGTATTTACAACAACATCAGTTTCAATTCACACTGATGGTTTTTATCAGGGACGTCACGCACAAACATGATTATATTGATTATATACCTACATCAGCAAGTACTACCACAACTATATCAGTATTGGTATTACCAGAGGCAGAGCAAGGGGGTGTCTTGTGGGGCTCCAGCCCTGAATGTTTTCCCCAGAGCCCTGAATCTTCTAGGTCTTGCAAATTCTTCAACTTTGTGTTATTCATATAATGATATATGCCCATGTTGTTTATCCTACTATGCTATTCCCTAAAGAAATCTAGAAGAACTAAGTAAACATTCTTCTATTGGCATTTAAGGTCTATCTAGCATTTAATTCAGAGCACTGAAGACTACATTCACTTGCATTGTTGAGGATCCTTCGCCAGTAGAGCAGCCTAGATTTTTATGGCATGGATTTAAAGGTAGCAGATTTATCAGCTAAATATTCATTCTGTGCACTTTACTCCAGCATACACTGTAAATCCCAATCCATCCATGACATAAAACTTTAAGGTGAAGTCTACACAAATGCCCTGGTTTGTCAAAATGATGTGAAAACTTTGTGTTCACTTGACACAAAAACTATGAAACTATTATCAGCCTGACATATTTATATGTTAATTCAACAACTTTGGATTTTTGAGTTTATTTGACTAAAATTTATAACGCTGATTTTACCTAATTAGTTTAATGCCAACAAACACCACTATCATTGTGCACTAAACATGCTGCTGGGGCTAAATGGGTGTTATTAAGGCTAGTAATGCTGTTTAAGCCAGATTCCTACCCTACCTATATTATGTAACTTAAAAACAGTAACATCAGACAACGTTTCCCTCTTTTTAGAAGGTGGGAGTGAAAATAAATTTGTTGTTTTTATTATGGAAAATTTTGGCAAGGGAAAAACAGCGTGGGCAATCACAGGGGTCCCTTTACCCTTTCACCCAAAGATATCTGAATGAAAATGGGTCCCGTAAGTACCCACAAGTCACCCATTTACAGACGTGCCCACTTAATGCTAACCCCATACAGTTTTGGGAAAAAACACATGCAGGTTTTGCATGCAGTATAAATGTTTTATTTTCACCTGTTGTTTTTATTTTTTTCGGCATACTGGAGTCTCCAAACAGTCTTGGAAATGCATAAATTCAGTCTGACTGGAAAGCTGAGAGCCTTGTGCATTCAGTGAGCCCAATTTTATTCAGTAAGACAATTTCTTTGAAATGGACATCAGTGTATAAAATGACCTACGGTGACCTCTAGCATAACCACAGCCTTGTGAAACTTTACAACTACAAACTAGAAATGTTGGGCATTCAGAAGTAAGATTGCTTTATAGGTAGATTCACAATAAGGGGGTTTCCAGTACAGAAGTGTTCACCATCCAATCAAATGCAATTTTTGCAGAAATCTCCAAATGTAAATGTTTTTTTTAAAAAACACAGCAAGGATTTTTCTATTGTGTTTCTCAAGGTCAAATGATGTCTACCACTGCCATGTTTCACATGCTGTTGACCTGCTATCTCCCCATAAAGATCCCCTGTACCTCCCAAAAAAGATAAAAAAAAATGTGTCTACGGGGGTCTAAGAGGGTTTAAATGGCTTGACAAAATAGTGCATATCGTTGCCATAAATAAGAAAAAAATCCCCAAGGCGGAGCATGCCCTCGCACCCCCTACTGTAGGTGTGGGCTGATATTTACATCTAGCTGTACTCCTGGGTATCACCACAACTATACACTTTTGTCACAGCAGAAATTCTGACATATAGCGGGTAAAATATAGGGGCAGCTAACATTAACAATGGCTTAGTTCCATCCTGTCACAGAAAACCATACAAGTAAGCCACATCCACAATAACAGAACTCTGCTATGTATGGTTGCTATGTAAAAAGGTCTACATCTGCTACTATTACTAATATTGCTGCTAATACTGTAACAGACCATACAGACTGTTGTGAATAAACTGAATAAATGTCAATGAAACATAATGTACACAAGTGAACATAGTGTATTTTCCAAATAATTGTATATATTTCTTTTAATTAAATGTGGTTAAAATGCAGAGTTGTCTAACTGTCGTCAAGCTACAAAAAAGATACCTTGTAGAAGTCTGTCAGGAAGGTCAAACCTGCTCACAATCCCAATTAACATTGTTATCCAATAATGAAGTGTACTGAAATGTATTCATCACTTTTCAGTCAGGTAACACAAAAGACACCCACACTTGGCAACATCTCCTTTTGCTTTGTAAATTAAAGCTGAGACATCGGGGTCGTTACAAAAGGTCATTCAATTAACAATCATTGGATGTACTTAAAAATTCAGCTCAATTGAATTTTACAAGCATTGATCCTTAACCATCCATCATGCCAGTGACAGAATTTAAGTAACAATTATTTATGAGTGTTTAAATGATTTTAACATCGCTTTATATCTTTTTTTTTCTTTCAGATAATGTATTATATCTGATTTTCTCTCCTCGTTGTTTGTCCTTCAAGCAAGAGGAGCAATGAATGAGAGCAGATCTGCACTGAAGCTGATAAAAATAAGTTGAGTATTTTAATTCCTTACATGCAAAGCAGAGGACAAACCATTAAATCATACAAAGAGATGTAAAAAAAAAAAAAAAAGAGAAGGAAGGAAAGAAAGAAATTTGAGGGACCTGGCAAGGATGTGAACTCTGAATCTGCACTGCCATCTAGTGACGTTTGCAGATTACTACCAGAGTCAGGCACTTGTATTTTGGATCACTGCACAGTTAAAACATAGATCGTTAAAGATGAAAGGTTTATTTTTGATCTTGGAAACAGAAGTCAGCTGAACAATATCACCATAAGGTCTGCGGTGATGTAAAGGATGAAGGTGAAACTCAACTTTGAAGCAAAGTGCTCAGAAAAAAATGTAAATTTGAACATTGATAGGTCCATGACAACAGAGCAAAGCCTTACCTGCTAACAAAGGTTGTGTGATACTTTGTCTGCTGTGACTTTAAATGTATTGTTTTCTGTTGCTTTGTTTTCTATCAATCTTTTATCCTGTGAGTTTTGGACTATATTTGAATGATCATCCACATGTTGTCCTCTCCTGCTTTCAATCCTGAAGACCCTAGAAGTTTGACACCATTTTTTTCTCCTTTTACATCATTACAATTAACACATTATCACAATAAAAATGATCACAATTAATAATAAACAGTCCTAACAGACCAAAGCTATACATGAATCAAGTGACTGTTTCGTGTGTTTTGCCATCTTGCAGCGGCACCATTACTGCGGTGGCAAGTTACAGTGTCTGCTGCAATGTAGCAAAGGTTGTCAATTTTCTAAATGATCTAAGTTAATCGACAACCAGCTTTGGCATAAAATATAGACACTATTGACTCTGCCAGAGCTGCTGTTGTTTGGTTTAAAGGGATAGTTTGGATTTTTTTTAAAGTGGAGTTGTATGAGGTACTTATCCATAGTCAATGTATAACCTACAGTGGAACGCACTTTGGAGAAGCAGGCTGGAGTCTGACACTGAAGCAATGTAATGTACTGCTGTGGAGGGGTCAGCAACAAAACGGATTTTAGCCACCTAAAAAAATCAATATCAGATTAAGTGCATGCTATATTGAAAGTATTTTCTTTGCTTTACCTTTCTATCAGACAGCAACTTCCCACAGGCGTTGTTTTGCTTTCTTCAAAGCCAGACTCCATCAAGAAAAATTTAATATTAACATCGCTGAACACAATAGCAGCTGGTCTGCCACTGCCTCGATCAGTGCATTTTTGTTTTTTTTTGTGTGTTATTGTGGGTGACCTTGGCATTTAAAAGAGTTAGTTCGGATTCACCAAAGTCACACAATAACACAAACTAACTAACTGATCAAAGCAACAGTAGACCAGCAGCTCCCAAGTTCAGCAAGCCAAAATTACTGTTTTTGTCACTGGAGTCTGGTGGCTTTCACAAGACCATAAATGTGGAACTGAAGCTATTAACAACTTTTTCGTCGGAACGGGTTGACTGACAGAAAGGTAAAGAAGTGAAAATACTCTCAGTATAGCATACACTTAAACTGTTAAGTTTTTTTTAGGTGGCTAAAATTTGTTTTATTGTTGACCCCTCCACAGCAGTACATTGTTTAGCTCCCATGTCAGACTCCAGTCTGCTTTTCCAAACTCAGGGTGTGTCGACCGACACCTACTGTAGGAAACGGAACTATCCCTTTAAGGTTTGACTGTGTTTCCTGGTGACTTTAAGAAGAAAGCATTCATGGTTGTTTATGGTAACTCATGTAAGTGGTTGCCGTAGTTAATATACACAGATGAGTATTTAAAAGTGATTAAAAGTGATGTTTACTTTGTGGTCATTATCCTAGTTAGAGCAACTTATGCTATATTTCACAATAACCACAGTTAGTTGATTGACTAAATTGATTCTTGTGGGACCACCGAAGCCCCTAGACAGTAACGTTAATTCACTATCGTTAGCTGCGTTAGCTTAGCTGATGTTATTTAAAATGTGCCACAGCTGTTGAAGCAGCTAAGACCTGCACAGGTTCTTCCCAATGTTGTCAAAAATAGCCTTACATAGAAAGTAAAGTTTAGAGTAGAAAACTGTACTTTGACAGCTTGCATTCAAACATGCGTGTATTGTAGGGAGACGCCACCACAAGTATGGTGTCTTGTTTACTTCTGGTACTTTCCCAAAAGACAGAAAAGAAAAGAAAAAGAGATCACATCTTACACGCATTTATACAATATATCTCAGTTGCTAATGTTAACAGGCAAATCCACTTGTGATGTTATTATTCTAATCACTGGGCAAATAATTTATCAAAGACTGCCATACATACATTAAGCTGTTGTCATGTCCTTAAATTTTCTTTGATTTTTTTTTTTTTCCAGTGGGGAGGTTTCACCCAGTTCTCAATCCCAACTCAAATACTGCCATTTTGTCAGTCATTTTGGCATCAGACATTGACACAAAAGGGCACATTTCATGGCAGTATGAAACACAGCCAGTAACAACATACTATAAGGAGCTGTAAAGTTCCTATAGGGCAGGTAGGAGTGGTGGTGGATGGGTCCAACAAACCCCGGACTGCTTCCCGTGTGAATGTTGAGCCAGACCATGATGTTTTGTCTAAACCTAAGCATGTGCACAAGGAAATACACGTTAATAAGAGGTTTTTACCAACGCAGATTTATGTTGAGACTTTATGCATAGCAACAAGCAGAAACGGAACATTTCCTGTGGAAAGGAAAGTGTTGAAAAGACAGTGGATTTAACAAGTGTAAACTGACAAGGCATCCTGTATGTCAAAAGACACAGGAGGATACTTAATGCGTCATATATAGACGTGAGAATCCACTGACCAAGCAGCAGTATATGATAAGTTGGGATGAGAACATGTTGGAGGCTCAGTATCAAAATAAATCTCTATGTAGCCTAAACTGTGTTACAGCAGACGGTTTTTCATAGATTTAAACATTTCCTTACTAAGACAAAAGGTCTGTCACCTGCTGTTTTTTGTAATTGTCTCATGAAAACCGTTCCTTTTTTTGTTTACTCAGAAATTCCACAATACAACTGTTTTGTCATAGATACTGTTTCCCAGGACACAAACTAACCGTTTTCACAGCACATATTTTGCCCTGTCATTGCAGGAAGTAATGTGAAATAACTTGTACTCTTGTAAGTCCTCATTTTGATGAATAATACAATAAACTCGATAAGCCTCTATTGTTCTTACTTGAATATGTCCGTTTAATTACAACACAAATCTGATATCAATGAAGCTTTTTGCACTACACGGGCAGGGACAGGGACATATCAAATACTAATACTATAGAACAACCATTTCAAGCTTGTACAGTGACTGTCCAATGTCTATCAGAGTCAGACAAAGTGTGTGTGTGTGTTCTTGTACATGCTACATAGTGAGGACCAAAAACTGTATTTTAGCAACAAAGTGAGGACATTTTTGGAAAGTGAGGACATTTTGGTTGGTCCTCACTTTTTCAAGGCGCTACGAAATGCATTATGACAATGAGGGTCCTCACAAAGATAGAAGTACAAACGTGTGTGTGTGTGTGTGTGTGTGTGTGTGTGTGTGTGCATGTGTTACTTGGGAGCAACAAGGTCGACCTCTTATCTTCCAGACAGGCAGGAGCCTCTAACATTAAACATGCTAAGTGTGAAGTACACTGATGCCTGCCAATGCAAGTAAACATTCTTATGATACACAGAGTCAAACATTTATTTTATTCTTTCACAGGAAGAGCTCAGTTTAAATTATTAATGGTAATAGTCCTGTAAAACTCACCTAATACCCAAGCATAATGAAAGCTGTTCTTGTTCCATTTTTATACAAGTACATGCATTGTCTCATTTGAAAGGTTACGCTGAATTTTTTTCCCTCCATCAGTCAGACTCATTGTAAATGTTTCTGTCATTGAGTTTTATCAGTTTCAATTCACTGAAACAAACATTTTTTTTTAAATCTTCACCTGACCAGATGACTAGAATTGTGACTTATTAGCTGGAAAACCCAAGGTTAACAGTATAAAGCCTCACCTATTCCAAATTCAAAGTAGCTAATAGTATCACAGAAACATTTTGCTCTCCATGTTTAAATACAGTCTATGGTTCAGGTAGTCACTGTTGATTACCGATTCTTGCTTCAGGTGATTATATACTTGGGAAAATATAGTTGTGAATATTATATTCCATTCTGCCAATGTACCCTCTTAAATGCCACACACTGGAACTTAAATGGAACGGAGCAATCGTTAAATTTATGTGTCACAACTGTGGTTTTCCTGCCACGACAAGTAGAAATGTCTGCTGTGAAAAAGGTCTATATGACAGACATTGTATGTACAGACTGTTAATCAGGTTCCCTAATCTTTCCTTTTTCATTTTTTATCTTATTGCCTAAAAGTAATGCTAAAGTATGCTCCCCATATACTCCTACGGAAACTTTGTAATGTCATAGCAATTTGTGCTTTAACTGATTTTTTGTACCTTTTCTTCAGAAGCACTTTATAAAAATGTCTTAAGGATAAATTGCTCTTAAACTACAGTTTAAAATTCTTAAACTGAAATACTGTTCTTTAGAGACCCATGGTTTACATAGGACGGACTTACGTGAGAATATTTATTTCTGTCTGCCAAGGACTTGCAACACATTTGGACGCTCCCTTTAAATTTTCTATTTTTTTTTACATGAGAAATAGCATCTTTTAAGCATGAATGTGTTTCTCAATAGTTGGCCAGCAGATGGAGTTCTTCATTCATTTTCCACAGTAGTCTTGCATAATCTGAGTTTATCACCTGCCTTCCCTAATGTGTCTGTTTACTGTATGTCTGTCCTCCTTACAGCCACACTGTTATATAGTTACAGCCACACTGTAAGGAAAGGCAGAGAAAAAGAGGAAACAGGAGGAGTTGCATCTGCGTGACAGTGAGATCACACCACAAGTCAGAGGTGTTGGTTTAGTTAACTGTCACATGGTACCTTTAAATGACTCATGTGATATTCTCTTCACAAACCATATATGTACTGTGTAAGGAACAATGCCTCACTTACAGACAGAAAGTCTTGGCTGAAGAATATACAAATTTAACAGCAATGAAAATGCCTGCTGACAAAGGTTTTGCCTAAAAGATGCATTTGTCTGGGTTAGGAAAGGATTTGTTATAAAACCATGTAATTGCTCATTTTGTACTATGAATCATTAAAGAGTAGGTGTCTTATTTCTCAGATAGCTGATATCTCATTTAGAATGAAACCTTTCAAATATACCCATGGTGATGTTTGTATAAATCAACCTCCTCTGTGTGTCCCTGGGGATGAATCAGAATGTCAAGTACACATTCAGATTGTACATATAATACTTCACTACAACAGGCTACTGTAAATGCACAGCATTTTGAGCTCATGACACTGAAGAGTCTCTGTTCTCAGACTTCTCCTCTTAACAAACACAGTGACAAGCCGTTCTTTGGACAAGATCTCACCAGTGTACTAATTTAACAATTACCAACAGAGGTCAGTTTTGTTTTACTACGCACAAACAGTAGTAGGTTTCAGTCATTCACACATCTCAACTGGAAAGTGAAATAAAGACTTTCACTCTCAATAGATATAAAGGTAAAGGATTTAGGCAGTGACATGGAGTATTCAGATAAGAAACCCAAAGTCTATAAAAAGGATGTAATAATGTGCCTGTATGCAGTAAGAATGTGTACCAATGCATGTTAGCTGTCAAATAAATGTAGTAAAACAGCCAGTTCTCATTTCCAACTTGTCAAATACCACCTTTTTGTCAGAGATTTTGATACCAACACGGATGCACGTTGCCTGCAACTACCATAGTATAACAAGCAAGAAAGTCGATGGGTCGACTGGTGGATGGGTCAAACAGACTGCATACTTTCACCTGGGAGCCTGCTGTTATTTTAATAGACAGTGTCATAAAAAGCCAAGTCCCAATGAAATGCTGTTACTATGATGTTATTATTTTTAAGTTACTTAATGTAGGTAGGGTAGGACTTTGGCTTAAGCAGCATTGCTAACTATAAAACCTATTTTGGGGGAGTAGAGTTCACGGAATGAATGAATGAATCTGCAAACTTTAAATCCATGCCATTATACCGTGGTGTGCTTGTATGTGTAGCATGCTATGGCAGTGAGTATGTCATGTGACATTAAATGAGGTTAGTAACAACTGTAGTTCAGTCAGGATCACTTAAGTCAAAGAAAACTTAATTTTTATTTGCAGTATTATATTTGGCAGTATGACTCCACACAGGAAGCCTAAGACAGAGAGAGCACATGTCTCTGCCCTTCCACATGCCTACATGGAAAGCCTTAAGGCAGAGACAGCGCAACTCTCTGCCATTCCATGCACCTATATGGAAAGCCTAAGGCAGGAAGAGCAGCAGCAAAGATCCCCCGGGAACAGAACAGAGCAGCATCAATGACAAACAGACACAGACAAACAGACACTGATAAGTCAGACACAACATCAACAAGGAGGAGCTGGAGTGGAGGTGGGTGGCAAAGGGGCTTGCAGAGGAAGCAGCAACAGTGGGCAGTTTATATAGGACACCCTGAATGAGATGTGCCAATTGGCTGCATAGTAACAAATAATGTGATCTATCAGCTCCCATCGATCATCAGCTGATCCATCAGTTGATTGGGCTGCTTATGATCAGCTGATGTAGCTGGAATGTGAGCTGAGCTTGATATTGTGTCCTGCCTAAGCTAACGCTATGCTCAATTTATTTCAAGCCAAGCATTTTTTCTAAACCTAACCATGGACTTTTGTTGCCTAAACTTAAGGAAATAAACCTAAATAGGAGGCATTTTACCTATTTTGTAAGTTTATTTTGAAAAAGACTATATGCATCTAACTAGCAGAAACTGTACATTTCCTGTGAAAACGGAAATGTATTTTGAAAAGACACAATGCATGTAACAGGCCTAAACTGACACAAAATCCCAGAACGTCCAAAACTGATACAGGGGGTACCTTGTGTGTCATATTTTGATGTGTAAGTCCACTGACGAAGCTCCGGTATTTGACGAGTTGGAATTAGAATGCATTGCAGCAAAAAGTACAATATTACCCTGAATGTAGTTGAGTAGAAATCCAAAGTAGCATAAAATGGAAAGAATACCTAAAAACACGGCCTACTTTTAACATCTTTAGAAGATGACAAAACTGCTACAGCCAAGAAAGCTAAACTTAAGACAGTCCAAGCAAATAGACAAAAGAAAAGCAAATGCAGAATACATCTTCACTACTTTGATAAGACAAAGGCCTACCTCACTTTTGTTTATAAAAAGAATAAAAAGAAAAAGAAAGAAAGGGTTCAACAACACAGGGCATAGTATGGAGCATAAAGAGACACATTACAAATACATAAACCACAAGTTAACGACATCAGAATTTCCAGTGTACAAAAACCTGATTGAGTCTTCTAATACGTCTTTTTCACAGCAGACATTTTGACTTAGTAAGAAAAGCACAGGTGTTACTAATCACATTAATGATGGCTCTGATCATGACAGTGTGACAGCGAGCCAGCATGCACAATACCAGGACCCTGAAATTAAAACCGCTAAATGTAATTCAGCCATCGTTCATTTCATTATTTATAGTTAGGCTTTTCCTACTGTAACATCTGAGTATGTCTGCTGTGAAAGAGTGGAAGAAACTACTGGTAAAAGGCTAAGACTACATATAGCCAATGTCTCGAATAATACAGAGTGCTGCAGGAATGATGTTTTTTTTGAACGCCGCGACAAGAGTTCGCTTCACCCTGGTCCCCTTGTCAAAAACCCTTTGGGATTTTTCCATTGGATTTTATAATATTGCAGAAAATAAGCTCTGTGGCAAACAGAAATTTATGAAGTTTTGTTCAGCAAGATAATCTTTACAAATTAACACAAATGACCGTTTATGATTTCTGAAATGTAAATGCAATGACCAGAAGTAAAAAGTTAATGTTAGGCTATAAAGGAAGTACACCATGGTCACAAGACTTGACTGTCGCCACCACATCAACACTGTAAAGCCGTGTTTAGCATGATGACATTGTCCCATTTGCCCATTTTTAGCAACTGCCTTTTTTAAGACACCTATAAGATCCAAAATCCACATATTTTATGTCATAGAACAAAATGTTAAAGTCTCTTAAGCTTCTGTTAACCACAGACCTTATTTCAGGCATCTAACCAAACACCCATTCAAGAAACCCACTGACTTTGCGACAGGGGAACTGGGAGTGCTAAAATACTAAGTAATTTCCTGGTTTTAGGACTCACGGACCACTCTATTGGAATCACATGTTCAGAATGTTAAACTTGCAGTTACTGATTTTTTGGCCACTTGGGGGCAGCAGAGAAAAGTTGTGAACACAACATCATCTTAACACCAGTTATTACCTTGGTAAACTTGTCAGCAAACAGATACTATACACCTCCAGCAACATTATCATTCATTTGGAGTTGTGTTTGTGTCCATCTGATGAATGTAAGTCCAATATTCACTCTCTTTTACTTCTGTTTTTGGTCTCCACCAACTCCTGAAGGAAATATCATGCTCTTTAGCTGCTAAATGCTCCACTATGTTCACTAGATAGTCGCTAACTGTGTTTGTCTGCTGTTTGGCGCAGGGCAGGTAGTGTACTGTGGGTTTTTAGAGCTTTGTCACTGAAAGCAGCTGCCTGTGGCTGAAAACTACACTATGAGAGCTGTGAAAATGAACCAGAGCAGTACAGTTGAGGTGCAGACAGATAAATGATGAGCTGAAACCCACTATGAAACTCTGTAAAGCTGTCAGGGGCTGCAGATTCAGGTGATAACTCTCTGTAGGTTCATCTCTCCCAGAGACGCCTCTGGCATTCTTTTTACAGTCATTTCTTATTATAAAAATAGCGATTAAAGCTGCTTTAAAACTGAAATAAAGTCATTTTTCAACATCACTGACAAACGAAATGAAAAAAGAGCCTACCAACACCTTTAAAGCTGAGCATCTCTAAAAAAACAGAGCATGTATCTCATTTGTTAACCCCACCCACCATCCATCCATCCATCCATCCATCCATCCATTTCCTAACCGCTTATCCTCTTGAGGGTCGCGGGGGGGCTGGAGCCTATCCCAGCTGACATTGGGCGAGAGGCAGGGTACACCCTGGACAGGTCGCCAGACTATCACAGGGCTGACACATAGAGACAGACAACCATTCACGCTCACATTCACACCTACGGGCAATTTAGAGTAATCAATTAACCTATCCCCAACCTGCATGTCTTTGGACTGTGGGAGGAAGCCGGAGTACCCGGAGAGAACCCACGCTGACACAGGGAGAACATGCAAACTCCGCACAGATGGGCTCCCGCACCCGGGATTGAACCAGGAACCCTCTTGCTGTGAGGCGACAGTGCTAACCACCACACCACCGTGCCGCCCCCCCCACCCACCAGCGCAACATAAAAACAATTTGTGGTTTCAGGGGAAATGACATGCCGTAACTATTTCTTGATGAACAACAGCTGAGTGCAGTTTTTGTGCACAACTTCCTACAGTCTCCATAAAGTGAAGTTGCAAGGTATCGTACCATTGTACCTGTACAGAGACCTATTAAAAATCAAATCTTTATCCATGGACACTGCACAGAAACACAGGTACCTCAGCTTTACAGGTGTTGGCAGGTGTATTTTCTTTCCACCTGCCTCCTGTCTTTATGCTAATCTAGGCTAACACAAGAAATGAGACAGATGTCCATTTTTACATCTCATTCACAGATAGATAGCAAATAAGTCCACTTCTCAAAATGATGCTGTTTTGCAATGCTTTTTCTAAAAGTGATGTATGTGTTGTCAAAATGGTGACGACTTTTGTCTTTGAGCTCTTTCAAAACAAGTTCTTCTATATTAAGACGTTCTGAATTATTAAGTCATAAGGAGGGAGAACTTGCAATCATTTACAGGTTAAAAGATCCTGACTAAAACAGCATTGATATCTGCTTTACAGATTGAAATACTTTAAATTACCAGTACAGTACTTTAGGTTGTAGCTTTATAGCTATTTTGTATTTTTGTCTGCAGTCTAAACAAACTATTCTGAATAATCTAAAAAGCATGTTGTTGTTGTTATTACTATAATGTGATACTGATGTAACAACACAGGTGTCACTTCATGAAAATTTAGTTTTTAAAAGGTCTCCAATATATGTGATTTTAGGCAATGTGATAGTGGGATTAGTATAAGAGGTCAGTGTAGACAAAATACAGCAAGTCAGGGGGGCACATAATAAATGGGGAGGTATGTGGAAATTTTGAGTGTCCTGCAATCTGGTGATTTTTTCTGCACCAATTTATGGTGCACAAAATTCAGGCAAGTGCCATTCCAAAATATACAAATATAATGGAATACAATGCAGTAAGGCTCTCAGGCATTCTGTATTGCTTTCAAATATTTATTCTGTTGATCAAGTTTTCCAACCCATTCTTATCCTCACTCAGTCAAATACCACTGCTTTGTCTTCGTCCTAAATGTCAAAATATGACTCACTAGGTACCCCCCTGCATTGGTTTTTGACATTCATGGACGGCGTCTTAATTAATGCCTGTTACATGCATTGTGTCTTTTCAAAATACATTTTCACAGCAAATGTACAGTTTCTGCTCCTTACATGTGTACAGTCTTTTTTTAACAATAAGCTCACTGATGAGATAAAAATGTCTTTGTTTTTATGTTATTTCCTCAGGCCTAGGCAGCAAAAATCCGTGGTTAGGTCTGGAAAAAAAAAACTAAAATCAATCATAAAGATTTGTTAGTTTCATTGGACAATGCATATTTGTTTCTTCTATATTCATATTTATATTATACCGTAAGTTTTCTTATTGTTCAAATAATCTCAAAGCATTCTCATTTGTTCGTCAACACATAATTTGTTAGACCATTTTTAACAAGTTATACTTTAAATAGGTCATTTCACAAAGTGCTGGGGACATGTCCCCATTGACCCAGTCTCACCTGTGTTAATGATACCTAAGTTACACTGATCACTGCCTCTCCATTAGACAATATTCTGTCATATTAGAGCATTTGCTACAGTCCTCACACATCTTAATGGACTATAAGAAGTGTTATTGTTTCTCTATAGGAGTCACAGAGACAAACAGTTTGACATTTACTGTATTTTTCAATCACAATGACTCCAACGCAGAAGTAAAACAAAGCAAGTGTGTGTTTACTTGGAGACCTTTCAGAGAGGAAAGCACTCCAGTGTAAATAGTGTAATTACACGTCTTCCTTTTGGGTGGGTGGGAGGGTAAATTGGTGTAATCAAGGCAGCAGTTCAGCCTCTGGCATTGATGTTGGAATGAATTAGGACAGGAGCTTGCTGAGATTTTGCCCCCTGGGTATTTAATGAACACATACTTCTACCCCCAAATCACATCCTGCTGATATACTGGCGAGCCAGTCTTATGACTGTACCATACAACCCACACTGGGAAATGAGTAGTGCAGGAAATGTAGCTTTAACAAGCAACTGTAGGTACATTTATACTTTTAAGCATCAAGCTTGGATTGATAAACCAGACAACCCACAATGAGTACACTGGGAGAATAAACAACTCGGCATCACTTTTGTTACATGTAATTTTTTTTATATATAGTTTATGTACTTCTCTATTTTCTGCTACCACTTGTACAGGGGAGGCTACTACAATTCGAAAACAGATTTACTTTTTAATGCATCACTTCTCCCTTTGTCTAAGTTAGTGGTACTAGATTGGAAGACTGGGGGGCATGAGTATTTTATTTGACCTACAGGTCCCACTCATGAGATCTCAGCCCAGTCGTCACCAAAAGAAATGTTGGCATTTTACATTTCTGCAAACCACAAATACGTTACATTTGCACGGACCATATCTACATTTTTAAAGTGACATAATATATAACCTGACCTTGTCATCAGGAGGTGGAAGGAATGGTGTATGGCGTGTAACCTTGGCAAGACGACCTGCTAGGCACTGCAGACCACTGCACTAATAGAGACCAACAAACAACAAAACCACTTGTTTTTAGGGGGCCCTCCATGTTTCAAGCGTTTCCACTGGTGTTTGTAGCACAAACCTGGGTGTTTTTAGTGGCCCAGCATGACTTTTTCCAGCAGCATTAAGCCACCAAACCTGGGTATTTTTCACCAACCCATTACTGCTTCAGTGTTTTAAGCCAAAACATGATATTTTTCTAACCATAAGAAAGTGGTTTCTGTGCCTAAACCTAACCACACTTTAAACACAGATTGGTACAAAATAATGTACAAATGTGACATATCATTTGTTCACAGAAAAGTACAATACAAATATTTTTTCTAGCGATTAGGTTGGAAATCTAGCACCTTATACATGCAAACTTGAAAACACCTGGCCAGTAAAAGTGTAATTATCTTATTTATTCACAACCCAAAGTATTGGACAAATTGTGTGTTTGACTTAACCATAATTCATTCCAAATATATGTGTACCAAATTCCATTGCAAGCCATCCAATAGTTGTGGAGATATTTCAATAACAAACAAAAAGTCAACCTTTCACCAAAGTCAAAGGGATTCATGGACACGGAACCCCAAATGTCTCCACAAAAATTTGACGCCCAATAGATGTTGAGATGTTTCATTGAATAAGAGCAAATGCCGTTCAGAGATCACCAAACTTATTAGAATTCATCCTTTATGGACCTGGAATATCTGTAGCAAATATCGTGAAAATCCATCGAGTAATTCTCAAGATTTTTCACTTCATTTTACAAATGCCAGCCTCATCATGGCAAGAGCAAAAGTCAAAGTACCACAAAAGTCAGTGGGCTTCATTCTGCTGGGATCATGACTGTCTGTCTTGGCAATCCATCTAATGACAGATATGCTAGTCTGGACCATAATGGTGACCTGACAGAGCAACACTGCCATCCCCAGAGACATGTGTTAGCATGGCTGAAAGGACAGGTTCAATAACCGAGTATGTGCAGCATCAAAATAACACACATATCTGCAATAACATCGTCACTATCTAAAAGCCAAGAATACTCAGAATTCAATGGGGGAGATTTGTTAACTCAGAGTATGCATAGAAGATAAATAACAAAAAAATAACAATATTAACAAATAATGCTTTAGCTGCAATCACGAACATCATGAGCAACTACTGAGATGATGAAATGTTCCAAGTCACACTACTTAAAAACTTGTAACTGAATTGACCAGAAAAACAATAGAGCTATGCAATAAATTCATGTGCCACTCACACAGCCATCTAATTCAGAGCAGTGTTTGAGAGGGTTTTAATTTATCTGGTAAACATGGAAATTTTATGCATCCCTCTCTCCTTTCATTCCGTAAATAGTCTTTGGATGAGATATTTTTAGCACAAGGCTATTTTTTATGCGTCCTTGATGTTGGAAAGGTTCTAACTCACTGTAGTGCTGTTACCATTCTGTCGTTTCCAGTCTCTAATCTGGTTCTGCAGCAAATCTTTGATGAAGAGCTATTTATTACAGTTTTTTATGTTAACTTTTATGTATTCAGAGAATGATTCAGCTCTTTCTCAGCACCAGCTCCCTCTAAGACAGCAGTTCTCAACCTTTCTTCATGTCAAGGACCCATAAATCAATACACATTTGATACCGGACCCCCCATTTTGTTAGACTCTGCCTCAGGGATCTACACCAGAAAGAATTTTGGTTGTTAGACCAGAATCCTATAGTTGTAAGCTACAGTTGAAGAGATAACTGTGAAGAAAGTGAAACCTATGATAAGGACAGTCACTTTTATAACTAGTACTCACATCAGACTGACCTCTATAGTGAATTAAAGAGTGAAAATAAACTAGACTATTCCCCATTCCCTCTGGAACTCCCTCAAGGACCTCTGGGGGTCCATGGACCCCTGGTTGAGAACCACTGCTCTGTACCCCTAGAGGAGGCCAGCACTACGGGACTGTTTGTTACTTATAAGGGGGAGAGGATGGTGCAAAAAGAGGGAGGCATGTCAAATAATTTTTCAAGCACTGGATAGTGACTTATGATTTTTTTTTTATCATTTTGGCTCAGAGGAGGGGCTTACAAATTTAAATTGTTGTCCTTTATATTTATTTTGCCTTCTAAATACACAGGTAGGACTAAACTACACCATTTATCATAGCAAGGAGCTGTAAAAAAAAAAAACATAAATTGTTGATGGATTTTCAAATTTCTGATGGTCCTTGTGCATGTCATGTGCGAGGAATGCTTCTGCCAGGAAAAAAAAAAGAAACACATAACCAAATTTGAGCTTAACAGTGATATTTCATTAAAATCACTTCATTCTATGTCTCATTTAAAATTTTGCCAAAAATGAACCATTCGCACCAACTAACCAGCATGCACAACCAGGGATTTTTTTCAACTTCATGATTTCCTCTTCAACTTTTAACACCAAAGGGGAAGTTTTCAAAATGTAATAACTGATTTATGGTGGAGGGCCATAAATTATCTGCCAGTCACTCAGGGAGGGCCAGGGAAAAATATGTGTAGCTTCCGGGAGGGTCAAAATAAAAAAAATTTAAAAACCTTTGCCAGCCCATTCCTCTGATAAGTAAGGAACATTCCCTAATACTGACAGTTTTAGAGTAGATCTATGTGTTCTGCTGCTCATCGAGGTCTTTATCAATGCCACAGAATACCAACATTTTACATTTTTTAAAAATAAAAAGTTGAACAAACATTATGGTTATCAGCTGTATTAAGCACTTTTGGGGGGCAGAAAAAAAAGCAGCCACAGTGAAAACATTTCACCTGTTAATGAGATTGTTATAACACGCTAGCAAACAATCAGCTAACTTACTAGCAAACAATAGACCATTAATAAATCAAACAGACTCAGAGCAGAAGTGGAATAGTGTTTCTGGCAGCCTGACAAATGTAAGTACAAAGTAATCCCTTTAGCTCTGGTTTGTTCTCGTACAACTTTTAAATATCTGTTTATCTTTAATCATTCAGAACATAAATAAAGCAGCAAATGACTATTTGCTATGTAAAGATATATTGGAGTAATGGCATCCTGAGCAGAGAATGAAGTCAAATTTCTGCTGTGTGTGTTGTGATCAGAGCTTCTCTGTTCTTTGCTTTTGTAGCCTGGCTCGTCACACGGCATGTTAGTGCACGTCAGTCCCTACCTTCATGTCCCACTGGCTAAGTAATTGCAGCCGCTCTGCACTGTGCTAATACGGTTGTTACTGCTGATAATGCCATTCTGACCAACACTGGCAGGACAGTCTTGTCAAGGAGGCATTATGCCAACCTCCAGTCCCCCCCAGGTTAGCACTGTTAGCTCTGTGAGCACTGTTGCCTTTGTTAGCATCATTTTGGCTCAGCCACCTCCATTCATGGGCTGTGTGCAAAGAATCTCCAGCCCGTTCTCATCCCGAACTCAGCAAATACCGTCGCTTTGTCAGTGAAATCAGCATTAGATTCGATGCACAAAGGCACTTCTTGCATTGGTATAATACACACTGGGTGGCAGGAGTTCATGACATAGCGGCCACCAACCAAAGTCATCAAATACCAGCACTATGTCGGTGGACGTCTGTGCAAGATACTGATGCACAAAGGCACCTTTGGTGGCATTATGAAACGCACCAGCCAGCGGCAGACTGTAGCACTGTCAATAACTATGCAATTTAGGGAGCTGGAAGGTCCCCATAGGGATGCGAAGTGGATCGGTCCAACAAACCCTAAACTTTCACCCGGGAGCCCACTGTTCACTTGCTGTGTGAATACTGAGCCAAATCATGTTTTTTTCTAAACCTGACCACATGCATTTGTAGCCTAAACCTAACCATGTGCTATGTTGCACACAAGGAAATAAACGTAAATATGAGGTGTCTCACCAATGTTGTAAGCTTGTTTTGAAAAAGACTGTATGCATCTAACGAGCAGAAACTGTACATTTCCTGTGAAAACTGAAGTGTGTTTTGAAAAGACTCAATGCATTACAAGTGTAAATTCACACGGCATCCCGGAACGTCAACAACAGACGCAGGAAGATACCTAGCATGTCATAGGTAGATGTGAAAGTCCACTGACAAAGCACCAATATTTGACAAGTGGGGATGAGAACATGTTGGAATCCCTGTCAAGACTCTGAATGAAGTACCACCTTTGAGGATGCTCAACTTTATGGTTGCAAAGTTTGACTGCAAAGTTTGGTGATGGGCAGGTAGGGTACCCTGGCTTAATGAGTGTTTTTGTTGGAATGGTTACAGAGGGAGATTAAGAGCAGCTCAGACCATACCATCCATACCATAAATTTTCATACCTTAAAACCAAAGCAATAGGCTAAAAGAGGCAAAAATAATATCTCCATTATTCCTAGGAACAACAATTGACCTCTTTGATATTATATAAAGTAATCTGATTCTATGTTCATTTCAAAACTATTGATTACTGCACGTCCAAGGACTTCTCTACAATGGCTCCTGAACGAGCGCATTGCCCACCACTTACCCATGTTTTCCTGACCAGTACGGAGACTCAAGCAACAGCCCTCCCTGTGCAAGCCTTTCTTTAACCTTTAGGCTACCACTGACCCCTTTTATGCGGCTGCACAATGCCATCATCTAGCCTCCCAATCGAATGCATTAGACTATCTGCTTCAATGCACCAAACATGGAATAGATGCAGCAACAGACAATGGTTATCCCCTTGCCCTAAGCTACTGTACATCCACTCCTGTTTAAAGACCTTTTCTACATTGAGGTCAGGTCAGCCCTGTTGCTACAATAATGTCAGATGTCTTCTCTTCTTGAATGAGGCAATTGACTCAATGTAGCATGATATATAAAGGAGAAAGTGTGGTAAGATGGAATAATGTAGTTCTCTCAGTGGAAACAGAGGCAGGATTGTGCGAATTAACAAACTCTTATTTTTCAAACTGACTGTCATGTCAGTGGAGCAATTACAATAATGTGACAGGTCATTCTGTTTATTTTTTCTTTCTTTTTTTGCCATGAGGGACAGGGCCTAGTTGTTCACTTTTCTCTGTTCATTGCAATTCACAACCGTCACATTTCTCAACTCTCTGTTGAACCGCTTCTGCTGTTAACTCTCTCTGCTGGAGTTTTCTGTTGAGCCAAAGCAGCATGATAACCAGTCTGTCCCAACAGTAACCACTGGAGCCACTGCTGTTTGTGTGTAGAATGTGTAGGATTCAGGGCAATATATTGCACCATTCTTGAGAATTGGAGAAAAAAAACGTATTTTGGGAGGGGTTTTGATTTTTATTTTTTACTTTTTGAGTTTTGGGTTGTTTTAAATAGCATATATAATGGATGTTGGAGGTAAGATCTGATGGAGCTGATGTCAGGGTTGGCAAAAAGTTATATATTTATTAATTTAACAGCAGTAGTACTGAGGAGCCATTTTATTTTTCAAAGCTGTTAAGAGTTCTCTTAGTGCTAAACAAAATACTCATTTTTTTAACCGTAATTTTTATTCAGTATTGATTTAGAAGTACTACAGAGTTCACCTGTTGTGCTTGAGACACACCCAATAGCAATATTAATTTATTAATCAATAGATTTATCACAAAATAGAAAGTTTACCAGTGCTTGAGCAGCATTCCTGCCTTTCTGGAAACCAGGACATGAGACAGGAGTCATTGGGATATAGCTAACCCCTTATATTCCAGATGAAATTATGTTTTTGAGGAAATCTGACAGAGTTGACAAAAACCTGGGAGACATCTTTAAAGGGGCAACTGTTCCACCAAAAATGTATTTTAAAACAAAGATAATCATAGCAGTACATTTTGAACCGATGTTATCAGTGTGTACTGTTAGTTATGGATTTTGAAAGCTTTTAACACATTTTTTAACTGCTGTAGTTGGTCAGCTGTGCGGAGGTGTGGAAGGAGCTGGAGTTCGAACTTCTCACTCCCTCTTCTCTCTCTCTCTCTCTCTCTCTCTCTCTCTCTCTCTCTCTCTCTCTCTCTCAAAACTACTTATCTCGTTTAAAAACACTATGAATGTCTGTGTGAAAATGTGTGCCATTATCCCTGTATTTCACGGATGTCACGTCTCCCTGTTTCTATGTCAGCCAGCTTTACACCTCTTTAAATTAGGCAGTTTGGAACAACTATAAACACTTCTGACTTTTAATGTGGTTGGACAACATGTCGTATGAACTACATCTTTTCTAGCATAACCAGACTTAAAGTGTAAACTACTGACCAATACATACATGTAAAACAAACCTACCTTCAGTATATTTACATTTACACTGTGATACCTTTATTCAGCTACATAAACCTGCTGGGTTCTAAGGGAAAATGTGAAATATGGAGTTGCAAGTAAAATGACTAAATTAAGCATCCTATGCTATTACAGATTTGCTATTTGCTACCCTAATGACCTCTGTCTGACCAAAGTGTCTGATGTGTCTCAGATCAAATGACATCCACTACTTTGTCTTGTGGTAGAAGACATGTTCATCTGTGATGTGTCTTTAGCCCGTTTACACCTGATATTAACATGCATCTTGGACTATTAGATCACAAACGGATAGTGCGAAAAACAAGCGTAAATGACCACCTATTTGACCCCATATCTTTTGTAGTGTAAATGCTGATACTTGCTGATGTGTGCCCAACTAGGATTACGTCATCAATGCAGGACACGGTGGTTGTTTTGTGACAGCGTGCTTACACTCTATCACTTGCCCAGTTTACAACGAGTTGGACAAAGTGTTGCATGACCGTCCATCATTTTGCCCTTTGGGTGGAGAATGTTGAATATGGGGTGACTGTGGCTTAGAGGTTGAGTGTGTTGCCCACTAATCTGAAAATTGACAGTTTGATCCCTGGCTTCTCCAGTCCACATGTTGAAGTATCTTTGGGCAAGTTACTGAACTCCAAATTGCTCCTGATGGCTGTTCCATTGGAGTGGAAGTGAATGATTACTGAGTAGCAGGTGGCACCACGTACAGTATGGTAGCCTCACCGACCAGTGTGTGATTACGTGTGTGAATGGGTGAAAGTGACATGTACTGTGAAAGCGCTTTGAGTGGTCGGAAGACCAAAAAAGCGCTCTACAAGTGCAGTTCATTCATTCATTCATGCTGACAGCGATATCTCCAGCTGTACCAACACAACTGTTAATGTGACAAGTGAGCATACTAGGAAGCAGCTAGTGAAAGTGTGGATGTAATAAGTATACATGGGGCCCTTTGACCGTCTAATGTAAGTGACGATAACAAAATCTGAAAAAAGTAGTCAGGTGTAGACGCATGACAGACAGAGGTGTCAAAGGCATGTGTCTCCACTGTCCACTTCTGTTTGGATCACCAAAGCGCATGTTAATACCAGGTGTGAACAGGTTCATAGACTTCTTAAGGATGCTGGACTCCATTAAAACGAAATGAACTTGGCTGACCTGAAATGACCGGACTGAGGAGGAAGTCATCGGCTTAAATTTGTCTTTATTAGACCAGTTCAGATGGGATCCAGCTGAATGAATTTGCTTTATTTCTCCCAGTGTTAAAAAACTAATTCTCCTCGTGTCCATTTTTCACTCAGAGCAAAAAGAAGCCAAATGCTTTCAGAAACCAAAAAGACTTCAATAAATAATTTATTCAGGTCTTCTCTGTCTGTGCCATCCTAGCCTACTTTTCTCGGTACTTTAGGGAAGCGCAGTTACTTGTTGCTCACCATGATATCTCCTTGGTCATACATTATACATGGAGCTATTCTGCTTAGTGCATGCATACAATATGGCATCATCAGCACAGCCAGACTGTGGTACTATCAAAAGCCTGTGAAGAGAAATCGAAATATTTTTCTCCATTTATATGTACAAAAGGATGCAGGCACACGTGTGAGAAATGGAAATTGGATCTACATGGTCGCAGCGATTTGTAATGTATTCACACAACAAGCAGGCACGTGCGCACAAAAAACCCATCAGCCTGACATTTGTGCGTGCAAGTCAGAGCAGTGCATCCTTACCGTGCCAGTGTCTGTGTGTATCCACGGAGACAGATGTCAGCAGAGGCAGCGGGCTGAGCGGTCACCGCCGAGGTGTAGAGCATTCCTCGTGCGCATCACATTCACAGACCACCGGAGGAGCCGTGCACAGCGAAGAGCCAGGACTCCACAATCTGGGTCAGTGCCGCTGGAGCCATCCTGATGGGGGAGAAGGTAGTCACAGAGGGGAGTGCAGACGTCACAGGCCCACATGGATCCTAGCATCCAGCCACAGTCGCATCCTCCGTCTGCAGTTGTTTTGGATCCAGATGCAATGAATTCCGCTGAGACTCAGGCGGGAGCAAATCCATGAGGCTCTCACATCCGCACACGACGAGAGCTCTCTGCTACGAGAAAATAACCTTGTCTGCACGAAGCATCACCGCCTCACTGAAAGGCTGTGTATTTCTCCTCCTCCTCTCTCTGCCTCTGCCTAATTCACTGCTTTATCGCTCTATTTCTGTCTTTCTCTGATGCTCACCCATATTTCCACTTCACTGCTCCCTCTGCCTCTCTCTCTCTCTCTCTCTCTCTCTAATTCTCAGCTGTGTCTCAGTGCTCTGCTCAGCCTGTGCCCAGAGGATGTTGAACATGTGTTCAGGGTGGGGGTTGGGGACTGCTGACTTCATAGGTGGCACGCTTACTTCCCACACTGATAGGTTAGGGAGGACGACACTGTGCGCTCACATTTTGGGCACAGCAGTGTCTAACTGGCAGTTGCTTTAGATAAAATCAGCTTGGCCTCTTTTCCTTGTAAATACTCCTATTTTTGAATCAAACATCTGAGCAGTCGTAGATGGGATTAATGGCAGTGATTAACCGTCATGCTGTACTTAATTAGTGGGAATCTATAAGTAAGGCAAAGAAGAGGTGATTTCTATATGTGGCATGATAAAATAACTGTCAGCTTACGAAACAGCCCTACAGGACTGTCACAAGGGGGGAAACAAACCTTCCAGGCTCAGAAACGATATGCAGCAGGAGTGTTTTTGTTCCTGCTTTACACTACTGCCTCTTTCTAGACAGACGAGACACATTTCTCCATATTATTATATGACAGGAGCATAGGGAAAGAGAGGATGTGGGAGGCAGAGAGTGTGTAGGAAAAAATGGACAAACAGAGAGAGGGGGGAGAAAGGGAGAGGGGAGGGAGGGGGGAGAACAGAGAAAGCAGCAGGAAAGAAAAGAGAAAGAGAGAGAGAACAGAGAGCTTTGGAATATTTATAGAAGGCTGCAGACTGATGTAAAGAAATAAGCTCCTCTATTTCTGTGCTGTGACACACGGTCGCATCTTGGATGGTACACTGTCAGGCTAAGTCATATCAAAGGGATCCTATGGTGCTTCTGCAACAAGGATACACATAAACTGCAGCAGCACGCAGGAACACCCATGTCTTTACTGAAGCAGATTGCACACAAACATACAAAAAATAGATTTAGACATAAGTGGGAAAATGTTTCTTAAGTGGATATTAACTCAGTGATCTGCTGCAGGAAGTGCACTTAATGAAGGAAGTGATGGCCTTGTGACAATCATAAGAGCCATTAGTCACATAACCAACGAGGCTGTTTGGGAGGTGGAATGAGAAGATGGGGAGGGGATTTTTGGAAAATATGAAATTCACTGGTTTTATTTATAGTCCTCTTTTCCCTGGGAAGTGAGGTGTGTCTGTTGTCAAACTGGAAATCAAATGCTTTTCACTGTTGGCTGAGGGAAAATTAGTCGAGTCAAAATGGATTTTATACCCAAGACGTGATTTCGCTTGCAAATTTAAAAACGTGCGTGCAGACGAGAGTGTGTGTCTGTGTTTGTGGAGACCAGGATACCTCTGGGCTTATGCTGTGACCTAGATTAGGCCTTGATGCTCCCAAGCCTGGCACGCTGAGTGTGTGTGTGTGTATGTATGTGTGTGTGTGTGTGTGTGTGTGTGTGTGTGTGTGTGTGTGTGTGTGTGTGACATCCATAGAGTAAATGCATGTGTGTCTAGATGCAGAAGAGAGAAGAAGACAGCAGAGAGGAGAGAGAAAGGATGTGTGTATGTGTGTGTGAAAGGGAGATAGAGTTGTGTATGTACGCATGAAATGAAGCTGCACGGCTGCGTTGCTTGTGTGACTAAGAGCCTCAGCTGGATGACATACAAAGAGGTGAATGTTCACGCAGTAAGAGAGCTTATCCAAAGAAGCGCGCACACATTGATGAAAATTGCACAGCTTCTGCCTCAGAGGGTGACTTTACGTAACTTCAAATGCAGAAAAATGAAAAATTACACAACATAATGAAAGGATAGTGAATTCAGAAGCAAACCAATCTGCCTGGAAAATTTTGTGAATTGTACTACCTCCGTTTGTGCGTAAAGCTTAACAGATTAACTCCCACTCTCTGCATGTAGATTAGGCAGTTATTGGCTCTGGAATCACTAATGTTCTGTACATATGGTTTAAAATGAACATATGATGCATTTTTTGGCTTTTAAAACTTACTCTGACCGTGCCTTTGTGTCACTACCATATGGCCTCAGTTATTATTACCTAATGACTCAAATCTATACCTCCTTACTCCATGAATGTGCTGCTATTCAATGCATTATACTGGCCTTATGTAAGAAATGAGTGGAATCATCTCGCCCCAGTTAATTCCTGACCTGTCCTCTGGCCAAACTCGCCTCCATGTTATTAAATAGTTAATCATGAGCATCATGAGCTCAGGCTGTGTGTAGAATTTACAAGATGTTTAACTCAATGGTAAACAAATCTAAAAAAATATGTTTCCAAACTGGGATGCACAAGTTGGTAAGTTTACACTAACATGTTCATAGAAATGCTGCCAAAACACTGGATGTTTCTAGAAGATTCAGTCCATGACTTGTGATAAAAATAGCTGTTTCACACACAGATGGTGACTCTCCCACAGAGTCATGCATGGTAAGGCTGATGGTGGAAAATGATGGGAAAAGACTCATCAGCAGAGACTCATCAGTAAACACAAGTGTCCCATTTGCTCCAAACAGGAAATGACACACAGGCATAAGAAAATTCAAATTCCACCCTGGAGGACGATATCCTGGGATTTATGGTTTTGTTCTTGGTTGGGTGGGGAAGAATTTCAGAAATAAAAAGCCAAATCTCTTTCACCGCAAGTGTCAGATTAGGAAGGCACTGAGCAGGCAGGTGTGTTATAGAGCATGTGGATATATTGCCCCAGTTTAACTTGATGCCACCCTCATGAACATAACACCAGGACAAAATATTTAATCAAAGAACAATTTATTTGATGTAATATTTCTTAAAGATTATCACAAACAATTGCTCAGAAAAAATGAATAAAATCTCTTAAAATGTAGTTGTTAGGGATCTTAATCAATGCTAGAGATATTAAGGATCTACGTTAGGAAATATGAACCCATGAGTAAATTAAGTGAAATGCACTGAACAAGTAAACAGGTCAAGGGTCCCTATTAAAGCTAAATTTAAAGGGGACTTTTTTAGGGATTTTCCTGGTTTTTTTAAGTAGGGTTGTATGAAGTACTTTTCCAAAGACAGTAGATGTCAGTCAGCACGCCTCCAGTTTGGAGAAGCAGGCTGGAGTCTGACACGGAAGCTAAGCAATGTACTGCTGTGGAGGGGTTAGCAACAAACCTAAAAAAATCAGTATAAGTTTAAGCGTACACTGTATTTAGAATATTTCCACTGTTTCAACTTCATGCTAGACAGTGATTTCCCAAGGGAAAATAAAGCAGGTCTATCGCTCTCTTCAAAGTCAGACTTAATTGAGAAAAATTGTAATTTAACACAGCTGAAAACAGGAGATGCTGGTCTACCACTGCCTCAATCAGTTATTTTGTTTGTGTTATTGTGTGACGTTGGCATTTAAAGTGGTTAGATCAGATTCATTGAGATCACACAATAACACAAACAAACTAACTGGTTGAGGCAGCAGCGGATCAGCAACTCCCATGTTTAGTGAGCTAAAAAATACTGTTTTTGTCAGTGGAGTCTGGTGAAGCTGTTAACAGCTTCCTCGTGGAAAGGGCTGTCTGACAGAAAAGTAAAATAGTGAAAATACTCTCAATATAGGTTTAAACTGATATCAGTTTTTTTAGGTGGGACTCCAGCCTGCATCTCCAAACTGGGGACGTGCAGACTGACATCTAATGTATGTAATACACTGACTGTGGATAAGTACCCCATGAAATCCCACTTCAAAAAGTCCAAACTATCCCTTTTAGTGCAATGCTGTAAACAATCAAAGGAGCATTACACTCAAACATTTTAATCGACCCTTTGCTAACAAGCTTTGGATTTCTCTACATGCTGATGCAGTGTGCATGGAGCTAGTAAGAGCCTGTTTGGTGTTCAGAGAAAGGGGTTTTATTTGACTTTGACTTAAGGATTCAACACTGTGTTTACCTGCTAACTTAAGCTGCAAATGTTAGCATCCCAAGCTATATAGTGACCTATCATTACTGCTAAAGCCAAAGAGCATATCATTAGTTACCTAGTTACCTGTGTTATTGTGTGGGACTGCAGGTTATATAAGGTGCTGTTGAGGACCAGAGCATCCACTGTATGTGAGTCAAGGTGCTACTGTATGAGAGTTTAGGCTAATGTTACCAGCTCTGTCTTGATCTTTATTAAAATCTAAGTTTACACTCCACCAGCACCAGCCAAACTTCTCCAAGATAGTGTTACATCTTCCAACACACTGGTTTGTCTTCAAACATACTGCTTGAATATAAACACAATAAAGTGTGGATGACTAAGCATGCTTGTCTACAGGCTCGTAAGGTATCCAAACAGGGCTATGTTACATTTTTATTTATACCCTCCTACAACACTATGGCAGCTGGCTCTGCCTTGGAATACAGGAATACTGTCCCTTGTTTCCATGTCTTCTACCTGGCTCATTAACTAGTGAGGATGCTACATTTAGCAAGAGACATATAGCGTTAGTGTCAGTCTTTTAACATGTATTGCCATTATGTGTATTTTTAAGATTCTTTTACAGGTGTTTGAAAACAAGTCAGCTGAAGACAGAGTTTTCAACCAACATAGCAGTTAGTGTTAGCTGATAGAGTGGTCCAGGAATGAGTCCTAAAACCCGGAAATGAGCTAGCATTAGCACTCTTGGTCCCCTCGTCTGTCTTTTTTAATGGATTTTGGGTTAAATGCCTGAAGTAAGATCTGAGGTTAACACAAGCTTAAGGGACTTTGATGTTTTGTTCTATGACATAAAGTACGTCAGTAAACACCCCACTTGTTTATTTTGAAGCCTTCATGCGTCCTAAAAAAGACAGTTGCTAAAAGTTCCTAAATGAGACTACAAAACATCATAACACTGAACAGAGCTTTACAGTTTTGTTGTACTGGAGATGCTAAAGCCATGCAACTGGTGTGTAGTTCATTTATAGCCTTACTTTAGCTATTTAGTTTGTGGCGATTGCATTTACACTTCAAAAATCATAAAAATGGTGTTCATTTGTGAAAATTATCTTGATGAAACAATGTGCAAGTATCAAAAACATTTGTTTGCCACAGCACTTTCTGCAATAATCCAAAATCCAATGAAAAAATCCCAAAGGCTTTATGTAAAGGATCCCTGGTGATGTTAACTTCCTCATTGGCCTACAAATAAACATCCTCCATGCAGCACTCTATTAGCTAAGTCTTGCTAACTACAGCTGATTAAATTAGCTAGCAGCAGTTAGCTAAAAGTAAAAAAAAACTGCTTTTGTTTTCTTCCATGTGAAATCGAACCTGTTGATTCAAAAATGACCTATGAATTTTGAGTGGCAAATCTGCAATGGGAAGCTTGACAGGGTACGCAATGGAAACAGAGTTAGGCAGAGCTTAACAAATTGTGAATTCACATTGAACTGACATCAAACAAAGATGAGGTACTTTTGCGTGAGGTTTCACTGGTTTTGGCAAGAATTCATATTCACATACGGATCCTGTTCTGCTCTCTCCAGAACTCAGCAATCCCTTGAGACAGTGCTAACTCTGCCAGGCTCCTGCACTCATGGGGGGTAAACCCCACGAGCGTGGTGCCCTTGGTGATGACCCCCTGCCTCCCTGCCAACTCTGCAACCCTCGCTGTGATGAGGGAAGCTGGAGCGTGACAATACGTCTGGCCACTGATGCTGAAACACGGCCATGGTTCACCTGTAGACAGGTGACCAGGTGGGCTCCCCTTCACGCTTTCCACATTACAGGCGATTTCCACAGTGCCCTCATGTGGCAAAGCCAGCACCTGCACCCCGGGCAAGCCCCCTGGGGTCGACTCCCTGATGGCTGCGGCGATGCTGCGTCCCATGGCTATGTCCTGGGTGTCGATAGTGACGTTGCAGTTCATGACGTATGGACTAGCCCCAACACCTGCAGGACATCAGCCAAATGAGAACACATTCAACCAGTTACACATCCTCTGTCTTTCATATTTGTTGTGAGACCCAGTGCACCTTAGTCTCATTTGCTTTTCTTCAGTAGCTGCTTTCTTCAGTGCTGCCCCAGAATTACGTTCAACAACTACATGAAATTAGCATCAATTTTTGATATTGCAGAAAAGACCCTCTCTAGTGAAGAAAAGTTTTAGTTTTGCCTCAAAATGCTTGCTTCAAAATGTGTTGTTCCATTGCATCATAGTCTACTGAGGCTACAGTTGATGGAGAAATTGGTATTTCTCCCTGTAAACCCATTGAAGAACAACAGCAGGTATGGAAAGATGCTCTTGCTCTGAGGGACTGACATGGTTAATGTCTTAAGAAGATAAACAAAAAACTGTCCACCAAACCCTAGACACCACAGAATGATTTTCAAGTTTTTGTAATACTAAGAAATTCATAGCACTGAGTACCAGAATGGAAATACATAATAGAAGATTGGTCACACCAGCACCTGTTTTTGAAGGATAAGTCTGTCTTGTTATAACGACATGTCATATGTACACTGAAACAGTGTTTGGTTGCTGTAATTATTCCTTGTGTTCATAATGGCTGTGCAGTGACCCCTCCATAGTGTGCTAGATCCTGTTCACACACTTTGTCCAACTCATCATAAAATGGGCAAGTTATACAGCGTTGGCACTGTCGCCCAAACACCAACCATTACCTGCACTGATAACATATCTTCCTGTTATGTCCTTGTCGAGGACACATCAGGACCCATTACTGTTTACTCAACAAAAGATATGTGGTCAAATGATCCAGACCACCTCAGCAAGTGGTTTGAGTGATCAGATCACATGTACATTCTAAAGTTCAGCTGAAGCTACTGTGGGTCAACCACAGCTCAGCAAGGGGACACAAAGATGGATATTTGTAACATGACTTTGAAAAGTACCAGTTTGATTTGGCTAACTCCAACTGCTGAAGCCTCATAGCAGCTTCAGCTGTACTTCAGAATGTATATGTCCCAGACATTGTCCCCATGGTTGTACACTATGAGAAGCTAGTCTTACTTAATTTTCTAAAATATGTTTTGTTGCTGACCCCCATTAACAGAAGTACATTGCTTAGCTTCTGTGTTGGATTCCAGCCTGCTTCTCCAAACTGAAGGCGTGGCAGCTAATATCTACTGTGGGTCATTCACTGACTATGGATAAGTACTCCATGCAAGCCCTCTTCAAAAAATCCAAACTATCCCTTTTATACGTTAACACTAAGCTATATCAATATGTTTCCCATAAATCTGTGGGTGTTTATAGTTTCAGCAACACAGTCTTGATAAAGAGTTAAAAGCAGGATAGTTTGTCCTGTGGACTTAGTGTTACCTTTACTGCTACTGCAGTGTATAGCAGCTAACTAGACAGGGGTTTTTGCACATACTGTATCTCATTAGGTGGGATACTTCTAGAATACATTTTCCACAGAGTGAGAGCTGTGGATTGTGGTTACCCATTTCTCACATTGGAGTCAGGCAGAGAGGGGTTGCTTCAGGGTCAGTATGGACAGGAACAATGTTCAGAGTATTGTACAGATCTATCGTTGAAAGGTACAGTACTTTCAATTTTTTTCAGTTTAGATTTGGCCTTTGAAAGGTAAAATAGAGGAGAGAGGTGGCCTGTGGTCGAGCTGTAACAAAGCTAGTTTTGTAAATACAGAGACAAAGTCACCTGCATTGTATAATCTTGGGAAAGAAACATTCTAACCTTCCTTACAGGCTCAAACATTTACACAAGCATGTCTGGCATATCAATTTTAGCTTTCACTTCCTGCCAGTTCTGGCTCACCTGTGAGACCAAACCGTTTCTGTGGCTGCGGTCCCATGTCAGGCCTGATTGCCTGCAAGTCTGGCATCTTCTTGAACCAGCCCATCTCCTTCCTCCTCTGTGCCAGCCCCCGCTGAAGGGGCGAGTCTGCCCAGCCAAATAGGAAGGCACTGGTACCCTGGACCCGCTCTGTGAGTCCCTGAGCCACAGCTGAGCGCCAGCAAGAACACAAACGTGTTAGTAAACCAGTAAATGGAGCGCGTGTCCTCACATGTACACAATTTCAGAAACACGAGAGCAATAAGAGCGTGACAGACAAAACACACCTGAGGGGGTGTAGTCAGAGGAAAAAATATGGACACATGGGCCGCTCATTACACACATGCATAAACCCAGTGCTTGTTAGTGAGTTTGCTGATTATTAATCTGCTATCACACCACACAGATTAGTATACAGAGTGCACACGTCAGACATGCAGGCACACATGCTGGGTTACTGCTTGACACATGGTTGCGAAGTCAGCTGGCAAACTGAAACTAATCAACAGCACAGGAAGCTAAAGATGTCACATCATCAGTCACCGGATGCATTCCTGTAAACATTATGGATGAATTCATCACAGTATATAGATATACATGGCCGCTTATAAGAAGGTACAAAGGGGAAAGCTTTCTGGAAGGGGGGGCAACAATAATCATGTTAATCCCAAATATAAGCAATGATAACCACATTTTATTTTAAATATTCACCAGAAATAAACACCGTATTTATTGTTGCTTTAAATGTAGCCTGTTTCATACTTAAAACCCCCTCTCCTGAATTGACCGCAGGCAGCTGACCACGTGACCTAAGAAATCTGATGCTGATCTAAACTATTAGCTATAGTTGGAGTGGATTTCCTTGCTATGCCAGGACCTGCACATAAATCAGTATGCCAAAAAAGAAAGAAAAAAAATATTGTATTATAAAAATATAATATTGTGATGACCAACAGTTTCAGACAGCTCAGAAAGCTGCTCCCAGCCAGCTGTAGAGGTGAATGATAGCCAGGAAGCTAATGTTAATGCTAATATTACTCGCCAAGAGGTAGGTGGATATGAGCAAAGCAGATTGGGGAGAGCCCATTCACTGGACCTTTTCCAGGACCCGACCATTTCTGTGGGCAGGCCTGTGTTTAGACCATAGACCAGTGATACTCAACTGGACGGGTGCCAGGTGTCCTTCAAACCATTTTTGAACTAACAATAAAAATAAATTGATTCACACTGGGATTTTTTTTGCTTTGAATGTAAATAAGGTGTCAATGTGAATTAAAATGCTTCAATAGAGCTTGTTTACATTAAAAAACCACCAGGGAAGGCCCCTGTGGGGACCCCCTGAGAGACGTCCTGGTTAAGCCCCAAATGTCCTTGAAACCTGGAAAACACCCCTGCATTTATCTGACCTGTGTGAGGCTGCTGCGACTGGATTTGCCTCTTGGCAAAGATGAGTGAGGACAGCAAATGTTGAAAGGTTAAAAAGAGGCAATTCATTTATTGTACTGATAAATTTGTTTGTTTATTAACTGGTCCCTGACACCCTATCATTTTGCAAAAAGGGGGAAACCGTCTTTGGGAAAACATATTTACTTTTTTAGTTTGGCCCATGTCCCATCTGCGAACATGGAGGGGCAGACATTATGTATGACCCGTACTACAACCAACTGGCAGGGAACAATTGAGATGTTTTGTCACAAGTAATGATTGTGCCCTGAAAGCTAATGAACAGATACAATATAGGATCGAGTCAACCAACAGGGATGTATTTCTAAGTGCACTCACACACACACACATGCATGCACAAATGGCAGCTCACCCCAAGCCTCTTTAGCGCAGTCCTCCACTCCGACCTCCTCCCCCAGGGGGTAGATGGGTATGAGGTCGACAGCACCCATACATGGGTGGACCCCAGTGTGAGTGCACATGTCTATCAGTCCACAGGCTTTCTCACATGCAGACAAAACCGCCTCCCCTGTAGTACAGCAAAATAATACAAAACAATTCATCAAACATACTGTCAAAGCAAAGTCTGAAGTGATGGGTTGGAAAATAAACTCTTAATCGAAAGCAGTCATTTTTTAATTTAAAGTTTTGTGTTCTGTACAGCAGAAATGCTGATCGCAGCCTGAAGAAAAACAAACTCAATATGATTAACATAAAAGATTTGTTGACTTTGGGCAAATTAGGCTGATATATTTGTTTTTAGGAGTGAGTGTGGGACAAACAACTGTAAACCTCGACAGCTCTGGCTGCATTGTCAGAAGGTCATGTTCGGGATAAGCATTCAATGAGATAAACTTTTCACTGTGATCTTTGCCAGAAAAATGTTCATCCTGAATTTTTGTGTTTAAATCCCTGACAAAGCTTATTAAAGGATTTTTTACTCCCTCTCAGAGGATTGGAGAGCAGCGGACAGAGACTGAATCCCTGCTTCAGAAGCACTGCTACAGCAAGTAACTGACTCTATTCTTCCCTTACAAGCAGGAGAATGAATGTAAAACATTATATTTCACCACAAATGTAAAATGTGGATACTTACTGATAGAGTCGATACTGGCCACAATGGTGATAACAGACCGGTTGTAGTCATGGTCATTGAAGATGTTCAGCACTGTGGTCCCCTTGCGTCTAGCACCTGATGTATTATTGTATAAAAGTACTCAAGTTAAAATGATGTTTTAGGCAAGGTGTCTGAGTTTTGTCAGTTCACTGCCAAAGGGGGCTTAGTAGTGACATCACAACATGTCCAGCAGCATCATCACGGGGGACAGGTGGGGAAGTGATGTTAAAAAATAAAGTACATGTATAGTAAGTAAATTCAATCATGTGAAAATGGAGAATAGTATGATAAGATAGATTTTCCACTAAACTGGGGTTAGCTTCCAGGTATCCAAAGGAATCAGTCCAATTTTGGCTGAGTGCTGGCTGACTCGGCTGTGTTCCGGCTCCATGGTGCCAAATGTGAGCCAGCTTTGGCTCATTTAATTTGACCAAATCTGGCCCAGATGTAGGTATTACAGATATGGGCCTTATTCCAGCCGGCAAACGGCAGGCGGATGAATCAACGACCAGCACCAAAACAGCTCCTGGCCTGTTGATGGTTGCCAAATTCGGGCTCAATTATGTGTTGTAAACATGGAAATATCCTGGCTGAGACACAGCTGTTGGATGAGATGGCGGTCAGCACCAACACTGATTCTGGCCAGTTAACTGTTGCCGAATCTGGGCCTGACTGGGTATGGTAGACATGGGCCTATCCTGGCTGAGACACAGCTGCCAGACAAAATGGCAGCCAGCTCCAAAACAGGCTCTGGCCCATTGGAGGTTGCCAAATCTGAGCTCGACTGGGCATGGTGGACACAAGCCTATTCTGTCTGAAACAGGGCAGCCAGAGAAAATGGCAGCCACCATCCAAACAAGTTCTGGCCCATTGGTGATTGCCAAATAGGGGCTTGGTTGGGTATGGTAGACATGGGCCTATCCACAGCTGCCGAACAAAATGGCGGCCAGCATCCAAACAGGCTTCGGCCCGTTGGTGATTGCCAAATCTGGGCCCGATTGGGCATGGTAAATGCTCATACTTATCTTTCTGAGAGTGCATGAATGCATTCACGCTGAGAAATATGGCAAACTGCAGTGCACTGTAAGTACTTGGATGGTTCACTCAAAATGGTCAGAAAGTTTAGTGTGGAACATTGAACACTTGGTGAAGACCCTCAATGGTCACCATGTCGCCTACGTAGTAAAAGGGGTGGGATCACAAACATATTTTGAACTTGTGGAATGACAGCCAACTACTGCAGTGAACAATGAAGTGTTGTACTAATATACATGTGGATTTTTCACCATTATTTTACTGTTGTCAGATAAAAGCAAACTGGCTAACAGTGGCACATTTTATCATCAGGCACTGACATTACAGGTGTTGTGGCATAAACTATACGGTCTAGGGTTGTAACAGTAGTTATATTTAGTGCTTATGCATGTTAAATTGTCGTCTTCACCACAGATGATTTTAGATTTTGGTCAGATGCTTGACAAGTTGTGAATTTTCGCAAAATGCAGAAGCTATCATTAACTTAGTAGATCAGCTGACGATAGAGCCAGCCGGTATCAGCCAAGGACATTCATAACGTGCTTGGAAGCACGCTCATTTTTAGACAATAAATAAATACAGAAGAAGAGTAGTGAGCAAACAAGCAGATATAGCGAACATATATTTTGGTGAGTGAAAATCGCTCCTCAAATGTTGCTGATAATGCCTGGTTGCAGTTCACAAGCAGAAGAAAAGTCATCGTATCTTGTGACTGTTATTTCCGTTAAGTGCATAACAGCTACGTTTGATTTGAGACAACACAACCCTGTCAAATTTGTGCATTACAGAAGTAAGTATGTAGTGTTCACAGTGTACTGCATGTTAGTGTACGAACAAAGTATCTGGATGGATATGGAGCACAGCGTGTAGTTTTCGGACCCTTGTTGGAGCTGGCCGATGCTGTCCTACTGTATGTTTGGCCAGTCTGCATTTGAGGGGCGGGACTTAGTGGAGGGTCAGGGCCCCCAGGCCCCCTGCTGAAGGTGTAGATTGAAAATAGCCTCACCCTCCCAATGTTTAACAGGTGATTACGGCTCTGGGTTTAGGTACTGAATATATTTAAATTCTTCTTAAATCTTAAATTCTTCAAACAACTCAAACAAAGTCACACTTACCTTCAGTGTTGTATAAGGCTGCCTTGGCCACAGTCTCCACCAGGTCTTTTCTGCGAGCCTCAGAAACATTGAGAAGACAAGCCACCAGTCTTCTGCCCAACGAATTTGAGGCCATGTTTCTGCCACAGCTGCTGCTGAAAATACAGGATTGAAATATGAAGTTCACCGAACAGTAAAAAGTTAAACCAAGAGCTAATAAACAGCCAATCATATATAATATTCCACTAAAAGCCAAATGTATTGGCACAAAAATGAAGCCAGGAAAATGACTCTTTTCAGCCCCTAAGTACACGACAACAGATGATAAAGTATGTCACTTTTGAAATGAAAACTTGACTTCATAAGCAACACAGTGAGAGGTGTTGCTTCTACAATCTCACTTGTTCTGGTACCAGTGTCTTATGGTAGCTACTGTTAACAACTTGCTCGCTATCTAAAATTGCTGTTACTGTTACCTCTCTACTTGTGCTCATGTTCTAGTTATTGCATTTCCATCATCCCATAACTGTCACCTGTTATTTTGGTAAAACGTTTTTTTAATTGAATGCATGGCTACTATTAACCATAAACTGCTGAATAACAGCTGTTCATTCAAAATGAAAAGTTGGCTTTAATGATGATGCCATCTACAGACAGTTTGTGGAGCTGCCTTTTACTACGGCAACAATAAAGTAACAAAATAGTTGTTTTTGCCCCTAACGAAAAAAAAGGAAAATAAAGAAATTACCATGAGCATCTCCAGGAAACATAAAAGTAGTATCAGTGAAATATGTTTTAGATTAGTGGGATGATGAAAGGAACACTTAAATCTAGACTGAACTGTCGTGCAGTGCAGCCTGTGGGAATCACTAAACTGAGTAGTGTTGCTCCGTATCAGTGCTGACAGTTACAAATGTGTTCAAAGTCCAAACTGGAGTAAGCTAACTAACATTTGTCCAAAATCGGTCCATAAAGTATGTCATACTTGCGTTATACTGAACGATCATTCAGCACTGACATGTGCAGTGCATTCTCTGGTGTTGTGCCACGGGGAAAATGCGCAATTCACTGATTTCTATACGTAAACACCAACACAGCACTTACTTTCGTGCAGCTGCTGGCAACCTATGCACACATGTACACAAGTGGACTTTAGCATGTGTAGCTAAAGATGAGAGAGTTAAGTGCAAGATGGTTCACTTCTGTTTCCAACCAACCAGTTATGTAAGTTATTCTTCTTTTTCCATTTTCTTCTGTTGTCTTTTTTTTTTTTTTTTTTTTTTGACTTATCCTTTTCTATGCATGAGTGCAAGAAGGCATATAAGCCTTCTGTGTTAAATAGAATTTTACTGAAATATCTGAATTTTATTAGAAATATCTGTCCCCGAGCCTCCCTTAGTGATCGAGGAAGAGTTCATGACCCTCCCTTGACTATAAATAGGTGCTAACTTTTTTCTTTAATTTTCATGCCAAATTAAGGTATTGGGGCCAGTGCAATAGGCAAACAGCATGGGGGGTGAGATTATCACCAAAGCAAAGCAAACTTCTTAAGCAAAATGCTAATCCTCCTTTTACATCATATCATCATCATATCAAAAAGGAAACCCCAAACAAAACTTGCCTTTGACATTTGCTGATTAAAGTTGCATGTCCTTTCCCTAAGCCAAAATAGAAAACTTAGGTTCCTCCTTACTGCTTAAAAAATATATTTAACATGCCTCTCTTGTTTTGCACTACCCTCTCCCCCTCATAAGTAATGAACAGTCCCTAAATAAATAAGATTATATGTTTATCTGTCCTTTCTGAATGTATTTTTCTCTTGCATTTCACCCAAATTTCTTCAGCCTCAGCCCTCGACTCACTGAACAGTCCGGTGTAGTTACGGACTCGTCAAAAACGGAAGTAGATAGGAGTATATCATCTTGCCACTTTCCACTCTAACGTATCTCTGGAGTGAGAACAAGAGACATGCGCAGAAGTGTTAATGGCTTGCTGGCAGCAAAGGGTGGTAGCTTAGCTTTGACAAACAGCGCCTCTTCGTGGTCAAAAAGACCCATAACTGTCAGAATTAAATACATGTATGAGTTTATTCTTTAACTGCTACAATGTGAGACAGGCGACGAATATAGCAGAGTCTGTAACTTTAAGTATTTGGGCTCTAGCCACACACAGGCTGCTTGTTTTGACGTCAGCTTAAGATAAAGATGCTAACAGTGACAGCTATCGTTAGTTAGCTAGCTGACAGCAGCAGCAGGAACATGGAGTAAGTGCGTAGAGAAGGAAAACGCCAAATCATTTTCTTATTTTAGAGTCAATGCTAGCCGCTCGAGCAGTTGCGGTGGGCATCACTTTGATATCTGTGGCCAGAACGATGACCTCTGTGGCAGCAAAGACATCCTCTGAATCCCGGGGGCTGCACGCATCGGCCAGCCGGGATGCACACTCAGGCAGCCCGCGACACAGCCTCCAGAAGCTGCTCGCGGTGCCCGGATACGACCTGAACCGAGTTAACGACCTGCTGCTCCTCCGGCCTGATACAGACGGTCACACTGCTACAGAACCAAAGGAGAAGAGCAGCAACAGGCATGTTGTGTTCTTCCACGGGGATATTCAGGTGAGTGTGATGGATGGTATGATCACATGCAGCTTGATCTCAGGATTTCCTACAAAAAGGATGAGGACTGGCCTAACTGAACGATTTTAATTAGGTAAAGTTGTTACTGAGACAGGGTTGTGATAATATTTCCATTTACTGACATCCACGATAAACACAGACAGGGAAGTAAATCCCTATGCGGGCTCAAAGCCACACAGTACAGGGAGATGAAAGGTGATTTAGAAAGGTGTGGATCACACCCACTACACTTTTGAATCCTTGACCAAACTTAACAAAGACACACTGTCACAACACAGACTGACCTCCTGAGAAATGTGTTTCAAATTATGCATTGTTTCACTTTATGATGATTAAGATTTCTCTTTTTTTAATTTGTGCGTGTAGTTTTTAAGTAATTTAAAGGGATAGTTCAGATTTTTTGAAGTGTAAGAGATAAGATAAGATAAGATATTCCTTAATTAGTCCCACAGTGGGGAAATTTCCAGTGCTACAGCAGCAAAGTGGATAGAACAAAGATAGTTATATGGGATACTTATCCATAGTCAGTGTATTACATACCTCGGATGACAGTCGGCATGCTCCCAGTTTGGAGAAGCAGGCTGGAGTCTGACATGGAAGCTAAACCATGTACTGCTGTGGATGGGGGTCAACAATTAAACGTATTTTTCCTCACCTTAAAAAATCACACCCTGAAAGAATCAATATCAGATTAAATGTGCAAAATATCATACAAAATATTTTCACTGCTTTACTTCTCTGTCAGACAGCCTGTTCTAATGTAAAGATCTTCAGTTCCCCATCTATGCTCTTGTCAAAGCCACAGAAACGGTCATTTAAGCGTGCTAAACACTGGAGCTGCTGGTCTGCTGCTGCCACCATCACTTAGTTAGCCTGTGTTACTGTGTGACTTTGGTGAATGTGAACTAACCCTTTTAATGCCAAAGTCACCCAATAACAGACACAAAATCCTTAACAGGCAGCTGTAAACCAGCAGCTCCTGTGTTCAGTGATGTTAAATCGCTGTTTTTCTCAGTGGAGTCTGGCTTTGAAGAGAGTGATATGATTGCTTCATTTTCACAGTGAAAATCACTGTCTGTCTGATATTAAGGTGAAGCAATGAAAGAATTCTAAACACAGTGTACACTAACCTGATATTGATTTTTTTTTAGGTGGCTAAGTAACATTTTTTGGCCGACTCTGCCACAGCACTAGATTGTTAGCTTCCATGTCAACACTCAAGCCTACTTCTCCAAAACGCTGACATGCCAACAGACATCTACTATATGTAATATACTTCTGTGGATAAGTACCCCATACTACCCCACTTAAGAGAAGCTCAACTATCTCTTTAAGGGCCTACACAATTAGTGTCACTGTGGCTGTATTTCTTGAAAGTTCAGCCACCTGGCTCATGTATATGAATCCGTAACACCATGTGACATTTACAAGGTAACGATCATGTATTTTTCTTGTGTAAAAATGCTGTTAACAGCATGTGACATCTCATGGGTGTCAAGAAAGGTTATCAGCAGACTGAGTCCTTCTTTGTTTTACTGCTTTATAAAAACAAGTCACCTAACCCAAAGATTCACCTGCATGTTATTAATACACTGGGAAAGACATTTAGGCTTGCTTGCATTGAAATTAGTAGTATGTAGTTAATTTTGCACAAATGACTGTAAACTGTCACAACATAAGACAAATCTGCAGCTCAAAAATCATACAGGAGATTGAAAACAGTGAGTCTGAGAGAGGTTTTTAAGAGATGAGGGCAGATATTTGACCCTGTTGCACTTTGCTGCTTTTAGCTGCATTGATATCAAGTTAGGTTTATTTATACTGTACGGGAGAGACTGTCTAGAGCTCAGTAGTAAGTCTCAAATTTTAAATTAAAGAAGAACTTTACAGTGCCAAGCAAAAGCATGTCAAGCAGAGTATATTGCACACAGGTACAGTTATGATACCACAGAGAAGAGTGGACCATGATTGGAGACCACACTGCTGGAAGATTGTGTACTTCCTGTATTTATGCCACCTTAAGCTGTGAGTTGAATCAGTTTTGTGTTAGAAGCACAAGGTGATTCGATAAAACTGAACATGGTTATCTGAGCGGGAAAATGACCAGACTACAATTCCCAGATTTCCCTTGTGCAAAGAGTTTATGGGAAGGAATAACAAAAAAATTGACAGTAACACTGTAATAAGACAGTGCCTACTGTTGTGATGGTATCATGACACAGGCAGCTGTGAAATACAAACATGCTCAGTGTTTCAAAATAGCGTTTCAAAGTAAAATAAAACGATACAAACACAACATCAGTCATCAAACCTCAGGAATTGAATCTGTGTAACATTTATAGGTCAGTAAAGCCAAACTCAGCAAGTGCAGTGACATCTGGTGGTTTGTAAAAATTAAAGATGCCCCTGAAGACTGGAGCAGGAGAACCATAATACCGCTCTAATTTTAATAGTCTTAGTCTCATGTATGCAAAACCAACATTCCTGCATGTTAGAATGAAATCCATAATACTTAAACCTAAAATCACTGCATTAAATGTGTTATGTTACACATTATGCTACAGTAAAATAATTGCTAATTTATGTGTTGTTCAAAAGATATAAAATATTTTGTTAACATGAAATATGACAGGACGTTAGTAGTTGAGACCAGGTGTGCGCTGTGGGCTCATGTGTTGTTACTTCATGTTTGATATATAGGATACATTTCATATGCATCACAATGCAATGTGATTGGATTATGATATTCATGACATTAGCCCATTACTTTTATTACATTATCACATGGTATATGGTGTACATTTAAACCTATGATTGATAACTTTAAAAATAGCAAAATATTATACCAACAAGTGCAAAATTGCAATAGCTGTGACCGTGTGCATGCATGTATCCACATGCTCATCAGAAACACTTGTCACTAGATCAGTGATGCCTCCCTATGACAACTGATTGTGAAAAGGGATGTGACAAAATGATCAGTGAGTTAGCGGTCACACACACACACACACACACACACACACACACACACACACAGACACAGACACGACCTCCATGCCAAAATTCATCCTCCGAGGGCAAAGGGTGGGGAACTTTTTTATGTGGGCTGACCGACAGACAGAGAAACTTATAGAGCTGTTTGTGGCAGCTAATGATATTATAATGTTATGTCTAATATATTGCATCATTAAAAGCTGTTTCACAGCCTTCTGCACTGCAGAGTATTATGGGAATTTTTGCATAGCTTGACAGTATTAAAAAATAAATATGAATCCTACTTATATTCAGTCAGTAACAGTACTGTAACAAATGATACAAACTAAAGTGCACACAGACTGTGACTCTGTCACCCTAAACACACTTAGATAACTCTAAGCCTTGTTGTAAAGACAGTGTTAACCATTACTGCTTCAGCTTCCAGCCCGTGGTGGGGACGGTGATGCTCACTTTGGGGCTAACCCCCATCACTTCACCCAGCAGCTGGGAAACAAGACATGGAAACTTTTCCTGGATTTTGAGGAGCTACAGCATTTATTCACAGACAAACTGAAGCATTGTACATTTACTACCTTTTCTTTGCTCCAATGGCCATCACCTGTCTGCTCTGAGCTCCTCCACCATCACTGTCTCTCACTCTCTCTCTCTCCCACCTGTGGCCATTTTCACATGGTACTACTGCTAGAATCAAAGCTTGGCACCTGGCATATTACGATATGTTTCCTTCATCTGTTCTCATTTGCATGTGACACATGGAGCATAGGGCAGCATGTGTGCATGAGAAGCCCATGGGGCCAGGTGTTTCTGAGCCTTTGGTTGGTTAGATCGTGTAGCATTTTAAAAAAACAGCGTCTTTAAAGACACTTCTTTTTATTTTAAAGATGCCTTTCTGTAGAGTCAAAATATGTACCACACTAAAATCAAACCTACTTACACAGAAGGAACAGGTAATATGGCTGTATATTTTGGGGCTTCTTAATGATTATTGACTGTGATAGATTTAATTATTTTGATTTTATTGTCTATCATAAGGATATCGTAAGCTCAAAGCCCACTTACTTGTCAGAGCTGTCAATCATAATCCTTTGTTTGGAGGTTGGAGCTGACTCAGGTGTCATCATGTGACCTAAATTGATCAGTTAAACACTCTGAACACTGGTAAGTGGACTCTTGAGCTTATACTATCTGCTAAATGTCAAGAGTGAATGTTAATGCTCAGATATTTATTTAACTCTTTTCATTACCATGCCGTTCTTAATGTGTCACCATAGTATTTTGCAAATAAGACAATATTTTTCTTACATTTCTAAGTTGTGTGTTTCTATAATTAGACTAAATTCTCAATAAAAACTGAACAACAAATACCTGAGTAAACATCTTAAAGAGATACTTTGCTGATTTTCAATCAGCTTTGTGTTATAACTATGTGGGTAGTATGTGTAAATGAACTGTGGTAAACTTCCAGCCCATCTTACTAGCACCCAGATCCCCCTGCTCGTCTCCTGCAGTGTCAGAAATTAACTTTCATTGACTTACCAGCCAAGAGTACTGGTAGCATGAAAAAAATCCACTGGCCAAGTATATTTTTTAGCAGCCAACATAATAAATTGACTTTTGTGTGACATATACATTTGTTTCACATTTCATTGAGATAATAAGGTATTATGTTGAATGCAAACTTAAAGTAGAGGCCAGAGGAAAATAAAAAAAAAAAAAGATTTTAATATCTTTAACAACTCATCACCACAGCCTCAGTAAGTGAATGAGTTCCCTGGTAAACAGTGATGCAGTGTAGATGTCAAGGGCTTTTATTGTGGAAGGTAAATACAGAAGGAGTGAAGCCGTAATGTGCTGCTGTTGACAATGTGGGAGGCAATAAAGAGTTTATCATCTTGGTTTAAACTACAGAGCCTCTGTATTATCACTTAATTACCATCATAAGTATGGGGACAACTCATAACCCTTGGCCACACATTAGCCTAACAGAAGCTAGCAGCAGACTGGCGTAAGCGATATTTTAGCAGATCAGCTGATCAGCTTGCAGCTCTGTTAAGACGCGCATAAAAACACCTCTGTAGTTTATGTGTCTGTGAAACTCTGTCACTGACAGCAGATAAGTGTGCCCCAAAATAGCACCAAAATACAGTAGAGACTCAGCACTGTTTTTTATTACATGACTATTTACCCATTTACCCGTCAGTGTGGCGGGTAGCCCTCAGAGATTAACTCGCCAAATGGAAAATCTAACCCCATTTGGCACTTGGCAGGGGTTAATTTGGGACCCTGATCTTCCTTCTCAAATCGTGTCATCCAGCGGATTTTCACTGGCTCTAGGGCTGTTGGTTAAAGTACGTATATATTTTCGTATGCCCGCCACCACCAACACAAAGGGTATAGAAGTAAATCTAGAGAGAGACTCACCCCTCTCTCTCAAATGCAGACATAACTGTAAAACTAAGCAGTGCTGATTAAATATGAACACAGATTCTGTCACTGCGTTGCCTGTGTCTCACCTCAGATGGTTTCGAAAACATATTTTATCTTAACGTTTAACTGTAATTTGAGATTATTTGTTAACAGCTGGCTGCCATATTGTTTCCTGTGGAAGAATGGCCAAATGCGCAGTATGTCACCCACAAGCAGGAGTGTTTATTGGTCTGGTACGGCACAGTGCATTCTGGTACTTGTAGGTTTTCTACCTCTTGAGCAAAAGCGGAAGCCACAGCCTTTTTCCTCTGTTTTCTCTGGTCATATAGCACCACTTTCAGTAGTATTTACATCATTCTACTGCGTTGACAGACCAGTTTTATGAAAAGACCGTCTTTTCAGCAGTGAAATACAGTGAAATTTAGGCATTCAGGTATTTTGGAGCTTTTTTCAACTGTGGAGTAGCAAAGTGACATAACAGTAGTCTTGAAACTAAAGTCAGCGTTTCCAGTCATCTTAGCTTAGCTGTCAAGTTACCATAGTTAGAAACAAAACAAATGTCAAAACAAAACAAAACAAAACAAAGCAATCAAACAGTGAAATGCAGAGTGTCCAAGGCGGACATATTTTGTCCTCAAGCCATCATCTTTGATGCGCCCATGAGAGCAGAGGACGTTAATGCTTTTTTAAGTGTTTTGAAGAGCAGAGCACTTAAAGCTAAACTTTTCTGGATGGGAGCACTCGGGCACATTTTTAGTTTTCCCCTGAGACATCTGTGTGTGTGTGTGTGTGTGTGTGTGTGTGTGTGTGTGTGTGTGTGTGCGCGCGTGTGCGTGCGCATGCAGGCATGCGTGCAATGAATCTGCTGTGCTGACCAGCAGAGAAGCAGAGTGTTTCTGAACATGTGTGCACTTTTGAGTAAACTGCTTTAAAGAATAGGTAGTGTCTCTCCAGCCTGTACCAAACATCCAGTAGCCTCAGCTGCCAGATTATGTTGTCAGATTATGCAAAACTGTCTCATCAGAGGCCTTTTGTTTCTTTTTATAGTATATGGAAGGAACACTTACAAATCAAGTGTAAAAAAAAAAATAAAGAGAAGTAAAAGAAGATTAAACGTCACCCATTTGTTTTCCTTTCTAATTGCTTTCAAGAATTTAAGAACTGTTCTCATTTACCAAAGCGTTTCTAGTGCCCAATCCATCTATTCATTGTCCTCATTTGCAATTCATTAGGCAACTTTCCAGGCATGTGTTAATATTCCCACAGTGTGCTGGTATTTGCCAGGAGATGTTCGTATGCGCAGGATGCTGTCACAGTGATGTTGCCATGTAAATAAAATGAATGAGGTCATTGTGTTGAGGTCCATGCAGTCACAGTCTGAAGGCAGACTGAGGAGATGCTGCTGATGGAACTAATTAATGAGTGTCAGAGAGAGACTGATGTGTGTGATGTTTTTAGTCTGACTCTCACCATGGCTGGAGAGGATGGAGGAAACATGTTTTGGTTGGGTCTGAGGTGGAAGCCAGCATTTGTCAGAGAAATACATTGATATTTTTTTACTTTAATCTTTGACTTTTAGAGGATTTTTCAAGTTATTTTAATCCTTTTTTTAACCTTCCCTCTAAATTTTGAGCATTTAAAGGCCCAATAACACCGCTAGCAAGATAAGTTCACGTTCAAAATTTATCTTGCAAAACTGTGCACTTGCAGACTGTTGTATTATGGGATGTACATATCTGTATACTCTTGGACACAAACAGATGCAGAGTGATAATGGTTGTATATCATATATTTCATGTTCCAGTGTATGAAAGTTGTATACTGCAGCTTTAAACAACCTATTTGTGCGTGTTGTTTGTGCAGAACTTCCAGGAGGAGATGGCTCTGCAGCCTGAAGGAGCGCAGTGGCTCTCCTGGAGTCTGGAGCAGGTCGCCCTCATCCTGGGCCGACGTTTCCCTGACCGACATGTGTGGGTGGTCAGAGCCTCCCACATGTATCTCCACAAGTTCAGCTGCTACCATAACTTTGTGGAGAGCAACATGTTTGGGGCACCGGAGCACTCACCTGACTTTGGAGCGTTTCGCCACCTCAGGTTTGTTTTGGGGTTTTTTTTTTTTTTTTTTAACAGTTTAGCCAACCTGAATAACAGTTCCTTTTTTAATTTGCCTTAATATTTGCACACTATCAGCTATGTTAAACCTAAGTTTGGTCACTTGGTGGCAGCAGAAACAAGCTTTAAACACAACACAGACATGTTATTGTCTTTTAAGTTGATATGGCAATCATATTAACACATTGTTTCTTATTTACAAATCCAGTAGACACATAGCAACATTAGTATTCATTCAGAGTCATGTTTGTGTCCACTGTATGGATGTAAGTCCAGTACTCACTCAGCCAATTTTTACTTGCCCCCTGTACAATTTTTTTTTATCAGCTGTTATCAAATAACAACAAAGACTGGAGGTAATTGTCATGAAATACAACTTACTTTAATCCACCTTGCTCTCAAACTTGCACAATACATAGTTGGAGTTTCATCCACATCGGGCAGTCCTTATTGCTGAGCCCAGCTATTTTAGTCTTTACCAACTCCTGACAGAAATTTCTCTCTTGAGCTGCTCAGTGCTTCACTATGTTCACCAGCTAGTCACTAACTATGTCTGTCTGCTGGGCAGGTAGTGTACAGTGTGTTGTAATATTGATTACAGTAACCATAGGTTTATTTAGCTTACAGTCTCTAATTCCATAGCCTTTCAGACACAAATATTCATAGAAGTAGTCATTGCCTCAGCTTTTATTGAAGCTACCATTAACAAACTCACTTGTGTCACTGCCTTTATAATTGTTATTTACTGTAGTTGCAGCCTGAATTCTTGGTGCATTAGTTGTAAAGGCTTCTGTGTTGCTGCATGTCTCGTGATAAACAGAAAAGCTGCACTTGCAATAAGGAACAGTGGTCACAAATTGACTCTTACCACAACTGACTGAGAGAAACTTAAGAGGATATCTGCTAAATGACCTCTGACATGCTCGACACAACATTATCAGCTTTAGCAAATGAGTATTTACCGCATGGTGACTGTATTCTAAGTGTTATAGTTAGTATGTCTGAACAGCATTTCTCATGGCAGGGCCCTGCTGAGCCACAGCATGGAGCGAGCCAACCTACCAAACCCCCTTCAGCCACAAGGAGGTGCTGACAGCATCCCTTCAGGGTTTTCACTGACGCTGGTGGGCTTCAGCAAAGGCTGCGTGGTGCTGAACCAGATGGTATATGAGCTGGCCGGGGCCCGCGCAGACCCTCAGCTGTCGCACTTCGTGAAGTGCATCTCGGACATGTACTGGCTGGACGGCGGGCATCCAGGAGGCAGCGAGACCTGGGTGACAAACAAGCAGGTGCTGAAGGAACTCGCTGCCAGTGGGGTGTCAATTCACGCCCACGTGACCCCTTACGAGGTGTGTGACCCGATGCGGGCCTGGGTGGGCCGTGAGCACGGATACTTCATTAAGACCCTGGAGGAATTTGGGGCCTATCCAAGTAAGAAGCTGCACTTTGAGGATGAACCTCCATCCATCGAGAACCACTTCAGGGTCATCCAGGAGTTTTGAGTTTGGTGTGGATCGGTTGTGAGCACTTGCATACAGATTGTCTTATTCGCTGGTCTTACCTCATATTTTCTCTGATTTAAGGGCTCAGAGTTTAGAGCATATGACAGATGCTGGTGTGTTGTCCTTTCTACTGCTAAATGCACTTGACCCGAATTTGAATGATCCAGGAGCCTTTCTCCTGCTCTCAGTGGTAGGGCTTGGCCGGTGTAAACATTTTCAAAGTGGTTTGATATTAAGACAAACACCACACTGAACCGGTATCCTGAATTTTAACACTAGGTGTTACACGTGACTCCGCATACATTTCCAAGTGGAACTTAATGACACTGCGTCCGATCATAGTCACATCATATAACACTGGAGCTCTCATTGAATCCATAAAATGTTAACTTTTGTTACATCATGTAAACAAACCACAAACCTTTCAGCTGCGCACACAGATCAGACCAGAGACCACTTAGAAGATGGGTAAGTAGCCAACTTGCTATGTTCTTAGGTTTGTACTTTTGAAAACAGAAAACACATTTCTTATTGTGATATTTACCGTAAATCACATAAAATATAGCCATCAGTTATAAGCAGTGGTCATTTACCAGAACATGTTAGCTCCCTAGCGATCTCCCTCCAGCCAGCTGACACCTTATTTAGGTTTTTGTAGGAAAATGAGGGGATATTGTGTAGAGAACTCCTCATTTGTTGTTCTTGGTCCATTGCAGCACTTTATAGCAAGAGTCAAGAGTAAATAGAAACAGGGCATCTGACAAAAGTTAAACAGTGCACCGCTTCACTTGTGGCTAGTTTCAAAACTAAAATGTTGTCGCATTGGTGCAGTTTTAGATTTCTTGAGTGACTTACTGTGTCATGTCTCATTTGGTCACCCCAAAAACACACATGAACTTTCAACTAATTAACCACTGCGTGCACTGCTTGTCTCTCCTCCCACCTCTTTTAAAATTTGATCTCCTTCGTGTTGCCGGCCTCAGCTTGGCAGTAAACTGTGCATGGCCTGTCAGACACTCATGGCTCCTTTAATGCATTTGTAAATGAACATAATATTATTTTAATCACATTGTCACATTGCTTATTCCTAATGTAACACAAGTTGGATTCAGCCCTGTGATGCCCTCAGCACAGGTTGCAGATGTAGGGTAATTTTTAATTTGCGGGACTTGTCCTGATGACAAATACATCAATCAGTCAATTAATTTATTTTCTGGCTCACCCGGTTTGCACAAAACCAAACCGGTTAACACTCGTACACCGGACCGGACTGGCAAAACACGAAACCCAACTCTACCCAGTGGCCCTGAGTAGGAATATGCAGGTATGAAAATGGTCTTCCTTCTTTATTCTTCAGGCTAAATGTAACTTTGTACATTTGATTGTGGCTCAAGCTTTAAGTTGCTGCAGAGCCATGAATTTAGAAACAGGGATGATTCAAGTTGTTTCAGTTGGATTTTGCTTACGCAGGAATTTCTCTAATTTAAGGTGTATAAGATTAAGTGTAACATTTCTTTTAATTTCTGCTGTGATTTTTAATTAATGTATGTTTGGCTGAAGCAGAACAGCTTATTACATTGTGTTTATACCTGCACTTGTGTTGAGCTATTTTTAGACCTGTGAATGTCTGAATGTGTGAACTTGACGTCAGTGTCAGGTTCAGACTTCATCAGTTGGTCTCTCAGCAGTGATTCTTGATTGTACTCAAATGTTTGGCCAAATAATGAAGCCAAGGATTTGGTCTGTTGACATTCCTTCAGTTGGATCCTAATAGCGGATTGTCCATTGATAAAACTTCACATAGCTGCACTCTTGGGTTGAAAACACAGTCTCACCTCGAGGTCAATTTAGTAGCTGTTGTGGAGCTTTCAGTCATGTTGCATGATCTTTTTCAGCAAATGGAGCTGATTTGCTTCTAACTCCATCTGTTGATGAAGACCGCGTGGACCTTAAGGTGAGATTTTGTCAACTGTTGCTTTTAAGTTCAAGAATGAACTTAATATTATAACAACATTCTTTGACACTTCATCACTTTATAATAATAAAGCATGTTAACTTGCTGTCTCTTTGATTGGACCTTTCCCCACTACATATTTTATTTTTGTTTTAAAAATATACCAAATTACCTTTAAATTAATTTAATTACCTTTATAAAAAAAAAGCAGTTGTTATAATTACACACACTAATAATGAGATTTTTTTGTCAAAATTAAATAAGTTGGGAGATGTATTAACTATAAGATACATTTAATTTTCTGTATGTTTTTTGTCACTGTGGCAGAAATGCGTTATATATTCAGAACTTTTTATTGCAATGTAGTGCCATGTGAAAACACACATACTTGCTAGTTTTGTGGGAATGTGTAAGCACGTGTATTAATTTCTGTATGATGTATTCTGTATGATCTCTGTGTGAGCTTACGTAGCATCTTTGCACTACGCTGATGGCTGTTAATCATTTTGCTGAATGTAACTTCGAATCATTCCATTATGTTTACTACTTGCTGTATGCTGCGCTGTTCAAATGGACAGATAAGATTGAAGCTTCAAAGGTGTTTACAAAGTGCACAGCCAAGACAACATGCATTATTTTGAATTTCCTGCTTGCTAATTTGTATACATTGTCACCATGCTATTTTGTCCTGTGAGCTGTCAGCCAGTGATGGAGAGGAAACTCCAGAGGAAAGTGTTTGACACTAGTCAATGGAGTGGAGCTTGTTTCAGCTCTCTTGAATCAGCAGGTGGCAGCAGTGTGGAAAAAGTAGAGAGCAGGAAATCGACAGACGCTGTTCTACACTGGACTGACCCAAGACAATAAAAAAAGACATGACATCAGATATTTTCTACAACCTTTAATGAGCTTTTTCAGTTTGCTTTGTGATGCCTACATATTAGCCTGCAGTTGATCAGAATACAATAAAGGATTACGTCTTTTTTTTTTTTTAGTCATTTCAGATGCAATCAGAATGCTCATACATTAAAAAAATATAAAATGCAAAATAAACATACATCTCTTGAACAATTATTTGCTTGTGCTTGTGGCTGGTTTGACTGTAACCTACAGTATCCTTCAGTCTCACTGCGGTCACACGGAACAAAACAGGAATGTTGGGTGACATCAGTCGCCTGATGTTACTGGTGCTCCACTTCTCGAGGACGACGGCCTGAGTGAGAGCTGAGCACCTCCCGCTCAGACAATGAGTGCTCACACACACACACGCACACGCACACAGAGGCCACAAGTGACTTAGCTGCTGAAAATAACACAGTACAATAGCTGTATAAAATAACAACATCAACACCACCAGCATAAGTCATGTTCAAGTGACAGACGGACAATGCCTGCAAACACGAGCCACTTTGTCAAGCGTTTCGTCATCCTGCAAAGTGAGATCTCTGACATCACTGCACTGCAAACAATCCGTCTTCTCTCCAGATTACGCTGCTCATCAAGTTTAAGGTCTTGTTTTTACAGATGCAACAGGAGAGCAAATGCTTCGCTTGTTTCTGTACAAATGAGCTTGAGAAATTAGACTTGAGAAACTTTCTATATCAAGTCGCATCATTTCAGCCTGAATCAAGATTATTTACACCAACACCTGTTTGGAGAGGTATTAGAAAAAGCAGAGTAGACACTGAAAATCCTCAACTCTTGAGATGAAGTAAGATTCAAGCTTATTTCCTCATACAGTAGCAAAAGAAATCACCTGACACTATTAGATAAATTCACCAGATCTATTCTTACAACAAGCTCAAGTGGAATCTGCTCACTCAGTGAGATTACTTGTTGAGATGAAAACCTTTTACAGTGTGGTGTTCCAGTTTCTAAGGATGACAGCATACAGATGAGAGCATGGTCGTGGCTGGAGACGCCCATCTCCCACACACAAAGGCCATTGTACCAGCTGGTGACAACAACAAACAAAAACACAATGTGCTCTTATTCGCTTCGGCACCTCCCAACAAAAAGAGGAATGTTTCGCTGGAGATAAAGAGCAATCGGAGTTGCCAGCACTGCACTTTTACAAGAGGTGAGATTTTTTTTCTCTCCATACAAAGTGAATCAATAGCACCTCACATTTCACATTAAACAGTGGTTCTGTCACCTTCTTGGGACAAACATCCATCTCTGAAATCATCGTTCCCACTTTCTCATCACCTAAAAAGCCTTTCACGCCTACATATCTAAACACTCCACACCTGAACTTTAAGGAGTAGTTTGGGAAATGCACTTACATCCCAAAAAACTACACCTCTTAACACTTTTTCCAAGACTGACACATTCCCAGTGTTTAATCACCTCCCTCCTGACTAAAACCATCTGACTCATCTCTTGCTTTACTTCCCAGTACCACCTCAAAACTGTTCCTTCGCTTTCATCTTCCTTACCCACTGCAGTCAAACATTTCCAGTTATTACTCATTCCACTGAAACCACACCAGCTTGTTTTAAATAATCATCTTCTCCTGCCACAATCAGCACTTCCTTGTAAGACATGTGAGCACATTATTTACATAAAAATATAAAGTATAAGTCCAGCGCATAAATAATAATAATAATAGGCCTATAAGAATAACATTAAGAATACAAAACAAAGTGAGCAGAGAGTGAGCAGCATGCCCTGAGATGAAAACAACAGGAATATAAGACTTCAGACAGCCTGACCCGACTGGACTATTGGAGCTTTTTCATGAAAGGACACTGAATGGCTTTGGTGAGAAACACAGTGAACCTCTCAAGGACAAGCAAACATACAGACTATCAGAAATAGCTCCCCTTTTGCTTATCAGTTCAATACCTGTGCTTATGAAGCAAGTGCTAAAGTCATGGTTCTCTTCTTTTGCTTAACAAAGAGGAACTTACTGTACAGCTCAGTGAGGAAATCATTTGAGTAAGTGCGGGTGTGGCATGTGAACAACTGCATGAGTCACTGGTTTTTTCAGCCGGTACAGTTTCATGTTTCTATCTTACTAAAGAAGGATATACAAGAATACCATGAATACCGCTGTTTGTTGCTCATGTTGAGCCTTCCTTTCAAAGCAGTTTCTTCCAAAAAAACAATAATGGTAAAGGTGGAAGCCTTGCAGTTCTTTGGAAGGGGACTATGCTAAGGATGAAGTTATTAAAGAGAGTTTTATCTAAAATCCTGTGCTAAATTTAAGCCCTCATGCTGTTGCAGACATGGAGAAAATGACAGTTTGACTATGCTGGGCAGAGGGGCATCTGAAGTACTCAGCCTGCTGCCCCGCCACCAAGCCTTGGATAAAGCAGTTGAAAATGCAATGGAAAAACTATGCAAACATAGAAGGAATGTAATATACTCGTGTAATTCTGCCCTTCTGCTGGTAGTTTTTTAAGTCCAGAGGCAGCTTGGATGTGAAATACAGCAGCACATTTTATAAACTTTCAATTTAATTGTGACTGAATGACATAAACCCAACCAGAGAGCCTTAAAGTTGAGTCAGAAAGTTTCCCATAATGCTGCCGATCAGCTGTCCCTACTTCTCTTCAACATGCAAATAAAGACATGACACTTCCTCATTGCGGAGGTGCTTATCTCAATATCACACATTTCTGCTGAAGCACAAATGACTAAGAACACTTAACCTTAAACCTTAAGGCAGAGCGTTATAAACTTTGTTAAGGTTTCTTGAGAAAATAGATTTAAAATGCACCAGAGAATTGCATAGATTTCCCTAGAGATACTCCACACTAGCCTTCATCAGTACAGACACACACACAGAGTGGGCTTATGAAGCCCTTTGAAAATACCAGAGACTTTAACAAGGTATTAAATACTTGAGGTTAAACACACACTGCATTAATTGAGACATACTGTACAATTTTCACACTTTTTAACAGCAATGGATCAGTGACAGATCTCAAAATTTAGCTTGTTATCTTTGGTCTGAGTGGGCCATCTTGAAATTCTGCAAATTAGTGGAACAGAAACACAATCTAAGTACTTCTGAGTGGTGCGCAGCAGACAGCTGATTTTCTGGAGGCTTAAAATTTTTTAAAAGCTCACTTAAATTCCACCGGCTTTTCAAAAGTCACCATCTGTGGGTGTTTCCTCATCGAAGCGGAACTTTTTTGCGTGAGAGTGAGGTGACTCATGGAAGTTCTCCTTGTCTTCTGGGTCCTCGGGTGGGGCTGCCCATTTGATGCCGCAGCTCCTGTCGCGGATGGTGCGGGTGGGAGCGGGTTCGGGGCTCAGACAAAGCTGCCACAGCCAGGGGTGGCTCATACACTCTGCAGCGCTGGGCCGGTCCCTGTGGTCAGAGCACAGCATTTAACACTTACAGTCAAACACTGAGGTTCACGCAGCCTGCAACTAACCATTACTTTCATTTTCCGTTAATATGCTGGGTTTTTTTTGTGATTACTCCATTTATCATTCGGTCTAGGAAATGCCAGTAAATTATACAAAAGAGAGAAGCCAATCAAAATTTCCAAGAGCCCAAGGTGACCAAACTTATTCCTGTATAGATACAATCTACATTTAACAGAAATTTAAACTCAACACTTTTGTTTTTGCTCACAGGTTTAAGACTAGATCATTTAAGATATTAGACTTTTTTAAGCATTCAATAGATATATTTCTCTCAAATGTTGGTCACAAATTTGTTAAAATCCATGTTAGTGAGTACTTCTCCTTTTCCGAGATAATCCATCCAGCTGACAGGTGCGATATATCAAGATTCTGATTGAACAGCATCATTACTACACAGTTGTGCCTTGGGATGGTCACAATTAAAGGACACTCTAATATGTGACGTTTGATCACACAACACACTGACACAGATGTCACAAGTTTTTAAGGGAGCAAGTCAATGGCATACTGACTGCAGGAATGTCCACCAGAGCTGATGCCTGTGAACCGAATGTTCATTTCACTACCAAAAACTGTCTCTAGTGTTGTTTTCAGTAATTTGACTTGTTCGACTGTGTGGTTGGTTGGATAAATTTAGGGAAACGACACTGGGGACATTTTAAAGTAGTGAAATGAACATTCAGCTCTGGTGGACATTCTTGCAGTCACCATGCTAATACTACGCTCCCTTAAAACTTGTGACATCTGTGTCATTGTGTTGTGTGATCAAATGTCACATTTTAGAGTGTCCTTTTATTGTGACCATCCGAAGGCACACCTGTGTAGTAATGATGCTGTTTAATCAGCATCTCGATATGCCACACCCGTCAGGTGGATGGATTTTCTTGGAAAAGGAGAAGTGCTCACTAACATGGATTGTAAGGAATTTGTGACCAAACTTAGTAAAACAGGAAAAACCTGACATGACGAAAAACAGTCAAAATTGTGACTAGAGGTGGTGCACTTGCTACATTAGCATGTTCCGTGCTAACATATTCCATTTTGATTTCACTGAAAAGAAAGAACTTGACTGTGTTTCTGTTCAGTGGGGAGTTTGAGTTCACACACTGTCATTTACTCACTCTGGTGCTTTGACCAGCAGCTTGCGGATGAAGTCCACAGCCAGCTCAGACACCCTGGCGAAGGCCTCCCTGCTGTAGTCCACATTGACCTGGGACACGTTCAGATACGTTTCCTGCTTGTCGTCCCCGGCAAACGGAGACTCGCCCGTCACCAGCATGTAGGCTATAACCCCCACGCTCCTGAGGAACACACACATGCACCAATGACACAGTCAAAACATGTACAGGAGCGTCTGTGGGATGAATACCAGAGAGCACACAGGGTGGCTCATTTAGTAAATGACTCTATAAAAAAGCCCTATTTCATAATTTGGGCCACCACAAACGTGAGAACAAAGGTGACCACTAAAATAATTATCCAAACTGTAAACAGCTATTAGCTTTTGCAGAACTACTTTGTGGTTTTACACTGCAATGGATCACCTTCATTTACAGAGTTCAAATGATAGAAAAGACAGTCACATGCTCTTTCAAATCACCACAATGACATCACTGCCACTTTAACAAGAATGGACTTACCACAGGTCAGTCGCTGTTGTGATTGGCTCATAATTCAGCACCTCAGGAGCTGGATGAAAAATAAAAAGTCCTTTGTCATTCAATATTTTACCACTACTGGCAATTAAGTTTTTTTCTGTTGTGTTTTTGTTGTTTCTGTGTTATCTGTTTAAGAAATGTACAAAACAACAACATTAAACCCACAAAGGAGCTGCCAGAGGAAAATGTTCATGGGACGGCTAAACATGAAATAAACAACACAAGACAGGCCAAGGTCTGGAGGTCTGTGTCACAGCAGGGTTGTTTTTAAAGGTAATGCCTCCCTCTATAAGCGTAGGAAAATCATGCTAATGATAAAAACTAGTGTAATACACTACAGATATTTATTTCCTCTGACACCTACGAAGACATCTCTATTAGCATTACACAAGATAGGTTTCACTCTAGATGAGTTTTTCTGACTCTTACGACCTTTCATGTGGTTATGCTGGTGATGACTGCTCCTGTCTGATGTCTTTGAGTAATCAAAGCATGTTTTCTGAACATCACCTTACCCACATATTCAGGTGTGCCAAGAATCTCTCTGAGCTCTCCAACCGCACCCAGTCTGCGGGCCAGGCCAAAGTCTACAATCTTAATGTCTCCTGGAGGAGTCAGGCTGGTCAGGAGAATGTTCTGCGGCTAAAAAAGAAACAAAGAGGAAACACGTGGTGAACATCATGTAGAGACCTCTGGAAAGTACTGGAAAGATAAATCGCACTTGAAACTTATTGCACAACTTAAACAACTCAAGTGCTCTTTGAATACTTTCTCTAACATTTTGCTCTCCAAGGGAGAGGTGTTTACCTTTCTGTAACATGATTATTTGTTCAAGGGCTGAAAATCATTGACCATATAAGACTGTGTAAACACGACTATTATTCAATTATTGCATCATTCTCTACAAGAGAACACTCAGGACTTTCTCCTTTTGTTTACACCAAACAAATGTATTTGGTGTTGTTAAAGCCAATCAGCATCTACTGTATGTGGAAACAAACTGTCATGTAAAATTTCTAGTGCTAGTTAAGTTTAGATTGGCTTTATTGTAAATGTCTTCAACATGGGGATCCATCCACAACGGTATAGTAATGAAGCCTTCATTTCACAGTATTGTGTCAATAGCCCCTTTTACACTGCCTCTTCAAGGTGGGAATTTCATGTCTTGTATGCCGCCTCGCCGTTCTGTATAAAAGGTACGATGGTAGAGTGGGGGGATACAGTTGCCTCACCTTTAAGCCAGCATCGGAGGTAGTAACTGCGCTGAAACAAGGTCTGTATAAATGGGACACCCAGCAGGACAGGATCATGAACACCATGGGTGTGACATTTTAAAGCAGCTTATAGCAGTTAGTGGCTAACTCAAAAAAGAAGAACAGCCAAAAATGTCTACAAATTGGAAAAACAATGAGGTCCAGGAGCTCCTTATATTCCGAACAGAGGACAAGATCAGCCACCATATCACAGGAGCAGTAAATTATTGTTATTGCCATGTTGATGCGATTGTTATTGTTTATAAAACGTTGCAGACACATGTTATATGTCACATTAGGGGCCGTCGCTGTTAATGTCCCACCTGTCACGCCTCTTGATTCTGTGATGCTGGCATGCTGTCTAAAATCAAACACTGAGGCAGCATGATGGTGCCGCTGTTTGGCTGTGTAAAAATGGGGCATGAAGAAGGGACTTAGTAGCAGACTTATCGCCTAATCCCTGTGTAAAAAGGGCTAATGTTACAGAGGTGTAAAAATCACCTATTTTAAAACCTGCTTTTCCACTCTGCCCTGGGCGAAGGCCTCTGTTACCACCTAAAATCCTACTTGTGGGCTTTACTGTGTCATGAAAAAAGGAAACTGGGGTTTTGAGTCCACAACTGCTCTAAAAAAATACACAGCCAAGCACTTAAGGGGGAAGTTTGTGGTGAAGCAAGTGAACATGTAAAAATATATTCGCTCAATTCCACACATTCATGCATGTGATTTTCTGTGTGTGTGTGTGCAGACCTTCAGGTCTAAGTGCACCAGGTTGCTCTGGTGTAGGTGGTGGATTCCCTCCAGTGTTTGCCTCATGAGACGGGTGATCTGGGCCTCTGGCAGCAGCTCTTCAGACACACAGTGGTCAAATATCTCTCCACCGGCAGCACTGGGCAAAGAGAATACACACTGTTAATGCACATATACACACACATAGAGACAGTTCATGAAATGCTCATCTACTAAAATACCACACAATTCTGTGACTCTAAAAAATTAAAACTACATATTTTTCCTTTTACCTGTAGTGCTATTTATCAGTCCAGATTGTTTTGGTGTGAGTTGCTGAGTATTGGAGACATCAGCTGTAGAGATGTCTGCCCTCTCTCCAATATAACTAGATGGCACTCAGCTTACAGTGCTCAAAGTGCAAAACAGCAATGTCTCTTTTTAGGGATCATGACCCAGTTATTCAAGATAATCCACACACCTTGTTGTGAGCAGTTTCATGTAGGAACTATTGTCTCTCTGCCAAACTACACCCGCAAACTATATCACCGTGCAAAGGCAAGTGTGCATCTACTCATGGCCGAGAGGCTCGTGCTTTTGACAGCGCAAGATGTAAACATTAATGGTGTCCTCCTCAGCTGTGCTGTAACAGTAACTACCTCAGAGGAGCTTGATAAGTTAGCAGTAAATGCATTTTCACAAAAAACTAACAAAAAAAAAAACACAAATAAAGTGTATGCAATTGAGAAAACATGATTGCAGGGTGGCCTGGTGGTTTTACCAGCAAACCCACAGCCAGAGGGCCACTGGTTAGATCTTACATGTCCTGGCAAAGTATGACTGAGCAAAAAAGCAGCCTCCTTCCTGCTTACTCACTGAAAGCACTGTAGGTAAGAGCAGCAGCCAAAGTTGACACAAAGCCCTAAATTGGTACACAGTGTACAAAGTTCACCTGATTTTATTACATGTCAGGTCATTGGGTATTTCTCTGGGCCCTTTCTGAGTTGTCCAGGCTGTCTTAGATCAACAAAGTTAGTTTTTTAAACTGTATTAAAAGGTGAGGTTAGAAAAACAGAGTGATTCACTTTAAGACAACCCCTGTGTATTCAAATTTACAATCTGGGTTTCACATCTAGTTTCTAGTTGTTTAAAACATGATTTAACATGAAAGCTCAAGAGGTCAGGTTATTTAGATGTGGAGTTTCAGCTCAAGCTGTAGTGATTTAGCTAACATGCCTTTTGGTCTTGAAACAAATCCTGATAAACCTGTTAGGAAGCATGAGCATTACATAAAAAAGAGTGAGCGTAGCAGCTCCTTACGATTAGACAAACAGGACTTTGCCCTTCAAAAGCCATTTACAGGATCATACTGCTGTTGGTGCATGTCTTTGCTTGTTTGTAGTAGAAACATTTAGCCAGTGTTGGTTTAAAGGCTGGTTTAAAGATGATTATGTAATATGAAACATTCACTAAATTAAAAAAAGGTGAAGAAACAGGTCACTGCCTCTGTGTGTAAACTCACTATTCCAGCACTAAGACGATGTCGTGATCTGTCTCATAAGCAGCATGCAGGTTGACCACTCTGGCGTTATTACGGGCCGTCTCCAGGACAGCCATCTCGTGAATGACTTCTGCCCGGCAGTCTCGACCTCGCCTCCTCTTCCGTAGGAACTTGGCAGCAAACACTTTCCCCGTGGCCTTCTCCACACAGCGCTTGACCACAGCAAACTTCCCCCTAGGAAGTGAAAGTGGAGATATGGTTAAGGGGCACCCTTTACTCAGACACAAATCAGCTTTCTGAACAAAATACAGTAGAATCTGGGATCCTCAAGTCAAACTATTCCAGATTTAATTAATATTTCCTCCAAAGAGTGAAGACCCAAGGCTTTGATTTCTACTGTTTTGCATATAAGGTTGGGTGATATGTCATTTCAGAAAAAGTTCAATTTCAAATGTCTCACAATAAATGTTGAGACATAGAAAATCACAGATTAACTTGTCCAGCTTTACTAGATAAAAAACAGATGTTGCCTAAGTTTTTACTTAACATGTAGGGATGCACAATATTGGATTTTTTTTCCCAATATGCCAATATGTAACAACTCATTTGACCAATAATCGTTACTGATATCAATATATCCACTCCCCCCCCCCCAATTGCGTGGTGATCATCAAGTCTCTTCTGTAGTAGAATTCATGTCATATTATGCATGTGTACTCTTTATCGTGATAGCCCACCAGCAGATGGAGACATGAAATAGAATGCTTTTCAATGGATGTAATATTCATTCATTGTCCAAAATAAGAAAATTGTCTGCCTCTGATAGTTAATTTTAAAGTCAATGTTGGCCAATACCGATGATGTACCAATATTATTGTGCATCCCTATTAATTTGCAGTCAGTTATACATTGCAATATATGTTATTCCAATACTTAGCATATCGCAAAACATTAAAAATCTCATTAATATTATATCATGATCTAAGTATCATGATAATATTGAATAGGGGGCCTCTGGTGATTTCCACCCCTTATATATTCCCAGCCTTCATGACATAGCTATTTGTAAATGATTGCAGCATTGGGACAATAGTGCTATACAATAACAGGCATTAGATAACATCTGTGTGTTATCTAAAACCAGAACATTCCCAACAGCTTGATGTTAATGCTGCTGCCATATCTTGATCAATGGTGGAACTGCTGAATTGTTACCCAAGACTGGGATGATGAACCTGCGAACCAAAAATCCAACAGTACAGAATTATCAAAAACACGCAGTGCTAATGAGGTGATTATGACAAATAATATTCACATGAATTTGTGGTTTTTTAAAAGTGGTGTATGTCCTAAGCTATACCTGAACAAGAAGGCCAGCAAAATTATTAACTCTAACATTGTTTTTAGAACTAGAACTACCTTCCTCTCACTAAAAATAGTTTGCATTCAGCTGATATGCAATTAGTGGAAACACTTCTCAGCAAGGCCTTGCAATGACTGCAACACAAGGAAAACAATTTAAATCCAAAAATAACTGCATTACAAGAACCGAAGAGCAATGACTGTGAAGGTTACAGACCCAGAAGGACTTCTCTTAAAGATAAGAACAATAGTGCTAAACTAACCTACTCCTCTGCAGCACCACCCATCACTGTTACAAGATATATTTTCATGCAGTTTGAGCACTTGATATACACCAACTTTTCATAGCTGATAGCACAGCATGATATTCCACACTATGTTCATGTCTTCCTGTGGCATCTGGCAGCCATTTATAAACCAAGCAAAATAAATGTTGGCCCCTCATCACATTACATAACTTTAGGGTAAGGTGATGTGTAATGGGCATTTGTCATTATTCTTGACTTTTAATTATATTATTTATTATTAAAGGGGCAGTTATTTAAGGGGCATTCCAGAAAATTTGTATTATGCTTCAGTAACATTGTGGGACTTAAAAGAGACAGGTCAAAAAAGAGAAAGAAAGAAAGAAAGAAAGAAAGAAAGAAAGAAAGAAAGAAAGAAAGACAGACAGACAGACAGACAGACAGACAAAGAAAGAATGAAAGAAAGAAAGGGTTAAATCAAAGCAGCAGAGGCTGGGATACTCTGTCTATAAATCCGTAATAAGAGTCAAGCTCCAAAACTGCCAGATCCTACAATTCCCATTATGCAATGCAGGCCTGTCACAATAATTACCTTATCAACACCTATCAGCAAAAATGATTGAGATCATGTCCATATATTGTATGAATTTGTCCTCATGTTTACATGCGTGTCTGTTTACATAATAATGTCACTAACAATTTAACCAATATGCTGCCAGACAAAATAGCTTTGCCTGTTGTGCAGCTGTTTTATTAAATTGGGATATTTTAATTTTTTTCTCCACATTCCCATTCAAATTTCTGAATATTCTTAAAAACTAAAACTTCTTTGCTCTTTAAAGGGTTTAAATGCATTTTTTGGTATATTATCATTATATTAGAGGCATAAAATGGCGGCAAAACGACAGTAACATAATTTATTTCAATTTTTTCCGAGACAATATACTGTCAATCAAAAGTAGTTATTGTGACAGGCCTTACCCTCCCTAACCGGTAAATACCCACACCTCTCAAACTTCATGTCTCCTGTCAATAACTTACTAACTGTACTCTCTGTAAAAATAATTGTAGTCTCCAAGCCCTGATGATGTCATCATGGGTTTTTTTTTTCTTGACAAGGCTTACATGACAACATGACAAGGCTGACATTGTACAACCTGTTTTATGGGTTGAATAACACTCCTTGTGAACAGTAAACTCATCTTTACCTGGTTTGGTCTGCCAAACATTTATGATTCTTAAGCTTGTTAGATGCAATGCTAACCAGCTCGACGTTAACTTTGTCTTATGTTTGATGCTGGGCAGGTAATATAAAGTTGTGTTATCTTGGGTTGTGTTATCTTGAGCTCTCTACAAGGGTTGTGGAGTGTATCTGAGACTCACCATTAACTAAATATGCAGGCTGTAAAGCCAAAACAGTGAGCTCAAACCAGTTATAAAATTGGAATTCTGTTACTGTCTTTTTAACTCTACAACTGTCCCTTCTCATGTTACACAGTTGTTTCATACAATATTAATATAGAAAATACTGATTAATGCATGAATAACCACACTCATAAAGACATACTGACTAATTAATTGACAATAAATATAAGTTAAGACTTGTAGCCTGACAAAGCGATAGGTAAACACCGTCAGACAGAATTTTTGTATTCTATGTACGATGTTGTACCAAAGTTGGGAATCACACATTCCTTTCAGAGGGGTTAAAAGTGGAACTAGAATTGCCCTCATGTTTTTGAAAAAACTGCACCTCAGAACTTCCTGTTTCGACAAATTACAAATAAGTGAACAGAAGTGGCCTGTGCCATTTCTTCTTTCTAAAGTTTGGTTTCCACATGTGCTTGTTTCCTTCCTCCTGTTTTGAAATCTGAATTACATAGTACATGCTACATGACACATTACTTCAGACACACCTCAGATATCTCAGGATATGATCATCAACCATCAGCTGTTGCCATGGCACACAAACACAGTGCCAAACACATGACAATGGTCTACTGTAGCACGATCGAGTCAGGTCCCCTGGCACTGCAAGGCTTGTGTGTTTACAGTGGTTAAAGCTTACAGTCCAGAGTCCAAATGCACTCAAAGTTAGTGCATTGAAATACATGATCTGTGCTATTCATGTATGCAAAAACAGAAATCAGAAACAGTGCAGGCTTGAATGTATATTATTATGACTGGTTAGATAATGGATACATTAATCTTTGCTAAAATATTGTTCAGTCTTGCTTTAAATGTACCATATATGCTATGGTTTAATGTTGTCTAACTCTGTAGTGACAATGTATCTTTTAGTCTCAGTTTCAATAATAATAACTGTCATTTGTAACTTTGTAACAATACACTGGTGCTGGCACATGTATGGAATATACACATAATTTTCAAAATCAAAATACTTGATAGTAGTAGGCCTACAACCTACCATTGAGTTGAAAGTTAAAATAAATACATATTGACTAGTATGACTCAGTCTCAGCCAGGCTTTCCTTACTGTTGGATTTATAAGACTTCCCTCAGCACCGTCAGTTGTCAGTTGAAGCTTTATAATACAAGTGTACATTTTGTGGTCTATACTGTGATTATACTGTGAGCTATCAGGATAGTCATCCTTGTGTAAACTGTCCTGTTAGTATGTCTATGCCGTATACCAGCTGGGCTTCATATTAACATCCAGATTTATTTCAAATACAAATATTATACTTGATATATCCCAAACCTATGACACCCTGGTATAATAGTGCTTGACTGAACAACTCTGAACCCTCCTGCAAATAGCATTATGCGCAGAGGAGACCCTCTGAAACTCTCATGGACAGTGATGGTCCCGGGACAGTTTTATCAGTTAGACTCACCTTCCAAGCTCTCCGGTGATTTCATACACACTTTCCATGGGCTCCGTGCTGACTGGGGTCTGAATTTCGCTGAGCAGCCCCGCAGCTGGCCCGCTGCGACTATCAAGCCGCCTGCGAGACATCTTCCTCTCCTTTAGGTAACGTTATCGGACCTGCTGCCAGCTACCCGGGGCTGGATACCGTGCTGAACGCTCAGTGAATGAAAGACGGACGACAAACCTAACCTAAGCGTCTATCTAATGTTAACAGTGCCAGCTTCGCTCTGGTTACATGTTAATATTTACTAAGCCGATCACCATGCTACTATTGAGTTTGACTACTTTACCGACTCCGGTTAGCTCAACTGTCGCTAACTAAGTTAGCTCGACGATCAATGTCGCGGGTTCAAAAGTGAGTTAAACCGATTTTCCTCTGCTTAACTGGAGAGAAGCGGTTAGACTATGAATGGTATACCTACAGCAGAGTCCAGTGGTTGAACTATCCAAACTGCCGCTGCGGTCGACTAGTTAACAGCTTAGTAAGTTTATCTAGTGAGTTTTCGATCATTTTTACATCCTTCTGTTTGACACTTTCCCGACACGTCACAACTCGGCGCATGCGCATTGTTGTTGTGTTTGAAAGAAGCGAGGTCGTTTTTTTTTAATCGCGAGCTCAGTTGTAGCAGCTGTGTGACATGAAACGTTCATTTACTCCTTTAAGTATTAGCGACTGAAGACAGCTAAAAGTTAGTTTACTTCCCCCAGAAAGGAAAAATAGACAAAGAGTTCAGGAATGACCATAATAATAATAATAATAATAAACTTACTGACTTGCAAATCCAAATTAAGATTTACCACGTCAAGTTTGTGAGATGTCTCATAAGTCCTATACTTAATATTATTAATGTTTCTTCTGACATAGAAAGTCACCTTCTTTTTACTTAGTACTCTGTAAATAAGGGTTATTATGCTATAATTTAAAATTACCATAAATATCTTTAATTTGGCCTTTTCTAACATCTCATCAAGTTTTTTTGTTGTCAGAGATGAACCTCTACATTATTTGTCCACCGTGCACATTAAAATTTATTATCATCTGGCAAAGCATCTGGAGGCCACTGAAAGCTTCATGCTCACCTCGGCATCTAACTTATTATTCAACTTATTATAGCGTCATGCAATTACAAATGTATGAAGTGTTCATAGGGATGGTTTTGTAACTGATATTTTGAAATACATGTTCCCCAATATTGTCTTTTAGGATTTATTTTTATTTCTTTGCACTTGCACTTTTATTTTCCTATTCCTTGTTTTGACATACCTGGCTGGAAAATGTTAGAACTTTGGGTTTAAGTTAGGATTACTTAATCGAGAGGTAGTGGTAGCTGATGATGAAGTACTTCCTAAGAGATTGAGTTTCATGATAATGACAATACATTTTGTTATTTAACTCATTCAACTGGTACAAAACTCTTGTAAAAGATAAATCAGGATCATATATCATTGATCAAAATTTGCCATTTGTTCTCTTTTATTACAATCATCGGGGTGAAATGGAGACACACATACAGGAGCTTTGCATAGAGTGGAATTCTGAAAACCGGAGCTGTGTCCTGTCAGAAATGTACTAGGAAAGACGAGAGGTGCAACTGTCTTCATCTGGATGTGAAGCCAGTAATCAATCTTACCAGTCCTCTGCAGCAGAAAAGCCTCATGGAAAACGTCAAACTGACCAAGTGAATGTATATCCTAATGTGAAGCGTTGTTGCCCATGCCACAATTCTGCCCCTCAAGCAAACATGAGGTGATGCTCTGTACGGATCTGGCAGAAGCCAGAAGTGGGATGTGTTTGTTAGACAGAAATTGAGAGCAGGCCTAATGGTTGACTTTGCAAGCCCCAAACCTTTGGTACATTCGGTGCAAAATATATATTTATACACACAACAGGACAGACATACATATACATCTATATACAAAGAGACAAACAGGACCGCACACATGGTACACATACATGTGCTCTCACGTTTCACAAAATCAAAACAGCCCTATTGATTCATCACTGTTTCATGAGCAATGAACCATAACCATCAACCTATTACTAAGATAGGCAGACACGCACATGTGAAAGTAACAACATTCTTGAAACATGCTGCCGAGATACTTGCCCTTACACTGTCGTAGAGAAAACAAACCACTGCATTCACACATTGTCTATTCCCAGTGCTAAAACTAAGTGACTAAAGCATTTGTTTCCCACACTTTATTCCCATGAGCTTAACACTCCAGGTATGACAGTGCCAGGAAAGCATAAGGCTGCATGCCTCAAGTGAGCGTCACAACCAAAGTGACACAATTTAACCAGCTCCCTCACCCCTTTTTCTGAATGGATAGCAATATCCTCATGCAAAAAAAGCTAGTAAGGACAGTGTGTTGCACTATTTCAGCATGCAATATCGAGCTATAACACAACGCCATCTAGGGGTTTCTACCCCAGCACAGCTCACAGAGCTGACCGGGAAGATCCCGCATGCAGTATTGGACCGAGAGGGGGGGAGGGGGCTGGGATATGAAAGTCTGCCTCCACATCTCGCATCACATGTGGGGCTCTCTAGCACTATTCCAGCCCCTGTGGTGTAACTCCAACAGGACTCTGTACAGTAGGTGTAATCTTGCATGCACCCCATAGAAAACTGAAGGTGTGTGTGTTTTTGTGTGCATGTAAGAAAGTATGTGAGTGACAGGGTCCTCAGGGTTTGGGTCGTGCACTTAGAGTTAGAGAAATGTTTTATCACATGCTTTTAAGACAATACTATTGCCTGGCATGGACTTGTATGCTAAAAATTCTAAAGTATAATATTAGTACAGCCCTAAGGGCTGGTGCTTGTTCCTGACAACATCATCTTCACACCTGGTCCGGTCATTCAGAAAGGAGGAAATCACTGTTTCTTTGCTTCGAGGACCCATAATAATGACAAGACACCTTACTGCCCCCTTGTGTTGATATCTGCTTTGGAAATTTAAACCACAATTCCTGAAGTTTTACCATCTTTGATTTGGTCTTTTTTTTTTTTTTTTTTTTTACATGAAATAAAATAACTTCTACTAAACTTCACTTTATGGTCAGGAAAACCCAAGAGGCACTAAAAATATCCCACCACTGAACCCTGACCAGGTACCTGGGTGGCACCAGGCTAGTGTCTTTCAGCTCGTAAGGTTGAATCCTGTGCCAAAATCGAGTGAAGTGCGTCCTCATTCCTTAGGCAACCATGTCTCATTTGATTTCCTTTCCCTCCACTTTGTGTTTCCTCTTCGGCTTGTGTGAAATCTTCCCCAGGGGGCCAAACAGAGTTGCTTGAGGTTCATACATTCAGTCACTTATTTGGTACATTCATCACTTTCATGGGTGGGAGGGGATTACATCAGTGAGGAGGACCTGGTGTGTAGATGTCATCTGTCTGTGTGAGAAAGTGCACCTATTGCTCATGATAAATGTGTGGAACTGTTTGACAGAGAGAAGCCCTGCACTTCTATCTGACTGAAGTGTGTCAGTAAATGTATCTGTATTGTGGAGTGAGTGCATCTGTTGCACTGAAAGAAAGTGCACCCACAGCATCAAGGCTGTCATACTGTATGCGTGTGTTTGTATGTGTTATACTGGATACCTTACTGAGTGTATGCAGAAACAGAGCTGCATGTCTCAGATGAGTCTTTCCCTTTCTTGCCCCTGTAAGAGCTCTGACGCCGCAGTTTTGAAGGTAACAGTCCTGACCAGAACCTGCCGTCAGTATCACAATGAGTCAATGTCCGTAAGTGTCACTGATGATTTGTGAGTCACTGTCCAGCTTATTCAGGAATCAAGAATGTGAAAACAAGTGTAATTTGAGTCTTAGAACAACTGGTTCTATGCAATTTGTGTATCTGTTTGTGTGTGTATTTGTGCACACTAGTGTATCCCCTGCTCTCTGACAGACAGGAGGACCAGCCAACATCCATTTCTAAGCCTAAAATGTCGCATCTTTCTATGCTGATAAAAAATCTTGGGGGAAACACTAGTTTGCACCATCAATAAAAACAAAGTGTTCCATGTTTGTGGGTGTATTGTGCAAAGGTGATTGGTGTGTGTGTATTATAGTTCATAACGTTGCAGCCCCAGTGCAGAAAGGACACAGTTTAGAGGTCCAGAGAGGGAGAAGGGAGCTTAGTGGTTTCTGAGCAGCTGTCTCTGAGGTGCAGGTTGGAGGAGGAGGAGGAGGGGAGGCGCTAGAAATCCAGTAAACAAGGCCATCAACTGAAGAGATAAAGCACACATGTGGCTCAACAAACAAATGTGAAAACTGAAAAAGAAATTGAACTGTACAGTTTTTTAAACCGTTCTCCGATTCTCGGCCTCTCTTCCGGAAGGTGTTCACTTGATTGACTTCTATTAAATATGTGAGAGAAAGGCAGAGAATCGGAACGAAGTGTGTGTGCTAAGTGAAGGAAAGCCAGTTGGAAAAAAACAGCAGAAATGTCCACTGGGGGGAGGGGGGGGAGGGTAGGGGGTTAGTTGCCATTTGAGGATATTAGTTTTATTTTCCATGTCTCTCCTAAGTGAGAAGGGTGGATTTCCAGATGATTCTCTCCCAAGTTAAACCCCGCGTGAGCTGATAGGAGGTTACTCCAAGCCAAACGTGCTCGTTTCCTCTACAGCAGTGACCAGCTTCTCGTAGAGCATGGAGAAGGAGGGGTAGGGTGGGAGGTCCAGGCGATTAAAGCAAGTGTGAGCCCTGTGAAGAAAGACACACACACACACACACACACACACACACACACACACACACACACACAGACAGACACAAGATTATCAGATAGATGTATAAGGAAATGATGTCAGGTCTAATTTGATTTTGTCCCAATTAAATTAAGTAAATTTAAAAGATATATATTTAAAAGAAAAAAGGATCCCCCCCAGCTTGGTTCTGCTTATATACTGTACTTGTCAGGTATGGTTAGGGACTGTACACAAATTATTTCAGTAAGGAGACGGACTAAATTGATGCTAGGTGGTGTTTGTGCTGGAGATTGGGCCTTTTATTTTTTGTTCCTCACCCCATGTTTATATTTCATATCAGCTTCCCCTTTGCAAAATTAAATTATGATTTTCATAAGAGCCACCAATACACCAATGCACATATTACTTCAAAGTGTAACTAGCAATCGCCAATTTCTGTCAGTTATATGGATGAATAAACCAGACCAAAGTGACAGCTTAAGAATCCAAATATTAAAAAAAAAAAGAAGAACAGAAATGAGATCAAATGATGCCTTTGATGTATGAGATCGCACGTCTGCATTGTATCACAGCCTAAAAGGCTTCATAAAAATGTACTAATAAAGTAAAGGTGGGCACATTTTTTTCATATAGATCCATAAAGGTTCAGTGTTACACGTGTTACAGGTAACACGAGAAAAAAGGTAGATTATTAAGAAATGAGTAGGCCTACTTTTAATGCTCCTTTTTCAAACTTTACTTCTATTTGAGTATTTTCTGAGCCAGTATCTATTTTTTTTACTTCACTGCATTTGCCATTTATACCTGTGTTAAACTAGTCTGCTAAAATGTGGGGATTGAGTGTAAGGGGGAGAGTCCACAAGGAGCACCTCTACTGCAGATGCCAAGTCATCAGCTTCCTGGAAGAATACGAACCTGTCTATGAGCACAGTGTGAAGTGACGGAGCAGAACAAGAGGCAAATTTGAGGGACAATCCCTGACCACATCTGTCCACACTTTTTATACCCCCCCATAAAAAGATTAAAGTTAAACGCTGAAAGGCTTGCTGTGCTACCCAAAAGCACTGAGATCTCTGCTTTTAAAAAAAACTCCCTTTCTAACCTCCAGAAGCCCGTATAAGTAAGTTGCACATAGCGTAGGTGAAAATATAGTTATCTAGCTTATGTTAGCTATGTTAATCCATCATGTGCAATGTTAATCTTTGATATTATGATAAGGGAGAGAGAGGTAGAGATGAAGAGCTGGAGACAGATTGTTCATATCTCAGTCATCATTGTTTGATTAGCCTACCTACTCAAATGCATTAAAAATAAAAGGAAGTCTTATCAACAGGTGCTCTTTTTTCCATTATTTAAGACCTGTACATCCCAAAAAATATCTAAATGTAAAGTAAGAAGCATGTAAAGTAACATATCAAAACAAACATAACAAAATAAATCTAGGTTTTATTTTCCTCCCATTCCTACATTTATCCGTCTCTTCCTTCCTCCCTTCCTTCCCTGTTTTGTAGGAAGTAATAAAGATGCTTAGGAGAAATGTATCTAAGTAAAAGTATACACTTTATTTCGGAAATATAGTGGAGTAAAATTAAAAGTTTACAGAAATAGAAAATATTAAGTAAAGATACTCCCAGAAAATATGTTAGTACTGTAAGGAAGTATTATTACTTAGTTACATTACACTACTGCCTATACTTGAGTATACATTTTCAGTACTCTACCCACCACTGATTTTGTGTAATGATCAATATTTATTTTAGCAAGGGGAGACTGATATAAAAAAATGCATAAATAAAATTAAAAGGCCAACTTCCCTTCAGCAAAACGAAAACAGAAAAAAATAAAATAAAAATACAAGAGCGGCCAACTTCTGTAGAGTTAATCACTTTTGTGCAGTTAAGGCTACATAGTCATCCCTTTAGACATCCTACCTGGGTAAGGAGGTGATTTTTCCCCACTTCTCAACACAGAATCTGCGTGGTCCATTACTGCCCCGAAGAGAGGCAAATCCCTCATATGGAATACTGGAGGTGCCTGTCACAAACTGCAAAGAAGAAGGCCACACAAGTCACACAAAGTATAAAAGCAGCATCCTGAAACACTGTTATTATTCATGACCTCCCGCACCTTGCACCCATGAGCTTTACAGTCAAGGTATGACAGTGCTGGTTAAGCACAAGGCCACATGCCTCAACCAAAGCTCCCTCACCCTTTTGTAGTTGCATATATTCAATATGAATTTAAACAAGTAATCTGAGAATATTTCAATAGTGAAAACAGAAAAGTGTGTGCAAATTGTACAAGCTAATTATATATGGGAGAGATTAAAGTGACATTCTTCTGCAGCCTCAAGCACATCAGCGAGCTAAAAGCTAAACCACCACCATACACTGGTGTGTATCTGTGCTTTGTGATAAACACGACTCTGCAGCACCTGCAGGGCACCCAGCCTCCACACGGGGGCAGCCTGTGTGTATGCAGTCACCCATGTGCAATACCTGCAGCAGTCTCAGCCTCTGCTCATTGTTGAACCTCTCCACAGCTGCCCAGAACCAGCGAATCACTATGTGGTTGTCATGGTAACCTGGAGGGAGATAGATGATGATGGTGCATGAGTCAGATGAATAACAAATAAGGCCTCTGTCCCCTGTTCCTCACTCCCTTCCTCCTTCCATCTCACTATTTCTCCTCTGTGATTTTTGAATGGGCTCTGCTGTTTAATGTTTAATGGCGGAGCTGTTTTGTCCGTCTCAGTCGATTCGTCTATTAAAAGAGCCTCACACTGAGTCATGGCCGACTGTCGGTTTGAGTTCTCTTGTCTCCCTGCTGCTGGCGGCTTTTCAACTGTATTGGCCAGACCCTTAAAAAGCCTTTTAATGTGATCTCTTGTAAATGGTTTGGACACTGGCGCTTGCATGCTTGTACAGCACACAATATGCATTACAATAATTAAATAGCAATAACTCTCCAAAGTTTCAAGTGCTCATTATAGAGTACATTACAGTGTCCGATACAGATGTTAAATAGGTAATGAAATTATTTCTCAAACTAAAGAATCACTATTTATCATAAAACAAGTAGTTAAAATGATAACAGCAATAATTACAGAGTGTAATACATAAAGTTACCTTTTTCAATTAATTAACAGAAAATAAATTTGAATTAACTGATTTCAATTTCGAAACCCAGGTATAGATTGATCCCTTCCAGATATTTAAATTAAATATAATTTGAACTATTTGACAATCTCTCCCCGATCAGACAATAAACATCAAAACACATTTAGGACTATATGCTGCGGATATGTTGTAGTAAGTTACCCCTCATATCCACTCAATGGATGCAGCTACATCGTGTCCTGGCACAGCCACAACATGATGCCTCTGTCGTAGTTTAAATTAAGAAGCATTTCAGATGGGGTCCACCTGTTCCTGAGCAGCCACATTTCTTATATTGTTTGGGGTTGTTTTAGTGACTTTTTCGTTGTTTTGAAAGCGTACTTAATAGACATTTGCAGCTCATTTTTGATCAATATGTTAACAGATCCTTTGGGGCTGTCTTTGCTCTGACTACTGTCAACAGCACCTAAATATATATATCAGCATAAGGAAAACGCTTGCATTTCTTCTCCTGAATTACAGTATACAATACAAAGTTGTTTTGCAGGGTATCCTGATGGCCAGCATTTAGGTCTACACACACCAAACTGATGGTCAGCCACTGGTCAATGTTGGGCCGTCAGTGAGCTTCTGTCACTATAGTTTTTGCAGTGTGTCCCACACCATTGGCCCTTGTCAGCCCTTGTTGGCTTTTTTGGGCCGATTCAGTGTGTTGAACAGGCATCGGAAACAGCAGAGCCTATCAGTGATTGGAATCACTCTGATTGGATGTTAAGCTCAGTGCACGAGTCGAGGGAGTGAGATCAAAACAAACGTGTTATATTAGATAAGAATATTTTTTAACTATTAAGCTCTTTAGCAGAAAAGGTTTGTAATTGTTTGTGTTACTATTTGCTTGGGCACAGTAACTATGCTCTGTTCTTTCAACATCAGATTGTGTTTCTAATGTGGTAGCTGGCTAACTAGCGTCATGACAGTCTTCCAGTTTACCTTTTCGAATGACAAATACAGACTTCTGCTGTCTGCTGGTATGGAGAGTTAAATCCTCTAACACAGGTGCATAATGTAATTGCTGGTCGGCTGTCACCTGTAGTCTTTGCAGTGTGTTCTTGTGCAACCTTTTAGCACTGTGATGTGAGGCAACATGATAAACAATGGACCCAGCATGTATGGAAATTGGGGACTGAAGTTGTATAAGCCAATGTGAATTTTTTTTTTTTTTTTCATTTTTTCATTTAATTTTTTCTTACACCTCCCTATCAGGACCAGATTTCTGGGTTTCATCCCTCTACTGGCTAAGAAAAAGTGAATGAAAAACCCACCTCTGTACAGAGGCGCTCTTACACAAGGCATCTACTAATCCCCCACCGCTCAAACCAGAGGGTTAGTGGTTGCACGCTTGTAGCTCCAAGTTGTAGATAAATATGTCACTTGAAAATGAGCCAGTGTATGCATTCGACCTTGCTAGTTTTCTGACATTGCTGCGAGTGTACCATTAACACTTTCATCTACATCTCCGCTCTGTTGCCTCACCGCTTCCCCCAGCTTCGCATACCTCCTCTGTACTCTGTGTTGTTTCTCCAGTCTGCCAGGTCGATCTCTGCAGTGCCTGCAATCACCAGCTCCAGCTCCCTGGCGTCAAACACTGACACCAGTCGCACATCCACCACCTAACAAAGACAAACACACACACACACACACACACACACATACACAAATGGATCAACACATGGTATAACATATGGTAAAACCTGATCATTTATCACAGTCTTCCCACATACATCAGTGTTTGAGGAATTTCAGAGCATTGAGAAAAGGCAGTTTCAGTAGATCCTTATTGTGGAGATACACAGTGGCACAGATGGCAGTAGAATAAACACTATTGTGGGAAAAGTTTCCACCAGTTTGTTTACTGCAAATGTTGGATTTGATTTGTTTAGCAAAGCGAGGCCTGTAAACTCATATTGACACACATGCAGCCCACAAAGACCCGGTAATCTGTCATCCTGCCAGGGAACGGACTTAAGCAGGGGTTGGGTTTGTACCAGTTATGAAAACACATGAGAAAAAGCAGAATTTGAGCACCAGTCCAGATTACAGTCCACTGTTGGTTCACTTTGTCACGCTGAGCTTCCACAGCATGTTGGACTGTGAGTTATCAAATATCAACATTCATCTTCTTACAGTTCTAAACTAACCATCATTACTCAAAGTTTGAACTGACTGTCCTCTCTTAGTAGGAACGTGCCCTTGGAATCACATCCAAACTACGTAGTGCACAAAATCTAAACATTCTATCTGTTATGTAAGTAACCATGTGTACAATCTGGAGTCACAACAGGCATGGAACAAGTATGAAGAGTAAGCTATGACATCTGTTTACATTTATCTAATTCATTTCCATGGTGATAGGTATATGCTAAATTTCCATGGTGACAGGTATGCTACATGTCTATAGTGATAGGTATGCTACACCTCTATGGTGATAGGGATGCTACATGTCTATAGTGAAAGGTATGCTATGTTTCCATGGTGATAGGTATGCTATATGTCTACAGTGAAAGGTAGGCTACATTTCCATAGTGATAAGTGTCCTTCGTGTCTATAGTTATAGGTATGCTACATATCCATGGCGACAGGTATGTTACATTTCCAAAGTGATCGGTATGCTACATGTCCATAGTTTAGGTATGTTACATTTCCATGGTGATAGGTGTGTTTCATATCTATGGTGATAGGTATGCTATGTTTCTATTGTTTTTCTATTGTATTGTTACACCAGTTACTTGCTCAACGCATTGTTATCCAACAGTGAAAATGCCAGATGTCAGTTGGAGGGTGGGTGGAAGGATGCTCTGAATTCTTGAGTTTGTACTGCTCCAAAAAAAAAAAAAAAAGGGATTCTTAGCACCTGATGCAATGACGTAACCACACTGAGTCACTGGTATTGATTAAAATTCCTGCCATAGAGTATATTATAGCCTCTATGTGCTATAAAGAAGAAAAAACACTGATATTAAGTGCTGTACCTCATAGAAGCCTCGGACCAGGCTCTCTGTCTGCTGGGCCACTCCTCGCTCTATACGCCACTTGACCATACGCTCAATGTACTCCTTTTTGTTCTTCTCTGACACAGGGATACCAGCCCCGCCTGGCTTCAGCTCTCTCTCTGTAATCTACAGAATCACACGCAGACGTGGACACTTCAAAGTTACACACTGATGTATTTTTCCCAGGCTGCAGTTACAAATTTAACAAATGCAAGAAGACTCAGCTTATCTAAGTACACACACACACACACACACACACACACCTGTCCAAAGACCTCCTCATTGACTGTGAAGGTGAGGTCCAGCATGTCTTCGATGTCATTGTCTTTCATCCACTGCAGGCTTTGGTGGAACTCCTCATCCAGGAACTCCAGGTCACTCAGGTCACATGGGCTGCATAGTCGCAGGCAGAGGTTACACAAAGCTAACAGAGAGGTCAATAAGGTATTGATGCATTGTCCTACCCATAAACTATTGCTGATTGTAAGAAGGGAGGTTAAAGGTTAATTACTTGATGTACAACAGCATAAGACAGCTTTCCCCAAAGGAAGTAAAATATAACACACAGCATGGTGCATGGCAGGAAAATATGTTTGCTCAAATTTATTATTTATCAGGATAAACCCCTCGAGATGTACCGGCTCAGTTATGAGGGATGTGAGATACTTACCATGACACACAGATAATAAATAAAAGTAGAGGGCAAAAAAAACCTACAGGATTTTTATACTAATATATCTTATATAAAGGTAACACTCTGAACATCTTGGTCTTGACTTTTACCTTTAACTTTCCAAACAGTCTTCTAAATGTACCCTCTGAATTTTTGGTTTTCATTGCATTAATTTACAGGCTTATTGCACTGATGATGTCACTACATGTTTTAGCTAGGCATGCCATATATTGTTAGCTTGAGAATAAGTTAGGCTACTCAGAGGTGTAACCAACTGGCATGCTGGTGGTAATTGGATGTTTTTTGTTTTTCTTTCCAAAAAAAAATAAAAAATATAAAATAAAAAATATAAATGTATACTGTATATATATATTTAGATATAGATATACGTCACCTGGTCACATGATTATAAGATTATCTTTTTTATATATTGCACCATTACAGCAAATGAAAGGAAAACTACATATCTCATACATGCACATTTCCCGATAATACATCAAATATTTGATGTCATTAGAGACTACTGTATGTAATTTGTATTACAATCTAAAACACATTTTTCATTCATTTGATAATAGCTTGTCGGTAGCACAATGTTGCAGCCAAGAAAGGATCCATGTTGCTGTAGAGGTTAAGAACCCTTATAATGACATAAACATCTGTCCTTAGTGCAGACATTTGGCAGGGTTTGAGGTTGTTTGGACAAAGCTATTAATAAGGATGCTGCTCCCACTGCCAGCTGCTAGCTGAGAGGATCTGACTGAAACACTTAGATTCTCAGCACGGTCTTACAGCGTTAGTGAAGGGGATCTGATTTGAAATGCTGGTGCACTGCAGGCTGGTGTGAAATGGGAAGTCAGAGGGAAGCAGGCTGAGGGACTTACATGCGAAGAAGGCCCTTGTAGAAGGGTCGGGTAAAGAAGGCATCCAGCAGATACTGATGGACGAGGGCCAGACCTAGGATACGCCCACTAAAGCGAAACCTAGACACAATAGAAGAAAATACATGTAAATACAAGCACTGGCATCAGAACTGCAATGAACAGTCCCTTTAAACGATTTTTCACAAGTGTTTGTTGTAGCCTGCTTTCAGCACCAGATGGAGCGGGTTTACTTTTTCAGATGTTGACAGAAAGATCTTAACATAGCAGATTGGTTTTAAATCTTCTTTCTGCTGATGTATAAACACTACAGAAGTTAGCTGGCTTGTTTCTCCCATGGAGTGTTTCATGTAGTATTTAACGGGCTTAAGAAAAATTTGAAGTTCATTTTTCAACTGAGAATGCAGCAGATGGTGACATTGTTTACAACAATAAATAAAACCCCTCAAGATTTACTGTGATAGCAATGCATTGAGTCAGAACAGTGCTGAAGTCTATCGTACGGAGACCAACTAAACCAGCAGGGAACATGTTTCTTTGTCCTTTCTGTCTTGAGAACTTTTCTAACGTCAGACAGATTGTCTCGACAAGACCAAAAGTATTGACTTGACATTCTTCAGTTTGATAAGTGATAAGCCACAAGGCTTGTCCAGCGTGACAAACAAACCCCTGAGGACTTATGTTGCTACATCTGCTATTTTCTTCATCCAGCCTATCATATTATGATAGTCCTGTCTAGTTGTCTGCCCTTCCATCCATCATGTGATGATCCATCAATCCATCCATCCATCCATTTGTCTATCCAATCACTGTCACTGAGACAAAATTGGCTGGTGAGCTACAAATTGCTGATCCAAATTTCCACACAGCACCCCGCAAATGACTTCTATTTTGGGAGCAGCACGCAGCAGTCAGAGCAGAGAAGATGAACACTTTACAGTCAGCACAGCAGCACACTAACTCCCACAAACATACATTAGACAGACAGATTGATAGATACTGTAGATACATATATACATATGGAAACCTCACCATTCATGGTGGTTGTCTACAAAGGCAGACATGGGGCTGATCTGGACAGTGTACGTGTCATTGGCCGAGTATTCAAACAGGCCGTAGTACGGGTTAAACAGTTCTCTGGACACCAGAAAGAAAAACTCTCTGGAGGGTCCACTGTAGTCCAGCCTGCAATCATAACACAAAAATAAATACATGTTTGTTTCTGTCTGTATATGTTGTCTGACATTCATACTGCAATTACTGGTGTCGACAAATGTCTGAGTGAAATCTAGAGAACTGGTCATTTCAGCAAAGATAAACCCCTACAATCTTTGGCCCTTCTGCATTTGCAACAAGAACAGGATACAAGATAATACAAAGACTGAAAAGAAGGCATGTAATATAAACAGTCATTCAGAAACACAGTGTAGATGTTGCCAGTCATCTCTGTAATAAGCTTCTGTTTACAGTAAATCTATCTACTGATGTTAAAATATTCCATGCAGTTCTTTTTCCACCCACTCGCTCCAGCTGCTCATTCACCAGACAACTGTGGATTTACTGGGATGTTATCAGATGTGTGTGTAATTGTACATGTTGAAACTTAAGATAAGAATGAATGCTCATAAAACTCCCCTAGATCAATTACAGTTAGCAAATACCCTCACTTAACACTCGCACTGATAAGGAAATGAATTGGGAATGAAATGCATCTCTCTCTCTCACCCGTCCTCGCCCACAAAGCTGACGTAAAGTTTACTCCGCTGTAGGTCTTTACGGGAGTAACACATGATTTGGTTAAAGGCGTCCTCCAGGAGGTGGTCCCTGCGTATGATGAGCCTGGGAGCACACACACACAAACACACACACACAGCAGTATTAGACCTGACATGAACAATGGAGTTCATGTAAATATTTTAACACAATGTCATCAACACAATGTTCATAACTGATTTAGTGCAGATTTTATTCTTAAGACTTCTACAATAAGGCCAAAGAGGGTATGTCATTGACTAGTAGTCTCGCATATCAAGACCTATCTCCACACTTCGTTTTAGTGCTGTGCCAGCATTGGAGAAAAGTCTGGCTGAATCCATCATAATTGCACACTAAGGAAAAAAAAAACGCTCTGTATTGTTTGTATTTCTTTAAAGCAATCACAATCGTCTTATGCAGCACTAAGAGGAGGATCCATCAATGGTGCCCTTGCAAAATAGTGTCGAGAGATAGTACAGCCAAACTAAAAAAACCTTAGTCCATCTCACAACAGTTTCCCAATTAGCCCTTGCTAACTCCTACCCCTTATCTTTTCACTATTTTTTCACTGTTATGTAAATCAGTACTAAATTAGACAGTCCATATATAAATCTTCTTGAACAGTAGGGTGTAAACCTACTTGACTTTTCCCGGTCCCTGTCCATAACCCTTGGTTTCCAGCTTTCTATAGAAGTTCCTCAGTTTAGCTTCAAAATCACGCTTATATGGAGCTGGAGCACGGGCATTAGCTCGCTGGGTGCCTGAGATATAAAAGACAGAGAGAAATAAGGGAGAAAAAGACAGAGAAAATGGACAATGTAAGTCAGGCATCAGGCACAATGATAACAGAGTTATAAATAGACAAAGAGATGGGTAAAAAGTGGAAAACAGATACAGGGAGACTGAGATAAAATGAAATTTAAATGATCCAAAGCGGAAATTGGTTTTAGCCTGCATGGGGGAGGAGGAATCGAAATCTGGGAATCGGAAGTGCTGTATACAGGTTAATCCTGGATTGTTATTTTGTATCAGACTGTTGTTGCTGACATTAATTTGAGAGATACACAATACACACAGACACACCTCTTCATCTGTCTGTGTTTTTGTTGAACAGTTAAAGATTAGAGGTAGGCTCAATGTGAAGAGGTGTGGAGACTGTACAGAAGGACAGACACTTGTAGATAAACACTGAAATCAGCTGAAGAGAGGAAGTGGGAGTTTTACTTGAATTAAAAATATGGCTACACACATATTCTAAATAAGGCCAACTGGTTGAGAATTATTTTAGTAATTCAATGGATAATCAATCTACACTGAGTATCAAATATTGTAAAATCTGATGTACATTTGATCATTGATTCATCAAATAGTTTGCATTATTCCTTCTCTCATGTATTACAATCATCAGTTACATTTGATTTACTTGACAGTACTGGGGAGATAATTTTGGTGCTCTCTATACTCAACTCAAGATGCAACATTTGTATAATGTTTTGTACAAAGACTGTATTTACAGATACATATAGAGTCTATGGCTTTGTAAATAAAGTTTCAGATTTGGGATTCTATTTAATTTTCAGATCAATTTTCAACATTCATGAATATAACCATAATTATCATAACATCAAACACAAGTTTAACACTATAATTTGTCAAACTAGAATGACTGCTTCACGTATGTATGCCTCTGCGAACCAGTCAAGTTGCAGTTATAGTTGCGATGGACGAAGTCACAGTGACCATGACCTTTAACCACCAAAATCTCATCAGCTTACTGCTGAGTCCAAGGGGACAGTTTGTGCCAAATTTTAAGAAATTCTCTTTAGATTTTCTGGACATATCACAATAAAAAGAATGGGACAGACATACGGATGTACAGACGTAGAGACATACGGTCAGATAACCCCAAACAGAATGCCTCTGGCCACGGCTATCGCTGACATGGAGGCATAAAAATACAAATTTTATTGTGGAGACAGAAATTATTATTTTTGCTTTAAGAAATATACAGTATATTGTTATTTGGGACATGAGAAGAGTAAAGGACAGAAAACTAAAACCCCTTTCCCAGTGCACAAAAAACCTCTACTAGCACCTCCAAGCGCCACCAGAAAAAACTGCCTGTTTCCACCCAAACAGTGCTCAAACACCAATCCAAATTAGTCTGAGTTTGAAAAAACGACTGACTTAGTAAGAGATATATAAACAGAAGCAACCTCATAACATTTTCACTGGCCTCCATGCTCCTCTCTACTGTTTACTTACCTGTCCTGTCTGTGACATTGAACGTGACACACCAAAAAAATCCCCAACATACAGAAAGGAATACTCATCTGCTGCAGAGCCATGTACACAGTGCTGGTCTATTGGCAATGGGAAAGAAGTCTGTAGCCTATTTTTAGCAGGTTTATCTGTGTTTAAAAACATGCACTAATTTTTGTGGAAAAGGGGTGTAAGTGTGCATGTGTATATATGTAGAAGTTGGGGGGCTGGGGGTTAAAAGGGAATGTAAATAATAACGTAAAAGTATCTCTATTGTATGCAAGTGTAATAGTAATAGTTTTATTCTATATTACCCTGACATTAACCAATGTTATATACTGTATGAAGGTACAATGAAATTGTTCCTTTTATTTAGTAAGACAATGTAAACCAACCTTCATGGTGATAGGTGTGAAATTTAATAAAAAGAAAGAATTTAATAAAAGGCGTATCATGCCAATAAACTTGATGCAGACAAAGTGAGACAGACACTCACCAGGGGAGCTCTGAGGAGACGAGAGGCAGTAACTTGGGTGGAGTAACGGTGGTACATATGACATCACCTCCTCCTCAAATAAACTGAAGATAAGACATAGGTGCACACACAGAACACAGTCAGAAAGGAACAGACTATAAAAATCCCATATCTTAGAACAGTGTAGCATCAGCAGAGGTGGGTAAAATGGGACGTAGACTTGTATTTCTGAAAGTGCTGGAGCAAGCTGGTTATAATTTTCACAAGTGACCGATGATCAGTCACTCACCCGAGCACACAAACGCACGTGTACTGCACCCACCTAAGCAGCATGACGAGGTCAGCGTCGCTAGAGAGGCGAGCCAGCCCAGTGACTCCTTCACTGCGAATAAACTGCACCTTCTCCCTGCACGCACACACACACACACACACACACACACACACACACACACACACACACACACACACACACACACACACAGACGTCAGGGGGTAAACTGACACAGTCCATTAGGATTAAAGGTTAACTGTGTGCTCAGTTTGACTGATGATGATAATGGAGGTGTTGGATGTGAGCAAGGCTAGAGAGGAGAGAGAGGGAGAGACAAAGGGAAACAATGAGACAAAGACAGGAGTGGGAATGGAGCCGAAAACAGACAGAGTGAGGGACATACTTTAGTGAGTGATTCCTGGCGAGCTCGGGTTGCCTTTCCTGCAGGATCTCGACAATGTTGGGTTGCCGTAGAAACGCCACTATCTTGTCATTGTAGGCTGGAGGAAATTAGAAATGTTTATTATATCTGAGTCTTGTGTGTTTACACTTAATGCTTGCATACTTGTGACTCTGTCTGACTTACCCACAGGTACCACGTCGTGGTACTGACTCCGACTGGAGCCGCTGAAGGTGCTGGATGGTCGGGGCATGACGGGTGGGTTGGTTTGGCGAGAGTCATCCACCACCTGTGACAAAAGGAAGCACTACGGTTCAGGTCGCATCCTAGTTCTGAGGCCAATCCACCTGCCAGTCTTCAGCCAACACTGACCTCAACTCCAGCTGAATACCTGTCAGTTCTGCATGTTCTCGCCCATTAACCACAAAACTCTTATTCACAACCATTTTCCATAGATTTCAAGCTGCCATTAGTGTCATTTCATTACAGTATTATGTAAAAATCGACTTACTTGCAGAGACTTTAACTTGTTTGAAACAGGTATTCAATCACACTCTGCCAGTTACTTTGCAGTTTATATCCATGTCTGCCCTCAGACTCATATAATGTAGGGAAGACTTTAAAGCAATTTAATACAAGGTATTACATGTATTTTTTGGAGAAACAGAAGTTACAGGGCACCCATGAGCTCAGTGAGTAGGGCAGGCGCCCCATGTACAAAGGTAGTGTCCTTGCCGCAGTGGCAAAGGTTCGATTTCAGCTCACAGCCCTTTGCTGCATGTTGTCCCCCTTCACACTTCAAAAACTGTCATTAAAGGCAAAAAAATATCTATATTGGCATGATTCCAGAGAATAATTTTCAATGAGAAAAATGCTGTCTTCAGTTAGAGACTGTTGTTACATAGTGCATCAACAATCACCTGAAGCTCAATATAAGCAAAACCAGTGAGCTTGTAATGGACTACCAGAAGAACAGGAGAGAAGTCAAAGATGTAGCCATAACAGTCGAAAATGCTTCAAATATGGATGTTGTTGGAAGGGAGTTACATATTCTAAAGCAGTGGTTGGACCACAAATTACTTGCAAATGTGTCAAGATTGTGAAAATCACACATCATTTTAAAGCACAGTGAATTTCCATTACAGAGATTTTATTTTGGAGTGCTGTTTCCTGCTGCAGAGTGAGGGCCTAACGGACAGCTACTTGACAGAGACAGCAAACTTGCTCGATGACATGGCCAAAGGCAAGTATGATGCTGAATATATTAACCTGTGTGGACCTTGAACTTCTAACTAAGGAGAAATCTGGACCCCATGGCTGGAACAGTTGGTAGACACTGCTTTAAAACAGGGATGCTTCACACACATCTCCCCCCCAGACAGCACAGAAGATCTATACAATCAGCACAGTTTCAAGGTGGACACCCAGAATTTGTGTTCAGTATCTGACCAGATGTCTCTCCTTCTGTTCCTGAGATATGACATTGAAAAATGTCCACAACTGTTTTTGCAGAAGATTAGCATGTCACAGTGAAGCTGACCTTTTACCTTTTCGGATATAAAATGTCATCACTTCATCATTTTATCCTGTTAGAAATTTGTGTGAATTTTGTCATAATTATTGAATGAACTCTTGAGTTATGGCCAAGAACATGTTTTTTGAGGTCACAGTGACCTCTGACCTTTGAGCTATAACCACCAAAATCTTAACCATTCATCTTTGAGTCAAAGTGGAGGGTTGTGCCAAATTTTAAGAAATTTCCCTAATGTGTTCTTAAGATATTGCATTCACAAGAATAGGATGGACAGATGGGCGTACGGCTGGACGGACAACCCGAAAACCTAACACCCCCGGCCATGACTGTTGCCGATGCAGAGGCATAAAAATGCATTCTCTGTGTATCTCAAAAAGCCAAACCTAGAAAGCAATGGTTAATTCTGGATGTTGCTAAACAGAAAAAATAGTAATTGGCTGTAATGAAAAGGTTATTTGTCAGCAGTCTCAGATAGCAGATATTCCAAAAAGCAGTTAAAAGCATCAGCATGGAAGATGTTTTACAACACATGCCCTGTTACATTAGCATGCAATGCACAGTTTCTTCCTAACAGGAGACCTATCCAAAATCCATTACCTTAACTAGATAAGTGAACCCAATAATGTTGCAGGTTCTATTGACTTAAGAGGCAACAAAAACTATCTATCATGTTCGCTATGGCCCCTAGTGTTTATAGGTAGCATACTGAGGTATCAATACTAATTTGACAGTGACTGAGTGATGCTGTCATTACTACATACAGTACAGCAGAGCTTTGGAAGAGATGAGTGGCAACAAGATAGAAGGAAACTGTCTCTCTTTCTTGTCACATTTACATAAGAATGATCAATTATTTGACATACAGTGTGTTTAGGAGGATTTCCACTCATTCCAGTGATAAAGTATCTCAAAGGACTATTCAAAGGCAACTACATTTGATATTTTAAAAATCTTGCATTGAATGTAGCACTAATGTCCTTGCTCGATGGCTCCACCATAGGGACTGGCAGGATAACTCCCCCGCCTATGCCCACAATGCAGAAACTAACGAAGCATTTTTCTCCTTCAAACTGGCCTCTATAAACATTGCAGTGTCTCTCTCCTAGCCTTAAGTTGACTCCAGGTGACAAGTGGTGCAGTGGCGGCTAGTCTCTCACCTCCCCAGCACTGTGGCTGCGCTGGCGGCTCAGGTGCTGGCGGTGGGCCAGCAGCCCAGTGGAGCGAGAACTCTGGAGGGGCAGCCGGGGGTCGATGAAGGTCGTGGAGCGACAGTTATGATCCACAAAGAAGGGCTGAGGATTGAGATGCAAATACCCCTAGTCATGCATGGATGAACCCCACTATGTTCACACAGAAACACATCTTTACATGCAGTACACTGAAAGTAAGGATTATAAAAAGGTAAAGTCTACTGGACAGCTGAGCAGAGATTACATTCATCTGATGCACATAACCTTAAGTGTCAGGGTAATCCCAGGTAAATAATCAAAGGTTCAGGGTCTCCACAAACACACACTCACACACCTTTCCAGTGTGGTCGTGCTTCATCTCCCAGCCGCGGGGAAGCTCCAGCTGCTTGTTGGAGAACATGTTGAGGAAGGTGACGAGGTCGCGGTTGTGCTGGTAGCGCTCAAAGTAATGAGCATCCCGACGCACCTTACTGATCATGTGCTTCAGGCAGGTGTTGCTCGTAAACATGCGGTAGGCACTCTGAGCAGAGAGGGCAGAAAGATGAGGTCATTAGAGAGGGACAAGAGGCAGACTAGAGAACGGCTTTGGGTCATTTCAGTTCTCTCACTCAAGATGGAAGAGAATGTTGATCATTTATTCCTGATGCCAGTGTGTTTTTTTTAGTCACAAAACTACTACAAATACGATTTACTTAGATGCTAAATATACTACAGTCTTAAATACCCCAGCTGGCCACCAACAATGTTCAATGTTGATTATCGGTTGAATTTAGGTTGTGACATTAAGTGACCTGAATTCAATGTCAGAACAACACCTAATGCCAATGTCAATTTGATGTAGAAAACTGATGAAAGATGACATCGATATTTTGTTGGTTTTAAGTTTTGTTAAGCAAAATCCAGCATCTCCAAATGACTCATGCCAACATCATCTTGATGTAGAACCATGACATTGAGTCACGAGGTACCAAAACAGCATGAAACTCTAATGTTGTTGACATTTAAAATATCATCAACCTGAACCAAATTAAACATCTGTCTGATGCAAGAGTCTGACATCTTTCTGCCTGTCATGTTGACACCCAGTGCCTGCTGGGTAGTGCTGAGTCAGTACTACATACAGTATGGTGATAGAATTTTGTTAAAACAGAAAAATGTTACTTTGCTTTAGTAACTGAATCTGAAATGTAGCATTTTCAGGTTATCTTTTAATATTTGCAGTTTTGAAGAAAAGAAAAAAAAACAGAACTGCAAAATACAAAGGGGCGCAGCTCTTACATTGATTTCAGCCATAACTTCCATATGGCATACGGAGCAGGAGACTCACTTTGAGTTTTAAACTGAGATTTGAAACAGTATTTGTTTTGTCAACATTCAGAAAAAGCATATAGGGCTGCAAATTATTAATTCAATTATAAATTAATTTGTCTTTTTGTCAAATTAAATCAATCTACAAAATGTCTTAAAGGATTAATTTGCCAAATTTACAAAAAAAAAAACCCAACAACTTTGTTTTTTCTTGGACATTTTCTAACATACTTTAAAGGTATACTGTGCAGGATTAAAAAAAAACAAATTAATAGACTCATACAAAAGTAATCCATCTAAATCATCACCTATGACCCACTAAAAGTCTGTGGTTATTTAGCTGTAGTTGGGACATTTGAGAGTGTGTAGACCTGAATCGACAGTGCGCAGGTGAGGTCGGGACTTCACAAAAAAGTAGCAAGCAGGTAGTAGCAGGATGCCTCCAAGAGGAAGCTAAAACAAAAAAAAAACAGCAGACACAGTTCTGAAAAAAAGTGCAGTGAGATGAAACAGCAAGTGGACAAGCATGTTTCAAAATTAGAGTGAATCTGGGATGGACTTTCACTTTCACTGTCAAGCACTGAAGGAGAGGACAAAGAGTGATGTAGAGGTGGCCTGTTTTCTGTTGGACAGATATGCGCTGGGGGTTAGCCTAGTTAGCTTGCTAAAGTATCAGCTTTTCCATTAAAATAAATGTAACGTTCCTACAATTGTACAGCAGCCTGCAGTGTGCATACAAGCAGTACAGGGAGTTTATAAACAGTACCGGACAATTCCTGCACAGTACACCTTTAAACATGTTTTTAACACTATACTATACTGCAACATATTTTGGCACCGCCCTTAGTGTCTGTAGCAGTGCTGAACACTTTGTTTTCAGTGTACATGCCCAGGTTCTTTGGTATTTGCAACTAAACTTGTCCTGCACATAAACCAAAACTCTCGGCATGGCCAGGTACAACTGGAGGTAAGTGAGAAAATGATTTCCATCATTGATCATTGCTTATGAGCAGCTGGTTAACTATTTCAGCACTGTGTGACTCCTACTAAACAACAGCAATGGGCCACACACTCAGCATTACTACATTACAGTAGTGTACTGAAATGTAGCACTGTGGGCGGCGAACTGACACTGTGACTCATTCAGGCAGCATTAACTATATCTGAGTCCCATGACTGTGGTGAGTACTACACCAGTCAAAATGATATGTTTGAGTTTAGTACAACTGTATGTCTGCTTGCATGTAGACAGACATATATATAAAGGGAAGTGAAGCATGTTGGACTGACAGGGTTAGAATGCAGCACGGTGAAGAAGTCTGGGCTGCACAGGAACTTGGCGCTGGGTGACTGAAGCAGCAGGGAGAGACGCGAGCGACCACTGGAGTGAGCGACAGCACTTTCTCGTCGGTATTCTGCAACAAAATCAACACATACTAGTCAAACTCCCAGACAGGCAGACACTAACAAAAGCCACTTATTTAATTAAAAAAAAACATGAAACAAAATTCATATCCAGCATTATCTGTCAGGCATAAAAGAAAACATCTCCACAGACTGCAGCTATTCTGAGACACAATAGCTTTCTCAGGCTCTCGGATTACTGTAGTATTTCAAGAGATGAATCATTTTTAAGAGGTGAGTCATCTAATTGGGCAAATATTTTTTTCCTCAAAAAGCGTGCAGCGCTCTGGTAAATGAAACCTCTAATTTTTCAATTTGTGTGTTTTTCTCTAAAAGGTCTATTGACACTAACCAGAGATGGAGTGAGGCAACAGTTCACTTTCTGGTTCAGGAAGCAGGTCAACTGGGGTTTCCTCTGACCGATCACTGTTTGTTATGGTCCTCCTGATGCTCTGGTACCTGTGATCGAGAGTTAAGAGACAGTTACTATGGTGAAAGTATAGTTTTATACTTATTTAGCAAAGAATGTAGTTTTTTGAATAAAACTATGTACTTCAATAACTTATCTAAACGTCAAATTAAAAGGGTGGCGCTAAGAAGGAGGCATGTTAAGCACAGAGAGACTAATGCAAAAGCTGGTTGTATTTCCCTACTGAAAGCCTTTGTATACCTTTGTTAAACCGAAGTAACAATAGCTCAAAAAAAACAAAAAAGATTCAGGCAATGTCCCTTTAAAATGAATACATAACAGAAAAAATAGGTCTGTGACACTGGGACATTTTTGTAAGCATTTCGTTTTGGTTCTGTCGTCTGTTTAAATCCACTGCTGATAATAGTAAGCCCTTGTTCAGTGACGTATTGAACATGTTGCTATACTTAATGGCATCAAATAATGGCATTTGCTGCTGAGAAAAACACCATGGTTACTGCAATACATTTCTCTTCACAAAACCCACCTGCGGTTCAGTTGCTCCATCTGCTGAATGGAGTTGGAGCGGGTGAGGCCCTGCGGGGCAGGAGGTCCAGTGGGACGCTGCCATGTGGTGGTTCTGTTCACGTGGTCCACAAAAAAGATCCTCCCGTGGCTGTCGATCCGAGCCTCCCAGTCTAAGAGGCAATTAATAATTGATACACAGTAGGTGTTTAATGCCTCAGGGGAACACGACTGTAAATATAAGTGCTAGCCAGCAATTAATGACTTGATGATAACATCAACAACTGAATTTAAAGCATATACAACCCTAGGCTATAAAGTCATCAGTGATCAGAAATCTTTTATTCTTTATCTGTTTCTGGGCAAGTGGCAACCTGTGTGGCTGAAAAATGAAACACTGAAATGCCAAAAACTGCAGTTCTTTAAATGGCCACTTGAGGCTGCCTCCAAGAGTGAGTCAATCCTCACAGACCCCCATGCTAAAATCCCTAACTTTACTGCAGAAATAAATGTGTTTACAGCCTGGTACAAAAACAGTTTTAGTCTCTACAGTTATTTTCCCCTTCATTTAAACTGTACAAGGGGTGAATTTTTATATAATTCACTTATTAACATTTTATCATGGTTCAAAGTTACGCATGATAAAGGGCTGGATGCTTTGAGTGACAGACTGTCTGCCAATAGTGTCCTCAGCTTCTCAGTCAGATCCACCCCTCGCTCCTCCACAGTGCCAGCCTCTCGCCCAAATATGGTCCCTTCTGGCTCTAAAAAACCAACTCGAGGCTTCAAAACGGGAGTCCACAAACAAATGGGTGACGTCACGGTAGCTACATCCATTATTGTATACGGTCTTTAATTCTAGGTCAAAAATAACTTTAACAAAACTAAAAGTTTACCGACATGTTACAGTAGTAGCTCTGTGAGGATGAGCCAAATGCCAACATAAGCATGCTAACATCCTCGAAATCAGTGGTTCCCAACTGATTGCGGGTCCATTCGTAATGGACCCGTGACCCACTTTTGGATACCGACCCACAAAGTCACAAATGTGTAAAGTCTGTAAAAAAAAAAACAGAGTGAGTGACTAACGGACAAATATTTAATAGAGATAGCAACATGGTGAAATGCAAGTATGAAGCTGGATGTGCTGAACTGTGTGAACCTTGAAGTAATGACTAAGGAGAAATCTGGATTGCAGGGGGCTGGACCAGTTGGGAACCACTGCTCTAAATGACAATATTAACATCCTGATGTTTAGCAGCTTAAATGTTTACCGTGTTAATCATCTCAGTTCTGTGTGTCATTACATTTTCTGGTATTAAAAGGGCTCTAACTGGGGCAAAATTCAGAGCGTACGAGTTGTCTGGACATGGTTCTCAATGTGGCGGTGGCTTAGCCAGCGGCTAGCAGCTAATGTCATTAACTCCATAAACAGCACTAAACAACTGCAACATTGCTGACAGAGCTCATGTTGTTAACCAGGGGGGGACAGGAGGGTGGGTGCTACGCCTTTGTGACGAGGCTGTCCCAGTATCAGCAGTAACCACACTTTGAGCGCAGTGTGAAGTGGTGGGGATGAGCGAGCCAGTGGGATACACACATGCACTAACATGCACGCACGGCCAGACCAGCTTATCACAACAAACCACAGAGAAGGTCAGATTACAACACACACAAAGTTTGACCTTCTTTTCTGCTCAGGGTGCCATTACTCTACTATATCCTTACATGGCTAATAATGGTCTGCTGCCGTAATAATGCTCTGAATGTTGCATACAGAACCGTTAAGTTATTAAGTCATAAACCAAAGTTTTGGACAAACTAAAATTCGGATGGGTGTTGGAGGAAAAGTCATAGAATCAGTAAGGTAATTAGAATTCTACCAGATTTCACAACAGTCCACCTGATAACTGTCTACATAGTTTACAGAAAAACCTCAAGGTGGCATTGATGAAAAGTCACAACAGCTCCAAAAACATTAGGATTTATCATCTGGGGGGCACGAGCGTCTTTAAAAACGTTTTTGGTAATCATCCAGATATTTCAGTCTAGAGTGGGTGGACTCATATACTGCTGACAGACACCGGATGCCCTGCTAGTACGGCTAGAAGATATGCAAAACCTCAGATAATTCTATTTACATCCTCTTTCCATCATATCTCATTATAGAGTGAGAAAGCCATGTGATTCATTTGTGGCTCAGGATGTGCAGTGTAAGTTAGGGTCATTCAGTATGGACACATACACAAACACAGACGCATAAACAAAAAGACACACAGGTGGTGACATACAGAGATACAATAGACAAACAATACGATGCATGCAGACACACACACTCACTGGGAGGTAGAGGCTCGTCCACACGTTGGTATCGGTGGATGTCATGACGCACAGAAGGAAGCGAACGTACAGGATGGCCGTTAACGTGAGTGCCTGAACACAGAAAACATACAAAAGACGGGGGGAAGTTTGTTTTAATATGATGAGAATGGTAAAAGTTCAGTTTGTAGTGGTACTTTTGTTCAGCTTAACTTTTAAGCAGGTGAAACACCTTTTGGACAATAAAGTCCAACAAGAGCCCAAACTTTTTCATTTCAAAACTACATCACTTGGGAATTCAAAGATATCCTCTGCCAGTGTACACTGAGTGCTTTAAAGCTGAGTACCTTCCTCTCCATCTGTTTCTGTGGTGGCTTGCTCTGAATCAGCAGAGCCAGCCTCCTCCGTGCGGCTTTGTCTCCTCCCCTTCCTGTTCCTCAGCCGTGCCCCCGGCAGCCTGCAGGCTCAACCTCCTCACAATGACCTCCTCGACTACCTCTTGCTCGAAGGCCGGGGGACCTTCCCCTGCAGCCTCAGTAGGTAGCGACTTGCCCACCTCCTTCGTCATCTACAGCTTGATTAGTTGGTGGGGTTCCGGAAATGACGTCTCCCCCTGGATCTATGGCCGTTTCAGCTCCTTCCTCCGCTTCCTACAAAATATCCCACAAAATAAAAAAAAAAAAATTGAGTGAAAACGACAGACAAATATTGAGTATAGGGTTAGTTCAAGCAGGACAAGCTAGTCAAGCTTAGCTCACATCCCAGTTACATCAGCTGATGTCAATCAGCCCAATTAACTGATGGATCAGCTGATTGATGGAAGGGAGTCAGCTGAGATCACATGATTCCATCCGATGCAACCAATTGTCAAATCTCATTCAGGGCACCCTATTTAAACTGCTTAGGCCTGCCTACTGTTGCTGCTTTCTCTGCAAGCTGTTTTGTAGCCCGCCTCCACCCCAGCTCCTCCTTGTCATGCTGTGTCTGTCATTTCTGTTTTTTATTGATTCTGTTCCCAGGCCGTCTTTGCTGCTGCTCAGCCTGCCTTAGAGTTTCAACATAGGCTAATGGAAGGGCAGGGAGGTTTGCTCTCTCTGCCTCAGGCTCCCTTGTATGCATGTGAAAGGGCAAAGATGTGTGCTCTCTCTGCCTTAAGGCTTTCCATGTAGGCGCATGGAAGGGCAGAGAGGTGCGCTCTGTCTGCCTTAGGCTTTCCATGTAGGCACACGGGTTTAGGTTTTCCTTCGGTTAGGTTTTCCACATAGGAATGCAGAGGGGTAGGAATGTTTGCGCTCTCTCTGCCTCAAGCTTTCTTCGTATGCACGTGGAAGGGCAGAAAGGTGTGTTCTCCCCGCCTTAGGCTCTCTGTGTAGGCCTGAGGAAAGGCTGAGAAGCCTCACAATAGAGCCGTACCGCCAAATATAATACCGTAAACTGAAATAAAGTTTTCTTTGACTGAAGTCGTCCTGACTGAATGATAATCATTATAGAGGAGGACCTATAAAAAAATCACAGCACATGACAGGGCTTCACACTGAAGTAAGTGAATCACATCTACATTGGTATAGACACAGTCGGTGTCTAACCATAGTCTGGGGGACGGGGTCAGTGAGGGGGAAAACAGTCTTTTCCCCACCCAGTCAATGCTGGTAAGGCGTGGTTTCTAAACTCACAATTGGGACACTTTTACCTTTAAGCTCCTTATAGCCATTAACACTATGATGTAAAAGACTAACATGTTTAAGTGAATTCCACACAAGTTTCAAGACAGTAAATCAGAACCACCATTACTCAATATCATTAGCCTGTGTTTTGACGATGTGCTATAAAGTTATTACACAGGGATTTGGGGATTTGCAACCTCAACAACTATACATCCTTGGTGGCTCACAACTTTTTGATGTGTCAAAACAATCTAATACTGTTTGGATAAAGCATTAGACCCTTTTTGTTTAACCAGAAACAGCCCCCAAATTGCCATCGCTAAAACCACCAGACTCAACTTTTTTAAACAGTAACTTTAGCGTGTTAGAGGCACATAGAGCAACACATCTAACTGGGCGAATTAAAGGTTTATTTCAACCAAACCACAGTTGGTGATTATTGAAAACAGTGGAAAGACAAACCAAGATGGTTTTCTTTGTGTTTTGTTTTGTTGTGTTTCTGTTGACTTTGAATTAAGTGTGTGTTACACGTATAAAATTACAGTTATTTTAAATTGACTGACAATAGCCATTTTGGGCTTTTTCTAATTTAACAAAAAGGATCTTCCACTTTCACAAAAAGGTCTGTCTCTGTAGGGATCCTTTTAATAATCTTGTCAGACACTTAAAATAAAAATCTGAGCCTGTCAGTAGCAAAAATAAGAAAATTTATTGGACATAAATTGATGATACCAACATGCCCTGAGTGTTTACATTGCAGCCTGGCTGCCGCTCTGGCTAAGTACTGGACCACTTTAGTAAGATATTGTTTGCATTAATCACTTAGACACAAAAATATAGGAAAATAGGGTCTAGGTTGATTTTAAAGTTTATCTGACATGCAGAAAGACACTCAGTGACTCTTCAGTATGGAAGTGAATGCTTCGTTATCCCCCTCGACATTAAAGGATGTGACGATCTGTGGGCATTCCCAGATATACCATCTGTAATTATGCAAAGCAGGCCCCCAGGAAGTACGCCTGGCTTTGAAGCCAGTTTTTGTAGTGGCCCAACAATGTAAATACACCATCACATGATACCCTATGGCCCAAAAAGACTTAACATGGCAAAATAGATGTCTGTAAATCAGTGGATACATTTCTTTGAGCATCACAACCCCCACAAAATGACTTTCAATATCTGGATGTGAGGAATTTGGTCAGATAACATTTGAAAAGTCTAGAAGAGACACATAATCAAATCATTTTATCCCCATTTAAGTTAGCAGAGCGCTAAACTATCTATCTAGCTACACCTGCAGAAATCTCTAGTGTGCCTGCTCTATGGTCCACACGGTGCAGAGGCAGTGCCAATCATCCGGATCATATATACCTGAAAATTGAACTTTTTTGGTCTCATATGCCTCTGAGCAACTTTCATAGGAGTAAACAAGGCCATCCAGTCTTCTTTTTTACCACCATTCATGATTCACAGCTACTGTTACCAAATATCTGTGAATTATAGAGAGTTAGTCACCCCCAATGCCAGCTCACAACATGAGGCAGCATTGGCACCATCACCAAGGCAACAAAAGAAAGCTGAGAAATATTCAGCTTCATGCAAATATGCATTGGTGCGTAGGTGCAAGTGGTAAAAGGAAATAGTCATTGAACATTTGTCTGAAAATCCCATCAAAGTGGACACAGACCACTGGTTCCCACTCACGCTCTGTTCCTTGAAAATCACTACTGGTACAAGACAGTCAGATTATAGGCAACATTATCTCCACCTAACATACTGCTTGAGAATATGCATTCAACACTGCGTACTGAATGTGGGAAGATGGTGCTACAGCAGAGTGTTATGGTGCACTGTCACGTGAATTCAGCTAGGGCTAGGACCCAGCAGAGACTGCTGCTCAGTACAATGTGTGCACTGTGGGGACAGTAATGACACTCACCCACAGCAGCTACACATTCACTCGGAGATAAAGAAGATAAGGAAATAGAATGAGGAAACTTGACAAAAGCAAAATATACAGAAGATACAGAGTTGAATCTTGGGTCATGACCATATATGGATAATGAACTCACCACAGCAGTTGTCACTGTGATTGGACAGCTCTCTGATGATGAGAAGACAGTCTGTGGGGCTGTTGCCATGGAGCAGGTGTCAATCTCTGAGGAGGCGTCCTCGCCAGGCCCCCTTCCTTCATCATGCACTTCACCCTCTGGCATAGCATTATGGGACACAGCCTCTGTGAAAGGGGCCTCCTCCACTTCGGAGAAGACATCTGGCTCCAAAACATCCTCCAGGTCCAGACCTGCCCCTATCTCCAGGGCCACCTCTGCGTCAGGGGGCACGTCTTCTGTCACAGCGCCTGCACCCTCGGGCTCCTCCTCCAGCACTGCTGGCTCCAGCCGCACTGACTTCTGCTTGTGCTCAGTAAACGCATCATCTTCATCAGTACCGCTGACATCTGGAGGTACCCCATTCATCAACAGAGGTGACAGTGGCACCGGAATGATGTCATTGGCTCCAGACCTCTCATCGTCCTCGTCTGAATCAATATGCAACATGGCGCTGAGCCTTGTGTGTGTGGGGAAGCTGGAGCGTAGTTTAGGTGAGGCCGCACCCAGAGGTCTTTCACCGGGGCCTTTGGGGGCCTCGATAGCATCCAGGCCCTCACTGAGTGACCTCTGGAGCATTTCATGGCATGACAGGCTTTCATGCTCCACAAATCTACCCTGAGCTCCAACAAGAGGCAAGTCCTTTTCTGGGTAGGCCGTGGCCCCACCTTCCCACATGCCTTGGGAGCCCTGGGAGCCGGTAGGAGAAGGGCCAGAAGAGACCACTCCTGGCAGATGATGGGGCAGGTCTTCATCATCGGAGGGAGTCCCTGGAGCTCCATTTATGGACGAAATGCCAATGATTGACTCAGGAGAGGCACCTGCAGCACACACAAAAGGTTGTATTTCCATGTTAAGAGAGACAAATTTCAAGAAAATGCATTAGTGGCTAGTTAATCTAAAGGCAGATTTACCATCAGGCCCGGTCGACGTGAGCTCCACCTTGAACTGCAAATGGCCGCTTACATGCTCGGTAGGCAAGCGCCGACACAGGGGGAAACTCACAGGCTGGACTCTGGACAGTAAAGAGGAAAAAAAGATACATTAACACCATGAGAGTAAGTCATAAAAATGTCCTTCTGACTGAAATGAAGTCGACTGTTACACAAAGTACACATTGAGTATGTTGAGTTCCTGTGTGAACTTGTGTCCGCATGTTTCACACCTACCCGGGTATTTTTTCAATAAGTCTCTGCACAGGGATAGTGAGCTGACCGAGGAAGCGTTTGATGATCGGTCGGCTCTTGGCAAACTTGTCCTTCACCTCAATGTACAGGATGTCTGTCATTAGTGCTACAAATGTGTATTTCTGCAAAGAGGAGGACAAACAAATGCAGTCAGTTCATTTTTAATTTTGTATCTGAGAAAGAATGTGTGTGTCTGAGTGAAAGCCTGTTTGGACACACCCTCTGAGTACACATGAACAAAAGCATGCTTAGTGTAGTAAAGCAGTGTATAAAAGTGTCACCTCTCCATGCCAGACGGGGTTGGTGGTGTTAGCGATGATGGCTGATCGTCGTTCCTGTCCGTGGTGGCTGAAGATGGGGAAGACGCTCCTCTTCCCTGGATGGATGGACATCTTCAGGTACGGGTCCGGATTGAAAAACATGCCCTTCTTCAGGCCAGTGGCACGCAAATCTGCAACAAAGTAATAGTGACAGCAGGCTTGTGAAGGAGAGAGACTTAAATACTATGATAGTGTTAATATGCTAATGTTTAGGGTTATAATGTTCACCATGTTTACCATCTTTAGCACAGTCTGTTAGCATGCTTAAATTTGCTAATTAGCACTAAACACAAAGTACAGCTGAGATTAATTGGATTGTTATGAGTTTTGCAGGTAACTGGTCATAAACAAAGTACTGCACAGATTGAAACTTTGACCTGATGATGGTGTTAGATGGAAAGTCAGGTATTCAACAAAGTGATCAAATTATGTAATAATAATAATAATACTACATGGCGGTGTTGTGGTTAGCACTGTTGCCTCACAGCAAGAGGGTTCCTGGTTTGAACACAGGGTGGGGGAGCCCTTTTGTGCAGAGTTTGCATGTTCTCCCCGTGTCCGTGTTGGTTCTCTCCAGGTACTCTGGCTTCCTCCCACAGTCCAAAGACATGCAGGTTAGGTTAAATGGTGACTCTAAATTACCCGTAGGTGTGAATGAGAGTGTGAATGGTTGTCTGTCTCTATGTGACAGCCCTGTGATAGTCTGGCGACCTGTCCAGGGTGTACCCTGCCTCCTGCCCAATTTCAGCTGGGATAGGCTCCAGCCCGCCCCCGCGAGCCCTCAAGAGGATAAGCGGTTACGAAAAATGAATGAATACTTATCAGTATTACTATTATTATTATTATTATTATTATTATTATTATTATTATTTTTAGGTTGTTATTATTAGATTTCTCTGTAGTCATTAGTGCAAGGACCACACAGATATATATATATATATACACATATATATATATATATATTATATATTTAGCGTCATACTCTCGTTTGGCCAGCTGGTTTGCTGTCTTGGTCATTTAGCTGTCTGTTAGTCTCTCACTCTACAGCAGGAAACAACCCACTTTTGGACTGCGATCCACCAGTTGGGAACCACCATATTATTATATGTGGCTGCTAGGCCCTAAAGATCATCTGACTTAAACCTCTTGACTGTTCCAGAGGGCAGAACTAAAAGGCAGAGTGAGGCAGTCTTTGTTATTTATGCTCCGAAATTCTGGAACAGTTGGCCTGAGAGTCTAAAGCTGGGGACACACTACAAGATTTTCACAGTCTTTGCAGATTTTGAAAAGACTTGGAGCACACACTACACGACTGAATTCTGCAGATTCTTTTAAAGACTGGAGATCACACATTTAAGGACTGCAGCAGATGAGGGATCACACACTACACGATTTGTCAAACCAACAGAGGCCAACTGAAGGCACCAAACTCTCGCGAAAACTCTCGCGAGACAGTCTGTCGCAACTGTCCATACTCCAGTCCAGTAGGTGGCGGTTGAAGTAGTAGAAGAAGAAGAAGAAGGAGAAGAAGCAGTAGTAGTTTGTGACAGAAGTGACAGCTGGTGACAGATAGATAAAGATAAGCAAAATGAATGATAGACAGCTCGCTGCCACAGCTCTGTTTTGCGCAGCCATCTGCAGTGACAGTGGCAAGGCAAGAAAAAAAAAAAAGTATGCGGATCAAGTCGTGGAGGAGTCGACGTTGGCAGCGTGGACTTTACATACTGCAGAGGGAGTTGGAGGTGGGTGAATCCAATACCTGTTGGAAAAGTTAGTATACAGCTAGGGCCAACAGATATGATGATCTACAATAACGTTAATGAAACTAGGGTGACCAACCGTCTTCTTTTCCCGGGACATGTCCACATTTCACGGCCTGTCCGGGGCTTTATAAATTCGTGATAATGTCCGTTATTCATTGTTTTTCACGGGACTAAGCATGTACTTTGCACAGCAGTACAAATGTACTATAGTACTTTGTTGCATCATGTGACTTAATCCCCGAGATGAGCGGCTCTGCTACGCTCACAAACTAGCAAACAGAGCAACAGAGTAGCAAATGTTAGAGGAGCATCGCCTGTCTCCCACCTCCTCTTTTTCATTGGCTGTTGGCGACATGTGATTGCAGTTGGGTCTGTCACCAGCACACACTACACAACTGCGTCCAGAGTCGGCTCAAAAAATTCAAACATGTTTGAATTTCGGCGACTGAAGTCGGGCGGAGTCTGTTCACCTCACACACTTGCTGATTCCAGTCTGTACCACATCACACACTAACAGATTCTGCACTGACTTGTCATGATGACTGTCCCCAACTAGAGCTGACTGGCGCAGACTAGCTCCAACTGCAAATCGTGGGTAGAATCTGGCCAAAAATCTTGTAGTGTGTCCCCAGCTTTAGGGGCTCTAAATCTGTTGAAATGGAATCTTAAGACACATGTTTTTGCCATTGCTTTCCCCTGAAACGTGTTTTAAACTGATGGTTATGTTGTACTCGCCTGCAGTTTTAATTAAATTCAATTTTATTTTATTTTTTCTTAATCTCTTATTATCATCTTTTTCTACTTTTTTATTACAAATGTTTTGATTGTCTTTATGTTCAGCACTTTGTGTTGCATTTTATGCATAAATTGTACTATATAAATACATTGATTATTGTTATTATTATTATGAACTCATCATTCTAACTGTGCTAAATTTCATCCATCAGCTGTAAGAAGTTCTGTGGAAATCCATACAGTATTTGCAGTGGTAATCTTTTAGTCTGGATCGATGTGGTGGACCAACAGACTGACCAACATTGCTGTTTCTAGAGCCACACTACACTATTCTGAAGTTGCCTGTAATATAGAATTTCAGCTGCGGATGCATAATGACAAACGGAAGAAAGTGCTACGGGTGACATGTTCTCTAATGTCATGTCTTCGTCATATTATTGACTCATCCTTGAACTCCTTTTCTGTCTGAGTCCATATAAACCTTAATAATTATATATGCAACACATTATCACTCTCAACTCATTAAATACCAACTCCTGGTCAGTGGCCCCTGCACGTCAAACTGTGATGCTCTATCTGAAACTGTTCAGTATAAGGTCATTTTGGTTGGGCCATATGTAATTGGTTTTCCAAGCAGCATAAAATAGTCATCCATTAAAACATTCCCCATGTTTCAGGAGGTGGCTTAACAAAATGCTTTCTATCGAGCAGATTGGCTTAAGCAAATGAAATTCACAAAACTATTTCCTAAAGCAATGGAAGCTGTAGTTGACATTGCTTGATGAGACCTAACTGTAAAACTCACGAGCTCTGCTGCAATGTTCTATCTTTATTCTGCCTCATACTGTATACTGACTGATATTCCAGCAGCCCCCCCACCCACATGTGCTTTCCTTTGTTTGGTTTTATTTTTGTTTGTTTGTCTGGCGGAAGGGGCAGTCTCCTGTTTTGCCAGCATTGCTTTTGTCTGACAGCTTTGGACTGAGGTTCTAGATATCAATCCCCTGTCTTTCTCTCTGTTATTTTCCGTAACTAGTACTGTGTACTTTACGTCTATTGTGTGTTTGTTTTACTAAAAAAAAAAAGTGTTGGGTGCTTAGGGATGTCATGTCAATTTGCATCCGTTACATGCATTGTGCCTTAAAAATAAACTCAGAACGTAGGAATCTTTTTTTAGGTTTACCTCCATGGGTGTAGACAACAAAAGCAGGTGGTTCCATTAAAAAAACACCATGTTTTGGCTTAAAATAAATTAAAACATTTTTTACTAAGGTGATGCAACATCACAAGCATAGCATGCTATACATACTAGCACACTACGTTGTTTTTTAATAACTAAAATTAATATTAACTTTTGGTTTCACGTGGAACACGAACAGCTATCTCTTAGGTGAAAGTCCGCAGTTTGTTTGACCCACCCACCCAAGCAGACTTTCTCGATCGTTACACTATGGCAGCTGCTCTGAACATCAAAAAATGACCGCTAAAGGGTGCCTCACTGCATCAGTATCTGATGCCCAGGGCCGCTGACAAAGCGTCCATATTTGACGAGATGGGAGTGAGACTCAGTTGATATATAACTGCCATCAGAGCACTTCCAATGTCCTCCTGGTTTATTAATGCTGTCATGTGGAATCATGCTAACTACAGTTGGGCTTGCAGCGGGGCAAAACAGCTAAAAGCCACTTCTGAAGGAATGTTTTAATGCAACGAGCTGTACTGGTACATGCTGATATTTTCCTGTAACTTCTTTAAAAAATCCTGATCCTAACTTCTATAGAAACTGATATAATTCCCTGTCTTTCTCTATTTCCAGCACACAGTTTTCAGAGTTTACTTACTTACTTTTTCTTAAAGGTCTGCCATAAGGAGGAGATTGCATCACTCAGCTAAAAACCCAAACTCTGTCAGTGTCTTTAAAGGCTTTGTTAAATTGACCTGCAGTCATTCACTCCACTTACAGATTTTCCTTGATTTGATATTGAGAATGATTTCACAACAAAAGTAATCTGCAGAGCAGTGTGTGATTAAAACTGCATTTTATAACATCAGTCAAAATGTTTTCCATCGTGTAAACTTCTCAACTCACCTGTTAAAGTAAAGCTGATCAGTTTGCGTGGATGTTCGATGCCAACCTGCTCTGCCAGGCCCTCCACCTGAGAGAGAACAGACAACATCACACTCTGTACACCACAGAGAGAATACACACCAAGTTGTATTCCAGCAAACATACACCTGTGCTTGTCCTAATAAATGCACATAAATCTAAATGCTAATACAGGAGACAACTTGGCAGCAGGAGGGAATTCAATTTCCTGAAAGCATGCAGCAGTGTAGCAGTGAGGATGCACTGCTGATTGGTACACACATGGTCAAACAATGACTTACATGTTTGCTTGAACCACCACGTGGCTCCATTAGCTACAAATCATGTGTACTTGACCACTGATCACTTTTCAGTAATCATATTTTAAAATATTTGTAACTTCTGATAATTACTTGATGTAGTCTTACCCCCAATACCTAGTTTTAACCATAACAACAGAGCTAAGCCTGAGAGTGATTCACACCCACACACCACACACACACACACACACACACACACACACACACACACACACACAGACCAGGACTGCAGGGTTCTTCACAGTGATGCATGGGGTCGTGGCTCTCAGGGCACCGCTCACTCCATGGTAGTACTTGAAACAGATCTTAGTCTCAGCTGCAGAGGAAGCAGCAAAAAGTTATGGGATGTGGAAGCAGTAAAAACATAATCTGCTTGCTGGTGGGCACAAAAATGAAGTTGAAGACTGTGGAAGAATCTAACAGTACAGTGCTTTGAATATTTAATATATCTTTAAAACATATATAACATATCAAAATATACTGCACTGATTTAAGAATAATTATGTTTCATTAAATCGTATGATCAGCTTAAGTGAAACTTTAAGCCAGTTAAAGTTATTGTTGCAGAAGAACATTAACATTTTTGATTATTAAATATTTTACAGTACATTTTAAAAGTGTTTTTCTCAAAGAATGGAATGAAACTATTCTCAGGTATGATTGCCTATGGTAACTTACGCTCCATAAAGTAGGGCCCAGCCTCCAGCCTCCAAACAATCTGACCCTTCTGGGTGCCATTTACTCCTCGGTTCTTACAGTCCCACACGTTGGATGGACTGGTTTCATCTGAAGAAGAGGAGAACTGTTAGTTACTGTGAAGGTATGTTAACTTTGGACTTAGACAAATTGTGCTCTTGCTGTGTTTACATTCCTCCTGATTTCAAGCCAAAGACTGTTAAACCTAACAAACAGACGACAGTGTTCAGGCTCTAGATCCTGCCTCTTGCTAAGAAAAACTGCAGCGAAGCTGCATCTGCTCTGTCTTTCAGTATGTTTAGTCTGCGGACTCTGTCTTCCAAAACACAAGTTTGCCTTTAATCAGTGAAATCCATACCCAAAATAGCCTCCCTACAACCTCTAAGCAGAAGGACAAACACCAAACTTCCTCTGAGTTAAAAACAGGGAGGGGGAATTCCGCTGTACGTAGCACTTTCGTACACAGATTAATGAAGCACCAAACTCAGCTGACTGGTGGAGAGAGTGAGACAGGAGTCTGTGCTGTATATGTGTGTGCATGAGCATGCCTGTGTGTGTATGTTTGAAGGGGAGTGGAGGAGACTAGGGCAAGTTGCTTATCATTGAATGTCTGCTTAGTCGAGGAAAGCGGAAGTCCCTCTGGGGTATAAGACCCTGCAGCAGGTAATGAAGTCCTGGCAGCCTTATGATCAATATGAAGTGACCTGACGCCCTGCCAGGCACCAGCAGTTTACACTATCTTTTTCTGATGCAGCATTCTCACCTACAAGGAAAACATTTAGAATATTAAGTCAACTAATCCAGATGGGTTAGGTCCAGGAGGTCATCAGAGATGTAACTAATGGTTTGGTAAACAAGTTCAAATGATTATGATCCATTCTTTAATAAAACAACAGTCAACAGTCTCTTGCTGTGTGATGTACTGCAGGTTTGTCTGACCTCTCACAAGTCAAAGACACCCATTGCTTTCAGAAATCAATTATCCATTACTAACACAATACATCATACTGAACAGCTCACAGGCTGTAATTTTCCTCTGAACGTCACCGCACTAAACCAGTAATTATCTTGTATAAAGAGACAACTTTTTTGCTTTATTGTATAATGTACCGTAACAGTTATGCACCCATCGGGACTGGGTAAAGGCAAACTTATGTGTAAGGCAAAAATTACAGTGATCAGTTTGTCAGACTGAAACAACACTGCTTCTGCAGTTAAAAAATCATACCAGCAAAAATGGTGATACATTTTTAAATCACTAACTATATTCTTCAGGGCAGCAAGATGTCTACAGCGGCTATTTTCAGTGTATATTTCAGTGATTAACAGCGGGTACAGATTTTCACATGACAGGTTAAAATGAATGGTCAGTATCAAAGCAACACTAGCAAAGATATCCTGACTTTTAGGCCCTGTTTACATGTATACAGGTATTTTACCAAACAGATATTTTTCTCTCTGTTTTGGCCTCCTGTCTACATGTAAACAAAGTTTTAGGTTAGGAGAGTCTTGAAAATGCCTACTAAGGTGCAGATTTTTCAAGCCTTTCATTAGTTTGAATCTGTGTGTATGCATAGTGGAGCATTTGGGAAACGATGACGCTGTCTCCGTAATGTGTGCATGCTTGCTTTGTGTAATAAGCATGTGCCGGAAACAATAACAATGGTGGACTACTGGAATATGTTGTGTTAGCACTGCTAGGTGTAATAACTACTTAACATGTAGAATTTCCACTGCATGGTACAGGCTCGACTCAACGTGACACCTGCTGGTCTAGCAAGCATTTGGAGTAGTTTTTGCATTCTACTTTGGACGAAAATATTTTGTAAAATGAAAGTCATGTAGACAGGGGCTTAGTTCCTTCCATAAGTAGAGCTCCAAAAATACTGCAGTGTAATTTAGTTTGACCCTCCCTGCCTGGTAAACACCAGCGTCTTTAATGCAGCCTCTGCACTATAATGAATTTATTGTTTGTCTTTGTTAAAGAAACAGTTCACCCCAGTTTTTGTTGTTTTTTTTTTACCTGTAGTGCTTCTTATTAATCCACCTTGCTTGAGTGTTGGAGATACTGGCTGTAGAGATGAGATGTCTGCCTTCTCTCCAACATAATGGAACGAAACTACCATTGGAAAGCCTGTTTATTTCCCTTTTAAATGGTGCCACATCTGTAAGGAACATGCATTTATGGGATGAGCAGCAGAGCTGAGTGTGTGGGTTGCGCCCATGAAAAATTTGCCAAATCTTCTCTGCCAATGCCAAACAGTTTTTTTTTTTTTGCTGTTGCTATTGACTCTTGTTTTGAGCTTCTGGTACCCTCTGTCTCTGACATCCCCTGTTATATGGAACTTGGCCTTCAGTTTGCAGATGGTACTAGGGCTCACTCCAAATAATGCCGCAACTTGGTTTTGCGGAACACTAGCTTGAAGTTGCCCTATCACATGGGCCCTATCCAGATCAGTCAAACGTGGCATGCCGATTCTTGGAGCGGACACCAACTGACCACTGTAGCAGGGCCCATGCTCACAGGTGCTGAGTCAATAGCAACAGCAAAAAAAAAAGAAAAAGAAAAAAAGAAGCTGTTTGGCAGAGAAGATTTGGCAAATTTGTCATGGGTGCAACCCACATACTCAGCTCTGCTGCTCATCCTACGAATGCATGTTCTTACAAATGTGGCACCATTTAAAAGGGAAATAAACAGGCTTTCCAACAGTATAAGATGTATTGCCAAGAAGCATTGTTACAACAAAGAAATAATATACCAAACACAAATTTCCTTACTTTTTGTGCTTTTAGATGGCACTAGTTAACTAGTGTAACTGTTTACTTTCTAGTGAACTCCATCCTCCAACCATATCACTGCCTAGAAGGAAGCCTGCATCTACTGCTAGCTCACCTAGCACCACTGAGCTAACTAATGTTACAGCTCAGCCAAGGAGGACGCCATTAATGCCATATCCCATAGAGTCACAAGCATGAGCCTCTCGTCCATGAGTAGATGCACACTTTCATCTATGCAGTGATATGGTTGGAGGATGTAGTTCAGTAGAAAGAAAATAGTTCCTACTGCTCACAACAAGGTCTGTGGATTATCTTGAGGAACCTGGTCATGATTTCTGTAAAGAGACAATGCTGTTGAGTTCTTCGATTGTATATATATTTTTTGGGGTGCTTTGAGCACCACAAGCTGCGTACCATCTAGTTCCATTATATTGGAGAATGGGCAGACATCTATACAGCCAATATCTCCAACACTCTGCAACTCACACAAAAACAATCTAGACCGATAAATAGCACTACAGGTGAGAGGAAAAATATGTATTTTTGTTTTTGGGGTGAACTGTTCTTTAAAATTGCAAAAGTTCCACCATCTATCAGCAATGGCTGTACTAGGTACCCATTTGTCTGAGAATATGGAGAACACACAGAAGCAAACTTCATTTTTCCAGAAAGACAATGAAAGACATGCTGAATTGGATGCTGAGTTACAGAAGCTAGTGGAACAGTGGTGACAGAGTTGACGTCAGGACTTCAGCTCTTTGTCATGTGAATAAACAGTGTAGAAGTGATAGATTCTTAATAACAAATATGCTGATTATACGCTCTTGCTCCTGTATTACTTTTCACCTCGATGGACAGATCCACCCGACAGTTTGAGCCTGATAGCTTTCCTCAGCACACGGGTCAATGTATTTCCCCCCTGTCAAATTCCTGTCTCTAAGCAGGATTAGCATACATTATTGGAGACCACCCCATTCGCCTCGGAGACGTGCAAGCTTTGTGATGGTGTGTATGTTATTGTACACCGAGGCAGAGCTGTTACATGTTGACTCAGCCTCCAGTCCCGTGTAAAGTCTCAACAGCTCCTGTTGCAGTATTGACTCAGAGTTGGAAGCTCCTACACGAGACGCTACCTGGCTATTCTCAGCTCCTAATAAGAAAAAAACCTGGATCAGCTAAAAAGCTTTGAGGACAGGTAGGGTCAAGTCAGCTCTGATCCTAGATGCCTGCAAGTTTCCAAAATAGCTCAACAAAAAGATTTTGGGGGAAAGCACAAATAACTGTACAGAGGCAGACTGAGAAAATCATTTAAATTGTCTTTTGTTTAATTTTGTTTCGCTGATTATGTATTTGCACAAAGCAGTTACGCCTCAAAATTTATAAGTTACTTGCAATCAGACTTGTAGACTTAACACGACGTAAAAAGTGAGGACTTAACACGTAATTTTGGCTTGACTGCTCTGAGAGTTGACTTAAGGCCCTGATACGATGACAGTATTTGACAATCAGAAAAGAACTTGGTGAATTTTTTGGTTGTGAATCTTATTTAATCTATTATTAGTAATTCCTGTGCTTTTCCTATCAGCACAAGGCAATCTGTCTGCTGTAAAAAAAAAAAAGGGTCAATTATGCAAATTTTTTGAATAAAAGCTGAAAAAATAATTTAAAAAGCAGCTAATTTTTGAGAATGTAATTTAATTCTTGGTCTTTAAAACAGTAGTTTGACAAAATGATCCCAACCGTATGAAGTTTGCTAAGTTGTCATGGAGATGGATCAATTGCAATGCAAACACAGTAGCTGTAATGACTTTAAGAATCAAATATCCACGCATCTATCCATTTTCATCATCCCTCATTTCTGGGATCAGGTCATGGGGGCAGCAGGCTGAGTAAGGTATTGCAGACACCCCTCTCCCCAGCAATGAGGCATTCCCAGGCCAGATGAGATATGTAATCCCTCCAGTGTGTTCTGGGTCTACCCCAGGGTCTCATACTAGCTGGATGCGCCTGGAAAACCTCTAACAGAGGGCCCCAGGAGGCCAACAGTCAATCAAAACGTGTTTGACTTTATCCTGAGTACACAGACACAGCTCTCACTTTGGGTATACGAGGATTGGATGGCTTGTAGCAACAACCTCGTACCCCATATTCCCGCAGTATCCCCCACAGGACTCCCTGGAGGACACAGGTGTGAGTCTTCTCCAAGTCGACAAAACACATGTAGATTAAATGGGCAAACTCCCACCACCCTTCCAGTAGCCCTGCAAGGGTAAAGAGCTGGTCCACTGTTCCACAGGCAGGACAGAATCAGCATTGAATCTGAGGTTCAATGATCAACCAGAGCCTCTTTTCCAGCACCCTAGAATAAACTTTACCAGGGAGGCTGAGCAGTATGATACCCTGAAAATTGGAGCACAACCTCTGGCCCCATTTTTGAAAATGGGAACCACTACCCCAGTCAGCCACTCCACAGACAATATCAGTATAATGCTCTAGATACTATTTCCAAGCTAAAGTAGGGTAGAATTATTATGGATTACTGTTAATAACAACTGCTCTGGTACTGTATGTCAACAGAACCATCATCATGACAACATTCCCTGATGAAGACTGTGTCATACAATTTAAAGAGAAAGACCTTTGTTTGATTTCCAGTGTTGGGATCATTTTGTCAAAGCTCTTGTTTAGTTAATAAACATATTCATAACGCTTCAATTCGTTAGACATTTATCACACGATTTAACATGCCCCCAAAATTTATATTTTATGAGCAAACATATAATGTGATTTTAAGACTTAATTAGAATCTCGCACAGCGTGACAGGTGCAACAGACATGCAGAATTACAGCAATTTCCTGTAGGGGCCTTTACTTGAGACTCAACTCCCTGAAGTCTTGACTTCAGACCTGAAAGCAGAAACATTCATGTTCTGATCTATTTAAATCCCAGAACATTAAAAAAAGAGTAGGACAGCAACAGGAAGGCCTTGCATAGCTGCAAACCTTGTATATTTGTTATCTGTACTTTCCATTGATGTCACTTACGCAGTTAACACTACAACACAGCTTTGAGAGAGAGCTGTTCAAATGCTGCGTCATTTTTCAGGTCAGCATTCAGGCCTAAAGGATTTCATCTCAATTTGCAGTTTACTTGCAACTTGAACCTGTCCTCAAGGACTTGAGACTTAGCTCGGACTTGAGCTTTGTCCTTGATCTGCCCCAGGAGAGTTAAAAGCAGCTCTGCTAGCAACTACAAATGTAAAAACCGTCATCTCACCAATGTGGTACAACCCGATCCAGTCAGTGGCGTCCACTTCCTCCTTGATGTCCCAGGATATGACAAGGTTCTGGCCTCGATTCAGTGTGTACTCCAGAGTGGACGCTGTTAGTGAAGACCGGCTCTGGGAGGTCACCAGATCTGTGTCACTGTTAGCCCGGGGAAGCCCGATTGGACTGCTTATAACAGAGACTGTATCAACGGCAGCCCCGCCCCTTTCTGCTAGAGTTCGCAAGTTCTCCGGGCTTAGGGTGTGCCGGAGGTGGGGGCTACGTCTTCTTGGAGCTGACAGGTGTTCGCGGCCCCCCACTGAGAGGTTTGGTGGATTGTGGGAGCGGGTCCTGGGCGGTAGGACTGCTGTGGCAAGGGAAGGACGCATGTTTGGCGATTGATAAGGAGACAGCAACAAGAAGTAAAAAGTGTTGGAAACAGCCCAAGAACAGGCAGAGATTAGTAGGACCTTCTTATCGATTGGGCTGGTCGTCAAAGTGAAGACACATTTTACTGATTCATCACCCCTGACTGAACTTAAACCCTAAATCTAAACTGTGAGAGCTGGTTTGGAGAGGCCGTCATGCCTGGAAACATGAGAAAATAATGTGTTGATTCCTTCTCCACAGAGGCTCCTCTTATCGGCCCTTCTGATCCTTGCATCATATCAGAACTGTTGAAGTTGAAGATATCCAACAACAGTCACAATCTTTGCCTCTCTTATTTCATGTTGTCCAATGAAAATGGGAACCTAAAGATGGGGAAAGAGGAGAGAGAAAAAGAAAACAGTAAGCTACAAAATTGCTCTCACACAACAAAATGCAGTAAGCTGCAATCAACAAATGACTAAACAAGCATTAGTCACCAGGGGAGTTGTTTGCAGTCAAAGACTTTGTCACCAACACAAATAACAAAAAATTTCACACTATTGTTTCTTCTATGACAACCCATCTAATGAAAGAAGAAATGGATGTGAGGAGGGCTTCAACTGTGCAAAATTCCGTTTATTTTTATTGCTCATTCAGATATATATGTTTAATGAAATAATCACGCACTAGTGTCAGACTGGTAAGGATGAAACATAATGCTCTATTTACTTTATTGAATGATTAATGAAACACTTAATAAAAGTGAATATGTTGGTAGTGCAAACAGACCTTTCCACTGTGGGGAAGAGTAGACTGAAATGATCTCATTTGAAATCCATTATCTCTACGTGACCATTGGAAAAAGAAATCTTTAAATCATCCTGATACACACACACACACACACACACACACATCTCTGCAAGTGGGTTTCTATGGTTTCTGTCTGCAGAAGCTGCCTTAATAAGAACAGAGAAAGGAGACAGGCAGCTGTATCTGCCTCCCAGGAAGCTCTTCAATCAGCAAATGCCAGTTTGGGAACTGTCTGGGGAGTGCCGTCTCAACCAGAGCCATTTTGTTTTTAAAGGAAGGATGGCATGTGACATCAGAATCTAGCCAAAGGCAGCTGGTTTAGACGGGCTGAGAAGCAGAAGTTTTTTTTTTTTTTTCCCTGACGGAGAATAGGTTTGGTTATATTCAGCTAATATGTGCCTGGTGCAGTCACTGGAAAACCATGTGGGCTGAAGTCTGAGCTAAGCCCTGATATCTTTGGCATTTTAAGTGCGTATACGTCTCAAAAGCTGAGCTGTTCAGTGATGCTTTGAAACCATTGCTTCGTCTGCAGGCCTGTGTGTAGTCTGCACTGTATGCATTGCTGTATTTAATAAAAGCATTTGGATTGATAAGTTATTATCCTTCATGTCAGCAAAACTAAAAAACCCAAGCTAGACACCACTCCAGTTCAAATGACTGAACAGATCTGTCATAAAAAGTTTATGCTACTTTCACATTTTAATATTAAAGGTACATTGTAGTAAACATTCTTATTCACTTTCTTGCCGAGAGTAAAATGACAAGATCAATACCAGTATGAAAAATATGAAGCTAAAACCAGCAGCCAGTTAGCTTAGCTTATCATAAAGAGTGGAAACAGGGGAAAACAGCCAGTCTGGCTTTGTCCAATAGTAAAAATAATCAGACTTCCACTACCTCTACAGCTTATACATAACTGCATATGTCTTCTGTTTAATCTATACAAAAATGTAAATGTTGACACAACTGTTGGAATCTAGGGACTTTTTTTTTAGCCTACATTTGTTTATATTTTGGCAAGCTGGCACCATTAAAAGCATGCTTAGTAGTTCCTGTTTGCAGTGTAGCAATGGATGTACTAATAATTATTACTGGATACTTGGTACTGAAGAAAACTTAAAAATAAAATGATTCTCAGGCAAGTTACAAGGAGCGTCCAGGGTCCAAAATTAACACCCGCCAAGGGCCAAATGCAGATAGATTTTCCGTTTGGGTGGAAATCTTGGAAGGCCATTCATCCAACTGGTGGGTAAATGTTCCTAACTATAAAGTTATGCACTAAAAAACTATGCTGAGAGTCTCTTCTGTGTTTTGGTGTCAATCAAGGGCATGCTAACATGTTCTCATCCCCACTCGTCAAATACTGAGGCTTAGTCAGTGGACCTACACCTCAAATTATGATGCGCAAGGTACCCTCCTGCGTCTATTTTGGACGTTCACAGACAGCATGTCAATTAACGGTTGTACATGCATTGTGTCTTTTCAAGATACATATCCATTTTCACAGGAAATGTCAAGTTTTTGCTTTTTACAAGCATACAGTCTTTTTCAAAATAGGTAAGACACTTAAATTTTTGGTTTACTCCCTTAGATTTAGGTAACAAAAGCACGTGGTTAGGTTCAGATAAAAACATTATGGTTTGACTTAAAATAAAAAAAACTGAAAAGTCAGCTTCTGGGTGAAAGTCCAGAGTTTGTTTGACCCATTTACCTCCCCACCTGCCTGCCCTATACAGAGCTTGTCTGTGGCATTACAAATTGTGCCTCTCACCGACATCCACTGACAAATCGGCGTTATTTGACAACTTTGGTTGTTGCCCGCTGCCTCTAAAACTGATGTGCCCAGTGCATAGCATACCGCAGTAAAAGGTGCCTCTAAGCCAGTGGTTCTGCAATGGTCTGTTGCAGCACACTGGTGTGCCATGATGTCGATGCAGGTGTGCCATGGGATTTTGTGATAACCACACATTAGTATTGCAATATTCAACTGGGCCTGTACAAAAAGTTATAAATACATTTTTTAATTGACTGTATCAGTATGTTGTGTGCACCCATTTCCTAATAAAGAGGCAAACACTAGCGAAAAAAATACAATTTAATTTAATTTGATTTAAAAAACCTTCAGAGAGAAACTGTTTGTCGCCGTTCGTGTGTGGGAATTATAAGTGTGTGAAACATTAAAAGCCCTGATTAGCAGCCAGTGTGAGGAGTGATAACATTTAAATTAAGAAAAAACATGAGTGGGACAATGGATCACTTTATTGTACCAAGCAAATTTCAGCAAAGCACCAGCTGAGACGACCTACCACCGAAAGAAAAAGAAAAAGAAAAAAAACTGCCAGTAGACAGTATCACGAAAGCTACCTGTCTTAGTTTTTCTTACTTTTGTCTTATGTCATGATAAGAGTAATAACAAGTGTTATAGAAGCTATTGTGCACAAATGGTGTGCCTTGAAATTTTTGGCTTGCCCTTTAGTGTGCCTTGGGGACAAAAACTCTGAAAACCACTGCTCTAAGCAACCCAGTCTCACTCCAAAGTTGCTGAAATTTGGCACTTGGTCAATGACTTCTGGCGTCAGACACCAACAAAAAAAGCTACCCTTTCACATCGGCATGATACACAGCTGGTTGCTGTTATAGTTTAACGGCGCCCAGCGGCATCTGAGGGAAACATGGCAGGACAGGAATAAAAGTTAAGGCAAGGAAAGCCCAAGTAGGGTGGGAGGGAGGGGTGGATGGGTCCAACAACCACTGACTTTCACCCAGGCAGCTGGTGTTTGCTTCTTGAAAGATTATAAGCCAAACCCTGTTCTTCTTTCCTACACCCAACCATGTGTGTGTGCTGGCAAAAAGTAACCACATGCATTTGTTGTTGAAGTAAAAAAAATGTCAATTTGTGGGGTTGTACCAACACAGTGCATTTACTTTGAAAGAGACAGTATACAAACTGTACATTTCCTGTGAAAACAGAAGTGTATTTTGAAAACAGACAATGCATGTAACAGGCAGAAGTTGACACGGCATCCCAGAATGTCAACAACCAACGCACCTGAGGTACTTAGCACGTCATATCTGAACGTTGAAAGTCCATGACCAAATGTCGATATGTGACGAGGTCAGAGTGAGAATGTGTTGCTCTAACCAGCGGTTACTCTATCGCATGTGTGTTTTGACTGAGTTATGACTCAAAGAGTCTCCTCTGCTTCGGTCAGGTGTATCATCCATTTACACTTCCCATGTAGAGAGCTAACAGATAGACTGTGTGAAAGAATGATGTTGCAGATTCTTTATAATGCAAAGACTGGAAATAATTTCAAAAGCCATTCAGATGCAGTTACTTGTATGACAAATTGTCTCATATACTGTGTATATTGCTCCTGAGCTTCTGAATCAATTCAATTTGCATTTTGAACTGACTGAACAGATATGATGAAGTGGCCCCTGTGCTGATGCATGTGGATTGGCTGTGTTTCCGGATAACCCAGGCCTTATATTGAAACAAGATCTGCTGCATTTGACATGGGGGAAAGCCTGGACGTCCCTGACTCAACAAGATTACCAGAGCGCGGCTCCATCGCACACACAAACACATGCACACACACACACACACACATGCGCGCACACACACACACACACACACACACACACACACACACGCAGACACCGCATACAGGGATTTATGACAGAATAAAACCTTCATCACAGATGTAGGAATACGTAAATCCCGCTCACGTGTGCTCATGGCCTCACACACAGTCATGTAGCACCAGCAGGGAGGGGCCATTCATTTCCATAAACAAGCAGAAGCTTACTCTGTTGAAGAAGAAACTAAAAAAAGTGTATATGTAACTGCTGAGTTGTTATGTAAGTGTTCCTGCGGTGCAAGTGCCCCCCCCCCCATGTTTGCCAGGCATTGTCTAACCGTGATGTGGAGTGGGAGATGCCGTGGCTGCACCCGTCCCACTCAAAGCAGAGGGGATAAGGAGTCTGTCTACCAGCTAAGAGCAGCACAGACCAAAACATGACCTCAGGAGGGGGCACTGAACAATCTGGACTCACTCCAGTGCTTTTTCTTCTAAAAGACTGCCATTTCCATTTAAAACCCAGTTCGACTGCTCTGCACAGCTTTGACTTGATACGGGATTAGTGATTGATTCTCAGGAAATAGACGTAGATAAACAAGGTGTTATATGAGTACCCCCAAATCAAATTGCGTTTCTAATTCTAACCATTCTCTGGGATGATGTTAAATTTGACACCTGTCTTGCAAAGACAGTCATTTGAGTACTGTTCTGTTATTAGGCACCAAATACTTTGTACTCTGCACCGCTGTGCAGTGAATACTAAAAAGAAACACATCTGCAGCAGAGGATCTGATGGAGCATGGTAGAATGTGCTGGAGTGTTGTTTTCTTATATCTTGTCAAGACGCTGTTTCTACAACAGGATGACATTAGAGGATTTCCAGGTATTTGGGAATTATAATAATGTCATTCCTTGTGACAGCTCTCTGTTTTATGAGTGTAGAGGCTGAAAAAGTCTGTCTTGTTTAGTGTCCCATGTGACAGTCATGACTGACAGGCACCGTCATAGCAATACAGCTGCACACCTCCCCTTACACACCTACTGCCAGAAGAAGACGTGCTGAATGCTCTGCTCTACACGCATACATACACACACACACACACACACAGCACATACATTGAAACTTTACATTTCAGCAACACTGTGGTTAAAGTGTGGTTAGGTTTGGGCACAAAAACTGATTGGTTATGGTTAGGAGAAGATCATGTTTTGGCTTAAAGGGATAGTTCAATTTTTTTTTGAAAGGGGGTTGTATGGGGTACTTATCATAGACAGCAAGTTACAAGCAGTTGATGTCAGACAGCACAGCCCCAGTTTGGAGAAGCAGGCTGGAGTCAGACATGGAAGTTAAGTAATGTACTGCTGTGGAGGGGTCAACAACAAAACGTATTTCAGCCACCTAAAAGAAGTCCCACCTAAAAAATCAATATCAGTTTAAGTGTTAGCTATATTTAGAATATTTACACTGCTTTACCCCCATGTCAGACAGTAATTTCCCATGGGGAAATGAAGCCGTTATATTGCTCTCTTCAGAGCCAGCCTCTATTGAGAGAAACAGTGATTTAACATTGCTGAACACAGGAGCTGCTGTATACCACTGCCTTGATTGTTTGTGTAATTGAGTGACTTTGGTATGTAAAGGGGTTAGTTCAGGTTCAGCAAAGTGACACAATAACACAAACTGACTAACTGATCAGAGCAGCGGTAGGCCAGCAGCTTCCGTGTTCAGCGAGCTAAAATGATTGTGTCTCACAGTGGAGTCTAGTGGCTTTGATGACAGCATAGATGGGGAGCTCAGGCTGTTAACAGATTCTCATCAAAACAAGCCGTCTGACAGAAAGGTAAAGTGGTGAAAATACTCCCAATATAGCGCACACTTAAACTGATATTGATATTTTTAGGTGGGACTTTTAGGTAGCTGAAATACGTTTTGTTGCTGACCCATCCACAGCAGTATATTGCTTAGCTTCTGTGTCTCCAGCCTGCTTTTCTAAACTGGGGGACGTGCCCACTGACATCTACTGCAGGTAATACACTGGGTAAGTACCTCACACAACCCCACCTCAAAAAATCCAAACTGTCTCTTCAGAATACCTGCTTTTGGTCGTGCAATCATGGCTGGAAATGCTGCGATGTCTCAATAAAAAACAACCAGTTTTATTGTTAGTTGTTCTCAAACAGTGGTCTGCAGCTTGGCAGCTGTCTCACCAAGGTGTCACGCCATCCACCCTCCCCTTCACCTCCCAATGGAAAACTCAGCTCATGTATACATGTAATTAAAACTACATTACTTGTTTAAAAATGTTGTTAATGTTAAATGTTGAAATGATACACACAAACTTACAAATGTATCCATGGTTTGTAGAAATGTACAATGCCAACGTTTTCCTCTGGCAGCTGAGTTGGTAAAACTGTTAAAAGCCACAGTATTGCCCTGGGTGACATGCTCCTACCATATATACACACATACTTTCAATCAGTCAATCCCACACACACCATCCTGCGGCAGGAAATACTCACTGTAACACCAATTGTGTATTAATCTGTGGCTGTAAATAGTCCCCAAGAAATACACCATTTCCTCCTCTTTGAGTAATGCTTGCTAAAAACTACAGTGCCAGCTGATTTAGGAAAATTCTTATAATTTACATCTTTAGTAAAAAGGTAAACAGAAGATTTTACTTTGTTTTAAGGGTTTGCAACACAAAAATGTTAGAAACTACTGATTTAAGTAATTTCGTGGAGCAAAATGCAAACCATTGCTGGTTTAGCTTTGACAATAAAATATGTTCCTGCTTTTCAGTGTTTTTTAATGTTTGGTTTTAATCTATTTGGATGATTTTAGGCTGTCAGTTTGACAGACTAACCTGTTTGTTTACATGGACATAACTAGAGACTTGTGGTGGGCCTATTTTACTCATTTCTGGCATTCCATGAAAACAATGAATGTAAATAACTAAGAGATGTATCTAATAAATTATAATTATCAGTTTAAACCTTGTTTTTGCAAACTGGATATGTGTTGTGAGCTGTAGGTGCTGTGATGTCAGTAAAGGGATTCCTCCTTCTTTCCCTCGCTTTCCCTCTGTTCCTCTCTGGCTCTGTGTGTGTGTGTGTGTGTGTGTGTGTGTGTGTGTGTGTGTGTGTGTGTGTGTGTGTGTGTGTGTGTGTATTGGTGTCAGCAGAGGGACCCCTCTGTGCCCCTGTGGAGGTGACTGCTGCACTTTACAGCCTGACAGAACGGGCACCTTGGGGAGCTGGCACAGACGCACACAGTGGCACTGAGGTCTTATTGTGCCTCACTGACACATAATGTTAAGAACAAAACACAAAACCAGCACAAAGACGCATCACACACTAAAACAAATTCACCGCCCCTCGACAAAACCACACACACACATTCTTTTCCACACTTATACAAACAGCGTTTCTGACTCAGAGGATGAAAATACATTCTCTTCACAAACTACCTCCTCACTGAGCTCTAACATCACCTAAAGGTGGATGAAGACTGAGCGGTCCACCTGACTACAACTCACTGCAGCGAGGCCTCGCTGGAGGACGCAGCTTTGTGAGTCATTCTGAGAGAACACAGGCTACAAGGTTGGTGCCAGAGTGCTCCCACTTCCCAGAAAAAGTGCAGCCCTGTCCCGCTCAGGGTAGTTCTCTAAACACATCCCCCTGGGAGAACATGTCTGGGATGAGTCACTCCTCGGGAGGTATCCCTTCATGACAGGCCTCGGCGAGTCGAAAATGGCATTTACGCCTGAAGACTGATTGATATCACCCTCTCCAAGTTTAGAACGTTGACCTTTCTATAAATGGAAAAGTGGGGTGTGTATGGATTTATGAAAGGCATAAAAACTGCATACAGACATGTACAAAAGTATACAGATGGATGTGCTGGAGGCCTTTAAGCTGCTGAACAAACTATTCTCTCTTCTTCAACCCAAAACAAAATTCTAGTTGTGCAGCAAGTGCACATTGTACAAACTGACATGACTATATTTTATATTCAAGCAGAGATTTCAAAGTTTCCAAAAATACCAGATATCACGGGTTGAACTTTGGGTAAATGTATATCAAATGCTGCGCAATATATGTAGAATAATTCCATTGGAGCGCCTTTATAGCTGAATTGTTAGAGCGCATGGCGCACATCAGCAACGCTGCTGCTTCGATTCCAACCATGGACCTTCATTGCCTGTCATACCCCCTCTCTCTCCCCTAACTTCCTGTCTGCCTCGTCGCTGTCAGTTGTTCAGTGAGACAAAAATGCCTCCCAAGAAGTATATTTTCATTTGATGGAATGATGCAACCATAAAAATCTTGAGGCTGTGCTAGAACATGAAGACACGAAATACAGACAGTGTGGGAAAAGATGGCTTTAAAAACATTAAAACTATTTAAGGGGAAATAAAAGGGGAAAACTGGGTGCTAAAGGGTTAACGACGGATTAATAAAGACCCGTCCATGAAGCAGACAGTGACATCACTGCAGGGCGACACAACCTTTATGTCCCTCTCCCATTTTAACTCCTGACTCATTCAGTGCTTTACAGCCTGTGAAGTCAGTGCACGTTTTTAATTTAATCATCAGTCTCTTTCTCACCTCAACACTGCACTAAACCATTACATTTCACCTTAACTCACACTTCACAATTCTCTCTTTGAACAGAACATGTGCTGGTGAATTAACCCTGCTGGCACCAGACGTCAACATGATGTCAGAAAGACAGCCGGCTCTGAAATTTTAGTTGGAATTAAAATCGGGTTTACAAAATTTCAAATGTCTAAAAACTTTAGAATTTTACGCTGCAGGGATGGTAACATTATGGTATTTTGCAGACGCTGGGTTTTGTTCTCCATACTTTAAGTCTAAATGTTGGTATTCTACGTCAAGATGACGCTGGCATGATACATTTGGAAGATGTTGGATTGTGGTTATTTAACAACACAAGATAAAACCAACAGAATATCAACATCATCTGTCGTCAGTGTTCTACATCAAATTGACAAGACATCGTCCTGACGTTGAATTTTGGTGACCCGATGTCACAACCTAAACTCAACCAAATACCAACGTCTAACAACGTTGGTGGCCAGCTGGGAATAGTGCTGATACAGTCACTCAGTTTCAGTATCGATAGAAAAATATGATTTTTTTCGGTAACATACTTGGAGAAATATACATTTTTTTACAAGTCTTTTTCATCTGAAAAAAAAGTACTCTTTGAGCAAAAGTTAGATATTGTCAAATGCAAGCAGCCAGGTGGGAACTTACTGAACCTTAAAACTGTAAAATCTTGGTAATTCTGAAATACTTTTATTGAAGGGTAAGTTAACAAGCTTATGAATCTGATATTAAATGCCAGATTGTGATAATTGACAGTTTTCACCAATGGCTGCTACAGATGCATTTTCATTGGTATCTATAAAGTTTTATGGTCCAATACCCAGCTCATTTTGGGTGTGGTCATTCTAATTTCAACTTAAGCTTCTTTTCTAACACCCACTAACATTTGGCCTCTGTCTTTAATGGTGAAGGTTACAATTGGCATTCATCCCTGGGACAAATGACCCACAGCTATTTATCAGCTCCAGCTCCAATCCGCTGGAATCTGCAGTAATAGAAACATGACAATGGGGTGGACATGCTAATTTTTGTCCCATTTATGGTGCAATGCCTCCATCCAAGCGTCCTTTGCACATCACTCCAAATGAGTTTGAAAGAGAGACTGAATAAGTAATAGATGTATAAAAGAAGTACTGTAACCGCTGTAGCAATTTCCATGGCCTCCATGCTGCTTTCTACTGTTTACTAACCTGTTATCCAGCGTGTCTGTGACACCGTACATGGAAAACAAAACAAAACAGAAAGGCATACTCGTCTTCTGCAGTGCCATGTACATGGCTCTGGTTTACTGGCAATGGGAAAGGCATATGCCCGCATATAAGTGCTGTTTCTTGCGGAATAGGGGTATCAAAGGAGCAGATTGTGGGATTTAGTGGCATCTAGTGGTGTGGTAGCAGATAGCAATCAACTTAGTACCTCTCACCTGTCTCTTTCCAAGCATGTAGAGAACCTACAGTGGCCTTCAGGTAACGTTAAAAAGCAAAAGGCCTTCTCTAGAGCCAGCATTTTTCCGTTCTGGGCTACTGTAGAAGCTCCGTAGAAGAGAACCTGCTCCCTATGCAAATATGAAGGGCTCATCCTACGCTTATGAAAACACAGGGATTCTTTGCTTCAGGTTAAAACATATTTATGAATATGATATTGCAATTCTGCCATTAGATCCCCCTGAATCCTACACACTTAGCCTTTATGATGGAATGTAGGAACAAATTAAGTTTGAAGATCTGTTGCGATCATTACATCATGCTGTATATACAGTAGAATCCCTGACTGAACTTTGCAAATACTTGAGTATGTCTAATTGACTTAGTTGATGTTGGATTGCAGCTGCAGGAACGGAGTGAAAAATCAGACACTGTGATCGACACAAACCTTCGCAACGGCACAACAACGGCTCTTTTTTTCCAGAAGACATTTTGACATATCACAGTGGGAAAATCACAGGTGTAAATCAGATAAATGATGGCTGAATTTCATTAAACCTACTTCAGTTTCAGAGTCCTGGTATTGTGCATGCTGGTCCACTGTCACACAGTCATGACTTACTGAGACACTTTAATAGAACAGAGCCATGTTATTAGTAATACTTGTTCCCTTCCTGCTACAACAAATCAAAATGTCTGATGTGAAAGAGGCCTATTTAAAGACCCTGCATACCCACACAGGTGTTTTTAAAATCCTTGACGGATGAGAACTCCAGTCAGATAAAAAGTTGGGTGGATCTATGCTGCAAATGAGGTGACGTCGCCAGACTCCTTATATTAATAAGAATTATAACAAAGTAAGTTGCCCCTACTCTGACAGGTATAACAAAACTATTGAGGAAGATGTCAGTGAAGAGCAGTTTGCAAACACCCATAGATCCTCGTGGGGAAGTCTAATCAGGTAAAATAAGTAAAAACTAGGGATGGGAATTGACAAGATTTTATTGATACAATGCCATTATCTACTCTACTTTTCTGTTTGGAAAAAAAGTCAACATCAATGCAACTGCTCTATAATCTCTGAGTCTGCAAACTGTGTTGATGAAATGAGACAATACAGCGGTATTTTTTTTTTAGATTTTCTGAGTCAAAGAAAAAACCTTCTGTCCCTGTGTGCATGGCGCTACTGTTATTACAACAGGATATATACCCTCAGTGCCACTGCGGCGTAAGGTAGTTACAACGGGCACCGCTGCAGGCTATTATGATGGGCCCTAGTGCCAAGTTTTGCGCCTAAACTAGCTATCATGTATCATCTCGCCTCATCACATGATCAAAAAGAGACTTGACAGTGGATAACATCAACATACAGTACAGGCCAAAAGTTTGAACACACCTTCTCATTCAATGCGTTTTCTTTATTTTCATGACTATTTACATTGTAGATTCTCACTGAAGGCATCAAAACTATGAATGAACACATGTGGAGTTATGTACTTAACAAAAAAAGGTGAAATAACTGAAAACATGTTTTATATTCTAGTTTCTTCAAAATAGCCACCCTTTGCTCTGATTACTGCTTTGCACACTCTTGGCATTCTCTCCATGAGCTTCAAGAGGTAGTCACCTGAAATGGTTTTCCAGCAGTCTTGAAGGAGTTCCCAGAGGTGTTTAGCACTTGTTGGCTCCTTTGCCTTCACTCTGCGGTCCAGCTCACCCCAAACCATCTCGATTGGGTTCAGGTCCGGTGACTGTGGATGCCAGGTCATCTGCCGCAGCACTCCATCACTCTCCTTCTTGGTCAAATAGCCCTTACACAGCCTGGAGGTGTGTTTGGGGTCATTGTCCTGTTGAAAAATAAACGATCGTCCAACTAAACGCAAACCGGATGGGATGGCATGTCGCTGCAGGATGCTGTGGTAGCCATGCTGGTTCAGTGTGCCTTCAATTTTGAATAAATCCCCAACAGTGTCACCAGCAAAACACCCCCACACCATCACACCTCCTCCTCCATGCTTCACAGTGGGAACCAGGCATGTGGAATCCATCCGTTCATCTTTTCTGCGTCTCACAAAGACACGGCGGTTGGAACCAAAGATCTCAAATTTGGACTCATCAGACCAAAGCACAGATTTCCACTGGTCTAATGTCCATTCCTTGTGTTTCTTGGCCCAAACAAATCTCTTCTGCTTGTTGCCTCTCCTTAGCAGTGGTTTCCTAGCAGCTATTTGACCATGAAGGCCTGATTCGCACAGTCTCCTCTTAACAGTTGTTCTAGAGATGGGTCTGCTGCTAGAACTCTGTGTGGCATTCATCTGGTCTCTGATCTGAGCTGCTGTTAACTTGCGATTTCGTTGTAGCGCTTGATGGTTTTTGCGACTCCACTTGGGGACACATTTAAAGTTTTTGCAATTTTCCAGACTGACTGACCTTCATTTCTTAAAGTAATGATGGCCACTGGTTTTTCTTTAGTTAGCTGATTGGTTCTTGCCATAATATGAATTTAACAGTTGTCCAATAGGGCTGTCGGCTGTGTATTAACCTGACTTCTGCACAACACAACTGATGGTCCCAACCCCATTGATAAAGCAAGAAATTCCACTAATTAACCCTGATAAGGCACACCTGTGAAGTGAAAACCATTTCAGGTGACTACCTCTTGAAGCTCATGGAGAGAATGCCAAGAGTGTGCAAAGCAGTAATCAGAGCAAAGGGTGGCTATTTTGAAGAAACTAGAATATAAAACATGTTTTCAGTTATTTCACCTTTTTTTGTTAAGTACATAACTCCACATGTGTTCATTCATAGTTTTGATGCCTTCAGTGAGAATCTACAATGTAAATAGTCATGAAAATAAAGAAAACGCATTGAATGAGAAGGTGTGTCCAAACTTTTGGCCTGTACTGTATATATTACCCAGCAATCATGATTTCATATCTGTATATGACACAAATACCAAAGAAAATAAGAAAATAATCACTTGACTATAGATTAAGTTCATAATTTTTTTATTAATTGCTACTGACTATTTTACACACACAAACAAAATGATGATGGAGATGGGGTTTTCTTTTTCAATGATATATAGCAAATGGCAACATTTTTAAATGGTAAATGATAAATGGACTGCATGTGTATAGCGCTTTTCTCAATAAGGGACTATGACATGCAGACTGGAGGTGCTGGGGATCGAATGGCTGATCTTTCAATTAGTGGACAACTCACTCTACCTCCTGAGCCTTCTTTGGGCACAGGTGTATTTCTGAGGTGGCAATCTCAATCTCTTGCAAGGGCCAGCTCTCCACCCAACACACTGAGCCCCACCCACCCTATGGGCCCCAGTACAACTGCACTGTCTGCACTGTCTGTATTTACGCCCCTGTGGTAATAGACATGCTGCTCGGTTGAGAATCAATGGCACTCGTGCACTGAGTGTCAAATACATGACAATCCTGGACTTTTAGCCTGTGTTGCACAAACAACTATTTTGGTATATTACAGTTTTTTTAACCCTTATTTGACTTATCATTTTACAGATATCATATGATGCACTGCCATCTTTCTTTACGTAATGAAGCTACGCTTGAGACTGTTTTATCCTCTCTGCCATAGGATTGCAGCAGTATGCCAGTTTCAAGGTATACTGTGATATAAAAACTAACGGTTATTATACCCTATACATTTGTTTATCTATGATATTAAAAAAAATGCAACTAGATGAAGAATGTCACCTCTATTGAAGTTATTTTCAATAGGCAGACTTTTTACACATACCTCCACTAAAATAATGGTTTCAAGTTTAAATTACAGGAATGAAATGTTAATTAAACCAAAATATCTCTTCTGTTTTTTTCCTTTAAGGGTCACTCTGTCTGATAATATCAATAATTCTGTAATACCATGAAACCACAATATTTTCTGCAACAGTTATTGCACCTTGAAAATGTCATACCGTTGCAACCCACCTTGAGCTTTCTTATTGAAAGTTTCCAGCAGCGTAGACGCATGAGTTTGACATCATTGTTTTAAAATGCACAACTGTCACACAAACATTCCATCATCGATAAGAGGAATTAATAAGTGTGAAGGAATATGATTCCGATGAACTGGATGATTCAGAACCAGCTCCCTCTGATCTCCTTTGCCATCCCTGGTGAAAACACCTGCGTGGTAGCACTAGTCTACATGGGCTTCAACAAATAGTAAACACTATAAAAGGACAGCCCCCAGTTGTTTCCCTCAGCAGTCGAACACATCAAACATCACTTCCTCTGAAGTCGACCTCAGGTCATCTAAAGGACAGCTGGTCTACATGTTAGGAGAGCTTATGATGGATTCTAACAGTGACCCTTATTCACAGTGCTTTAATGTGCCACTTTGATCACTTTAGTATGGGTACTGAGACATGATATATTGGTGACACAGGGCAAGGGATAGTCACTGTTATCATTAGGAGGTGCGAACCTGCTTTGAAGGCAGATAGACAGATAAGTACTTGTGTGAAATGGAGGGTCTGTTCAGGTGTGCAGCCAGCTCTTTGTCTGCATGTTTAGAGTGTAAACAGTACCTCTTATAAATATTAAATGGTGGGTTCAAAGAGGATTTCTACATCGTCTTAGCCACTACCTTTCATTTAGGGGTGTAGCAGGTAATTATGGACTGGATTCCCCAACCTTTCTTTCACCCATCTACCCACCCACAACTCAAAAAACCTCACATATTTACCCATTAGTTATCAAACACATCTGCAAATGACGTTATAGGTTCTGCGCACAATCTGGGCGGCTGTCGGAGCCAAACGTTCACAGGTTGTCCCCTTGTCAAATTCTGTCAAGTGAGGAAATTCGGGGGGTTTTGTGATGATCTGCAGGGATAAAAGTCTAACAAAACTGTATTTCTGCTTGTCCGAGTTTGTCTCAGATTACAGATTTGCTTAATGGATCATATTTTTGAGAAAGCTGTGCAGTTTTGCAGATTTCAGCCAAACCCTAGAAGCTGATCACAGATGGAAAAAAGTCTAAGCAGTTTCTGCACTGCAAGATGTCAAAGGGGAATTTAGCAAAGACACTGCAGGCCCACATGAAAGCTTATAGCACCCAATCTTAATTATGACCATAACATTATTTCATTGCAGATAAATGCCAGAGGTCTTACATGTCTGAGCTAAGTGATAATGAATGTAAACACAGGCCACCTTCTGGACTACGGGCATCTCAACATCTCGGAGCTACAGAGACGCGAAGGTAACTCCCGCTTACAGCAAAATCACGTCAGCAAAATCACGTTACATAACAGTTTGTCTCCAACTTTAATCATTTCAAGTCAATCTGTGCGCCTCCGAGGCCGCGCACGGCCGCTTTGCGCACATGACTGAGCAGGCCATACAGGGACCGCACTGGCGGAATGTGCAGGTGTCATCGCTCGCTATTGGATTACTGTGGGAATTCCCTACGTCATTTTCTTCTAATGCATCCCTTTCACAAGACGCATGCATGAAACCAAAATCGATCAATTATCTCCTTCAGTGCAAAACCACAACAAAAACAGAACACGATACGCAGAAGACGACGCTGCGGTTGTTTAATGACAGATTGGGCTGTTTAGAGCACCATCATCATCATCACCATCATCATTATCACCATCACTGCTGGAAGCCATGAACACCTACACGGTCCCTCCATTCCTGACGGCGCACTGGGTGGCAGAGCTTACCTTTGGCGCAGAGGTGCGGGATGGGAGAAACGGTGTACGGATGATGACAGCGCTGCCACCAACACCTGCTCGGTGCTTTCTGCGCGGGGATATCACGGTTTAGGTCGTTATCCCTGCAGTCCAAATGAGGCGGGACGGGCGGGGTGCCGCGGTAGGGCCCCCCTCCCTCTCAGATCCCGAGCCAGGGCAGCTTTGGGCTCGGAGTCACGTATCGAGACGGTATCCCTCTGAAAAGCTGCTGCGGCGCTGCAGAGACACCTCGGCCCTCTTCGGTAGCAGCGGCCAGAGGTGTGTGCGCATAAACTCCACCAGCACCTCCCTGCTCTGTGTCCGCACAGGAGGCTGCTGCTGCTGCTGCTGCTGCTGTGGGCTTCAGGCGTGCAGCTCATACAGGCATCGCATTCTCCCTCTCTGCATTGCAATGCGCTGCAGTCAGTGTCGACGTCCTCCCACCAGTCCCAGCAGATGCACAAAATCTGACTGGGCAGAGCGTGTAACCGCTGTCAGTCCAAAAGGAGGAGGAAAAAAAACGTAGCCTGCCGGAGGATGGCGTAATGTTTGGTTATTTGCAGTGGAGTGGCTCTCCTTGCTGGGGGGCGCGGAGGGATTTATTCAGAGCATTGTGGAGCCTGACATGTAGTTTTTTGCTGTTGATAAAATATATACACACTCTGCATATTAATGTGGGAAAATGCCAGTGGGAGGAGAGACAGAGAGAGCGCGCGCACACACACACACACACACACACACACACACACACACACACACACACACACACACACTGAATTAGTCAACCTGTAGAACAATAACACCGCACAGATGCATCCAATGAGATCATTTACTCATGTTTTGCTCTTAAGTGCAGTTTTGAGGAAGGCTTACCTCATACTTATCTCCCACCACTACATTTCAGTGGTAGAATAATGTCGTCTGTGCTACAATAATTTGAGAGCTAGTAACTGCTTTGCAAATTAACACTTTATATAAAAAACGTGATCAATATGATGCACTGTTGGAGATTTAATACTCAACAGTAAACAATAAAAAAAACTCCATGTCGACTAACTACAGCATTAAGATGTTGCTTCTGCACAGATGCATCAGTTATAATAACGGTATGATTTAATATACATACTGAGACTTGTCACTCCTGCATCATGAGAACTGACAACACTTTATTTACTTTAGTGACATTTTGATTGCAGGAATTTTACCTGAGTATATTTGCGTTGTGGCTTTTTTCCACCACTGGTAGCGCCACATCTTTTCCACAGTGAACACACGCAGGTGAATTAACAAATATGCCTGTGGACAACACATGTATGGCATTAATCAGTAATTGTCACTTAACGCCTGATAGCCCTATGCCAATTAGACTAAGCCAAATTAGGATCTATGGGATTCCGATTCAACACTTTCCATTACAAAGGAGGAGAATAATGGTCTGAGGAAGTGAAAGGAGGCACCTACATTAACACATTAAAGCAAAGTATACATTCATTCAGCCGTTTTGCAACTTGATACTTTCCATTGTGGCAGACTGTGGTCAGGTGTTGGCTGGGACACGGTACCCCCCTGTGGCCGCTCAGCAGAGGTGCAGCAGTACTCCAAAATTCATTGACACAGCAAGTAGGTTAAAGTAGGGTTGAAGTCAGGACACTTTTTTGCCCAAAAAAAAAGAAAGAAAAGAAAACCCACCTTTTTTCGATGACTACCTCAAGTGTTAGTTTTAGAACTTGTAACGACTCTCTGCTAAACGCCCAGTCCCTTTTACCAGCCCGGTGTGGCTACACCTTTTGACAAATAAATGCCTGTCTCAATTAGACACCTGGTCTGGCTGCCAAGCAGTTCATTTTTCTAGAAGTTCTTTGGATGTATAAAACAGGTTGCTGGCTACCCACTGGAGCTAACATTAGTTAGCTGCTTAGATTGCACACACAGATATAAATGTTTAAACTTTTGTCAATATGGAGATGCTGCACATCGTTAGCTCAGTTAGATTCTCCACACTTCAATCGTGCAGTTCATTTTACTGAAACCATGAGCACCAGAGAAGACTGTAATTCATTCAGATTTATTGGCATGACAAAAAAAGTGAAGACTCCCTTCTCTGAAGCTGTCATTATGTCAGAATATGTGTCCATTCCTTGATTACCTGCTAAGTTATTCATGTTCCTTTAATCCGTACAGGTCCAATGATGACAAGAATGAAAAGGGTTTGTCATATAGGTTAATCCAAGTTGTGAATATTGTTTTAACAGGATAAAGTGGTGCTGGGTCAGTATGTCAGGTGCCGTAATCCTAGAGTGCTGTCAAAGGAGTGTCATAATGCTCTCTCTGATGCCTGGTCTGTTGGAGCTAGATAAAATGAACGATTTGTAATTGATTTGTTATTTGAAGCCTAATTTTTATACAAGCAATATTCATTCTGATTCAAATAAACGATTTGATATTTTTTCCCATTCTTGCTGAGCAACAGTTTTGCATAAAAGGAATTCAAGGCCTCTCTAATACAGACATCTGTCTCAAATAGCATGCTGACTTCAGTGATTTAAGCAAATAGTAACCCGGGCTACTAACTGAAGTTTGAATACAAATAATCAAGCCAACAACGTTACACACAAATCTGTCTCTGATTATTATGGTAGTCATTATGAACGGTTCACATCACATATAAACAATAAAAAATCAGTGATAGGTGCTTAAAGAACTGTTTCACTGGATGGATGGTCTTTCCACCAGATTGGGCTGTCTATGTGGTAGAAATATGCAAATACTTTTGAAATTGGTGCTAAATGATCAGAGAAAACAGAGAAAAGGAGCTATGACATTCCACTATAGTATAGTGGTATTCCTTCACTATTATTTGTTTGTTTGTTTTTCCTTACAAAGCTTAGCCTGTCAAACAATTTATTTATGCAACTTCAATTTAATTATGTTACTAAATATTTTTGAAATAAAAAACTGCAAACAAACCAAACTTTTACTTCCAGCCACCACTTCCTTTCCATTTAGGCCCTGGGTAATTAGTTTTTGTTTTTTTTTCATGTTTAAATCTATTTATCAGTTCAGTCATTAATTTATTAAAACAATGAGTAACCTAACTATTCATTTAAAAACGTTTTTGCCGTGCTCTTCCTTTTCCTCAGTGCCATACTGTCTACAAAGACATGCTTGTGTGTAAAAATTGTAGGCAATTCTAGACTAATTTAGCTAACAGGGACTTACTCATCATCTTTATCATCACACACTATCTTTAATATTTTTTAAGTGACAAAAACAGCAAAAAAATTGTCGCACCTGGTAGCCTAAAAACATGCTGGTTTACCTCCTGAAATATGTCCCATTTTACCTGAATGCATCAAGTAATAACCTCTCATTTCAAGTGTACTGTAATTATAGTAGTCTTATTACAAAAAGAGAAAATCAACATGCCACACAGCTTTCCTGGCAACTTCTGAGACCAGTGATCTCTTTAATCTTTGCCCTGCCCATCCCAGACCAATAAAAATGACCATTTCATACAAAGCACATTTGTCCCATTTTACTTGATGTCCCACATTAGCTGACTACATGATGAAGAGCAGTGGAGTGCTTTATCACAGTGAAGGAGATCGTTGGGGACGTGGCGGTGATGGAGGGTCCGCAGTTGCGCCAACGTTATCCAGTCTCAGTTAAAAACCTATGAGTTAAATAGTTTTATGTATTTACATAAAACAGGGAAGTTTTAGAAAATGACTGCGGCATTATTTCTGTCCGGTCACCTGTTGAACATATACGTCAAGTATTCACTTACCTTTTAGCCCTGGTTTGTATGACAAAAGACGCCTATACTAAATGTTCGACTTTCTTCACCGGTTATTTTAGTTTTAGCTCTTTGCCTGTCAGTGCAGGACAGGTCGGTGCAGTTAGCTTGAGCTCCTCTTCTGTAAGCAGCTGCCTGTTTCTCAGTGATGGAGTAGCAGCATAATAGTAGCAATCTCTTTCAATTATTTGATGCCATGTTAATATTTAATGCACCTTGAAAGTCAAAATGAAAAAACAAAACATACCTCATAAATAAATTCATATATACAAAACAAACTGCCTTTAGTGAGGAAGCCTTATTAAATTCTCTGTGGTTTAAAGACTGCATGGCTGTATTTCCCTTCACACACTTGTCTTCAATAAGGGACTGTTCTTTATTTATCAGAGGAGGGGGCATGACTGGGGTGTGACTTCTTTCTTTCTTTCTTTTTGACCTTCTCTGAAGCTACAGATACCTTTCCATGAGCCTCCCAAGCATTTAAACAAATACATACTGGAAATGATACAAAGGTTTGCCTATTCTAATGTCCATTTTTACCATTATTGTCCATTCTTTAAGAGAATGTAAGAAAACTTTAGAGGCCTTTGTTAGTCACGTTGACCAGGTGGTCTAATCTCAGTGTTTCCTGGATTTCGTTGTCTCAGTGTGTGTACTCTGTGCAACAAAATTGAATCTAATGTAAAACTGTGTTACATTTCCATGGGTGTTTCCACTTACTACACCTGATAAGACTAAGTGTGTGGGTACCTACAGTTGTAACACATCTTCCTCACTTTCCTTTTGCTCATTTTACAGTAGGACAATTTACACCTTATTGGCATTGGTACATGTAGTTCAGTGACCTTATGTGATTCCCAGTGTAGCTCCACCTATCTTTAACTTGAGCAGAGGTCTAATCAGAGGTGGGACCAAGTCATTGCCTTGCAAGTCAAGAGAAGGTCTCAACTCAAGTCTCAAGTCAAGACTCACAAGTCCCAAGTTAAGTCCCAATTCCTAAATCTTGAGTCTTGAGTCCTGAACAAGTCATACCGCGCTCTTCACCAAATGTGATGCCATTTTAAATTCACAAAAATCATGAACGCTTTTAAAATTTGAGCTTATTTGTTCTGAAAGTTTGTTGGAATTTGTTACGTCTCCATTTGCATACTGCAATTCGATTTTTTTTTTTTTTTGGACCACTATGTAGTTTTTGTACGCTAACAAAATTATCTTTGGTATAATTTTTTTTCCAGCTGATGCTCAGAAACGTAACATTAGTTCTTCATGGTTGTCTCCTGCAATTTATAGGGATGCTGTTGGATCAATTCAAACAATGTCAATCTGAGGAATTAAGTGTCAATTTGCTGGTAATGAACAGTGTTAATGTTAGTTGACTCAGGAAATGAATTGATTCTTGCCAAACCTTTTAAAAGTACATACTTTTTAATCTTTGGGCTTGGAGGAAGGTGTCTAGTCTTTTAAAGTCAAAAGACTCATGTCCAAGTGAAGTAAAGTAATCAAATTTGTGACTCGAGTCCACACCTCTGGGTCTAACAAGCCAGAGTAAGAGCAAACATCTGTGTGGATGCATACTCCTTTATACCCATAACGTTTCTATAGTAAAAATAAGAAAAACAACTATATTTATTTTTCTTGGTTTTATTGCAACAACAATAGTGCCAAAAATTGCACAGTTTGCCCATTTACAATGACATCAGATAAAAATGTGAGAAATATAAAAACATCAAAGCAATCAATTGTTGACACAATAATGCTTAAACCTGAGGAGAAAATACTCTTCCACACCGGAGCCTCACCAGAAAACAATTAACTAAAGAAACTATCCCTCAGATATGGTACATTTTCACTTCTTTCACCTGACTGTCTGTCAGTATATTAGCAAAGGTCAGAGGACTAACTAGTTCTGCACATCAAGGACCAGCTAGCGGGAGGTTACAGGTTTTAAAGTCACTCTAGGCAGAAGCAGAAGAAAGGAAACTGATAGGGTTACCAGACTTTAAAGCACTTATAGACAGTAGTAACATTTAATATGATTTTTACTTCTATATTACCAGATAAACAGTGGAAATGGCCATATTTAAGACATTTATCTTTACTTGGTCAGTAAAATGATGTGAATACAAACAACCAATGTGAGAACATTTTCACAGCCATCTTTAAAATAATAAAAAACACTACTAACACTCAGGTTGTGATAACTTTTCAACAATGGCCAGCTTTGACACTGAATTTCATAGTCTCATAGAGTTCATTGTTAGTTGTCATTATAAGTCATGTCATACTGTGGTGTTGTATTCCAGTTTAATTATGTAAGACCTATGTGCTTGAAACATCAGAGCATGTTTTTGACACGCAGATTCTACAGTGGAAGAAACTTCCTCAATGCGCAAAAAATGTATCTGTTGAAACGCTTGATTCTAAAAGGGAATTAGGTTTGACTGACTTGTTTTCTGTAAACTGAACTGAGAGTCTATTCTGTGTTTTCAGCTTCAGCTAAATTCAGGCACCTGCACAGCATTTGCCAAATGGATATTTACAGTCATCAATCCCAGTGAGTGGAGCAGATGATTTTTATTTTGTATGCTTTGACTCAAATGCTAAAAAGCTCAGGAAACAAGAAAAGTAAGCTCTCAAAAAGAAGGAAGAAATCTCTGTCTGTGTGACGTCCATCTGTAGGTCATTTAATGTTGTGTGATCGTACAATATGCTGCAGGAGTGAATGTATGTTTGACAAGATAACAAAAAAATAAGATACCAAAAAGAGCCTGAGGTATCATCCACTGTACTATCAAGACTTAAAAGTCACTGGACAATAATCTATTCTTTACTCCATTTTTACAAATGAACTTAATCTTTACGCACACCCAGAAGCATTTTAATAGGGAGAAAATAATTAACAATAACCTGGAGAAATCCTTTGTCTGAATTCAAACTATGTTGCCAAATGTAACACAAGTAAATAGATGATAAAGGGACACATTTTTCACTGCTGCACTACAAGAGAGCAACAGGACCACAGTTTGCTTTACCAGTTTTAAAATGGCAGTATTTAAGACTCAGTGTTTATGAAATGTAAAATTGCATTCCCATATTATTTTAGTCCAACTTTAAACATTTTTTTAACCTAATTAGAGATGTATTCAAGGAGCTGGAATGTGAGATATGCCATTTTAGAAGAGAGACAAAAATCACAAAATGTCACCTCATTTTAAATGCCTGATATTCCAAAACATTATTATGTCAGAGGAAATGTCACATCTTTTTTTCCAAGTGATGATTTTCCAGTTTAGAAAGATAATACTCTTGTGTAAATCTGAAACTACGACATGATCACAGTGAACACCGATATAAATCACATTTATATTTATATAAAACACAGCTCTCACCTCTACTAATCTGTTCTACAAAGTAGTGTATACCACCAATTCACGACGAGGCAGACGATGTGCATCTCAAAGCACTAAAACTGCACCAGACGGACAAGTGCACAGAAAAGCTGATCACTTACACCACTGGTTACTGTATAAATTCAAACAGATGTAAAGACATTCGGTGCAGGTACATTCACATAGGGAACAACAGCGGTGTCTTTGCAGAGCATGCTGACATATGATTGTATGCTTGCTTGAAGGGCAAGCGTGATTGGTCCCTAATGAACTGATCTTTAGTATCTTGTTATAAAGTCACACAAATCTAAACTCGTTACTACCTTGTTGAGGAAATGTTTCAGTGAGTTGACACATTCACACAGAACCAGTGAAGTACACTTACATTCACTGTCGGCCTTCATCATTTAGCCACGACACTGCTGCTGAGGACTGAATGGTTTTCAACTGATAGGCAGTTATGAAACAGACGCACTGCTGCATACACGAGAAAGCAGAAAGGCACGGCAGCTGCTTCACTGACATGAGGGGGTGTGAGCAACAGCAGGAGGATGTAAGACGAAGCAATAAGACACAATTTTCAACAGAGAGGCATTAAGTACAAAAATGTTAAATCAAACTAGAGCACAGCTGTGGTAGATCAATACTGATCATGTCATGTTACTCACACTGTAAATCACCAGTCATTAGTTATGTTTCATACATTTTTAGTGTTTTAAGTTGATTTTTTTCTGAATCTCATTTTATCATAAAACTCAATATGAAACTCTAACAGCTAAAGGGTGTCAGAGTGAACAGTTAACCGGCTTTAAAAAGTAATTGGCTACCAAAATAAAGTAAAAAGAACAACAACAAAATATTAGGCCTACACGCCAAAACAATACACCACATTCATGACACACACCATAACAGTTCATTACAACAATCATAATGACGGTGTGAAGCAACTGTGGAAACAGAAATCCATGAGCATGATATCAAACATTACATCCTCTTCTTATAAGACTTCATCTTAAAAGAATAAGTCTGGTGGTATTCTGTACTTCTCTTTCTGTCAACAAATGCCATTGGACAAACAAAGCCAACAACAAACTGATCCTATTAATAAGTATTTTGTGTGTATCTAAAGCTTAATATATCTTCTTCCTCTGTGCTACAGAGCTCCATTGTTGTCCAAAAACTATCATAAACACATCAGTGAGTCACACTGCTGCACTGAGTGACATGTTTCCTCATTACCATGAACACACACACTGTTGCTTATTGTGACTCAATCCCACACACAATACTGCTGCTGTAAATACTTACTAGAGCAGTGGTTTCAAACCAGGGGTTCGGGGACCCCCAGGAGTCTTTTATTTATTTACATATTGCATTTCAATTTTTTGCTCACGTGAAATTTGTAACCGTTAGTTGCTGAGTATGTTGAGTGACCTACATTAGTTGGAAAAATGATTTATAAGCATTAGTCAGTTAAAGCAATAAATTAGTGGTTTTAGAGGATGTACTGGTGCAGCAATAAATCTGGGCCAAATTCACTTTGTAATGTAAAGGTTCAAACTGTAATCAATGTGTTAAATGCTCTAAGCAATGAAATACAACACATCCTGTATGTAGCGCTCATGTTGTTTCTACATTATGATTTAAAGCTCATGAACACATCACAGTTGGAAAAAACCACTTCCCAACTTGGGAATTGGGACTAACCAAGGAGCACAGGAATGTGACAGAAGAGTCATAAAAGTGACCTTTTTGGTCAGAGGTTTTGCTTCCTCCACCATTCTCTCCTCAACTGCTGTTGACAACTATAAAAATTTGGTGTTAATCACGTCTTCCAAACCAAAATATTTTTAGGAGTCCCCAAAGCAAAGTCTAATCACACGGGGGTCTGTAATGTGTATCAATTTAGGGGTCCTTGACACAAAAAAGGTTGGGAACCACCGCACTACAGCACCAAATGTGGATTAATCCACAGCTGAAAATAGTCCCCAACAAATAAACTATTACCTTCTCTTTGAGTTGTGTTTAGTAAAAATTACAATGCCTAGTTGTTTTGAGAAATTACTAAGCCTTCACTACGTTTGTGAGCAGTACTTTTAAGACTGACAAAAGAACACATTATTGGCTTTTGTTGACAGTAAGAAAAATATAGAACTGCTCCAGCCTTGTCCTCTAAATTCCTGTTAAAAAGGTTTCAGGTAATAGGGTGTTTAAAACAAAACAAAAAAAGAAAGTAAGACAAAGGGTGGTGTTTCCTTGGTCCTAAGTATTCACCTGTACACCTAACCACGAAGATAGTTATACGTGCCTTAATCAACAATAAGCACGAAATACAAGACACCTTTCTTATTATCCCCCATACAGCAGCAAAGCAAAGACAGTTCCAAGCCCAATATGCGGTTTAAACACTTTCTGTTAAAAGCCTGAAGTTGCTGTTCGAAGCTCCAATCATACTGTATAAGCTGCAACACTGAACAGACATCCCATAATCCACCATCGGACATAAATCTGCAGCTCGGAGAAAGTAAGTAATCTGCTTTTTAAACTTTGCCAGTTTGAAGTTTCACCAAGAACAACGTACAGCTTCTGGTGTGTTGTATCAAAAAAACAACAACCACATTATGATTACAGTCATTAGGAACCTCTGGGACTCGCCTTGTCTGTAGTTGTAACATGTGACTGTGTGTCCATAACATAAAAATCTCAATCAATAGTTATTACTTGTCCCATCCCCAGATAATAGTTCATCTGTTTAGTATGTTTATCTCCCAATAACCTCATTAACATTTGATGTAATCGCATTAAACCAGTCAACACCTGTGCATCACTGTGACTTTGGCACATAAAAGCAGACTGGAGGAGGCTTTTGACTGGAGGTTGCTGGATCAAGCATTACAGTGGTGCCAAAGTATTCACCTGCCTTAGAACTTTTTCATGTGTCATTGTTTCACAACATTGATTCACAGCAGAGGTAACTGACCTCCGCCATGGAGGTTATGTTTTTGGTTCAGTTTGTTTGTCAGCTGGATTACGGAAAAACTACTGGCCCAATTTTCATGAAACTTTACATGGAACAGTGTAGCATGGGCCAAGGAAGAACCCATTACATTTTGGAGCAGACCCGGGTCCAGGGTGGATATAGAAATTATTTTTTATTGTCGATAACTTTACAAGATAGGGTACTTAGCCTTGGCAGAGGTCTGCGCTCCCTAAGTGCCCTTCTTGTTTTTTATTGGTCAATAGAAAAAAATACTATGAATGTTTAAATGTCCAGTGTGTAGGTTTTGGAGGGATATATGGGCAGAAATGGAATATAATATAACATAATAAGTATGGTGTATGGTGTGTATAATCACCTGAAAACAAGAATCATCATCTTTTCCTTACCTCAAAATGAGCTGTTTTTGTCTACATGGTAGCAGATCTTCGTTTACGAAGATTGCCATGTCGCACCGCCATGTTTCTACAGTACCCGCGAACAAGACAAACCAAGCACTGGCTTTAGACAGGGCCATTTGCATTTTTGCATCACCATAGTTAGCAGCCCCCTTGCAACAAGAGTCGAAGATTTTTTTTTAAACTTCCTTATTCAGTGCTTTTTGCCCGGTTTAAATAACCAGGTCTGATTGTTTTGAGGAGGAAGAGATCTCTGTGGATGATTGAGCTCATAGCAAAAACCACCTAAACATCTGGATCTTAAGTTATCACCACATGTGGTGGGTGCTTGTCTCCGACATGCAGAACAGCATCGAAGAGACACTGATTTTTAATGTAAAACTGCTTTATTTATTGTTTTTACCAGTTTAGATTACCATTTGTTTTGGAGGAAGAGACCTCTGCGAATAATTTGGCTCCTGATAAAATCCACTTAAACAATGATCACTGAAGGAATTCTAACCAGGAGAAGTTTTAGCTTGTTGCAATGTTCAATCCTCACTGCTGGATGACACTAAATCCATAATACACCCCTAAATCTTACACAGTGAAGCTTTCAGTAAAATTGAATTCAACTTTCTTCATGTTTATTCAGATTTTGTAAAGCTAGATATGATGCGTCACAACTTAGGACACTAGTATACAGGACATGTAAACCCAATCACTGACCGCTGCCACAGCTTCACTACTACATACTGACTTGATGGGGTTCAGTACTTTTGTAATAAAATATTGTTTCATTTTTGTAGTCAATTCACTATTTTTTGTGGGTGTCTGTTTGTACTTTAAGAATATCCTTTCCTGATGATCAGCTTTATTACATCCGCTGTAATTCACTGCTGTCAACAATGAATCATAAAAAATATCAAAGGGTGAATACTTTTATAGATATATACATGTAATGCACACATTTATCGCCACAAGGCCTATCCATCAAAGACGAGCTACCACACAAAAAATGAGCAGCAGCGAACATGGCCTGAGCTAACAAACCTTTAAAGCCATGATGCAGCATAAAGCTGATTTCCACAACAGAGGAAGGTGTCCTGTTCACGTATGACTCAACCAACCAAATATATTTAAATCATAGGTTATAAGCTACAGCTGATGCCAGCGGCTTGTTGTTGTGTGACAGGTCACTGCTCTTGCTGGCAGTTGACTGAATGAGCTGCCGGACAAAAAGAAGCGCCACCTACTGTAGCTAACTTGTTTTTGAGAGGCACCGTGGCTTTGAATGTTTCTGTGATTCTGCCATATTCGGAGGTGCCCGTTTTTATTTGGCAAGTCAACAGCTGACAGGGAGATCACTGATTTATAGGAGAACAACCCCATACAGCACTGTTATGGGTCACTTTTATTTTGGTGCTGAACCATTGCTGCGCTGCTACACAGCACCACTGGGGACAGTTTGTAGCTGCACTCATGGTCAGTTCAGCATAATGTACATTTCAATAGCATTTATTCCATCAGTACTACCACGCTGCTTTTAGAAATGCTGTTTTCATTTCCTAATAAATTTGCCTTTGCTTTGCTGTTTTCTCAATCTAGTAAAGCTACAGTCAGTGAAACTTGAGACGTCCTGCACTGATATTTCATATTAAAAGCTTACTAGGCAAAACAAGGAATTAGGTAATTTGATCCACTGGGAAGCTTTTAATTTGAAACATCTGCGCAGGAAGCTTTTTGTTTCATTGACATTTCATTTTACACAGCAGAAGCAAAGTAGGAGGTGAGTGAGAATAGTGTTTCTGTTAAAGAGGAACTGCGTAACTGTACCGATAGAGCAGTGCTGTGGTAATAAACATAATCCTGAATTTCTAAAGAGAATGATGAACACGGAGTGCTGGGTTGGACTAGTTTCTATAAGTTTAAGTGGAGAGAAAAAACACAACGCCCACATATTGACTTTAGATTATTTTGAAAGTCCAAGTTGCTTTTCTCTTTGAGTTCTTGATTCACTTCTTTCAAGTAGGAAAATAAATCACTTTTATTTCTGGCCAGAAGACTATTAGGTGCTTATTTTTAGATAAGCTGCTAGCGTGCTGCTTATTTAACAGTCAGTGTTGCCTAAGTGAGTGAATTAAAGAGTGAATGACATGAAGGTGAACTGCCACGCAGAGAAAGGACTAAACAAGACACAGAATTTATGTGCCAACCCAGAATAAATATAGCTCACAGACTGGCCACACCTATAAAAACTGTTGGGCTACACCACTGTATTTTACAGAAGATGGAGTCGATCATAATCTTCTTCTTCAGAAAAATGACAGACCGATTAGAACCTGCACATGCACTGAAGCCTTTTCCAGTGCAAACTTTCATTTTGCTGCTATCTGTATCAAAAGGTGTATATGGGAGAATGTAAACATGATTACTTTGGATTTTTCTTATGGAAAAAAACCTGTGGCGGTGCCACGACAGTCAATAGGTAAAGATAACACACAGCTATAAGTCATTGCTAAGCAGTAGGCAGTGAAGTAGTTTACAGCATAGTGACTGCAGTGAACAATGCCACTGTAGACACCAGAAATGACACATTTTAACAGTAACACCCTGTTGAGAATCTCTAGTATCAGTAGCTTCACTGGTTGTGGAGTTGTTGCTCCTTGAAGGCAGAGCTATAGATATACAGAGTAAGGCAAACTTGGTTTCAGGTCAATCCTTTGGAGCCATATTTGCACTAAATGTTCCAAAGCCATTACAGCCTCTCATTTTAAAACATAGTGTAATTGCCATGGAGCTTTTAGTGCTAACATTGAGCAGACAGTTCCCCCAAGCTATGTATGTCTATGGCTCTGCTCCACGGCAGCCAGATAGATAGAGTACGTCAGATAGAGTACGTCAGTCTCAAGCAGCTTCAGCAAGTCAGGCTTAGAGAAAGGCTTGTTATGGTAGAGATGTGGACTGAAACCATATAGATACCGTCAGAGCACACAGCACAAGGCCAGGGGGACGAGTGCTGCCAACAGGAAGTAGGTGATTCTGTAGAGGTGGAGTGGAGAGAAGGTCACCATGGCGATGGACAAGGGGAGAGGAAGGCAGGATGCCAGAGGCAGGAGTTTACTGAAAGAGATGAAGAACAAGTTGGATACAGCAGCAGAAATCCCCTCAGCTCCGACATTATAAAAAAATCTAATGTGTGGGCATGTGTGAGTTGGTGACCATGTGCTCTTACCTGTTGCTGAGTTTTAAAGTGTTGCAGTTAATAAGCAGCATGTACACAGTAATAAGAGGCACAATGAGTAGCCAACAAGGGTCAGGATCCAACTGGGTGGAATACCTGCGGAGGATCACAACGTACACCCATTCACCATGTACACCTCCACACCATTGTATCAGACTTCACTTATTACTTTATGGATTTGAGCATATATTTGCCACATCGTGAATCAAAGATACTGGAAAAATACTAGTATAATGATTTCAGCCACATCATCCAGCTATTTTGTGCAAATGACCATGATGTTAAGTTAAAATACTGGCAAAGTTCAGTGTTCAGCTGTTACACAAATAAATCAGAGGTCAAAATTTGACCCACACCAGCACCCCAACAGCTGGTAAAGATTCAACAGCTATATTCATAAAAACTTTAAGGCTGCATTAAGGAGGTTGTTTGCATAAAATGTGCGAATTCATACCTGGAAATCTGGAGGTATGTCAGAAGACTTGAATACATTTTGTTTGACACACATACTCATACTATTATCAGAGTTCATATAGACATTACAAAATGAAATTCAATGACTTTTTCAAGCATTATTTTTTCCTTTTCAAGGACTTCATTCACAGCTAATCATTTTCAAATACAAAGTTATAATAAACATAAATAAATGATGTGATCAATGTCTCTCTTTTCAGTGAAAGGTTCCTTATCACACTCTTTTTAGAATAACTGTATGAAATCGTAGAACTTAAGTTTCATTTTCAGTTTTCCACAAAGGTATTACATCAGTGCACCGCTGAGAAGGGAGGAAAAAGTATAAAAGTATAGGTATAACATATATAAGTCATGAATACCATTTCAAAGTTAAGTTGACTCTTTTATCGATGTCAGTAAAGCTCATGTCTGACCCAAGTTAAGTCATGTGATTCAAGTCCCCCACCTCTGGTAATTAGTATACTTTCTAATAAACAAGGCCTTAGATGTGTCACTCAAAAACAGCTCAGCAATGCAGGTGCTTTGTCTCTCACAAGCTCTCTCAGATACCTCTTCCATTTTCCTACTGTACCTCAAGTTGCGGATCCAGTGGATGAGAGAGGGTGCGATGAGCATGAGTGGCAGAGTGAAGAGCGCTGATAGGCAGAGGTGGAGCTGTAAGTCATCTCTCACCTCCTGCAGAGCACACTCAGACAGCAGGGTGGCGCCATTGCATTCTTTAGACTTGCTCAAGGATTCAGCTTCAACTGTGCCGTTCTCAGCTTCTTTGTGCTGCCGGGGTGCCTGAAAAAACCAAAGTGGAAAACCTAAATTATTTCCAAATGTGATTTGACAAGAATCAAATAATACTGTAACAGACTGTGAATCCTAGCTCTGCATTCACATCACTTGCAACCGCAGTAACATCAAACTGATCATCTGGTGCCAGTGTTGTGAATGGAGCCACACAGCTAAACCGGAAAGTCTTACCAGATTCAACATGTGACTCAAAGATCTTTCCGTCATCTGTAGCCTCAGTGCCTGAACATGCAAAGGCAAACAAAGAGATATACACAGAGTGAGGGATAAACAGAGTCAAAATTGTGTTTAAAGTGGAAATAGACAAATGTTTTGTTTAACTTACACTTGTGAAGTAAATGTTGATTGCACAATATAATACAGATGTAGAATAATGACACCATCGACTTTTAGATTGGTTCCCTGTATGCCTCACTCTCACTATGCAATTTGGTCTGCCACCTGGAACAATCTCCAGAGAAAATGAAGGCTCCATTTACAGCAAAAAGGAAGTGCGTCAACCACTGGGCAACCAAAACAGGAAAAAGACAGAACTTTTTTTCCCCCGGTAGCTATCAGTAGCTGTCTCCAGTTACCAAGGGTATCAATACCCCCTTTTACACTGCCTCTTCAAAGCGGGAATTTCACACCATTATTCTGCCTCCCAGTGCTGTGTAAAAGTTATAATCTCAGAGTGGAGGGACAGAGTGATCTCACCTTTAAGCCAGCATCGGAGGTAGTAACAATGCCGAAACGATGTCTGTATAAACCGACAGCCAGCAGGTCGGGATCATGGGTGGCACAGGCCTGACTTTTTGACGACGTGCTATGTGTACAACCCCCTACGGGAGACTTAATAAGTAGTTTGCAGCAGTTAGCAGCTAACTCAAAGAAGAACAACAAAGCCCCTCATATAATGGCGACAGTAAATAATCGTTATTGCCATGTTAATGCCATTGTTTTTGTTTATAAAACTCTGCTGTTGTGTTAAATGTCACACCCTTCATGCCTCTTCTGAATCCACGAGGCTGGCACGCTGTCTAAAACCACACACTGGAGTGGCATGATGCTGCCATTGTTTGGGTGTAAAAATACAAAGGAGTTGTCTGTTTCCACTTTAAACTGGTTTAATTATTGATGCTACTCTGTAAAATGACTGGGGAAAGGCTTCATTTGTTACCATGTGCTAAGACTCACCCTGTAAAGGTGGAGCAGAAAGGCAGCAAAGATTGACAACGCCCCACAGGACATCCCACCCATAACAGTCAGACACAGAGTGATGAGGAGCTGGGTCCGCAGTCGCAGGGTACCACAGTCTCTGGAGACCGATGGTCTACAAATAAAAGTTATTACAGTTTAATAATATCGTATGAGACATTTAAGAATTGATGTGCTGATGTATTTGAAATTTTATTTCACACATAAAAAAGTGACCAAAACAACTTTTAATCACTTAACAAACACTGTTAAGGTACAGGCCGTTCCTATCCTATAAATATGCTGCAAATGTATTCATGCCTTTATTTCAAATAGATTAGATTACTGCAATGACCTATTTTACTAACCTTCCAAAACACTCCACTGGCTCCCAGTATCTTTTAGAATAGATTTTAAGGTTCTTTGACTTGTTGTTAAAACTCTTAATGGTTTGGGACAAGCCAACATTGCAGAATCTGTCATTTTATAATTCTTCACAAGCTCTCAGATCTTCTATTGCTGGGTTTTTAAGTAAACACAATCATATGCTCAAGAAAATGGACAGGACAGCTTTTGTTAACTATGCTTCAAAATTATGGAATACCCTTCCAAAAGCTATAAGAGATGCTGGCTCGTGAACATTTTTAAATGACAGCTGAAAACCTATTTATTTAGTCTGGCTTTTAGTCATTCATTCATTATCCTTAACCGCTTATCCTGCAACAGTGTGACGCCGGGCTGGGGCCTCTTCCAGCTGACAGTGGGCAAGAGGCGGGCTCCACCATGGACAGGTCATTATTTTTATTACGCCTCAGGACAATTTACACTCCTAAAATTAATCTACCCTGCATGTGTTAGGACTCTGGAAGGAGGCTGGAGAACCCAGAGGAAACCCACACTGACACGGGCAGAACATGCAAACTTCACACAGAAGAGCCTGAGCTGGCTGGCAGGTGGAACCCTCTTGCGGTGAGGCAACAGTGCACCACTGTGCCACCCAGTCTGGCTTTAGTTGATGTAATTCCTCTTATTATAAATTGATATAAATTCTCTGATTTTTACTACTCTTACTGGTGTCTGTACTTTTTACCTTCACTGTTACATTTTGTTTATCATCAACTGTCTTTTTATTGTCTGATCTTGTTGTTCTTTTTGCTTTTGTGTTGCATCTTTATTTTAAAGCACTTTGAGCAGTATCCCTTATAAGAAAAGTGCTCTGTAAATACATTTTATTATTATGATTATTATTATCATCATTATTATTATTATGTTCAGCATGCCCAAAGACTATCCAGTTACAGTTTAAGATCACATACACTGATGTTTAAATGACCAACCATACCTGTGTAGAGGAGCTAATATTAGTGAGATCACTCTCATTATGAGACGGAGCAGTGTGCTGCCCCAGTAAGCCACAGCTGCCCCCAAGATGTAAAGAAGAGGGGACAGGAGGTGGGGCCATTCTTCAACAGGTGCCACACCCTCATCAGGAATGGTTGGGGGGAGGGTATCCATAGGGGGGAGGTAAAGAATTGACCAGACCTCTTGGAAGCAGCTACAGCTGAGGACAGGGAGGAAAAGGAGCATAGGCAAGAAAAAAATTATGTGGGTTTGAAAATTATCTATGTATTTTTTAATGAAATATTCAAAAACAACATTCATAGTGTGAGACAGAATTAAAATGGCTAGTGAGTACATGAGACTTCCAAAGCTTACCTAAATAAGATGTGCAGAATATAAACAGGTAGATTGACTTTATGAGGCTGCAGGCCTCTGCCCACAACCTGGCTCATGTCTGCAGCTCGTCTGGATGCCAGGATGGAGGATAGCTGCCCCCCACAGGCCAGGAGGAGGGTTACAGCTGTGTACACGGGCACCATGGGACCACAGAACCTCAATATCTGTTAGATAAGAAAGAGCAGATCAGACCTATAGGCTTTCTCCTCCTCCTCAATAAATGTAGGACTGTTCTCATTCAAACAAAACAAACAAACAGAAAAGAAAAAGACAAAAAAAACAAGAAAAGAGAGTTGTACCTGTCCCAGCACTTTGGGTAATGAAGTCCTTAATGATACCTGAGGTTAAAATCACAAGTTTAACACAACATTTATTTCATGTCATGTTTTAAACTGATAATGATAAAATCTGATAATGATAAAAACATGTTTGATAAAACGAACTGTCGTCAGAATGTGCAGGAGGTCGAAGGCTGTAGTTTTCCAGCACTTGAGTAGTACCTTATATTGGCAGTTGGGGGCAGTGTGGAGCTGGAGGAGGACACCTGAGGTGTTGTCTGGGCGACTTGTGTGAAGCATCCCTGAGATCTCAGTCACTGACGGCACACTGGCAGACACATCAAGTCATGACAGAACCAGTGAGTATGACACATAAATCTGTCAGAACTAGAGGGATCGGCTTGGAGACAGTTAGACATGACTGACCTGACTGTGGTTAAAGAATCCTCTCGAAACCACGGTACATTTAGTCTGTACACATTGGGCAGCCTATCTGCAGACAGACGTACAAGGATCATTATCACATTTCAACATGTGTGTCTGCCTATCTATCAAGACAAACTTACCTTTATGTACTTTGCACTGGCTTGCAACAGTAATTCTGAAAGCCTGATAGACCTAAAGACACAGAGGTGTTCAAGATGTAGTAACACAGTGAGAACAGAGATACTGACTCCAGCAAGCACTTAATAAAATAATGAAAGCTACCTGGTGAAAGTGTTGCAGCCTGATGGTGTGAAGAAGTCCAGAGGAGTTGACTGAAACATCGCTGACAGTCAAACCTGGAAAACAAACAGTTCCTGAAAAGGGCTGTCACGCCAAAACAAGTTTTAAAGAATCAGCATTTACAGTAAGACTACTCACCGAAGGACAGAACATGTGGTGCTGGGAGGGACACAGTCTGAGATTCTTGTCTCTGCCACTCGCACTCCACTGTGAACTGTGGACCAGATACACCTTTTAAGATTTTTGTATCAATAAACATTAATTTACTTTGTTCTCCAGGCTACTTTTGCTGCATTGTTTCAGGCTTTTATTTTCCAAAAAAATCTCTTTTTAAATTAGTTTGAACCCTGATTCTAATTCTGATTCCGCTGGTTGCTGCTGTTTTGTTTGGACATTCAAGGTCTCCAGATGATGTATCCTACTGACTTGAATAATCCTCTGACTTTTTCCTCTAGCGCCATCATTGGGTCAAAACAGGCCATTCTATTAGTTTATAACCAAATAAACCAAATAAAATTCACATCATCCTCAGCTGTAATGCTAATTTAAAGATGTTAGCTTGTCAATACCCTTAGAGCCCCCCCGCCACATTTTAAACTGTGAAGAAGTACTCTGCTATGTTTAATGTTTTATTTAACATGTTTTTTATGTTAAAAAGTACAAAAAAAAAAAAAAAAAACCCAAAAAGGGGCTGGAAGCAGATCTGCTGTTTCTCTCTGGATTCTGGATCTGGCCTCCACCCTGCCCACCACTGCTGCTTGGAATAAGTTTCACTTTTCCTCTCTGCGTTTTCTCCAGGGCTGCTTGTGCTAAGATGACTGCTAAAAAAGCAGTGCGCGTCAAGATGGCTAACGTTAGCATTAAAGAAAACATTGGAGACATTCAGCCAAACATGACTGAGCCTCAAGCAAATGAGGAGTCTGCTGTGCACCAAAATCAGCGACTGCGATGATGTTACAGGGTGTTCACATCCGTCCAGTTTACACCCAAAAGCTGCACACTACCATGTTTGCTGACAAAACTTTTACTATGCTTACTCTGGTCTCTGTATTGACAGGTCTGATCTGCGCTGCAGGTTTTAGCTTTCTTTGCCAGTGTTGTGTCAAAGTCTGTTCCCTTGTCAATATGCGTTTCCTGTATTAGACAGCCACTGGATTTTGTATTAGTAACGTACCTAATCTAACTTGCCTGGCATATGGTTGAATTTTAGATTTTAGGGAAGTGCACAAACATCGCCCCCCTCAGCAGAGGAATGTGAAAATACCTCTCCAGTGACAAACTTTGTAGTGATACAAGTCAGTATAATCAATGCAGACATTTTAGGGGGCAAAAGAAAAAACCCTTTTTAAAGTGGAGAGGGACTTTAACTAAGATTGTGAAGAATGATAGTAAAAAGATGTTACCTGTTATGTTTGTGAGCATGTTAGCAAGTTGTTATTGCATTTAGCTCAGAGCACAGCTATGCCTAGGTACAGCCTCACAAAGCCACTAGCATGGCTGTTGACTCTTATGTCTTGTCACTAAGTCTTTCCTTATAGCATTTCAGCAAGACAGACAGAGGGAACAGAGAGAGAAGCATTATATCTTCAGAGAATCTTTACTTCTAATTTTTAAGTACCTGTTTGCCATTGAGGTTAGAGGCTGAAACAACCAGATGAGTAACTGATGACAAGTCACTGAGACTCAGAATGAGAACCTGAGGAGGATAACAGACAGCAATGAGCAACCAACAGCAGCTCAGACGGGACTAGACGGTGTCTCTTCAGAGAATTACCTTGTAGGGTGGCAGGAGCTCAGTTCCCATGGACAGATCCATTGCGTGCACACTGGAAGATTTAAAGAGCAAATATGAATATAAATAAACATACATCTACTATAAAATAACCACCACCACATATAGTGATAACACATTGTGGAAAAATCAGAATAGTGAAAAAATTCAGATGTTGATTGAGGGTATAGGTGGTGGAGAAGAGGAACACTATTGTCATATTCTTACCATGAAGAACTGTTCTTGTGCACGCAGCCATACACCCAGCTAGTCATCTCCTGTTGGACAAAATCAATACACCAAGATCTGAATTGAGCTTTGAACTTTGATTACAATGCTTTCTGCTTTACTAAATATGTGGCTTTTTCACTTAAATCTTAAACAGCAAAATGGATAATCAGACTGAACTGCTGCGATTTTACTTCATCTGTATGAATCACTGAACCAATCAAAGATGTGGGTGGCGATTTATAAGTCTGACACCTGGCTAACAACGTGGAGCATTGTAAAGGTTGTAGCTCAAACCCAAGGGGATGATAACATTAATACAGTGCTGAAAACTCACCAGGTTGTTGCTTCGGCAGTAGAAGTGGCTGTAGGCTTTCCTGCGACTCGACAAGGCAAACATAAAGTATTTCACCTGTCCTTCCTGTAGACAGAGAGCAACACTGAAGACAAACAGTATATTTTTCTCTCTGTATCAGGGTTTTGTTTTCTCAGTTAAATATAAATAACCCATTTATGATATTGATACAAAGCCTGGTACCTTTGGTGTGCTGTAAGCTAAACGCAATGTGTTAACTTCACTCCATGCCTCAGGAAAATCTGGAAAGAAAAAGGAAAAGAAACAGGACACAGATATGAGTGATTCTTCAATAGTGTCACTTTATCAAAAGCTTCAGTCGAAAACTCCAAATATTTTAGAAATACAAGACAAAAATACAAAACTCAGGTAAGGATAAGTCTCTAAATGTACAGTACAGGCCAAAAGTTTGGACACACCTTCTCATTCAATGCGTTTTCTTTATTTTCATGACTATTTACATTGTAGATTCTCACCGAAGGCATCAAAACTATGAATGAACACATGTGGAGTTATGTACTTAACAAAAAAAGGTGAAATAACTGAAAACATGTTTTATATTCTAGTTTCTTCAAAATAGCCACCCTTTGCTCTGATTACTGCTTTGCACACTCTTGGCATTCTCTCCATGAGCTTCAAGAGGTACACTACGTTTACACGTAGCCGGCTATTTTCATAAACGGACATTTCACCCTCTCCGTTTTCAAAAATAATTGCGTGCACGCGTGTCCGTTTTCAGAAAATGCAGTCTACTCTCGTCGGACAGGTAATACAGGGTGCAGGCAACTTTTTTTATGACACTGACAGGAGTGCGCACGTATTCTAATGCTTACGGTAAATGCATTGACACAGCTGAAGCTGACAGGGGGAGGAGCCTCTTGTGAAATTAATGTAATAAGAAAATAAAACAACTTTCCTGATATCAGTAGTCAAAGACCCTGTACTATTGGACAGAGTACTTCTTGGACAACATGTACAAATAATATGAAGTACTTTTACTGTGTAAGTTGTTGCTGCAAAATTGCTGACCTCCGAGCACTCATCCCTCTCTGCCCCTCGATATAATAGAGCAGCTGTATTTGCACATGCAAACATACGAAGAGGGCTTGCACCAACATAAATGCGGCTGCTACTCTGAAGGCATCCATGATCACCATAGCAACATGTAAACATAGGTCGCACTTTTGACGCGAGCTGCAAGTTCTGTCTCATACTGTGACGTCTGCTCCGTTTTGCTCAGTTTACATGCAAACGTGCAACTGGCGTTTTCCAAGATCTCCACTCTGGCCGGAGTTTTTAAAAAGCATCGTTTTCAGAGGCGAATTCTTCGTTTGCGTGTAAACGAAGGGTGCAAACGAAGGTTTATGTCTCCGTTTCTAAAAATACCCGTGTATGTGTAAACGGGGCAGTGTCACCTGAAATGGTTTTCACTTCACAGGTGTGCCTTATCAGGGTTAATTAGTAGAATTTCTTGCTTTATCAATGGGGTTGGGACCATCAGTTGTGTTGTGCAGAAGTCAGGTTAATACACAGCCGACAGCCCTATTGGACAACTGTTAAAATTCATATTATGGCAAGAACCAATCAGCTAACTAAAGAAAAACAAGCGGCCATCATTACTTTAAGAAATGAAGGTCAGTCAGTCTGGAAAATTGCAAAAACTTTAAACGTGTCCCCAGGTGGAGTCGCAAAAACCATCAAGCACTACAACGAAACTGGCACACATGAGGACCGACCCAGGAAAGGAAGACCAAGAGTCACCTCTGCTTCTGAGGATAAGTTCATCCGAGTCACCAGCCTCAGAAATCGCAAGTTAACAGCAGCTCAGATCAGAGACCAGATGAATGCCACACAGAGTTCTAGCAGCAGACCCATCTCTAGAACAACTGTTAAGAGGAGACTGTGCGAATCAGGCCTTCATGGTCAAATAGCTGCTAGGAAACCACTGCTAAGGAGAGGCAACAAGCAGAAGAGATTTGTTTGGGCCAAGAAACACAAGGAATGGACATTAGACCAGTGGAAATCTGTGCTTTGGTCTGATGAGTCCAAATTTGAGATCTTTGGTTCCAACCGCCGTGTCTTTGTGAGACGCAGAATAGGTGAACGGATGGATTCTACATGCCTGGTTCCCACTGTGAAGCATGGAGGAGGAGGTGTGATGGTGTGGGGGTGTTTTGCTGGTGACACTGTTGGGGATTTATTCAAAATTGAAGGCACACTGAACCAGCATGGCTACCACAGCATCCTGCAGCGACATGCCATCCCATCCCATCCCATCCGGTTTGCGTTTAGTTGGACGATCATTTATTTTTCAACAGGACAATGACCCCAAACACACCTCCAGGCTGTGTAAGGGCTATTTGACCAAGAAGGAGAGTGATGGAGTGCTGCGGCAGATGACCTGGCCTCCACAGTCACCGGACCTGAACCCAATCGAGATGGTTTGGGGTGAGCTGGACCGCAGAGTGAAGGCAAAGGGGCCAACAAGTGCTAAACACCTCTGGGAACTCCTTCAAGACTGTTGGAAAACCATTTCTGGTGACTACCTCTTGAAGCTCATGGAGAGAATGCCAAGAGTGTGCAAAGCAGTAATCAGAGCAAAGGGTGGCTATTTTGAAGAAACTAGAATATAAAACATGTTTTCAGTTATTTCACCTTTTTTTGTTAAGTACATAACTCCACATGTGTTCATTCATAGTTTTGATGCCTTCAGTGAGAATCTACAATGTAAATAGTCATGAAAATAAAGAAAACGCATTGAATGAGAAGGTGTGTCCAAACTTTTGGCCTGTACTGTACATGGACAGGAATGTGCTCTAAATAGGAGACAAATGAATAATGTCTCTGTTTATTGAAGCCTCTCCATGGTTAAGTGCTTCTCTCAAACCTGAGATGGAGATTGAGGTGTCTTGAGTCTCTCCCACCATCCTGACAGGATGTTTGATGAAGTGATGATTAAGTACGGCCATTTTCTTCTCCGGGTTTACTGTGAACTAATAAGAGCACAATGGTTAGCTTGCAAACATATGACATGGTCTTACAATGCATTAGGGCTGTACCGAATAGTTTGAAGCTTTACAGGTTCATTCATAATGTTGACTTTTTCTTATTTATTCTATTTAAACCTGGTATTTCTACACAGTTGCAGATGAAGATTAGGCTACACTCAAATTATTAATATACTATTTGTAGGATTAGATTCTAGTGGTGTCTGCGCAGGATTGTTTCCGACTAGTGTGATTAGGGCTGGGTATCGCCACTGATTTCCTGAAGTGATTTAATTTGATTTACAAGGTCCCGATTCGATTCCACCCAATTCAATAACGATTCTATTGGAGATCTTTTAGTTACAATACCAATGTTTGCTAGAATGTCAAATAGATTCTCAGAGAACTAATACTGTAAATTTTTACAAGCAATCATTTTTAAAAAAAGAGTAAATTCAGAACAGGATTAAAACTAAGTGTTTTATAACGAAATGTTTCTAGAGCAGCAACAGTATTATCCCTGACATCACAATCAGGGCTGTACGCTTAGCTTTTTCACTAGGAGCACAGGTGCTCCTAAATGAAAAAAATTAGGAGCACAGAAAAAATTTAGGAGCACTATGGATTTTCTTAAATAACACAATTATCACAGATATCACGTCTCTCACATTTCCCTCTCGCTCCCTGGTTCCACTATTTTGAACAAAACAAAAATAGGATTCTATTTTCTTCATTTCACTGCACTTTCCCACGAGCTGTTCGTCTTCTTCTTCTTCGTCTGCTTCTTCGTCTTCTTCTTCTTCTTTTGGTTTAATGCGGGTTGCAACGACTTATTAGGTGCATACCGCCACCTACTGTACCGGAGTAGCATGGGCTACTACAAGGCTTACTGCCTCCGATTGATACAAATGGCCGCAGTGAGTGTAGTGAGGGCAATTTGTGTGGTTTAGACGTCGGCGCGCGTCATCGAGTTTGCAGCGTGCCGAAAGACAGAAGTTGTAGGCTATGATTTTTAGTTTGATCCACTTTGTGTGAATTTATTTTAGGAGCAAAATGCGAATGAAAGGGTTGAAATCTCTACTCGCACGCGTGCTCCCTTTTTATTTTTTCTACTCGCACCAATCTATTTTTAGGCGCATATGCGAGTAAAACGCTCGCACTGTACAGCCCTGACAATACTGAGTGAAGTTTAGAAAGAATAAAGAACACAGAGATTAGTCAGTATCAGTCCTCCTGTCCTCTCTGCTCCACCCTCTGCTGCTGATGGAATCACTACCTGCAGGTCACATGACCACCGGTAAATTTTAAGATACATGACAAATTGAGCTAAATCGTTTAACATTAACAGCTGTTGTTGTTTTAGCTTGTTAGTAACGATTTGATATTAGCTGGAAAGCGCTCTGTGCTTGTTTAAAACATATATTAGTGACGGCAGATGAGAGACTGCAGACAGAGCAGATTGAAATATGGTTTTTCTACATGTTTACATGTTACTAAACATGTGTATTGATTAAGTTTTGACTTTTTCCTTGTGGAGGTTTTATTTCACTTACAATAACAAGTACAGTTGTCGTCAGCTCAAGATATCTTCACTTTACGGTCTCCACCGCGGCATCTCAACTCCATGTTTGTGTGTCTGTGTGTATGTGTAAAAGTGGCACCACTTCCGCGACACACAGACAGCAGGAGGAGAGGCTGCTACAGCATTGTAATAAATTACACCAGTAAAAAAGTGAGCTAACAGTTACAGATAAAAGAGTTGGTAACGTCGGAGCTTCTCATACTATGGTCGTTAACAATTCAGTGCCGCAGCCCGTTTTTTACCGGCAAGATTAACAGGGTTAAAGCTTCACATATCCCTGAGAAAAAGGATGTACTAAAAGATCGATCTCAGATTTTATGAATCGATATCGGGTCATTCAAATGAAGACCGATTTGAATTGGATGAATCGGATGAATTGGATTCATTTTAACCCAGCCCTAGGTGCGAGCCAAACATTTCCAATCATTCCAGAAGGTTTTTAAGTCAAAATATATTAAAACTAGAGTTAAAAAGTGTTTTTTGCAGAACATTATGATGTAACAGTGAATATAAAAAAATATAAAATGTCATCAATTCATCATTTTGTCCTATTAGACATTTGTGTGAAATTTTCTCATGATTAGCAAATGAATTCCTGAGTTATGGCTGAGATTATGTTTTGAGAGGTCACAATGACCTTTGACCTTTGACTACCAAATTCTAATTTGTTCACTCTGGAGTCCAAGTGGATGTTTGTGTCGAATTTGAGGAAATTTCCTTAAAGCCTTCATGGGGTTTTTTTTTTTTTTTTGGAGGGAAAACTATTTTCTGGTGGTATAACATCTTTCATCTATGAGAGCATATTTTCACATGCGTGTGTGTAATATGTATATTGATGTCTGTTGTTCTGACCTGTCTGGTTTCAGGATCAATGAGGTCGAAGAATGCCCTGACTGTAGCAAGAACAAGCTCTTTGCACCTGGAACACAAAGACACTGTATACTAATGATCTGCATTCTATTCTATTTAAATGTGTTTTTAATGGAGGAGGAGTCTACAAAACATAATGGCATGTCTTTTACCAAACAATGGACAGATGGTCAGTCGACACCCATGTCCTGGGTACTGCAGTTGCCTTGACAAAAAGAAGATGACATTGAGACAAAATGTCAAAAGGGGTGCAGGATCAAACACAACCTACAGAGCCCTTTTGCAACACTTCTAGTAACTTTAAGCGTGGTTTGCTTAAAGTTACTGGAAGTTCCTCAGTTCTTAAAAAAGTTCCAGGGTTCCTGGAAAAGTTGCTGTGGTGGAAGAGGGCTACAATGACAATGTCAATTGCACCTTCACCAATTCACAAACAATACTTACCACCAGTGACAACTTATTGGGGTCTCCAGGCGGACAAGGTAGGGATGTCAGGCCGGAGCGGACCTGGTAGTCGCGGTAACCACCCCCAACAGACAGAACTGTGACATTCCTGAACTTTTTAGCATGGTTCACCCACTTCTGTCTCACTGCAGAGTAGAAATCTACAACGAGCAGGGACAAGGACAAGTCAAGTCATCTGAATTCATATTTTACATTATAGCTATGATGCCCTTGTTTTTTGCACAGTGCTGCTGTTATTTTCCACTTACTTTTATATGGTTTTTAATATCAGGGAGTGCCATCGTAATTTCATATATTGACAAAAGTTTCTCATCTTGTGATCTCGAGAAGTTCTGTCTGTATTTTCACATACAAGCAAGTCACATTTAGGAAGACAGCCTGCATTTGAGTCTTGAATTTTGAATTTGTGATGGCATTACCATTTTTTATCGTAGGCAAAAAGTTCCATGTCAGTTCAAGTGTCAAAAATATGCAAGTTGTCATACGAGGTGAACAATAGCTGATTTTTTAAAGTTTGGTTGAAAGTATCTGAATCAGCAGTTGTGATGTTAGCTTGGAATGAGGACTTGCAGACACATCTCAGAGGCCAAGGTATCAAAGTACTGTTCGATACTAGCATGAGAGTTCTCCTTACCCAGCAGGTACGGGTCCAAGGCGAGCACTGGAGCCAGGTGGGGGGAGGCCTGGGTGATGATGAGGCTGACCAGATTGGTGTTGAAGCGGGGCAAAGTGAACAGTGCCCGGGCCACCACTCCCCCCATGGAGTGACCAACAAGCACCACACTCTGAGGGGGCGACTTCAGGTGCTGGCAGGCAGAGAAAAGGAGAAAGCAATCAGTTAAAAACCTAATCCAGGTATGTGGTTAAGGGTCAGTTAAATTCAAGAGAGTAGCATAGCATTAGAAAAATAAAAGTCTTAGTGAATGCATCCAATAGTGCCATATGTAGGGGGCAGACAAAAACCAAACATTCTTGTGTCTCACGTTGTCAGCTTTAACTTATGACCTCTGTTTGTCTTTGATGTTGCACTTTGTGTTTGGGATTAGTTGTCGTTTTTGAAGACTGCTCCTTTTGATCCCTAATTAATTGACTTTGCAATTTTGCATTACTAGACTGATGCACCGGCAGTTTGAGCACAAATGATTTGACTTCATTGGAGCGTTGCTAGTTGATTTCTTTTTTAAAACCTCATATCCAGGAGCTGCTTGCCACAGCACTTTGACCACTGGGGAAAGCTGCTAACTGTCATTCATCCTAATATAACCCCGCATCCCTGTAGCTGTGTTTACTTTCGCAAATGGCATAGGTAATTATCCCCTGCAGGTTGACAGACATATGAATATTTAATGGGCACTGGTATATTTACTGTTAATTGTGCATTTTGATTGCACTGGCTTCTTGTAATTTGGGCAATTTTGGTATTTTAGTTTATTCTACTGTTGCCTTGTCAACTTATATGACCGTGAGATGTGCGGTTCAGAGGGATTATTTATATGCCCCACAATTTAAATGTGGAGGGTGATGAAATGTGAAATGTATCCCCAACACTGAAATCTTACTCCGCCAGCAATATCTGTCATCTAGAATAAGTAACTCTATCTAACGAGTGGTTGATATTTGAGGCCTGACCTTGTAGAGCCTCAGGATGGCCTTAATGCTCTCATGCAGGAAGTGTGTTTGTCTGAGCAAACTGCCGCCGTAAAGGGCCACCAGCTCCTCATTGAAGTCCACAGTGAACACATTGAAGTGGAGCCCCCCATCCATGTTTTCAGCCTTCCTCAAGGCCACAGACCCCAGGGAGCGAGCTTCAGGGAAGAGAAACAGATATTTGACAGTGACAAGTAGTGTGACTGGGCTGGGTGTTTTTACAGACAGCACAAAGTGTGAAAATTTTAGTAAAATCATACAGATGTGGGGTCAATGCTAGTCCTAGCTCATCACAACTATATGCTCAGATGCTCTGCTAACTGACAAGCTGCAATAATTGTTTATGCACAGCTCTTATGTGCAAATTATTCTTTTATATTTTGAATTATTGATCAGAGTCATCATGTCTTCGGCTTCTTTGGATCCTTGGGGAGGCTATTCGTGACCTAAAAAGAAAGCTCTCTATTTACTGCTAAGAAAGCTCATAAAATTTCCAAAGACTGTACCATTTTTCTGTATGGAAGGCCCCTGAAACACACCAGTAACACCCTGATCTAATTTACATCTACATATGCTGGTATATCATCACGCTGTTGTAACTTGTGACGTTCGGAAGCGTTGTTAATACATCGGCTTGATGAGCAAGACAAGAAATGCTAAGAACAAAGAGCATGGACCATCATCACACACACAACAGTAACAGCAAAATGTGTTTGTTTTCACATGAATAAAAGCGCGGGTGTTCTCCTCCTACACACAACTGATAGCAAGAACAGGGGACCAGCACAATTTCAGAAAGGATTTGTATCATTGAGAGCATAACTGAGTTATCAGTTAGAGAAAAGATTACAGGCCCTGTTTAGACGATCTATAGCGTGCGGTTGGAAGTGCATGGTGCAAGTGCATTTAGGGCGTGTCCGACTCCACTATGTTAGTTAAACAGCACATAATCTGTGCGCCCAGTAAGGTGCAAGGGGCAAAGGGTTGTATTTAGTCAGTTAATTATAGGTGTTTTGGGTGTCACGTGAATTTAGCTATTCAGAGACTATATTTACATGCACAAAATATTCCAGTTTTTACCCTTATTCTAAAAAAAGAATATATTCATACTAAGCCATTTACATGGCTAATGAAAATGAATATTCCACTGATATTCTTGTTTACATGCAGCTAAGTATACTCTGATTAACTTGCCCTAACATGTTGTTTATTAAGTCAACATGTGGAAAAGTGGAATGGCTGGAGCTGCTAATGTCATTTCGCTTCTTGGCATCAAAAAAGTTTTCCACCAGTGGCAGACTTATTCTACCATGCAAACACAGTCTCCCTCTATCCTATCCAAAAGCCTGTTGGTATCCATGTCTTTCATGATGTTTAAAAGTCGGTGTGTTTCTCCTCGGACCAGAAATGTGGGCTTTTCTTTTGGGCATGTATCTCTACCACAGCCTGCAAACTGCTGGCAAGTTGGTATGTGTACAATGTATCCATGACAATCCATAGAGGCGACTGTAAACAGGCAAGATGCAGTGCTGTTAAAACCCAAGTTGGGAAGCATACTTTGAATGCGCTGTATAGATGTCCAAAGAATGCTCCTAAAACCTGAATAATATCAGCATATCCCACATCTTGATCAGAAAATACTATATTAGGAATATTCACATGAAATCTGCTGTTCACATGATCCAAATCAAATTCAGAAAATTGTCATATTCTAAATAATAGTGAAATATTAGTGTGCATGTAAATGTAGTTATCTCCCACTCTCTTTAAAAGCCAGGTGCTCCTGCAAATCTAATTCAAAAAAAGTTGGGATGCAGTATAAAACATAAATAAAATTAGAACGCAATGATTTGCAAATCCTTTTCAACATACTGTGGTGTAAATAAGTATTTAAGTAATATCACATTTTTTCCATTACACATATTTCCAATGCAATTAAATTAAATTAAATTATTTAAATTTAGACTGGACATTGGTATTAACTTAATAAAACCACACTGATAACTAAAGCGTAATATTTCAATCCATAATAAGTATGTACAATAGAGTGGAATGACACAGGAAATGTATTTAATACTTGGAGAGGCCTTTGCCTTTGTTTGCTACACAGCTTCAAGATGCTTCCTGTATGAAGACACTTGAATCTCGTGTTCAAGTGGAATTTGGCCCATTCTTCAACAGATAGCCCCTTTCCACCAAATTAGCTCTGGTTCTTGAGCCGGTTCTGTTCAGGTTTAGCTGGAACCTTGGTGCTGTTGGAGAACCAGACCGAGTTTCCACCATTTTGAGTGGAACCACTGTAATCAAGGATGTGTAATCAGTGGAAGGTGTGGCACGGTGCACAACAGAAGTAGTAAGTAGTAGTGGATGGAATTGATTACCTGCAAGCATTTGTTCTGTTATTACAGATATTTGTTTTTATCCAAAAACCAGCATGGACTACCGAATATTGTTAAGAAGAGGTAGAAAACTATTACATGCAAGACTCCCTCCTCTCTTTGCAATCTGTGGAATATGACATACCCACTGATGTCGTCACAGTGTGCACTGCAGGTCAAGGAAAACCTGCTATTTTTTGGTTCCAGCTTGGAGCCAACTTTACAGGTTCCAATTCAATTTATTTTTTGGTCTAAATGCTCACAACGGTTCAAAAATAGAAACAGAACCCATTCAATGTTGGTGGAAAAGGGTTACGATTTTGGTGGGTCCACTTGTAAATCTTGAGAAAGAAATTTCTCTTTCAGCATTTCAATATTTTGTTTTTAATTTACATTTCACACAGCATCATAACTTTTTTTTTTTTTTTTTTTTTTTTAAACCGGGGTTGTAGATGGCAGATTGGGCAAATTGGAAAGGCGAGCAGCTTTCTACTGAGGGTAATGCAGTAACAGCAGTAATGTCATTGCAGCAGATATCATGGGACATTTAAACAGCAAAACTGTTAAACCTGACAGAGGAAACAGAACTTAACTTTTAGCTTCTGAAATAATCAGTAAGGTTACACTACTCCTTGAGCACAAATGCGCACAGCATCTCTCTTAATGGCGAGTGGGACAGCAGCTCTGCAGCCCCAATTTGCTCTTACATTTTCCTCATTATTGACAAATTATTTCACCCATCCGCAACCCATCGGTGGTGTGCATCCCTGTGTGTTACAAGTAGAGTGTACAGATGTTGTTAATCCAGCTAGGCATATCTTACTATCTGAATAATGCAGCAATAGCAAATAGCAGCAAAACACTGCACCATTCTGACTTTAGAGCAGGTTTTAGTTGGTTAATGTTGCAATCGCTTTCTGCTGCCTTAAAATAGCAATATGCCAGCTATGCACCTGACCACACCTCATTTTAAGATCTACAAACCCATGGGCACACAGATGGGTGCAAGTACATTTGCTACTTATACTATGTGGGTGCTGGCCCTGGAAAATGACAACTGCGAAACTAATGACAGTTGCACTGCGCTGTGTGCTGCTTTACGCTGGGTGTAGGAGTCTTATGTCACCAGTTCCATTTTTTGACTTCCCAAGACATAATCATTTCTAACTACAATATAAATTAAAATATCATAGACAATACAGTGTATGAGTACCTACTACCTACATTACTTATTGTGAACAAATGAAAAGACCAAAACCACAATGCATTATTCCACTGACTTTCCTAACCTGTAGCACTCAGACCCAAGCATACATCTTTAAAGCTGCATCACCAATACAGTGTCCTTTCATTATAGTTGCTATGTCATTTTCTGAAACAGCTGGCTAGGGCTAAGTGATACAGAGAAAATAAAATATCACAGTATTTTTGACCAAATACTTCAATATTGATATTGGAATGATATTGTGGGATTAATATTGGTGCTTCACAAAATATTTACACAATGAGATTTTTGATAAATAATCACCAGCAATGTATCTATCTATCTATCTATGATAACTAAGTGGGTAAATAACAGAGCAGCTAGAACAGTCTGATGAGTTCAGAAAATTATATCAGGATTCAGACAGGACAAGACAGCACTTATGATATTACGAAATTCAAAAATCTAGGACAATATCTATTCTCATATCATGACATTGATATCAATATATTTCCCAGCTCTACTAGGTACTGTAGTTTTTAGCAAACATTACATACACAGGAGTGCTTCTTGAGGACTATTCTTAGCTATGGATTAACACAAATTTGGTGCTTTAGCGACTATTTAAAGCAGCAAGACGGTGCATGTGGGATTTACTCAAAATAAACTACAGCATGTGTTCATGGTAATAAAGGAACGTGTCATCCAGTGCAACAGGGTGGCTCACTGATGTGCTTTTAATCACCAGCTCCATCCTTTAATATCTACAAGCACAATTCAAATAGGTAGATGTGTAGCTCTGGGTGAACATATCCTCCTTGTTACAACAACAAAAACCAAACACTACTGAAAAATGTTCCAGCCCCACATACACAAAACAAAATGTGGAAACTCGATGTCTATGATATGGTAAAGCTCTAACTTCCACTGTCCAAACCCTGAAGGCTAGTGTGTCAAATTGTGAAGGACAATTGAGTCTGCTTGCCAGTCAGAGAGACACTAATCAACAAAAAGCATTAAGCCATGCTTGTGTCCTTAAACAACCTCAGCATGTCTACTGTCCACAAGTTCACCTTTTTCCTCTTCTGCATCTGTCTGTGCTGTCCAAAGATGTAACACACAACTTTCACTAGCCTTGTTTTCTTCCTTTGTTCAACCTTCCATTCATTTTGTGCACTTACCTTGTTTGTAACTGCCTGCATTTCCAGGCAGGAAGAGCACAGGGGCACCAGTGAGTTTGAGTGCTCGGGTCTCCTGGGCATACAGACCCTCTCCATAAAGGTAGAGCCCGTACGCTGGGTACAATCTGGCAACACGACGAGGCAGAGCCACACGCTGTGAACCCAACATGCACCCACACAGACACAGATTAGGAGGTGAAGTCCCACAGTCACATCAATCACAGACAGTTCATTAACCTTTTGGTCTCACTTGTAAACACACCACACACCTGTGTCACTATAAAGCACACTAAGCAGCTCCAGCAGTGTTTACATCTACTCTACAGCAAAGCTGCCCTACTATCCTCACCTGGTATACATTATAAATACCTGCAGTTAACTCAGGTTTTATGTGAGAAGTAATGAGATGTTGAATTTTTAATGTCTACAAGAGATGACCTTCATTTTAGATACTGATACATGTACTGTTTAAGTGTAAGACTACATCTGGGGATGTGTAATATTGATTCGAGCTTAAACATTGAGTCTATTAATCAAGCAGTCAATTGATAAATGTGGGGATTCACTGTTTTTATCAATTTCTTAATACACTAAATTAAGTACTGAACAAAATAAGCAGTTTGAATACATCTACTTGGGGTGCTCGATGGTATGATGGTGGACTTTTCTTTTTTTCCCACCAAACAACAACAACAACAAAGAAAAAATACTCAGGGCAATACGATTATTAGAAGACTAAAACTAGTAGTTAGTACACACATAGCTGTATTGCAACATTAAAATCACCAAAATAACTGATTGCAGATCATGATTTGTGACAATGATATGTCAGAGCTATCAAATCTCTGATTTTCAGACTTAAAGGGATAGTTCAGAATTTCTGAATTGGAGTCGTATGGGGCACTTCGTCAGTGTATTACATACATTAGATGTTAGTTTGCACTCCTCTAGTTTGGAGGTGCAGACTTTAGTCCTACAGAGACTATGCAATCTACTGCTGTGGACAGGTGTCAGCAACAAAATGTAATTTAGCTACCTAAAGACAGTCCTTCCTAAAAAAAATAAATATAAGGTAAAGTGCAGTCTATGTGAGAGTATTTTCACTGTTTTACCTTTCTGTCACACAGCCTGTTTGGACAGAAAAGCCGTTTGCGACTTTAGTTCCCCATCTATGCTCTCTACAAGGTCATCAGACTCAATTGACAAAAACAGTATTTTTCGCTCACTGAACCCGGGAGCTGCTGGTTGTATGACTTTGGTGAATCCCAACTATCCGTTTTAAATGCCAAAGTCATACAAAACTGTTTAGGGCAGTGGTAGACCAGCAGCTCCTGTGTTCAGCAATGTTAAATAACTGCTTTTCTCAATGGAGTCTGGCTTTGAGGAGAGCAACATAATAGCTTCATTTTCCCTTTGGAAATCATGGTTGGACATTAAGGTAAAACAATGAAAATAATGTTAATATAGCACACACTTAAACTGATATTGATTTTTTTTAGGTGGCTTAAATATGCTGTGTTGCTGACCCCCATCCACAGCAGTAGATTGCTCAGCTTCCGACTCCAGCTTGCTTATCCAACCTGGGAGCATGCTAACTGACATCTACTGTATAGTACACTGACTATGGATAGGTCACTCCTACAACCCAGCTTAAAAAAAATCTGAACTATCCCTTTAAACCTACTTGTAAGAAATATCTACTACTGAATAATTATTTTCTTTTCCATCTGCCCTGTATTCATAACAAGCATTGGGCAAGCTCTAATTCAAGAGACAATGTACATTAACCACAAAAACAAAGTTTTTTTTTTTTAAACATATGAGGCTATTTTTTATCTTCCACCCTTATAACGTAACAAAAAAGCACACACTCCTGTTTGAATTAAGGTCGATGTCCATACAGTGCATTGCCCCCAGCTGCGCTCCACTTCTGGACAGATGAACACATTAGTGAGCATAAAGCAGGGAAAGGTGACCTACATTGCATTACTAACATTAACTAACAGCATCTTCAATTGTCTTTACCTGACTTGTAGCTTATGTGGAGCACACATCCCCACATCTCGCAAAGCTGATCTGCTGAGAGGATTCAAGGATCAGCAGTTGATTTATGGTTTTAACATGGCTAATTTGGGCTCTTCTAATCCGAATCCCAAACAAACAGACACACTTCCAACCAGACAGGTGTGCGTGTTTATAGGAACCGTAGATGAAATACATTAGGGTGACCAGACATCCCCATTATCCAGGGACAGTCCCCGTTTTTGGTGGCCTGTCCCCAGCTGGAGCTGACAGCGGAAATGTCCCTGTTTAACAGCAGGGCTGCCAACTCTCAACTGACTTTGAGACTCACACAACTGACGCATTTCACATGGTCTTCGGCAACACTTCCATGGACAGACTATGAGACAATGGGCCCCTTGGCCAATTACGCAAAAGGCCCCATCACGTCTCCTACATTTTTTTAATGCAACTATTACATTTATTGCGTCTGTTAATAGTAATAATATAATGCATCTTTATGTATTTTTGTGTCTCCTTATGGTAATTTAATATCTGGTTATTTTGTATGTGTCTCTGAGATCACGCTGTGTTTTTTTTTTTTTGGTGGTGTGGGGGTCTTTGTGACTGTTTTTATAGTTATTCTGTGTCTTGTTGCTGTTCATGTGCATCTCTATGTAGCCATTTAAAGTCTCTTCCTGGATAAGAAATAAGTATGAAAAGATACTACAAATATTTACAAGAGAATAGAATAATATAAACTATAAAATAGTCAATAAAATAAAACGACCAATATAAGAGTAGCATTACATTAAAAAAATTACATGATAAGATAAAAAGGAGATATATATAATGTCCGGGGACATTACCAAACTGGTTATGTCACATTACAATACATGAGCCCTGCACCTGGTGTTACTGGCTCTGTAACGTTAGCAGGATTCAGGAAATAGCTTCACAGACCGTCGACAGGAGTAATACATGTTACCTCTTCAGGTGGAACACACTTCTCTTCGCAGTGTTGACATTTACGAAACCATTTAGCAAGGTGCTGTAGCCTCTGCCAGAAACAACGCAACAAATGCGCTACGCTACAAGCTAATTATGGGTAACGTGCCGAATGAGGTGCTGAGTGAAATAATTAGCCTAGCTACTCACCCGGTACTCTGGGTATTCAAACATATAGGTCATACTGCATCTGTTCTCCTCGAAGCCAGTCAGCAACTCTCGCAGGCCAACCACCAGAAGCCCCAGAGCCAAAGCGTAAAAGGCCACAGTGACGAGTTTCATGGTTCAATTCTGACTCCGGGTTTCAAATTTTACAGGTGTTTAATCTCCGTGTTTTCATTATCATTCTGTAAACACCCCGCCATGTAAGACACCGCACAGGTTGCCACACTCACCGGCTCCAACATCACAACAGGAACCACATACTGTACAAACGGTAGTGATTGGCAGGTTTTTCGGCCAATGGGAGGAAAGAACGTGAGGAAAGACCAATAGGAGAGCAGACAGCGAGTGACACAACTTAATGTCAGGAATCGCTAAATTTAGCTGCTTCAGTTAAGTTTGATTTGTTTCCTTTCGTGCTGTATTACATTTGTTCTAACTTGTCTTGTAGGACTGCATTTCCAAATTGCTTTAATATGATGTTTATAAGTATCTCTGAATTTGTAGCACACCTTTGCTTTGTTTCAGTTATGAAAAATACACTGATCAGCCAAAAAACATAAAACCACTGGTGGGTGAGGTGAATAACATTGCTCATCTTGTTACAATGCAATGTTCTGCTAGGAAACCTTTGGTGCTGGCATTCATGTGGATATCATTTGACACGCTCCACCCATCCAAACATCATCCCCCACAGCCACAGCACTCCCCAGTGGCAATGCCCCCCCAGCCATTGGGGAATTTGGAGGCCAGGTCGACACCTTGAGCTTTTTGTCATGTCCCTCAGTCCATTCCTGAGCATTTTTTGCAGTGTTGCATGGTGCAACACTGCCCTGCTAGTGGGCCACTGCCACGAGGGGGTGTACTGGAACTGCAACAGTGTTTGGGTGACTGATGTCTGTCCAGTGGCTTCCACATGAATGCCAGGACCCAAGGTTTCCCAGCAGAACATTGCATTATAACGTGATGATCAATGTCATTTACTTAACCAACCTTTTATTTAATATTTTGGCAAACTGGTGTACATTTTAATTTTAACCCTTTAAACACTGAAATATAAATAATTGTGCAGACAACCCCCTTGGTTTGTGCAATCATAGTGTCAAAGTATATATAAGAAAACAATAAGTGAACACAAATCCTGTTAAGTGTAGAAACTATAGGAAATTAATGACACATTCTTCATTTCTCATATCTTTAATAAAACAATCAGGGTCTGCTGCAGCTGCATTGAGCTCCTGCATGTACACACACATGGTACATATATAACATACGCTTTAGAGTCAAGTGACTGCAACAGGTTGTGTTAAAGTTAAAAAAGACCGTTATCTTTTGTGTGAAAACAAATCTGGCACATTTCAATGTCTTCGCACCACACAGTCCTACATAGAGAAACAACAGTAGCAGTATCTATGACAATAGATAGGTTGGCTCATGTGTCTTTTTTACAGTGACCAGTGGAATCCAAGTTTGTCCTGATGGTTTCGTCTGACATCCCAGTGAGGAGTTTTTCCTCTGTGGATTACACTGAGCTGTTTTGTTTTCTTTTCTTTTTTTTTTTTTTTTTACTTAATTCAACAAAGCAAATGCTGAGGCAAATTCTGTGTCTTTGACTAGTTTTCACTGGCACCACTGCCTCAAATCAAAAGCATCTTAGTCCAAAAGCCTGAAGTGCTCTATCCTTGTAATGGTCCAGTCTGGAGCCACTCCCTTAGTAAACTCCCTTTGGAATCTGTCAGGAAACCAAAAAGAAAGGTCAGAACAAATATTTTAAGTCACACCAAGATTTTCAGTATGTTATATGCACAAGACACTCCTACACTCCTGACAGGAAAGATATACTCACTCATAGTTTGCAGTTAGCAGTCTCTCAGTTTCTGCCTCCCTCTCCCCACCAATGGTCCACTTGTAGACACGGGTTCCCTCCATGATGTCGTTGGGAAGATGTACACTTGTCAGATAACAGAAACGCATCAGGATACTGACAAATTTTCTCCCTGGGAAAATGGTATAGACACGGATTAACACAGCACAAATAATCACACTTGCTCTATTCTGTATGCACGACATCTGTTTGGCTGTCCTGGAAGAGGGATTCCCCCTCAGCTGCTCTTCCTCAGACTTCTTCCATTTTTCCCCAGTACAGGTTTTTTGGGGGGAGTTTTTCCTTTTCTGAATCAAGGGTCTAAAGATAAAGGGTGTCATGTGCAGATTGTAATGCTCCTTGAGGCAAATCTGTAATTTTTGACATTTAAATAAATAAACAAAAATCATTTGACTTAAAGAAAATCATCAGTTTTACAAAAACCCAATAAATATACTAACATTAAGGGTATAAAACCAGCATACAAATCAAAATATTGTTTTTAAATCTAAATGTATGAGGCCGGCTTTAAGGAGTAAGGAGTCTCCATCCAGCTGTCTGTCCTTTTTCTTAAAAAGCGTTCGTCTGATCAATTTCAAATTTGGTGGATGTATTGCTGAGAACCTAAAGAAGTGCAGTGTTGATGAGTGTGAGCTCTTGATATCTACAGGACATATTTATTAGTAGTGTATTATGTACACACTGTGTTATGTATTGAGAGGGACTCCCATTAGCAGAGATCAGAGAGACTTGAGATGTTACACCTTAGCAAACTTTTGGTCCCAGAAACAGCTTGGTCTTAAATAGATGGCTATTAGCAAATGACCCGTATACTCTAACACTGCTGATGGATAAAACTATGTCATGGCAGTATGTATGTATTGCTCAGAACCCAAGGAAGCGCAGTGCTAGGTGTGAAGTTGTTTGAATGAGCGTTTTTCAACAAAGCTGCACGCAGCAATACCTGAGGTCAGGCAATGAGCCTGTTACGAACAGTCAAAATCTGAATGGGCACTGCACTAGTTAAACAAATTCCATAAAAACAACAAAATCAGTAATGTATTGCTCTGTCTCTTGATACCTTCCAACCTCCCCACCCTCTCTGAGGCACTCAGTAAGTCCATTGTTTCCTACTGATGATGTAAATCATTAAAAACTGCTTAAAAAGCAAATTGGTTAATTTTTGAGAAAAGGTTCTGTAATTTTCCAAAACAGTTGGGTAATCTTTAACAAGGAATAATAAAACAGAAGTAAAAAGTGCATTTGTTAGGGACTACTTTCAGCTGTGGATTAATACACATTTGGTGCCCTGGTGAGTATTTACAACAGCAGGTGGCTGTATGTAGGACTATATCAAAATAAATTACAGTGTGTATGTTCATAGTAATGAAGGAACATGTCACCCAGTGCAACAGTGTGACTCACTGATGTGTTTTTAATAGTTTTTGGACAACAACTGAGCTCTACAGAGGAAGAAGACATATCACGCTTTGGCAGGGTAGAAATTACTTGATAGTAGGATCAATTCATTGTTGATTTAAGATAAATATACTGACCATTATCATCATAGTAGATTCCCACGTCTCCAGGTGTTGTGTACACGATCTCATCAGGATCTGCAGAGAGAGCTTTCTTGTGGCTCGATGGCAGCAGGTTGCACTTTTCCTCAAGTTTTTCAATCAACTGCAACATGACCAGAGAAAACAGATATAAAAGGGATGGGGCATTTGCTTTTGCTCAAGAGGTAGAAAACCTACAAGTACCAGAGTGCACTGCAGCGTAATGTAAGCTTGTTCATTTTGACGCAGTGTGGTGGCAGGTTTACAAAAGTGAGGAAGTACAATCTGTTGTTCAAGCAACAGCCTAGGAACAAGCTCAAATCTGCCAGGGGGATCTGGGCACTGGTAAGATGAAGGGAAGTTTACTAGTTTATTTACACACTCCCCACATTGTTATGATATAAAGCTTGTTGAAAGTCAGCAAAGTATCCCTTTAAATCATTAAATCTTCTCACTGTCTGTGGTTTTCTGACCTGGAGCTGATATCTCATCCACATTCTTGGCTGAAACACAGATGGGGTAAAGCCTCTGTTGCTTTGGCACCATGTTTGTGCATGTATGGCCCTCGTTGGAATCATTTCAGTGTAAGACTACATGAGGCCAAGGACCTGCAGTTAAAAAACATAACTGACAGTGGACACAAATTTTAGTAATGTCATTGAATAAATAAATTGTATTTGAAGTATATTGTTCATGTCTTAGTCAGTACCGGATCTTCTTGACAATGTTTGGATGCCGATAACAATCTGGTGTATTGGATCCCTGGATGATGCGTACTACTGACTGACAATCTAATGCATAAATATAGGTATGATAAACAATTATGGATAGTGGTGGAAAAAGCTCCAAAGACAATAAATTAAATGTTAAATTCTTGGACCACCACTTTGTATCCTATTTTTGACATTTAAACAGATGTCTCATATTGGAAGTGGATTCACTGAATACTAACAGCAAAACAAACACATTTAAAAAGTACTTATAGAAAGATGAGTATATGCATATTGTATAAAATTAATATGTAGTATGGATAGGTACAGAATGGATAATACAAGTTTGGACTTGCTGGGTTCCCATACTCACATCTTTAGCCACGAGCCCCTCTAAAGCTTCAAACTGACACTGTGACAACAGTCTGGAAACATGGCAGAAGGCCTGCAAGAGTTAACAAAGCTTCATCAGTAACAATACAACAGAACTAACACTCTATTATCTGGGGTTAAAGTGAAGGGTCCCAAACTGTAAAAAGTCAGATTTTCATGTCTTTATCAATATAAAGCAGTTATAGGTGCAACATAAATACTGTGAAAGAACCAAAATGCTCAATCCACAGAGAAATGCACACAGTCTGTATTTAGAAACTGTGCCTTTAAATGAGCCATCAGGACATCTATGAATTTGTGATGTCACAACCCAAGTTGTTGCCTTGCAATGCAATTCAAGCAAAATGGTCTATAAAGAAAGAAAGTGCCGCCACCATGCTGTTACAGTCATTTCCTGGCTGCAACGGCAGTGCTGAGACACCAGCCCTGTTTGACACTGCCTGTTATAGGTGGGAATATCGTCGCCATTATACCGCCTTGCTATTCTGTATAAAAGGTACGATCGCGGAATGGGGGGACAGAGCTGCCTCTAAGTCAGAAATAGAGCGGCACCGATATGACGTCTGTTTAAACGGAACAGCTAGCAGGACGGAATCATGGGCGACAGAGGTGTGATGTTTTGACGACATGTTGTGAGTGCGACCCACCTTGGAAGATTTAAAAGCAGCAGACAGCAGTTAGGAGCTAACTCAAAGAAGAAGAATAGCAGCTTAAACAATGAGGTCCAGGGAGCTCCTTACCCTCCAAACAGAGGGCGAGATCAGCCACAGTATCACAGAGATGGTAAATGACTGTTATTACCATGCTTTTCCATTGTTATTGTTCATAAAGTGCTGCTAAAGCATATGTTATATATTGTGTAAAAGCATAAAGGCAACTTAAAGTACAGACTTCACAGTGGCCCTACAGCACGACCTCTGTTTAATAAGGTCCATCAAATACACAGAAGTGATAGACCCTGAAACACTGACCAATCAGAGCAGACTGGGCCTTTCCAGGAAGGGGACTTTAAGAGACAGGCGCTAAAAGGGAGCATTTTAGAGAGAGGATGAACGCAGACATATTCAGGCAGACAGTATTAGAAAAATAATGTATTTTATAACACTAAACCATGCAAACATGTTCTTGTAGAAAACCCAAAATACAGACATGAACGTGACAATGAACATAATTTGGGACCTTTAGATTAAATGTATTTTATATTTGTATTGGACAGCTGTCAGAGAAGTTGTAGCTGGCAAACAGTGTTATCAGGAATTTACAGACCTGCTTGGCTCCCTCCGTGAACTCTTCAATGTTGAACTCTTTATCAAAGTAAGCCCTGATCAGGAAGTAGTATATTCGGATGCGAAACCAGAAAAAGGGATTCGGGATGTCGACAACCACCACCTTCTTATTCTGTTTCTGTCCGCCCCGGTGGGAGCTGTACGGGCGGGCTGCTGCTGCCGAAGCGGCAGGCGATGAAGACGGTAGTCGCGTTTTACCGGACCGGTTCAAAACAATACTTTCATTTAAAAACAGACGAGTGAAGCTGTATGTTGATGGAAACTTGTAACAACCTCTTAACATGGGAAGCGACATCTTTTTTTCCTCGGAAGCTTTCTTGTTCGTGTGCTTATATCTTCCGGCGAGAAACAAATAGCCAATATTAAAAATACAGATATTATTGTAACAAAATACAGATAACAAGATGCCATTTTTGGCATTTGCCAAACAGGCATATTTTCTGTGATTAAGAAGCCATTCTGTGTTTTTACTGTCGACTTTCACTTAGTCTTTTTTGTTTCAATGGGGAACACTAACAATGTGACGCCCCAAACGTTCAAGGGCTGTTTACTGTCACTAGCTGGTGAATATCTGAAGCAAATCATGTAAAATGGAGCTCCAGGAAAAAGTACCAGTGCCGATATTTACAGAAGTAGATAAGGACGTGTTTCTGCGACAGATTTATCCAGAGGTGAGATAAACCCTGGAGACTAGTGTTGTGATTACAGTATGCAACCGTGTTACCAGACTGCTGCTGCTTCCTTGACTGTTTCTACAGCTGCCATTCTTAATATCGCAAGAGAAACAGCCTCAGAAGACAATTCATTGGATACTTCTTAGACATACTTAAAAGTCAGTGTCTCAGATCAGGTCTAACGTTTCTGGTGGTGTTAACAGTGAGGCTCTGCAGCATGTATTAATGACAGATGAATTGATGATGGAAGATTAATCGCCCTCCAATGTTGAGAATCAGTTTAGTGATTTCCTAATACAAAGTACGGATTTTCTCAGTTTTAGAGTACTATAAAGTGAATATCTATGGGTTTTAGTCTGTTGGTCAGATAAAAGAAGCAATTTAAAGGTGGCACTTTTGGCTCCGAGAAACTGTGATGGGAATGTGTCATTATTTTGTGACATTTAAAGGGGAACTGCGCCAATTTTCAGAATTTTACACCAGCACTGGACGAACAGGCATTAGATTCTTCTATCCTAACTTAAAGCCTCCAAAAACTCCTACAATTCCCATCATATATTTGAGTAGTGTCTATTCATGAGAGCACTACAGCCTGGTAAATAGGTACCTCTTTTAAACTCTGTGACCTCAGTTTGTAACACAATGTCTGATGACATCATCTGGGTTATTTTCTCTAACTTAACAGAGCTCCTTCAGAGCCACAAAAGACATTGTACAGCCGTTATGACAGCCTGAGTACCCAGGATGAGTAAACTGATCTTCATGTGTATAACTGTTGGAGTGCTATTATAAGTTAGGTGTAATATCATGAGTGATACTTGATTCTCGGTCAATTTATTTGCCATCAGACGGGCTGTGCAGATGTGCATCAGCAGCTAAATTATACCGATTCTTTTCCAGCGCAGACCAGCCTGTGCTGAGAGGGATGTGTCTCGGACCATGCCTGGAAAAGTGGACAGTTGAATATCTTGGACAGAGAGGGGGAGACAAGGAAGTGAAAATTCATGTATCCACTGTGCCACAGATGGACTTCCTTCGCAAAAACTTCGTTTACAAGTGAGCTCTCTCTCGCACACACATAAACACACCAGTCAGTCGTCCTTCTCTGCAGAGTTCTGAGCTATTCCTCTTTATTCACAGGACTTTACCATTCAGGGAGTTTGTGAAAAGAGCTTCTGAGAAAAAGCACTCTGATTTCTTCTTATGTGAGGCAAGGGTCATAAAATTAGGATATATTATATACAGTTTTTTTTTACAGTGTGATATATCCTTAAATGACACAAAGTTTTTGGTCTTATTATAGGATGAGAGCTACTATCTTCGATCACTAGGAGAGGACGTACGAAAGGTATTAAGAGGACTCAGTGTTGTGGAATCTGTGAAGATAAAACATTAGGTTTTGTACCTGAGATTTTTTGGGTTTTATATGGCAAAATGTCTTCAGTCTGACTCTGCCAAAGCTCTTGACCAGGAATATAAATGTCTCTCTCACAGGAACCTGCTGATCTGAGCAAACAGTTCCCAGACTTGGCAGAGGATTTTCACATCCCGCAGTTCTTTGAACCCAGCCAGTTTTTCTCCAGTGTGTTCCGCATCAGCTCCTGTGGTCTGCAGCTGTGGACACACTACGATGTGAGCATCCTGCATGTAGTTTCTCGACCTATAATTTCCATTTTTCTTTTTATTTGTTGCCTTTCTGTATAATTGAGTCAGACACTGGACCTATAATGTGTGATGTGCAGCTTCAGGGCTAATTGAGCACAGGTGTAGGCAGTGCATGAGTGTCATTTATAACTTGTTTTGCCCAAGGGCCTGGGACACTTTTTTTGATAAAGAAGGTTCATTTTGATACTTTTTTTATTCACTCTGGCATCTTAATTACATTTAAAGTGCAAAAAATAATCCCAGTGTAAATTAATTCATTTTCACTGTGAAATAGAGAATGGTCTGTGGGTCATCCAGCAACCTATTGTGGGCCAGATTTGGTCTGTGGGCCTTAAGTTGAGTGTCACTGATTTAATGCTTTAATTCTTCTCTCTTACAGGAAATACATTTTTGGCAGTTGAATTTCTAAGATTCTAGTCTCAGGAAGCTCTCCCTCTTTCATTCCTTCAGGTGATGGATAACCTGCTGGCTCAGGTGACAGGGATGAAGAGAGTGGTTCTCTACAGCCCCCAGGATGCATTGCACCTTTACATGTCAGGCAAGCAGCAATGGAAAGATGCCAGTTTGTTTGAATGCTCAGAATATAACTGCATCCACCTAATTATATCGAAAAGTTAGTATAATGCCTCTTTTAATGTAACCCATCAGGTGATAAATCAGAGGTCCTGGACATCGACTCCCCAGACCTGAAACGTTTTCCTGAGTTTGTGAAGGCAAAGCGATACGAGTGTGTGCTGGAGCCTGGAGATCTACTTTTTATCCCTGGTAGGTCAGATTGTCCACATTAAAGCTAAAGTAACAAGTAACAAAAATTAGTTATAAAAATAACTTTTTGTCATATTTTCTGAGACTATCACGACATCCACACAGTTTTACATGAGACAGATAATCTGTGACAAAAATGATGTTCCTCCTCCTCCTCGTAGTGCTTCTAAGGCCCCGATCACATCGAGATGTGTTGCAGCATTCATATGAATACAATCCAAAGGCGCAGCCACTACAAAAACACCTTGGCAAAGCATGTCGCGCAAAACAGTGTGGTGCGCCTGTGAAGCAGGGCTGCGTGCTGGGTGAGCGACTGTGATTTATGAAAAAACACATGCAAACTAGCTTCCTGTAATTTTCCCCATGCCCCTCCCACATGTGGTCTCTCTCAGATAGTAATCTATCTGATACCAATCACTACATGAGATAAATTCCCTCTCACATACCTTGTAGACCTCTCACAGTCCAACAGCTAACTAGAGAGCTAGCCTATTTATTGGCATAATAAACAGCATTACACTCATCAGAGAAGCTCACTTGGCTGCTTCATGCATGTGATCCTCTATTAGTATTTGAATAATAGGGTGACTTTCCACTAATATCAGCCTTTCATATGCATTTGCCATTGTCCCACTGTTCCTACCACATCTACCAGCATTAAAACAGTAGTCGCGGCCATCTCATGCTAGTTTTGATTGGCTGCCTGGGCCAAGTGCAATATTAACAAGTAGTGTGACTCTGTGCCTCGTGCTAAAAAGTTGAGAATATTTTAACTTTTATGCCATCTGAAAACTGCAGCACAAGACAGAAGGGCACGCCTCTATAGTTTTGCTTGTGATGTGCCTCTAGTGATGTGTCTCGGTGTGATCAGGGCCTAATGGCATTTGCAAGAATCACAAAAACAGCCAATCAGAGCCAAAGAGTCTTTAATGCAGCTGTCAGTCACTGCTCGTGAACTGTTGTCAGACTGGGCAGCACTGAATAAATATGAATCAAGATTCTGTGTTTTTTATTTGTCACCTCAAATGTTTTCAGAAACATATTTTAGTGCACTGTTTAGCTGTAACATGAGAAAGTTTGCTCCAGCTAGTGGGCAGTGCTTTGTTTTGGCTCGAGTGTTTCTAACATGGCGGCCAGGTCTCAAACTCTCTTATTTTACTGCTAAACAGTACGCTAAAATACGTTTCTGAAAGCAATTGAGGTGAGAAATAAACAATGCAGTTACAGAATCCTGATTCATATTCGATCAGTGCTGCCTTGTTTGACAGTTTGATCGCAGCTCACAGACAGTCATTGATGTGATTGACAGCTACAATAAGACTCCTCACCTCTGGTTGGTTGTTTTTGTTCAGCACCAGTAGATTCTTGCAAATGCCATTGGAAGCAACACGGGGAGGTGTATATCTCATGTAATAAGGTCTCGATATAGTGACAGTTTCATCAAATATGACAAAGCCTTGTGATACCTACTGTAAAACAGTTCCTCATATATGACAGATTTAACATCATCAGGTCTCCCTGTTCTCCCCAGCCCTGTGGTTCCACAACACCCTGGCTCTGCAGTTTGGTGTGGGTGTAAATGTGTTCTGGCGCCATCTACCTGCAGATAGCTATGACAGAAAGGACCCGTATGGTAATAAGGACCCTGTGGCTGCGACTCGAGCCCTTCAGGCACTGGAGAGAGCACTACATATTCTGGATGAGCTCCCATCAGATTATCGGGACTTTTATGGGCGCCGTATGATACAGCGTATTCAAAAGCGGACATACTGTGACAATCTGTTGGGCACAACTACACAGGACAGCACATTAACCAGCAGTCACTTCACCAATCCTAGATGAGTGTCCAGAGGAATGTGTAACCAATAAAACACCCATGTTGCACTTATGTTCATGCTTTGTTCTGTTCATTGGCTTTCATCTCTGAAATTGACTGTGACTATAACAGAGCATGTGGAAATTGGGATGAACTTTGAATTTACAAGAACAGCACATCAATATAGGAACCTTACAGCGGAAGCAGACAACTTTACAACTTTTCACTTGTTATGCGTTTCCAAGCTGTGTTATTGTTGGTCCCTCTGTTGCAAAGACAACAGGATCACTGTCTGTTTTCCTCAGTGCTTTGCAACTTTTTCTTTTGCTTATAGGGAACCGATCTAAATGCAGATGGTGTCTTTATTGCCATTACATTGTGCAATCAACATTTACTTCAATATCACAAGTTCAATCATATAGCATGTCTATGTCCACTTTAAATACAATGTTAACTCTGTTTCCACCTAAAGGTACATTTCTTGAAAGTTGAATAAGTTTAACTCAAGTGGTCATTGCATGTTATATAGAATCATAAATTCTATGTATTTTCAGGGTTTTTCATGGACGAAATTTAAAAACTTTTCCATGATTTTTCAAGGACCCTAAATAACTTTTTTTCTTGTCCCACTTGCCCAGCATTTTTCAAACATATAAGATTGAAGCTCTGTAAACATAATTCAAGATAGCTGCCGTGCATGAAAAGACAGACAGGACACGGCAGTGAAATGGATAAATATATGGTGAATGATGGCAAAAAAAAAGTCCTAAACCGACACATATTCGAGCTACGTTACACTGACAGCTACAGAAAATAAAATTGCTGTTTAGATTATGGTATCAATTTCATTATACAGAACAAAATTTTATGACTTTTTCAAAAATTTCACTTATTTTTACAAAGCCCATCACATTTCCAAATTTCCCAAGAGCACGGGAACACTGTATATTAAATACATGACAAATGTTATTAACATCAGGGTTCCCACACTTCTATGGACAAAATTTCAAAATTTTCCTTGACTTTTTCAAAATAAAATTTCGAAGACAATACACAACATACAACACAAACAGAACTTTATTCCAAATGTTAATTGTATGACAAAAATTGTATGAAAATTAATCAGCAACCTTTTCTAATTTCTAACAGCAGGTTATGTTCATATTCACTTCAAACAGGTCAAACTACAGGCACAGTCATATAAGCACTTACAGTTTATCAGTCTGGCACTGGCTTTAGAACATGAAGGAAAACAAAAATCATTATGCTATCAGTGTATTCTTAATACATTTGATTTTAAGTCTGAAAATCAATGCCGCAACACAAGAATGTGGGGAAGCACTTTTTAAAACTTGGACTTGGATATAGAAGGTTATCTATAAAAGATTACTGTAACACTTTTATTACACACAACAACATTCCATGACTTTACCAGGCCTGGAAAATGGGATCGTAAAATTCTATGACTTAGCCAGGTTTTCCATGACCTTGGGAACCCTGTAACAAGGCAAACCCAAAAATTCCAAAACAAAACTTGTACAATTGTGACATCTAGTGGCTTTGTAGATTACCTGTGGGAGTGTTTTAATCTTTAAAATGTGGCAGTTATAAAACAAAGTACACAGATAAGAAAAATCATATCACTCGTATTTTGAGTGAATCTTCACAGCCATCTTAATTTCAGTGGCATTCCAATGAAAAGCTTATTGCTTCCACTCATTGCTGAGAACCAATTTTACTTTTTGCATCTGTGGGACAAAGTCTTAAACCACTTTTATGTTTCAGCACAGTTTGTAGGTGTGCATGTGGGGGTTGACTGCCTGAGTGTGAATGTTTCTTTGCCCTGTCACTGGTAACCTGTCCAGCTTGTAGTCCCCTTTCTCACCTTGTATGTCAAATAAGATCAACTTCCCTGATCAGCATAGGTGGGTCCAGAAATGTAGTGGATGGAAGAACACATGTCCAGCTCAGCTCGCTTAGCAAATGTCAGCTGGATCAGTAGCAGATCTGCTCAATAGTAGTGAAACACCCACAGACTGTAAAAATAAGAAACACCATAAACTTCTCCAAAGACGTTTTAACTCAAGGTTCTTCAGCAGCTCATCCTTGAACCAGACATGGCCAGTTGTCTCTCTGATAGGATTTTGGATGTTGTTACAACCCTGCAGGTGTGTAGGAATAAAGGACACAACATACTGCCAATGTACTCATGCGAGGATTGCCATTTATTGAATGACAACACAAAGACAACACTGTAAAATGCAGACAAATAGTCAGTAAAACAACCATACAGTCATTACAAAGCACTTAACACATTAAATCAGCTGATTGTCTGTGGTTTAAAACTCATCAGTCGCTTACTAATACTGATGATACTTAAGATGAAGGACTTCTTCAATACATTTCTAGTAGCCAAAGGGACTCTTAAGAGAGTCTGTTAAAACAAAATAACCAAGAGATATGGAGTCATGTGAGGTGAGGAACAAAGGGCAGGGGCTGCAGGTGGCACCAAATTATGTAACAAACAAAACACTTTTTAACCCAGCAGATCCCCACTGACCCACTGCAGCTGAAAGACATAAAGTCAAGCTTATCTGGTTGTACTACTCTAAGGCCTGTTGAAATTAAGAATTGGATACAATGACCAATTACATCGGCATTAAGACCGGTTGAAGCAGTTTGTCTCCCACGTCGTTTGTAGTCACCCTCACAGCTGAATGAAGCACCCTTCATTAAGGTGGAGGGTATAAATACAGCAGCAAGCTTTGAAACAAACTTCCCTCTCCGCGGTGAAAAAAAGTACCATTGTAACTTTTTGTAACCATGGAGAAAAAAAAAGCTTAATCCCATTTTATGTTCTTCATATGTATTTGTAGCACTTAAATATGATTTGTATGTGCCGCTGTTGTCTATCTGAATGTCAACATATTATCCTTTTGTCATTAACAGAAACAAATAACTCAATAAATGGATAATTGATTAATAAATCATTAAATCAATCAATAAACACAAAGCAGGAAATAAACAGAGGTAAAACTTACTCCTAAGCTTCTTCGGTGGCAGTTTATAAAAGTAGTTGCATGGAACTTTTTTGGACTGAGCAACTTCCATGACAAACACACATGGTCAGTAAGTCGGCATCGATGCAAGCTCGCTGTGGAGGATTTTATAAACCACTCCATGCCAGTTGGCTTTAGATGGAAGGTAATGTGGTGGATCCTCCAGATGGGTTGGGAGAGGGTGTAGGGGGTGGTTTGTGAAAGACTCATCGTGACATACTGAGGCACACCTGCGTAAAAATCATGCTGTTTAGTCAGCACATTGATATGCTACAGTACACCTGTCAGGTGGATGGATTAAGTGCTCATTTAGATGGAATTTAACAAATTTGTGACCAAAATTTCACAGAAATATACAGTTGTGCTCATAAGTTTACATACCCTGGCAGAATTTGTGACATATTGTCCATTTTCCAGAAAATATGATTGATCACGCAAAAAATGTTTCTTTCTTTCAGAGTTAGTGGTCGGGCGAAGCTATTTATTATCACACAATTGAGTTTGCTGTTTTTAAATCATAATGACAAGTGGAACTATCCAAATGACCCTCAATTCAATTCAATTCAATTTTATTTATAAAGCCCCATATTACAAATCACAATTTGCCTCAGAGGGCTTTACAGCATACAACATCCCTCTGTTCTTTGGACCCTCACAGCTGATAAGGAAAACTTTAATGGGGAAAAAAATGGTAGAAACCTCAGGAAGAGCAACTGAGGAGGGATCCCTCTTCCAGGACGGACAGACGAGCAATAGATGTTGTACAGAACAGATAAATATAATGAATTAACAGTAATCCATATGACACAATGAGACATAAGGAGAAACAGATATTATATTAATAATTTGATTATATATGTATGTGACAATAATCATATGCGTATAACAGTACAAGTATGGCTAATAGTAACAGCAGCAGTGGGAGGCATCAGGCAGGACCACGGCAGCAGCTCAACCACGATACACCATCCAGGCACAGCTGCAACACGAGTTAACCTGCGAGACAGTGGAGCACAAAGGTTCCGGAGAATAAGCCGAGTTAGCGACATGCAGTAGACCCAGGTTAGAGAGATGCAGTAACAAGACATGAATGTTAGCAAAGGAGAGAGAGAGAGAGAGAGAAGGGGCTCGGTGTATCATAGGAGGTCCCCTCGGCAGACTAGGTCTATGTCAGCCTAACTAGGGGCTGGTCCAAGACAAGCCTGAGCCAGCCCTAACTATAAGCTTTATCAAAAAGGAAAGTCTTAAGTCTAGTCTTAAAAGTGGAGACGGTGTCTGCCTCCCGGACTGAAACAGGAAGGTGATTCCACAAAAGAGGAGCCTTATAGCTGAAGGCTCTGGCTCCTGTTCTATTTTTGGAGACTTTAGGGACCACAAGTAACCCTGCATTCTCAGAGCGCAGTGTTCTGGTGGGATAATAGGGCACTATGAGCTCTCTGAGATATGATGGAGCCTGATCATTTAGAGCTTTGTAAGTTAGGAGAAGGATTTTAAATTCAATTCTGGATTTTACAGGGAGCCAGTGCAGAGAAGCTAAAACAGGAGAAATATGATCTCGTTTCTTAGTTCCTGTCAGTACACATGCTGCCGTGTTCTGGATTAGCTGGAGAGTTTTTAGGCACTTATTAGAGCTGCTTGATAATAGAGAATTACAGTAATCCGGCCTAGAGGTAACAAATGCGTGGACCAATTTTTCTGCATCTGTTTGTGACAGGATAGGCCTAATTTTCGCAATATTACGCAGATGAAAAAACGCAGTTTGAGAGGTTTGTTTTAAATGGGAATGAAAAGACAAATCTTGATCAAATATTACTCTGAGGTTTCTTACGGTGGTGCTAGAGGCCAGAGCAATGCCATCCAGAGAAACTGCATCATCGGATAAAGATTTTCTGAGGTGTTTGGGGCCAAGAACAATAACTTCAGTTTTGTCAGAATTTAACATCAGGAAATTGGAGCTCATCCAGGTTTTTATATCTTTAAGGCATTTCTGAAGTTAGTTAATTGATCCGTTTCTTCTGGCTTTATTGATAAATAAAACTGTGCATCATCTGCATAACAATGGAAATTTATAGTGATTTCTAATGATGTTACCAAAGGGAAACATATATAGTGTGATCAAAAGCTTACATACCCTTGAAGTTTTGGGCTGATAATATACACACAAGTTGGCACATGCAGGTTTAAATGGCTATTAAGGGTAACTGTCCACACCTGTGACCTGTTTGCTTGTAATTAGTGTCTGTGTATAAAAAGTCAGTGAGTCTCTGGGCTCTTGACAGACCCCTGCACGTTTCATCCAGTGCTGCACTGATTTTGCTGGATTCTGAGCCATGGGGAAAGCAACAGAACTGTCAAAGGACCTGCAAGAGGAGGTAGTTGAACTCTATAAAACAGGAAAAGGATATAAAAAGATATCCGAAGACTTGAGAATGCCAATCAGTAGTGTTCAAACTCTGATAAAGAAGTGGAAAATAAGAGTTTCTGTTGATACCAAGCCACGGTCAGGTAGACCAACAAAAATTTCAGCCACAACTGTCAGAAAAATTGTTCAGGATGCAAAGAAAAATCCACAAATAACTTCAGCTGACACACAGGCTTCTCTACAAAAAAGTGGTGTGGCTGTTTCAAGATGCACAATAAGGAGGCACTTGAAGAAAAATGGATGGCTGCATGGTCGAGTTGCTAGAAGAAAGCCATTACTACGCCAATGCCACAAAACAGCCCGCTTACAATATGCCAAACAGCACCTCGACAAGCCCCAGAACTTCTGGAAAAAAAGTCATTTGGAGTGATGAGACCAAAATTTAACTTTATGGTCCCAACCACAAACGCTATGTTTGGAGACTGTGAAGCATGGAGGTGGATCTCTGATGTTTTGGGGGTGTGTGAGCTACAGTGGCACAGGGAATTTGGTCAGAATTGATGGCAGGATGAATGCATGCATGTTACCAGAAAATACTGGAGGACAATTTGCACTCATCATGACAATGATCCGAAACACGAGGCCAAGTCGACCCGCCATTGGCTACAGCAGGAAAACTGAAGGTTCTGGAGTGGCCATCACAGTCTCCTGACCTTAATATCATTGAGCCACTTTGGGGAGATCTCAAACGTGCAGTTTATGCAAGATAGCCCAAGAATTTACATGTCCTGGAGGCTTTTTGCCAAGAAGAATGGGCAGCTTTATCATCTGAGAAAAAAAAAGTACCTCATCCACAACTATCACAAAAGACTACAAGCTGTCATTGATGCCAAAGGGGGCAATACCCAATATAAAGAATTAAGGGTATGTAACTTTTGAACAGGGACCACCTCAGTATTTTCTTTATTGTTGTTTTGTTTAATGATGGTGCCATTTTGAGATGCCTTATAGTTTAATTTGAACCCCATTTAAAATAAAATAACTGTTTTGCCTCATTACTCATGTTTTCTTTGAAGAATGGTACACATTTTACAAATTCTGCCAGGGTATGTAAACTTATGAGCACAACTGTATCTAATGAGTACATAGAAAAACTAGATCTTTTACTTAAACCTGTGAAAAATGGGAGAAAAAAAACAAAAGTGCTGTATTTACATTTTTGTTCACTGCACATTCACTGACTGTATAAAGAAACGGGAAATATCTTCAGATATTGACAAAATCTCAGCTCAAGATCAACTTGCACGCTTATTCCACAGCTTTCCAAAGTACTGTCCCAAAGGTCAAGAAGGTCAAGCTTAGCCTCCAATATGGCCCTGATGAAGGGAACAGCCAAAACATTTGGAGAATAAATCATGGTATAAGGGAATAATGTCAAGGACTAAAAGGCACATGTGCAGATACCAACATGGTTTGAACTTTTATTGCACAAAGATTACAGTTCTTTTTGTTTCCTTACAAACATTTTAAAGCTTTGTAAACAGTGAAGCAGCGTCTCCCCAGTGTGTTCGGTATCTCCTGCTAACACCACTTTGAGTCCCAGTTGTCACATTTCTTCAATAAGTCTCAGCTATTAAGTGTGTGCACAAGAGCCAACCAGTGACCGACTATATAAGCTGAAAGAAGCTCAGAGATATGGCTGTATCTTAGCAGAAGGGCGGTTACACGCTGTGAGTCAAACTGTTCAACATTCAATTACCTGCATCAGGCTGCTGGCTACATGAAGGAACTAGAATTGAAAGCTGGTGACTTTTTGACTGTGATGATTATATTGTGTTGGGGGTGCTCCGTGAAAACTGAGCAGTCCCTTTTGTCTGTGAACAAACTGTCTTGTTCAGTTTTACCACAAGTGACAAACACACCCAAACATTTACATCTTTAAAAATAGTTTGGCTTTGGATTTAAATGAGGAAAATACACTTCATTTTTCTCTTTCATTCACAACACACACACACACACGCACAGCACTCGTGTTCTCCACAATGAAGGTTGACAGTCTTGGGCCATGGACACTGATAGTGTTCACTGCACGGTCATCTGTCTTTTCTTGTATATCTTTGTCCTCCATGTGAGCGAGACAAGTACATATCTTATATCATGAGGAGAGGCAGCAGTGCAGCGTTTCGTCCCTTGCTTCATTGGACAACACAGTGCTACTCCTTCTCAGGACTCTCCATGTGGCCCATTCCCCCTTTAGCAGAGCAGTGCAGAGGTTCAACCTAAGTCATGAGGTACACAAACATTCGCTCCCCAAATTCACATACTTTCCAGGAGTATGCACACGCTTCAAACAATTCTCATCAGACAGAAAATAGACAAAGAAATGGCACATTGCTTGTTGGTGTACTCTATTGTGTGAATATAATAACTAAGATTCTTGTTTTTTTTTTGTTCTTTTTCTTAAGGTTGCTATCAGGCAGATAAAAGAGAAACTCAAAATGCAGGATGGCTCTTTTCCAAGTGATGAGCCAGTTTTGGACACAGAGGGTGGAGTTGATGTATGTGTGGGTGGCGTTTCTATGGAGTCTGTGCCATGCCACGACTAGACTTCATCTTCTCCAGTCTTTTAGAAAGGTGGCTGTTGTTTGACTCGAGTTCATCGATCTTGTCCAGTGCTGATCGTAACTATTGAGTCAAAAAGAGAGAGAGAGAGAAAATACTGCAATTAAAACAGAGCCTGTTAAAAGAGCTAACCTGTAAGTAGAGCAGTGAATGAGAACACTACCTCTCTCTGTAGTTTCCGTTTCTCTGCTTTCAGCTCATCCTCCACTTTCTCTGCGTTCTCTGCTGCAGACTTGTAGCGTGTCACCTGGCCCTCGAGTCTGGTCACCTGGAAACCCAAAAAAGAAAAGACTTCTCAGGTGGGAGTATTCATGTTTTTAGGCATGCTATGAATTCACACTTATTCTCTTCTTACATTTTGTTCCAAAGCGGTGACTTCTTGCTCTGCCTTCACAAGTTTAAACTTAAAGTCACTTATTTGCCTGTTTGAATCTCCTGAAAAGATTTAGCAAAAACAAATATTCTTGAGTTGTAGGAGACAACACAACAGCAGACTACAGCTACAGGTCTGTTTTCATGTGTATGTTTACTTACTCTGCAGTTCTAGTATGTTTGGATCGTTGCCGTTTTCAAGAATTTCACCATCCGGGCTTGTACTGTTTTCAGTGCCATTCTTCTGTGTCTTCTCTTCCAGCTGGGCCTTTAGTTTTTTTACCTGGAAATGGAGCCATAACACATCAGTTGATGAATGACACACTCAGCTACAACCTACAATGCATTTCTTCGACCAAACTGCATTTTTTATTTTCCCCCCTACCACCTGTTTTCAAGTACCCCTTTGCCCTTCAGAACAGTTACAAGGGGAAGTGGCTTAAATCTTCCCCTATAAAATGAGACATCACTCCAAAACCCCGACAGGTCATTAATATCGTCATCAGTGGCGTTTACATAAACAGGCACAACTATGGCAGTCATGCTATAATCAAACTGACATCTGCTATTTATCTGACGGAGACAGAAAAGCATGCACACTTGTGATTTGTTCACAACTTAAGTTTAAGGTTTAAACACGATAAAACAAGTCATGAAATAAAAAGAACACTGCTTTATTACCAGGCCACTAGCAGTGCTCTGTAGGCAAACGTTAGCAACCCATGCTCCTACCCTGCCAGTCTGTAGTGACAGAGGAGCGGTTACAATGGTATTAAACTAAGATAACAGAATGGTGATTGTAGTTTTTAAATAATTATTATAGAAATACATTCTTGAGTTTCTTTTGTTGCTTGTGCAGTCATCTTGCCAATGATTTCTTGTAACACTTGTTTTGGAGTGCGCCTCTGAAAAACCTCTGATTGGAGAGCCATGTAGTCCTAACACTTTGCACTACCTCTCTATACCACCAAGACACCCTGTCCCTAGATCAGTTGCATGCAACATATGGCTTCGGAGCCACATGTGGCTCTTAAGCCCCTCTCCAGTGGCTCCCTGTGGCTGTGACAAAAAAATATATATATTGAAATGACTAACAGTTATTTTTTTTTTAACACTTTAATCTCTACTGATCAATGTTGTACAGTAGGCCTAAAGAAATTCTTACATTCTCTAATTGTGAAAATGCAAAGCCTGTATACTGAATAGTAACAAAAAAAGTTTTAACTAAAACAACAACTAAAATGTGCGTAATACATCCACTGCTTGTCACCTTTTCCTCAAAATTTTGCTTAACCTCGTTAGCAGTGGCTGGTGTTGAGCCTCCCTAGCTGGTTAACTATGGATGCCAAATCCAAGAAAGTAAGAGTCTTGGAATAAAATAAAGAATAAAGTCGTGCATGGACAGATTTGTTACAGTAGCTTTCACTGCCAGCTCTTCAAAGTTAGAGTACCAGATAATCATTAATAGTGCCCTGCACTACTAATGACGTACTAATGAATGCCCATTTAGCCCATTTATAAGTACAGGCCTATTTAGCCTTAATAGGCTAGGTTACCTTTATTATAAGATTCAAATATGTTTTGTGGCTCTACACAGATTATTTTCTTTAATTATCTTTGGTCAAAAATTGCTTTTTTGATAGTAAAAGTTGCCGACCCCTGCCTCAAATGCAAGTGTGCAAAACAGAGGGGTAAGGGATAAGTGGTAGGGGCAAGGGGTGTGTTGGAACTGAGCCTTGTCTCCATGAATTAGCTATGACAGCTCACATTCACAAGTTCTCTTTTATAGGTCAGTAAAACTATGTTACATATCTTCATCATAGAAGATATTTCAATTGTTTTAAAGGAGCTTAAGGTAAAAGGCATTGTTTTACATTTTTCTTATTGTTAACAAACCGGATGAAAATACCATCTTTGATACTATCTGAGTCCCCTACCCTGTCCTCTGCACAATGGGCACTGTTGCTTTTAGCAAACGGGATTCAAACAGTACGAACTATTGTATTCGTTGTGGACTATTTACAGCTGTGGATGAATCCACATTTGGTGCTCTAGTGAGTATTTGGTGAAGCAAGGTGGTGTGTATGGGATTGAGTCAAAATAAACTGCAGTGTGTGTGTTCCTGTAAATGAGGGCACATGTCACCCAGTGCACCAGTATGGCTTCCTGATGTGTTATTAATAGTTTCTGAACAACAATGGAGCTCTATGGCACAAAGGAAGAGGATATATCAGGCTTTGGATACACAGACAAGACATTAGTAGGATCAGTTCATTGCTGGTTTTGGTCTTGGTTTTGGGAATTTACTGTTGTCCTGAAAAGACAATTGCAGCACCTCTGTACGAATGTACAAACATACGAAATTTCACTGTATTTATTACAGTGACAATAAAGCTTCTTCTTCTTCTTCTTCTGTAGCAAAAGGTTAATAATTAATAATGTAATAAAATATACTGTAGGCACCTCAGTGACACCAGTGACCAACTAATGTATGAACCAGAATTATCGCCTCATGTTTGTATTCCTCCACCAGCCAGTGAAGTTACAGTTTACATCCATGTCTGTCCAGACTGATATGTAGCCATGACTGAAGTCAATTCTTCAAATATGGATTCTTCACACACAGTTTGCCCCAACAGCACAGAAGATCTATACAATCAGCACAGTTTCAAAGTGGACACTAATTTAGTATCTGACCTAATATCTCCCCTTCTGGTCTTGAGATATGATGTTGAAATATGGCCAGAAAAGAGTTTTTGCAGAACATTATGATGTCACAGTGATGTTGACCTTTTGGATATAAAATGTCATCACTTCATAATTTTATCCTATCAGACATTTGTGCAAAATGTATTCCCTCATTCTTGACATACTGTATTTATAAGAATGGGACGCACCTACAGATAGACAATCTGAAAATATAATGCCTTGGGTCAAGGCTGTCACCAGCACAGGAGCATAAAAACTGCACCAGTCTGGTAAATTTCTTCTTATGTATGTGAGCTCTTTTTTGACTTTGCTCTAATTCATATTTTCACTAAAAGACTATAGTTTATTCATGAGCAATTATGGAACCCATCAGCTATTCATCTGACAACGATTTAGCCTTCGGGGGGTTTACCAGTGTAGCCAGCAGATAGCCAGATAACAGATATCCAGGCCATGACCTCCTCTTCTGTGCGTCAGTCATTGTTTACTAATCTTTATTAACAGATATCTGCACATGAAGGCAGACGAATCTAAAAATGCTAAAAAGAAAAAAAAAAATCACAGTCAGATAGCCAATAGGTTCCAAAATCGCATTGTGGCCAATGCGTTGTGTCTCTACACAAACTGTTTCTCTGCATGCAACCAAAGCCCACCCAAACGTAACTGGTCACTACTATTTTGACTACAAATGAAAACCTCAACTGCACTAAAATCTTGTCCCATTGTGTACATATTCTGCATTCATATGCAGAAATTTATATATAGGAGTAAACCTTATAAACATTCACATTATTGTCTCTGATCACAGACCCACCTGCTCTATCATTTTCTCACGCTCATCCACCAGTTTCCTCAGGCGAATCTCTAGAAGATAAAATACATGTTTGAGAAGACATTTGACATCTGATTCTTGGTCACATATCATTGATTCAAGAGCATCATGCATCACAAAGCCATAATACAACACCAGTTCACACAACATTAATCGTAAACAGCTACGGTCCATCCTTAAAACAAACAAAAAGTTAACATACCAGGGGTGGGAGGAGCCAAGGAGATGGTGTGAGGGGGGCTGGGTCAGGGTGGGAGGCTGATGCATGCAACAGTGCAGGCATCCATGAGGGAGTGACGGAGTGGAGTGTGAAGGGGAATGTTAGCATGCACAAACTGTGGAGGAGAGGGTCAATGCAAAAGCACACAGCTGGCAGAACTACATTCACACTACATGACCACACAGTAATAAAGTATAATAAGATATGAACATTGATGTGTAAATGTGCTGACTACAAAGAATAAGAGGAATATTTCTTGCCGACATCTGACACATTGCTTTTCATTATGTCACTCAAGAAATTTCATTACAAAAATGCATTTAGATAAACATTTCAAATGGGTAACAGCAGGGTATTTATTGGTATTTCAGTGTGGATGCACCACATTCATCTTTTCCATTAAGTGCAACAAAATGCAAACATACATTTATCATACATATTCATTCTTGAAGATGGAGATGGCTTTGTTTAAAGGGATAATTCAGATATTGTGCAGTGGGGTCACATGGATACTTATCCGTAGTCAGTGTATTACCTGCGGTGAATGGGGGCCTGCCGACTGACATCTACTGTATATAAAACACTGACTATGGATAAGTACCTCATATAACCCCACTCCAAAAGATCTGAACTATCCCATTAAGTCAAACAACAGTTTTTTTTTAATCCCTGAGAACAGCACAGGGTTTCTGAACACCTTTTCATCTTAACCATCAACATTACAGCTAGTGCGTGTAAAGCTAGTTGGCTTGAGTCTTAATGACAATTACCATTAACATTTGTGTTTTTTTAATGTCCACCTATGAAATGAATGCATGAATGAGTTTTTGGGACTGAAGCATGAGAAAATGTGTGATACAGGCGCAAAGCAATATTAGCCATGACACAATAACAAAATTATGTCACCTGACATATCGTGCAGTACTGTCCAACAGTAAAATCAACTGTTACAGTTTACATTCTCATCATTGCACATACGACCTTAATGAAAACTGATGTTTGGACCTTAGACTGTTTACACAGATTTGACGAAAGAACATACAAAATTATATTAATATTAATTTGGGAAAGGATCGGATTGTAAACAGCTAAGCACATACTAGTTAAGGACAGATCAAATAACACACAGTATACCTTTACTAAATATATCCATTAGCTAAGACATCTTACACTCTTCTTTGCCCTTGCCTTTGCCTTTCTTGCTATTCTTCTTCACATCTCTCCCTGTCTGCTGTGGCTCTTTATTGCTGGCCTCTGCACTCTTTGGTATATCCAAATTTTCACCCTGCAACTCATGCTTAATGGCATCCAATCCTTCCTCTACAGGTAGAGACATAGCTTGGTTATTGTCCTCTGCAACAACACCTAACTCCTCAGCATTTAAAACCTTTCCTTCCTCTAAAATGTGCCCAGGCTCCTCTGCTACTACACCTACTTCGTCCTCAGGCATATTTGTCTGCTTTTCACACACATTTTCCATATGTTCAACCTTATTAGATGTGGCATCCTCATGAGCCAAAGGGTTTTGGTTGTCTCCAGGCATAGTAACTAGTGTATCTACCTGGGTACCCCCATCAACTACACACTTCTCATCATTGCTTTCAATTGGCTCATCTTGTCTATTTTCATTTGACTCCGTATTACTTTGGCACAGCCCTGAACTACTGTCATTGCTTTCAACTGACATGACTTCAACCCCCTCCTCAACTTCTTCCTGTTTCAAATTTTCAGGGAGACTTGCTGCGATAGCTGTCTCCATATCCATGTCATCAAAATCAAAAGACAGCCCTTCATCATCTTCAGCATCGTCCTCATCACTGTCATGCACTGTGGGTTGGGATGATTCCTTACTGTCAGACTTGTCTAAGCTGGGTTCATGCAGTTGCTGTGTCTCACTCTGCTGATCACTTTGATTGTTTTTATGTTCTGGATCTTCAGTGCTGTGGTCCTGCTCAATAGAGGACCCGGTTTCAGGAGTTTCTTTTGGAGAGTCTGGTGTATTTAACATGTCAATCACATCTTTTGTTTCAGAGGTCACTTCAGCATTTGCTTCATCAATCTGATCCTCAGGCTGTAATATCTTGTTTTCTACATCATCCAGCTGTTCCGCTTGTGCTACAGTCTCCAACAGACTCGGTACTGTGTCAAATGCATCAGTGCTTTTCGATAATGATGTACTGTCACAACTGCCACTTTTTTCGTCATGTGAGCTTTCGGTCTTGACTGAATCTTCAGGTTCCCTTGAGACTCCATTCAGCTCCTCCTTTTCGGTTTTGTCTGCTTTCAGCTCTGAATCGTCCCTGTCATGTTTGGGAGAAACGATACAGGGAAAAAGGGATTCCTGTTCAGTCTCTGCTCCTTGCTCCTCATCATCTTTGACTGTCTCAGTTGCTTCCTTGGAACCTTCATCGGTAACCTTGATGAGAGTGTCATTGTTGTCTGAGTTTACTGCTTCAGACTGGTCTGAGGCCGGCTCTGAGCCAGACAAGCTCTTCAGAGCATCAGTTAGGCCATCAGTAGAAGACAGAGACATTGAATTGTTGTCCTTATTCTCAGAGTGGCTTTTGTATTCAGATTCATCATCAGCAATGCCACCATTGCTTGGAGCATAAAATTCAGCTTCAGTGTTTTCCTTCATGCTTGATTCAAAGGTGTTTTCGGTGTTATTAGTTGTCCATTCAGATTTCATCTCATCAATAGACCCAACTTCATCTTCTGCAATAGCAATCAAACATTCAGTTTCTGACGCAGTACGGACAACATTGCCATTGGTTGAGATGTCTGTTTCACTTTTAGAGTTATCTACACTGGAAGTACATTCCTTGTCAAGACCATCAGTGCTCTTAGCACCATTGGTGTTGTCAACAGGATCAGATGTACTCAGGTTGGTCTCTGGAACATGACTTGTTAGAGATTCTGCTTCTTTTACTTGCTCTGTTTCCAAAGTTAGTTCCTCATCTTGCTTATCCTTTCTGGGATCTGTTCTGGATTCCTTAAGAGTTTCAACATGAGAAATGGTTTCAGCAGGTGTAACTGGTGCCTCTACCTCTACTACTTCTACAGTTTCACTTTGTTCCTTGTTCTGTTCATCTGTAACATGATCCATGCTTACTTCCTTGGGAGTTTCAATGTGTGAAAAGGTTTCAGGATTTGCCACAGCTTCTGCTTCTTCCACATTTTTCGTTTCTAAAGTTTGTTCCTTGTCGTGCTCTGCTGTAACATGATCCATACTTGATTCTTTGAGAGTTTCATTGGGGGAAAAGATTTCAGTGGGCTTCGTGGCTTCTTCTCCATCTACCTCCTCGGTTTCTTGCCTGTCCTTCTCCTTAACTTGCTCTACCTTTGATTCCTTGACGGTTTCAGTGACAGAATCTCCTGTAACTGATTCTATGTCTTTTCCTGTTTTGCCCTTTTCTATATCTGTTCCATCTTTTTGTTGGTTCTTATCCTCATGAGCTCCTCCTTTCTTTTTGCCTCTCTTCCTCTTTTTCTTCTTTTTCCCTGAAGCAGCAGTGCCATGAGGCTGAGCTTTACTTGATATTTCCTCTGCCTCCTCGTTCTCTGCCTCCTCTGCATTCTCAGGCTCTTGTTGAGGTTTGATGTTTGATGAAGTTGGGACGCACTCATCAGGTAAACTTTCTTTCACAACATCTTGTGCAATGTTTTGCTGAGGACACGATTCTGTATTTCTCAAATTACTTTCCACATCTTCCTGTTTGTTTTCTTGCTTTTCAAAAAGGTTGTTGCATGACTCTCTAATGTCATCACTTTGTGTGTCAACATTAGTGGTGTTAGTTTCTGTCTCCCCCCTGTCTTGGCTACTGGTCTCCCCTAAATCTCCCCCCTCAGGTGTTTCTGTGTCTGGAACATTTTCCTCAGAACTTGTTACAATCCCCTGAAGGCCAGGGCTGCAAACAATTGTATCTGTATTGGCTTCTGTGAGTAACTGGTCATTAATGTCACCATTTAAGTCCTTGCTGAGGCCTTGCTCCCCAGCATTGTCTTCTTCTGTGGCAGTCTTCTTGTCTTCTAAGCATGTCTGTTGTTCCTCTGTTGGCTGTTCTTGGCTTGATGTCTCCAGAGTGGACACACCACCAATGATAGAGACAGTATCAGAGTTCAAGTGATTCTCTTTGGCTTTCTCAAACATTTCTTGATGCTGCTCTGGTTCCACTTCTTCCTCTCCACTACTTCTCAACTGATTCTCCTCTGTGTTGCCTGAGGGATCATGAAGAGTATACGGTGATAGAGGGACAAAAAAAGTTGACTTAAGACATGATTTTGAAAACTGTGATCTTCATGAAGAAGTGCATCAGCAGAAGCCAAGGTAAGGCAGAACACCTGATTGATTCAGTGGCCAGGAAGAGAAGCACAGAGCCCAGATGACCAAAAGATGCACAAGAAGAACAAGAAGAAGAAAGGCAGAAGGAACATCGAAATGAAGTTCTTGATCCCCGGCACACCAAGGCGACAAGAAAAGAAAGTCTGAAGCTGGCAGCTCAAAGGTATACATTACAGTGCATACACAATAATGTTCAGTTTACACACTATTCAAAAAGAACTCTCAATGCTTTGTACCATCAACCCTGCAGAGGCCTGTCAGCATTTATACACCTACCTGCATCAACAGAGTTAGTCGTGATAAAGAGCTAATATATATTAGCTAAAATGATAAAAAAAAGGTGCAATAGCAACAAATTTAAAGCCAAAACATTAGCAGTGAAGGCAAAGCAAGTTTGGTGAGTTTATAAGTGAAATCTAAGTTTGTACAGGAAAGCAAGAGGACAGATGCATGTTAAAGGACAAGGCTGCCATTCCTCTTTAATTTTTCTTGTTGTCAACAAATTCCATGAAAAGATTGAGTCTAATTAACTAATGCAAAAGTCTGTCTGTCTCTCACTTTCTTACAACTGTCCTACTCTGTTGTTAGCACTTACCCGTTAATTCTTTCTACAGACAAAAAATGTTCACAAACACATTTTTCTAAAAGGCTCAGTAATTCCTAAAACTGCTAGTCACTGTAGTTTTTAGCAAATGTTACTCAATCAGGACTAAACTGTGCATTTGTTGGGCACTATTTTTGGCTGCAGATTAATACATATCTGGTACACAAGAGAGTATTTGCGTGCAGGAGTCTGGCCCTATGATTTGTGTTTTTAAATAGTTTTTGGACAAAAATGGAGCTCTATGACACAGACTAAGATGATATATCAGGCTGATACACAATACTTGTTGGTAGGATCAAGTTATTATTGATTTGGGTATTTTCATGGAATTTGTTTAAATTAAAGAGCTAAAAAAGCATTTTGAAATGAAAGTTTTCAGACAGCCATGCAGTTAGAGATTTTTATTCCACAACGTGTTTTACCGAGCATGCTGTTCCCCTCCGGAGGGGAGGTCTGTGATTCCTGAGCTGGTTGGGAAGCAGAGTCTGCACTGGGGGATCCGTCCACTTCTGCCTCACCAACCTCTCCATTGATATTTAGGTCAGGTCCCAGTACTATTCCATGTTTCTAGACAAAATTAACAAGAAGTCCATTAGTTCCAAAGATTATACACTTTGAAAGTAAGTTGCAATGCATGCTGTAAATTTGTTTTTAAAAATAACAGTTTGAAACACACAGACCTAAAAAACATTTGGACTTGTAATAACGTCATACATTCAATAAACATAGGATCTGGTTTCACTTTTTATACTTTGGTTACCATGATAACAATATTTAGTGCAATTCATTTTCACACAGTTTCAAATTTACTTCTCAAAACTAGAGACAGCAGGTTAAAATAAGCATTTACACACTGACTGGGTACCTTCAGAATGTCTTTCAGCTTCACCACCTCCTCTCTGAGCTCATCTCGCTCAATTCGGATTGCATCTGTGTATTCTTTCTGTCGCTCTAAGGCCTGAGCAGAGCCCCCAAGTGGCAGAGTGCAGAAGAGAGTGAAAAGAAAAGTTTATAAGAGGTGAAAAGAAGTGAAAGGAAAAGGTGGCATTTAGTTTCATGCAAAGGAGACACTGAATTCATGTCTGCAAAAGTAAATGCTGAATGTGATAAAGTTAATATGACAGAGAACTGCTGGACCAGAGCTCATAGGCCGTACCCCAATCTTTTTATCCTTCCACTCCACCGTCTCCTGCAGGTCAGATATTTCCCTAACAAAAGCTTCCTGTTTGTTACGCAGCTGACGGATGTCCTAAACAGCAGCAAAAGGAAATCAAGTTTGAGATGTAGAGAGAGAAAGCAAAAAGAGAGAAACAGTGCATGCACATAAACAGTGTCTGGAAAATAACAGAAAGCTGTTAAATGTATCCCCGACATGCAGCCTTCCTAACTGACAAACTGAGTAAAAGGCAGCTGCGAGGCTCTTTGTCTGCAACCGCAGTCTTAGTGACACATGTTCACACTGGGGGACGAATACTCACATTTAGAAGCTCTTCACTTTGTTTTAGCGTCTCTTTCATTTCATTGAACTGGAACTGAAGCACAGAGTGGGCATGTTTCTCTCGCTCGTGTTCCTGTGAGGCACAACAGACAGTTTGACATCCAGAAATTCCTTCGTTTTCATGATGACATTTCTCTCATACACAGAAACACATGACAGCCCTCCCAAAACGATACTTCCACTGCTGTCAAGCATGACCTCTTCACTTAAACCTGGCTGAACAGTTCTCTTTTTTAAACTATGTTATGTGCATTACACTCCCCCTGTTGGCAGATATATATAACATGTATATTGTATGTCCTTGAATATAATGCTGTTTATCTGCATTTTGTGCAGTTTTAGAGTAAAAAAAAAACCTACATAAACTGCATATTAACTGAGTCAACTACAACTTGACTGGGTTCCACTTTGGTGTACTTACAACAAAATAACCCTATGTATAATGAATCCTTGTCCAGTGCCACCTAACCGTTGATCGTTTATGCTCTCATGCCTTTTATAAGAAAAGTGTTTTGAAACCTCTTCAAAACACTTAATGCATTCAGGGGCCGTGAGAAACTCTAACATCTAGGAATTTCAATCCAAAAGCCCATGAGCAACCTTTGCACGATTGACCAAGTTCATATTATTATATGAATTCAGGATGTTAGGACTTCAATGGATACAAGTTGTCTACCTCAAACAAGTTTCAAGTCTCCATGTTTATTTCATGACAAGTAGCCATGTTACTAATTTAACTACATTTCTCAGTAGCGTGGTGGTAACGTCGCTTCCTTCTGGGTCAAATAGCTTTTCAGTGTTGCAGTTGATTAGTTGACCGAGTACTGCGGCACAAAAGTTAAAGTATTTTTTCAGGAAAAGCTCGGAGATGCAGCAGACTGTTTTTCTGTAGAGCTCTGGATAAAAGTAAGGATTATAAAACTGAGGATATGACACTGACGCCAGCGCCACACTGAGGCATGTAGACAAAGGAAGCACTTCCATGTGATATCACATACTAATCCTTCAGTTTATTCTGCTTGCTGCTTTCGCTTCTGGCTTTTCTTGGCAAGACCCGCCCTACTCTGCCTCTGATTGGACTTCTTGATGCGTGTCTCACTTGTCTTCGTGTAGATTTGCAGTGGACACTAGAGAAATAGACACAACAAGGCCAAGAAGAGCTAGAGAGACAGAGAACAGTATTAAGAAGGAAGAGGGGAGAGAGAGAGAGACTGACATACTGATGTCATGTGTTATTTGCAGGACATGTTCATGTTCTAATGTCCCAAAAAAATAAAAGTTTTCATTAGGGTCTGTTATTTTTATTGTTTATATTATGGTCTTCTATTTATTATGGTTGTATTGAGTGAAAAATGTATTTTGGAAGTAGATAGCCTACTGAAAGAGGTCAAGACAGAGACATGCATTAAGTAGACTGACTGATGATGTCGTGTCATTGGAAGACATGTTCAAATGTCACAAAGTCTTCAAAAAAAAAAAAATTATAATTTAAAGTTTTGATTTAAGTCTGTTGTTTTATAATAAACAGTTCAACTGAACATTTTCTGCCTGTTTGTTTGACTTACAGTTTTTCTTATCACTCAGATAACACTGATTTGACATTAAGTAAAAAAAATAAAAGTAGCTTAGCAAGTAGCAAGCTACTTTGCTGTTCCCTCATAGCTTAGCTTGCTACATTTTTCTGGGGATAGCTTCAATGTAGTGAAATTTTATTTTGATGTTAAGTAGCTGTTAGCTTAGCTCACTACGTTTTCCAAGTATCCTGCCCAACATTGTTTAATTTATTGTAATGGCTTTGACGAAGGCAGAACATCACGTTGTAGGCCTCTGCAGAGTGAAGGCGTCCTCTGGAAAGACCACTGGGATATTGTGAAAACCATGAAAACCAAGTGCATAAATGACTGCAAAACTTCATACTGGCAAAGAGCAATGTAAAACAAGTAATATGTGGCTTAAGTCTATAACATTCTATCAGTGTGTCTGCCTACTGTACCTTGACTTTCTCCTCATATTCCCGGCGTGACTCAGACAGCAGTTCCTCCAGCTCCATGAGCGAGTCCTTGAGTGTGTCCACCTGGTACATCAGGTTGTTTTTCTCATTATCCAGCTGGGCGTTGGACACCATGGCCTTACGATACTTCTCCTCCACTTCTACTAATGCATCCTAATGTCATGACATATAGAGAATGTAAGACAATAACAGGTGCTAGCTCTGATGTAACATGACCTCAAAGAAAACTGCAGAGTCACACTTTCCTCTATCAAAGTGAACAGACAAACTACATGTTTGGAGTAACAGATGGATGTTGCTGGCAGAGAATCCAGACAATGCAAGAATGTATATGGATATCAGTACACTTAGCTGTATCTCACAAGTATTCACCTTGGTAAGAGGAAATTTAAGAAGTGCAGGCTAACACACACACACAGCAAAATGAAGAAAGTAAAATGCAACATGCAGATGCAACTTTGCAAGTTAGATCAACAGTTAGCAAGTTTATACACAAGTTAGAAAACATCTGCTTGGGGGAAGATAAATGAGAACAGTAATGGGCCTCACAAAGGACTGCAGTTATACTACCGTCAATGTGTGTCAATATTTACAATGAGTCTGGAGCACCAGTATCACTCCTAGAATATTCCATCGAAAGTTTATTCATTTCAGTTTGAATTCAAAAGCTGTAAGATTTATCAAACTGTCAGTTGGTTTATTGATCTATAGAGGAAAAGCTCTTATAACATGAGGCATTTTTGGACCAGAGGAACTTGTTCATAGCTCTAGAACATAGCTTTAAGAACACCCTTTTAATTGTGTCCACATCCCAAAAACTAGGAAGGATCATAGTTCTGAAAACGAAGTTTTGAGGGACTTCTTTTGCTCTTATTTCAGAATAGATACTGCCACTAGAAAACAGCCAGTGCAGCACCTGGAAACTGCTATTATTAAAAACCTGTTAGCCTGTGTGAACAACAGACAACAGACAACACAAACAACAACTCAAAACACAAGAAACTGAAGAAAAGACGGACAGATGGACCGACAGTGAAGTCCAGGATTTACTGAGCATATATGCGACAGTGAAAATACCTGATTTTGACTAGTTAAAGTGAAAGTGACACTATAATATTAACTGCTGACCAGCTAACAGCACGTCACTTTAGCGTTCCTTTTGGTAGTGCGAATGAAAACAGAAAATAATGCCCTTAAAGGTATGAAGTTTTTGGGGAAGCTACACAGAACAGTCCACAAACACCTGAAGAATCTCAACTATCCAGTGTGCTCTTCGGGTAACACAACAAAGAACTGGTTGCACATATCACTGCCTATCTGACCCGCTGTAGTGGTGCCAAGTCTAAAATAAACAGAGGACATTAGAACACACCAAACGAATTAGTTAATAGTGAGTCTGTGGGTGGTAGCTCTGAGGCTCTTAGGCTTATACCTTTACTTCTTTTAGGTTCTGCGTGTACTTGGTTTCCACATCTTGAATCTGATCCTTCAGTTCATGAATCTCCTGGTGACGAGTGCAGCAGCAGTGAGCAGAGAAGCGCAGTGTGACAGCATCAGAAAAGGTGACGCAGAGAGTTTGGTCATGATGAGAGCAGCAGCACAGGTGTTTGCAGAAAGAATGAAAATAGCATGACAGCACAAAACTTCATAGAAGAACATTGTTTAGGTCAAAGCTGTCAATTCCCAAAGTCTGTCTTTTGCAAATACTCCTTTCGTGGGTAGAGAAACGACTCTGCCTCTTCTATGCTGAATTTGTCACCGTATGAATACTTAAGTTTGACTCTAGACAGAAGTTTCTGCTTTGACAGAATACAGCAGAACTCTAATCAATACACGTGTAAATTCTTCATTGGTCAATAATTGTGGGTAAAAAAGCAATCAGTTTTGGTCTGTTGATTAAAGGGACAGTAAATGATCGTTATTACCATTTGTATGTCATTGTTACTGTTTAGAAAGTGCTGATGAAAGTGTATGATGTATGTGATGTGACACATGTCCTGTGTTGTTAACTTTGTAACGTAGTTAAAAAAACCCCTCAGTGTTGACTTTTGGTTTCACGTGGGACACTCCTATGTGTTTGACCCATTTACCTCCATCTACTCCCACCCTATGGGGATTTTTTTTGCTCTTTGTACTACATAATTGCCGTGGATGAGTTTACAATACAGTTAACTGAAATCAGACAGACACTAAAAGGGTGCCTTGTGCATCGGTATCAAACACCAACAGCCACTGATCTAGCTGCATACTTTGATGCCCTGGGGATGAGAACAGGTTGGTATGGCACCTCACTTAAACCACAATCCACAAGTAAATACCCTCTCTGTCTGTAGGAAGCTACACCTCTTCAGCATTACCTTGATTTCTCGTACAGTGGTCTCTGCATCTACAGTCAGAGCTGTCTCGCCACTTCCTCTCCGTGAGGAAGTCCCGCCTAAAGAGGTGAGGGTTGCTGCTGTTAAGGCAGAAGCTGATCGAGATCCCTGAGGAGGGAAAACATTATTTGTCAAAAACGTTTTCAGTACTTTTTTTTAGCACACAATTAAGTATGACGAAAAAAATAAATTCCAACATGTTACAACACACATGCTCATTATTTTTCATTAACTGATGTCACTTTATAGATTTGAGTGAACAGCATTTGGTGATGTGATCCACTTACCTTCTCCAGATAATCTCTGTCCTCCACCTGTTGAGACAAATAAAATACAGTTAGAGCAAACAGAGGGTAATGTGGAGGCACAGGGCCAAGAAGACCGACTGAGGGATGAAGAAAGAAAATCCACTACAGGCTGCTCAGCAGTGATGACATATACCTTAATATCTCCAAACAAAGACGCAATGGACCACACAATACCTCAAAGCATTCTGATCGACTTTCTACTCAGACATATTGAGAAAAGGCACACGTTTATATTGATATACAAAACCAGGCAAATAATTACTTCACAAGGAGTCAAACTCTTTCAGAAATTAAAATAAACACAACATGTCAGGCCAAAAGTGAGTCTGACACAGTGTCTCATTCAAACACAGATCATGTGTTAACAAACACCTCAAACAACAGAACATCTGGAGTTAATGCTCTCTGCCACACACACGAAAACAACCCTACCAGAAGAGAAACTGTTTGTCTCTGCAGTCAACACACAGATTAACCTCTGACACAAACACAGCATACAATCAGCCCTCCTTGTAGTGCACAAAAAGGAAGGATGGGTGGCACAAAAAAAATTAACAACCATGCAGGAACTCAGCTCACATCACAGCCGCGGCCTCCTGCGGGTGCAAAGCGACTCACGTCAGAAAAGTCAGGAATAGTAACATCGTCCAGATCTCGAGGGAGGCCACTGCTGCTAGCTGCACTCCTCAAAAAACTGGCAACAGAGCTGCAGTTGTCCTACATTCACCACCAGGGGGTGAAACAGAACAACAAAGAAGCCAAACGGGGCAAGTCAACACTGACGGGACAGAATTATTTTCAAATCATCCTGAGTGCTCAAAAAGACTGAAAGGATATCTAATTATGTAACCTCAGGTTCTATCTTTCCCATTATAAGCCTTTTATATCATTACATGATGTCCCTAAGAAGAATACATCAGAGCAGATAATGTATCATGTTTATTAGTCATAGTGATTCTGAAGTTAAAAAATACAAGATTTATATATTCTGATGGAGCAGACTGGTTCTTCAGCCGGTAACCAATTAATCAACTGACATCTAAATCCAAAAAGAATATTTTTAAACAGTGTTTTTTGGGAATGGCACCCTCAGCTAAAACTCTGTGTTGCTCCAGGCTTGTGACAGATGGCTCCAGTGAAGTGGACTGATGACCATACTCTCAGCAGACTTGCATTTCATTGTTATATTTCAGGCATTCATGTGATTTTCTTAACCTGAGTGACTTGCAGGGAGTTCAGTGCCTCTCTGAGCTTTAACACATGGCTCACTAACATTACAAACAAAACATTAACATCATGTAAAGACTTTGCAATGTACAGGTCCACCAGGAAATACCTGCTTGTACTCTGCACACAGAACAAACAATGTTTGCACTTACAAATTCTGCAAATCATGCCAAGTCTGAGTCACCATAACATACAGGATGAACACAGTCTCATTATGTCCCCATGTCCTCAAACAGTAAATGTTCAATCATAGACTTGTGTGTTTACAAAGCAACATGTACAAGTGGGCTGAGTCAATTTAAACCATGGTGTTGGTAGCAGGGTGCCTGGGGAGTGAAGGCTCACCACTGGGCTGGCGCGGGCTGAACTGGCCCTGGAGGAGGCTCTGGACCCAGAGCTGCGATAACTAGTATACTCTAAAGGCTGCAGAGAAAACACAACTTTATGTTTCTGTCTCCAAACAAGCATGCACAGTACAACACACTCTGGAGAGGACTGATGCCTATATCACAGTCAACTTAAAGCAAAATGTACATCAAAAACTAAATTTTAACAACTCACTGAAATCACACTGAAAATTTTCATCAAATGACATTAAAATCCAAAACAACTCCCATGCAGCAGCAAAAAAAAAAGGCCTATTCCATTATGTCACATTCATGCTGAATTATATGCACTCTTTTTATAACTGTTAGTATTATAAAGCCAGGAACACAAACCGCTTTTCACTTTTAATCATGTCACTGTCAGGTGTGTCAAACCAACAAGGCCACAATTCTAAAAAAAATCTTACATGAGAGCTGGAGCCAGTGACTCGCCGTGACCCACTGCAGAGACTGTCTTCATATAAGGAGCTCTGCACAATGTGATATGTCACACGGACACATACAGTGTAAGTAGTGTGCTCATGATCCAGCAGTGTGAACAATGACATTTCTTTGGTGTTATTACATGCTTTTCTAAAGCCTGCTCTGCATTTAGTGCCTGATGCGTGGCTCCATTCAGAACTGAAATGTACAGAGACTGAAGTCAATGCTCAGTGAGTTTAAAAAGTGATCAAGCATTTCCCTGGAAGCCCTCAACTTAATCATCAAATAATTTGCTGTGGAGACAAACAAGCTCAGTTTCAGGTGTATTTTACATTGCTGGTGTGAGTGAGTAATTACAGGTGTTATTTAAAACTGTGTGGAAGTTACAGTGGGTAAAAGTTGAGCTGTAAACAAATGGACCAACCCTACGATAGAGCTGCTGGGTGATCTGACTGAGTGACCTGCAGAACTGCAACACAGGATGAAATCAGGGGTAAACAATGAGCTTTAGACAGCAGCAGCTTGGAATAGGTTGTGAAAACAAATTGATTTATTCTTGTAGAAAAATTCTCTTTTCTCTTGTCCTTCTCCACAGAGAGGCAGAAGTATGAGGCAGCTACACAAGAGCGACAAATCTTTTTGTTTTTTCCTGCAAGCGTTTACAGTATGTGTCTGACTAGCATTTGTCCTGTGTACAGACCTGGTAACCATTGAAAGCTGAACCTGGGTTCCTGGAGGAGGAGAGACCATTAAAGCTGTACAAGTCAGAAGAAGCATAAGCGGCCTGAAATGAGGAAAGGGGAGGAATGGGAGAGTTACAAGCCAGACAAAGAGGGAGATGGGAACGAGGAAACAAAGGACAGGAAGTTCAGAGACATTGTTTTTAAAAAGTTGCCCAAGTCCTTACCTAAAGAGTAACTGGCACCTGTTAGCAATGCATCCATACTATGCAAGTACACAGCAGCAAGTGAAGATCAACGCTGTATAAATGTCTTGTAAATGACAAACTCAAACACACATGCACAAACCACTTAAACTACTATTTTAACCATTTACATTTGGTGGTTTTAACTCTGGGCTTTTAAAGGACAACTTCTGCATTTTTCAATCTGTGAACTATTTTCTTATGTTTTTGTTTCTAATTCAGTAACAGAGACAATATTTGAAATTGGTCTCATGTTAAGAGAGACTGCTGTGGCCGGCAATTGTGCACTGTAAATTTATATCCACTAAAAGTGCTTGTTTTTGCCACTGACAGGTTCAGATTTTTATTAGAAGTGTCTGACAACATTACGGATAATACCCTGCAGAGACATGAACCATTTACCTTTCACTGTTTGTTAATGTGTGTAACCAAATCTTGTTCTGAAATCTCATGACTTTTCCATATTGTTGAAATCATCTAAAAGATTTTCCATTTCATGGCTGAATATATAGTTAACACTACCCTATGCTTTCTGTACTCTAGCTAGGGGTGTGCCATATCATCTCGTTCATGATAATACTGATATAATTTTTAATACTATATGAAAAATTCATAGTGATACTTGTGATATTTCAACTTCCTGACATATTGACATCATACTGTTACCCATGGCAACAACAAGCATGGCTGCAAGCAAAATTATTAACGACTCTGTGGTTGTTCCAAAAGAGGGGCAGCTTCAGTGGTTGTTAGGCCTAGGCGTCCTGAATGTTTTCTGAACAGCGCTGGACTTCTCAGACTCTTTTAGCAACTTACTGCTCAGAGGGAACTCCTTCAGCGGCTCCTGCAGCAGCAGCATGGCGTCTCTCCCTCTCCTCTCTTGCCATGCACACATGGGAGTCAGTGTCATCAAGGGATTTTATAATAAACCATTGGTAATGTACACCTACATGATGCTTGCGGCTCGACAAAAAACTTCATATATGTGAATGTGCGATTGCTATGGTAGCATCACAGCCTGTCACAGGCTACAGCGTGATGATTGGAGGAGCATAAAGGTCCAGGTGGAAAAAAAACAACTCAGTCATTTAGGATTTTGCCAAAAGAGAAAGAAAATCGCCTGTTGATATATATATATATATATATATATATGTAAATAGATCCCAGGGTATATTTTATGTATTTGGGAGCTGTTTAAATGTGTAATTTGTGGTAGATTTTATTTTGTTGAACTATTAATATCGCATACAGAATCTAAATCTCACTCCGAGTTACTGTTGTCGTTTACAAACTAAAGAAATGAGACACTGTTTTTTGTTTAGTTTTAACTAAATATTTGACAACAAACTGTCGACACGTAAAACTATATCACTTATTTTGTTGCAATCACATGTTCTTAAATTAATAATGATTTAAAAAATAATAATATCGTAATAATATCGCATATCCTTATAACAAAAATACCCTGAAATATCATGACATTATTTTAGGGCCATATCATCCACCCCTAACTCCAACACAAACCCTTCCCAGCACTCCTCTGTCTAACTCTTTCTAACGTTTCCACTGTTATTTTTCCTGCAACAAGTCACAGTTAAACTTGATCACATTAACAACCAGACCAAAGGTTGTTATCAAACATTTCTCATAACAATCTGAGCTTGTCAGTGGCAAAAACAAGAACCTTTAATAGAAGTAAAGTGAAGATGCCCAATTGCCCCTAGGGATTACATTGCAGCCTGTTTTGGGGCAGTCTCTCTCAATACTGAAATAATAAAAAAAAAATAAAATTCTCGCCATTAGTCACTCAGACATAAAAATGTGGGAAAATAAGTCCAAGGTGAAAAATAACAGTTTCCCTTTTATTAGGTAATTCCCAGGAAAAGTCTGGCAGTGTGCATACATGTATCTCTGGAGGTCAGACAGTGAGTGTCGCTTGTGTTTAATACACAGCACAGATCGGCAAACAGCATGCTTGCTAAATAGCTGAACTGACAAAGAAAAGATAGTTGCGACTCAGAACTCTACACAAAACTATTTCAAAACATGTCACAGTCCTGACTCCACTGTGGGAAATACAGAACAGAGACTCCACAACAATGAGGAAGTCTTGTAGAAATTCAATGCAGAATAAACACATGCACCTACATGTATTCTTTAGTACAGGACAGCACAACACAAGACAGATGGTAAGATGCTGATATCACTCAACTCATTTTGTTAATGAACAAAACTTAAGACAATAACAGAAAGAGTGCACCAAAGGCCATTAGTAGTATGGGAAAAAACAGTCTCCAGTGCAGTGTCACCCACCGGCTGCAGGTCTAATCTGGAGCCACGGGACACCCGGGTGTCATCACTCAGTCTGGAGCTCTGAGGGTCGGGGAGCACGGGGAACAACATCAAACACCAACAGCTCAAACACTAAACCTGAGAGCAGTCAGCTCTGTTTCACATCACTAAGGTTCAACTTAAGGTTATTGACAAATCACATGCTGTTACAGTATACTGATACATAGCTATTAGTTTGGAAACTTATCACTGCAGGGTTTAAAAAAAACTTGTCCTTCATTGAGGTAGTTAAACAACTATGTCAGAGGTAGAAATAATGAAGTAAAACCAGGTTATTAAGCCATGTAAGATTAGCACAAGCCTCCTGAGGTTTTATTAAAAAAAAAAAAAGAAGTTACATTATTTGTATTGAAGAGCTTCTTTTCTTCCTTCTATAAGAATGACTAAAAACATGAATGGAAATGTCTCAGGCATTTATCTCTACATTTTATCTAGAAGTCCTTCCTTTGTAGTTTAATGTTGCAAGTTCTCGATGTTGTTTTAATTCAAGCAGGCTTTTACCGATGGCTTATTGCTGCCTACCATAGTCAAATCCTATTCACTTTTCCACATGATTACATTCTTGCTCACCAGTGGAGTGCACACACTGAAAATAAGAAGTGTGGTCATTTTCAAGAGGTTTTCAAAGACAAAGACAACCCTTCAGATTTAATTTTAAATTATTAAATCGAAGAGAAGCTTTTCATACCCGCATAGTAGCAACATGTGATGTCCTGTTTTAGACTGACCACACACACAACCACTCAAAGTTGCCAGGTAACTAAATGTCATACCATAACACTGTTTTTTAGGCTCCACCCACTGCGTTTGCCTAAAAACAATGAGAATATTTCTGCCTCCAGAAGTTTTTCATAGCAAAATTCCACTCTGTTAGTACATTACATGCACTATAGTGTCAACAGAACAGTTAACACTCAGTACAAAGAAAACTGCCTCTGGTTCATCAAACCAAAAGTTAAGCTATATAATGTTCTGGGTAGTCACTGTACAGCTAGGCCTGTCACAATAACTACTTTTGTTGAACCATAATATTGTTCCAGAAATAATTGCGATAAACGACATAGTAATTTTAAGACATTTTTTTGCCATTGATACAATAATATAATAGCTTGATAATGCAAGTGCAACATTTCAAAGAGCAATTAACTTTTAATTCTCAACAATATTCATACTTTGGAATTTGAATATGAGCAAAATATGTAACATATTTTTCAACTAGAATTACCGTCCCACGATTGTATGCCTCCACGCACCAGTCAAGTTTCTTCTACAATTTACATCCATGTCTGTGAAAACATGGATGCTTCAAGGTGGACACGCAATATTAGTGTCACCATTTCAATATCTGACCAATTGTCTCCCCTTCTGTTCCTGAGATATGACGTAGAGTAATGGCCAGAAAAGTGTTTTTGCAGAATATTATGATGTCACAATGAAGTTGACCTTTGACCTTTTGGACATAAAATGTCATCACTTCATTATTTTATCCCATCAGACATTTGTGTGAAGTCAGACACTGACCTTCGACCACAAAATTCTAATCAGTTTATTCTTCAGTCCAAGTGGACGTTTCTGTAAAATTTAAAGAAATTCCATTAAGGTGTTCTTGAGATATTGCATTCACAAGAATGAGCAGACAAGGTCACAGTGACCTTGACCTTTGACCACCAAAATCGAATAATTTCATCTTTGGGTCCAAGTAAATATTTATGCTAAATTTGAAGAAATTCCCTAAAGGTATTCTTGAGATATCACATTCACAAAAATGAGACTGACAACGTCACAGTGACCTTGACCTTTGATATATGACCACCAAAAATGAATCAGTTCATTGTTGAGTCCAAGTGGACATTTGTGCCAAATTTGAAAAAAAAAATTCCTTGAGGGATTCTTGAGATATTGTGCTCACAAGCATGGGACAGAGGGACAGCCAACCTGAAAACATAATGCCTCCAGCCACGGCTATTGCTGGCGTAGAGGCATAGAAAGTAATTAACCCCTGTAAATATATACAAGAAAGTACAACGAAAATTACAGTAACCTGGAGTAGTCCAAAATTACTCCGTTTGAGTATTAATACAAAATTTGGCCAACAAAAACAAAACTTAAGTGATGCCTCTTGCGATTTACAGACAAGCTTAGTAAAGCTCCGGGAACATTGCAGTTACCTCCATTGTTGGAAGGTAAAACTACAAACAACAGAATTTTTGGTTCACTGCCAGGGGTTGGCAAGCTAACAACTATCAGGACTGTACCTCTTTCACTCTTATTGTGTAGCTGCAGGCTACCGATAAACTACTCTGTGCTGTCTTCAAGGTGTTGTTTTATTTTTCTTCAGACTTATGCAAGTAGGTGGGGGTGGAGAAAAAAAAACTGGAGAATCGCTGTTCCTAAGTTTTTAATGGTAGGTAAAACCCTGTTGTTTATTCCAGCATCATGTTGGCTAAAATATTGGTGACATTCTTAACAAAGACGCATGTAAACACAACTGGCAATATCAAGCGCAGCATAATTATCAAGGTCATGTCCATATATCGTACGATAAGGTAATTATTGTGACAGGCCTATGTACAGCTATCCAGCAATAAGGATGAGAGGGGGCCAACACGCACCGTTAGGTCTAGCCTGGAGGAGCGAGACACTCTGCTTTCATCACTGAGTCTTGAGCTCTGACAGCGTGACAAAGAAAAGGATCATGAGAGACAGTTTGTCTAAAGATTTGCAAGCACTACCTTATTCTGCAAACAGACCAAATGTCTGCACAATCATTTCAACACACAGCTACTGACCCTGCTGGATATAACACTGTAATCATCATCGTAGCCGTTCCTCTGTGAAGGAAGAACACGAGTGAGAAACTCTGATGCCATTTCTGTGTGGGCCACTTGTGCATTTACTGTATGAGCTTTAACATACATCTTTGTCTTTGTGCTTATGTTTCTTCTTTTTCTTTGACTTCTTAAGTGACGAGGAGTCCTTAGAGTGAGAGAAAGGGAGGAAGAACAGTCAAGGGTGAAAGCACTGAATCTGGATAATTCTTTTCTCACCACAAAACGTATGTATTGTTTGCACAGCACACATGTAAAGCCGTGTGAAAAATGGAAAAAACGGTTATAAAATTATTATTACTGTTGTTACTTATAGGAAAACCCAAGCAAAACACAACACATATGAACTCTCTCCACTGGCCAGACAGTGGTAAAAAGCACACAAAAGGCCACAATGTATTAACATGAAGTTACGAGACTAAACCAACTGATTCAACTGATAAACCCACTGAGCCAAACATCCCAGATCTCGTTCAGCCATGAGAATGATTAGAATGTAGAAGTTTTCCACATTACACGGCAAAGCAGAAATGGCACTTTGTATTTTGAGACAAGAGCCTAAAATAGTGCGGACTGTGTTTTGGTTGGATCATGGTAGCTCTATAACGCTGTGTTCTTTTTGTCAAAATCAAATCTAACTGATTCCAAAGTAGGCAATGTTCCTTCACAACAGCAGAAACAAAAACATGACAACATGATCTCTTGATAGGATCACATGAAACTGCAACCCAGTCGCCACAAAAAAATGTTGCTGTTGTACATGTTTCTGCTGTTACATTTGCATGTTATTATATAATGAATGCATTGAAAAATTATGTTTAAACAACACTGTGGTTAACATCTATTTAGGGTTAAGGCACAAAAACATGCCATGGTTAAAAAAAAGATCATGTTGGCTTATAATACCTGGTTTTGGGAGCATGATCCCTGCAGGAAATGCAGTAACATCTCGGTAAAAAACAGAAGTGGCACTATCCCCACTGGAAAAACAGCGATGGGTCACTACAAAACACCCACGTTTAGTCCCTAAAAAGCCGCTTTGTTGGTTATGAACAGTTTCCCGCCAAGGTGTCATGCCATCCACCATCCTCTCCACCAGATGACAAAGAAAGCTCATATATCACCTCACTTTAGAGATGATGATATAATACATTTGTAATGTGCAAATGTAACATGGCGAGCAGAAATGTACAATGGCGACATTTTCTCCTGGCGACTGGGCTGGAAACTGAAGTTAATCCACATTCGTGCATTGTTTTCTACATACTGCAGCAACAAACTCAAATCCACAAAATGTATCATAAATGTTCCATTACAATGACAAACTAAATAATTATAAACCCCCAACACCCTTTCATCTTGTCTACAAATACCAGAATAAAACTCATTAAAACCCATTTAATTATTTCATTTATATAAAAATGAGCACACAGAAATGCTTTATATTATAAAACTGATTATTTTTTTCTTCTATATAAGCCCCATGTCTTGTTGCATCACAAGGATGAAACATACTGACTGCATGCTTTGAGGTCTTTGAACCAGCTGTTAGTCAAACAGTGACTCATTCACACAACAAATCTTCAAGTAGCAGGTTTAAAAACTCATCCACAGTGTGTCCTTTAAGAATATCAACCCTTACCCCTCCACCATAAGCCCCAACTGCATCAAGATCCGACTGTGCAAAAGACACAACATCAGCATCACCACCAAGTGCCACCACACTGACAGCACCTTGTTAAGCTACCGGGGACAGACACACTGCCTCCACATAACCAAAGGGTCAAGAGGACAAGGTCTGACAAGGTGAATCAAACAGTAAAAAGGTATTTGATAATCGTTGAAAGGAAAAAAGAGGTGCAAAGATGGATTTTTAATGCATGTGCTGTTTGTGCGATACTGACCCTGACACTGCCCCGGCTTCCCACTGACATCCGCTCATCGTCGTCTGAGAGCTGTGTGAGAGAATGAGAGATTGAAATGGATGGTTAGGGTTTGGAAAATGGTCACTGTGTGATTTATGTAAACTCTGACACTGAACAGTGAATGACGGCAGGGCGTGTCCTGCTGCAAAGACAAGCAGCACAAGAAAGTGATGTCACTGTTTCAAAGGGTAAAATAAGGTCTGTGGTTAACACAAGCTTAAGAAATCATCACGTTTTGTTCAGTAAATACCCCACTCCTAAATTCTGAATTCTGATATTACATGTCTAAAAAAGGATGGTTGCTAACAAGTCCCTAAATGAGACTACAGAGTCGACATTAAACTGCCGACATCACATACTGAGACTACACAGCATCATTGTGCCAAACTGCGCCGAACACAGCTTAGTGTGAAATTAAGTCACGATACCGTATGGGTTGTTTATAGCTTTTTACTTCTAGCGATTGTATTTACATTTCAAAAATCATAAAAGTGGTGTTCATGTGAAGATTATCTTGTTGAATTAGTATTATACACTTTTGTTTGCCACTGATCATATTTTCTGCAATAATGGAAAAATCACAGACGCTTTTTGATGAGGAAACCAGCATGACGCTGACTTCCAGGATGGCCTACAAAAATAAATAAATAAATAAAATAAAAATCATCCCTGCAGCACTCTACAAAGGCCAGGCAAAAATATTTGGGTGTAAGGTTAGAATTGCCTAAACTATACAATGTTCCTACATTATCAATCCAGCATAGTGATCTCTTTTTCTTGTATTCAGTGTGGTTTCTCTTTTTAACACAAATTCTTTTTTCATTCACGATCTAACTCCAATCACTTCCATAGACCGCTACTTGAGTAGTCATGGTGGGTGTATAAACATACAACACGTAAACAAACAAACACATAAACAACATATAAACAAACATAAAGATATTGGATCTCTCCCTGTAGTCTTCCAAGATTGACATTTTTATGTACTCCATGTAATATTTTGGGGTGGAGGACAAGATTACAGAAGAAAGGCATGAGATGGAAACAGAGGGAGGGCTACAAACCGTGTGTATCCGTGAAGAACGTGAGTATCTCTCACTGTCCTCCTGGATGAGGGAGGGGAAGGACGCAGATGGAGAAGAGAGGAGGTGAAGGGTGAAAAAGAGGAGAGAGATGTCAAAGTTCAACGAGACAGATGGATGAAGGAGGTAACTGTCGCTTGAGATACAAAATGACTTTCGAGGACAGTCTTCCCACTGATTGAGTGGTGTCCACTCCAAGAAGAAGTTGCATGTTTTCATTCCAGCCAAAAAAAAAAAAAGTTTGAGTCATTGGCAATCTTTGTTTTAAGGGTCCAGTCTGTAGGATTTAGTGAAAAATATTGGCAGAAATGGAATATATTATAATAAGTATGATTTTTTTAACTGTATAATCACACAAAAATAAGAATCAATGTTTTCTCTTTACCTTAGCATGACATAGATCTACATAGGGAACAGGCCGTGTACAAAGACCTTCATGTTCCTACAGTAGCCCAGAATGAACAAACCAGACACCGGTTCTAGATATTGCCATTCCCATTTTCATGTGGGCAACTGTAGTTAGCATCCTCTTCGCGAAGATTAGCGGCAGAAATACATGGATTATTTATTGTGAAACTGCTTTATTCAGTGTTTTAACAGTTTTAATCTCTTGGTCTTTTTGTTTTGGAGACAAAGGGACCTCTGTGGATATTTTGGCTCCCTCCTGAACAATGAACACTGAGGGAATCCTAACTGGGAGGTCAAGCACAGAACATAGGATAAGTTTTAGCTGGTTGCGATCAGCAATCCTCATCACTAGATGCCACCAAATCCTTCAAACTGTTCCTTTAATTTAGTTTTAGGATCATCATTATGGTGCCAAGATAGTCATCCATTCAGATGGTATGATATCTGATGGTGATGAAGGCATGTAAACAAAGCTGGACCACATGAAGTGAACTGAATGTAAGCAAACAATAGGACACATTGCCTGCTGTTTGGTTCATTGGAATATGTTTGTTCAATGTCTGCATTCAACAAACTTAGATAACTTCCTACTTGCTAGTGAAGTGCACACTTGATCACAATCCAGCATGCATGTTCTTACAACCATCACTCTGAGCCACTAATCCAACCAACAAACCCGAGACACCCATGCTGCAGTAACACCCTCACCTCAAACTGCAGCATACAGTAAGGTGATTACTTTAGTAAACAACAAACCACACACACACTTCAGTTAGTCAAGTTACAAGTCACACACACTGTAAGCATCCTCAATGCTGTGTGTAAATCTCTGATGGTCTGGGACAATTCAAACTAAAGTGGTAAATTCAACACAGTAAATCCCATGCAGTCTAACACCACTGGGGCCAGATGGTCAGGCTGATTCAAAGCCAAACGGGCACCCTGCTCCTTTGAATAAGTGGATTATCATTAATGGCCAAGCTTTGATTCTTTATAATCTGTTATTTTCTAAAAAGGCTTAACAGGAATTATCTGGAATTCAAAAGAGAGACTCGGTACACTGCAAAAGCTTCCAACAGATAGAAATAAAAGCTTCAAATTATGTCCAGAGGCAAAGAAACACATGCAAAGTATTTAGTAAATGGCAGGTGTATTTTTAGTGTTGTTATCACAGCACAGAAACTGTACCATCCATTGTTCAATATCTCCCCATTTGCTGTCCGCTCGGTCATCTAATTTGGTGTCCAAGCCATAATATTTCTAAGAAGAGACAGGAAATGAAGGCAAGAAATAAACAGTTCAGAAAACAGAACACAGATCACAGACTTCCATTATTTTCTTTGCACACTCCTGGGATAATTGCATAACCATGCTTATATCAAATGATGTCCAAGGTGGAAATGAGCAAGAGGAAGCCTACCTTCTGGACCTGAAAGATCTACACACCAACACCGATGAGAGATAGAGGAAGAGGAATGGAGGATATCAAACATGAAAACAAGGACAAAAAAAAAATCAGCCTCAAAAATGAGATGTGATAAAGACAGAAATGAAATTAAAACTTTAAAAAAGGCAGACAGAATGCAGAGAAGACATAGAGAGGCAGGTTTGTGCTAATGAGAGGTGCTCAGGAATGTGAAGTACCCCGCTGCACATCAGGACCAATAGCAACTGACCCAAGAATACACAGAGTTCACTGGAGATTTGCTGAGGACCTATGAGATGGGGTTAGCAGGAATTTTCCCATGGTCCCTTTAGGTTGGTATCAGTGGCAGAAAGCTGTACCAGTGCCACACTTTGAAGTCTGTGTTCCCATGACTACAGATCTGAGTCTTGTGACAAGCAACTGGCCTCTGACACATCCTGGTACCAAGGACTTTCAGCACAAAAATCAACCACAGAATCCAAATTTGTGAAAATGTACACCTTTGCCATTAAAATTCTCCTTACGATGAATGCATTATAATTTTCACTGTATTTTACAGTTAAGCATCAAGTTATATCAGCAGCATGGTCTTTAGTTATTTTGTTGAGTGCTGCTGATCAACAAAAAGGAACCTGCGAGCTGGCTCAGCAAAGATGGGAAATACAATCAAATTGTTTATTTAAATCAGCATGAATTTTACTCGTATAAAAATTTGGCTTTGAAAAATCTATTAGTTACTCATCATTACTTTGATTTAGCTTCGACAGACAGTGCATCAAAGAGTGAGACCTACGACACCCATTTTACAGACCCCAAGGATTATAGCACCTGGGATACCAACTAGGGGTGGAGAAAAAATAAAAATAAAGTAAAATAAAAAATAAAAAATCAACACAGCAAAGTATCGCAATATTTTTGTGTGGCAATACGGTATCATCACACAGTGCCAAGTGTCCAATTAAAAAAAACCCCAAAACAAAACAATATTACAAATATAAATTAAACTTTTTGTAGCCTACTAGTATAACATAATCAATTGCTTTTCAGTCTGCTACATACATTTTGCTGCTACAAAGAAAATGCCTGAATTGAGATGAAGAAACCTAAAATTTTATCTTATTAGATAAAACAGATGTTGACCAAGTTTTCCTTTGGGGACATAATTTACGGTTGAAAAAAAGGTAACAAATCGCAATATATCGCAATATATTTTATTGCAATACTGTCATGTCGGGTGCCCAGGATATATACTTCACATGAACTTGATTGTGGATTAAGTGGGCATACAATATCCCTCTGGACATGGAATCAGAACATGGAAACAGCTCATCCTTACAACTCAATCTGGGTGAAAATGTTTATGTAAATTAAATTTTTGTTATAGCAACCATATTGGTAATATGCAAATTAGAGATAATAAATGAAATTAAATATGATTTAAGAATAAATCATAAATCTGAGTATTCCAATGTGTTTCTGACACTTACAAATATGAAATAGACACTAAGTCTCTCTAAAAGAGTTTAAAAAAATATATATATTATTTTAGGTGGCCGCCATCGTGGAAATATGCAAGTGAGGGGTCCTGATGCATCCAATAATAAAAATAAGCATTTCAAAGTGTTTCTCATGGTCAAAAGACATACAATACACACCAAGCTTGCATTTATAGCTCATCTGGTTCAAAAGTTATAGCCAAAGCGGTTTTCGGGTGGCGGCCATATTGGATTTGTCGCTATGGTCATTAGGATGCCAATCTGTAATGCCCCGATATCCAGATGTCTTCTACATATATTAAGCCACATATGTACCAAATTTGGTGCTTTTATCACAAAATGAATGAATGACTGTCTTTATTTTGTGAGCTATGCCGCCCCACTATGTAGCATCTCCATACTGACAAAAGTTTAAACATTTTTATTTGTATGCACGATCTAAGCAGCCAACTAATGTTAGCTCAAGCAGGTAGCCAACAAACCAGTAGGCTTTAAGAGGTTTTATACATCCAAAGAACGTCTTTAGCCTTAAAATAAACTGCTTGGCAACCAGACTTGGTATCCATTTGAAAACCACTTTATTTGTCAAAATGTGTAGCCACACCCGGCTAGAAAAAAGGGACTTGGCGTGTCTTTGGGACTCGGCTTTTAATTCAAGTTTTACGGTATTTCTCGTTCAGGCACCTTGTCATCACCAAGCACTCCACTGCACTTCACTCTTCATTACTTAAAGCTATAGCATACTTTTAATGTGGTGTGAAATATTTGAACCTATAATGTTTTTTATGGCTGCAATATTACTTGAGATTTTCTATTCAATTTGTCTTGTGTATTATTCTAAACATACAACGCTACAATTAAAGGTATCTCAAGAAACCTTGGGATCTGTACAATTTTCTCATGCGTACTGGGAGTTCACTTGAGCAAGGACACTTAAGTCCAATCACCTGCTGTTCACTGTATCCTCTCATTTCTGTCAACCTCCCCACAACAGATGAGTCTGAGGAATGATGCCAGGAAGGCCTGTTTATCACTGTGTGTCAGTAAGCCCACAAGAAGGTATGTCTGGTGTCTGGTGTGCTATGTTTATTTTTATACTGAATGTTACTTGCCATCTTCATTGTTAATACACTCATTTAAACCCTAAGCAGAGACCTCTATGACTTCTGATATCTTCCTTCATGTTTTGTTCTGTTTACTGCTGTGACTGGTTACAGACATGGACACATTGCTTACAAGAAAAAATGGCAATGACAATAAACACATCTGCCCCTCAACTGTAATATCACAACTAGTTTAACTTGCATCAAATCAAATCATTGTCTGTACTCTTTTCACCAGTGAGACAAACACTCTCACTGTTATATTTAAAAAAGAGCACTGGAGCTTGTTCCAAAACCTCTGCCCAGCAAATCCAGACACTGAAAACACACTCCACCCTTTCTGCTGCACTTTCCATTCCATTGCTTCAGTGCTTTAATCCAGATTTACTACCACTGTCTCCCCTGTATGCCTGCCCAATACATGGATTGGCTGCTTTATAATTCTGGCTTTCAGAGGTCGTCTCGTAGCTGACCTCTTCGTACACTGCATCACTTCAGGAACAACAGCACTTAAATAATCAATGGAGTACAGACTCTTGCCCGTCTTAATTTATAGGTTCAGTCGAGATGAAAGGTCACGTCTACACACTGGTGACCTCTGCATTACAGCAGACTCAGAATTTTGTTTTCATGACCAGACAAAGTGCAGCAAAGTCATCCTCACTCCCAAGCAGGTGAATTGTAGAGGTCAGACTTATTTATAGAATATCTTACCATGAATGGTGGGGTGATACATTACTGTCACAAGCACAAGAATAATGTAATTAATCAA